>OZ010579.1:47505168-47637668 GCA_963932145.1 Acanthosepion lycidas
GACAATTTCTCGGACATTCAGGCCGGTAAATGTTGTTAATACTGTTTATTATAAACAGAGCACTTACTTAAATATTTCTATGTATAAAAAAGAATGTATAAACATAAAAATTTCTTAATGTATATGTACATTGGGTAGCAATATAATTTTTAATTAGCATAGTTATAACTTATTAAAATGCAAAATCGATAAAATATTTCTACGTCGTTGCAATATGTAAAAACAGTGAGTAAACTTTGTTATAAATGAAATTACGTGTTATTTATACAACTTTGTACAAAATATGTCTTTAATATCAAAAAGCTTAAACTACCTTTATTTACATAATTCTTTGTAAGATTTTACTAGATTCTTTCAATTATCTTATTACGGAAACAATCTAGAAAATTCCGTATTTCATTTCTTACATAAGGTTATTTCCGCTCACAAATCATACACAATAATTACCATCCTAGCGAAAGGCAAGAAATTATCATATTCGCAAAAAGAACTCATCATCAATCATTGGAAGGAAGGCAAAATCTACAGGAAAATATTAGATATCCTGAAAATACTATTTACTAGTATTACTTCCTTTGTTGCTAAGTATAATAAGGTGAAAACTGTTGAGAACAAATCGAGATCTCGTGCTTCACGCAAGACGTATCCCAGATCAATGTGAAGAATTCAGGGCAAAATTCAAGAAAATCCAAAGACTACACGGAGAGAAATACAGGAAGAATTAAAAGCATCAGGTATTATCGTTATGATGCGAACAATAAGCAATGAAAAAGAAATCAACCAAGATCGCGTTCTCCAAGAAAAACTCTATAAATATTAAAGAAACATAGGGACGCCTGGTTAAATTTTTTCACGTGAGTATAAGAATAAACCGGAATCATTTTGGGGAAAGTATTTTTTGGACAGATGAAGTAAAGATTGCGCCATTTGGGCGCAATGGAAGGATTCACGTTTGAAGAAAAGACGGCACAGACTTTACACCGTAGTAAACAATCCCAGCGGTGAAATCTGCTTGCGGCAATAGCATTGTTTGGGGGTGTTTTCTGCTCATGATACGAGTAATTTTGAGAGAATAAATGGTAGAATGAATTTAAAAATATATACAGACATGTTTTGGACTCTTAATTTGATTGGGTCAGTTGTAAAAATTGATATTCCAGATGAATGAGTTTTGCAATAATATAATTACCCTAAGCATAAAGCTAAGTCTACGAAAAAATGGCTTATTGAAATCAATGTTAATTTTACTCGAATGGCCATCACAGTCTCCAGGTTTGAATCCAATGGAGAATTTGTGACGTTTATTAAAAGTTCAAGTAAAGAGCACCGAAAAACATCCTGGACATAAAGAAAAATAGAATGAAGAATGGAGTAAAATATCAACGGAAACTTGTAAATCATTGACTAAAATCTACAGAAATAGACTGATTGCTGTTGAATTGAGTAATAGATAGGCTACAATGTATTGAATAGGTATTATAATGTTGTACAAATTCTTTTTTCGACCCCATTTTTTTTTAAATTTCATATAATTTCATTTTGCATATTTCAGCATTATACCATGATATAAAAATATTGTATGGATTATAAAATTCTTTTTTCTAAAATATAACGATGCAAAATAAAAATATTGACCGTGTATAAATATTTATTTCCCTGCGTGTGTGTATATATATATATATATATATATATATACACACACACACATATATATATATATATATATATATACACACACACACACATATATATATATATATATGTATCTGTCTATATTTCTGAGATGAGGTATTATGTACAGTATTTACATTATGAGGACTATTGTCCTCATCTTTGCCGCCATATTTATCACAACGTTCCGGCCTTCTTCAGGTGGTTGGAATGTTGAACTGAACCCTTTATTTCGCTCACTGGGGTAGACTGTTCTAGTTCCACGTGTCATGTTTGATGGATGTCAGTTATCAGTTATCTCCTGCTAATTTTCCCTCTGAAAGTTCTCCACTGCCTTAACCGGGTATTGAACTCACACTCTTTGGGTCCTGTGACTGGATCTAACCAACGCCTTTATCCACTGTGCCATGTGTCCACGTGGCAGAGTGGAAAATTACCAGGAGATAAATGATAACTGCCATCCACCAAACATGGCACGTGGAACACGTGGAACTAGAACAGTCTACCCCAGTGATCGAAATAAAGGATTCAGTTCGAAATTCCAACCACCGGAGTGTACAACGGCCGAAAACGTTGTGATAAATATGGTGATAAATGAGGACAATAGTCCGCATAATGTAAATACTATATGTATGTATGTATGTATGTATGTATATATAAGAGAAAGAACAAATGGAATAAAAATCCACAGTTCAAAAAAAATGTTTCTTATAACTTTACGTCCTATTAAGCTCCCAAACCACTTCAACAAATAGAACGTAATATTTGGCTACATCCATGGTACATTGTTCGCTGTCATATACTTAACAACCGTCAGTGATTACATGCCTAAACAACGGTTTAACATGACATGGAAAAATAACTCACTCACCTCCACATTCTGAACGTTTTTTTTTTTTTTATTTAGCGTAGATGTGACATTCAAACTGTTAATCGAGACATATTCACAAGTATATTTTAATTCGGACCTTATGCCTCTCACCTACTTTAACTTTCGGTAAAAGGGTAACTTTTTTTAAAAATTTTCCCACAAAAATATTTTTTATCATCAGTTACCAACCATCCCCTGAGGAATTACAATCATATTGAAGCATGAAAGCTGATTTGTTGCGATGTAAGATATTTTTATTATAATTTCGTATAATAAAAATATCATAACTGATACACCGGCTTTCTAACACAAGGGAATTACACCGGTTCTCACTATATATAGTGCCAGTAATACCAACCCGGTGTGTAAGCAGCGACAGTACTACAACTGCCTAGCTGAGTAGTACCCGTTTCCTACCTTTGTATCTGTGATGTTAAATACACTTGTTC
The DNA here is from genome assembly GCA_963932145.1 of Acanthosepion lycidas. Taxonomy (NCBI): domain Eukaryota; kingdom Metazoa; phylum Mollusca; class Cephalopoda; order Sepiida; family Sepiidae; genus Acanthosepion; species Acanthosepion lycidas. The sequence continues at coordinate 47,508,160 of OZ010579.1, forward strand.
CTTAAACCAACCTCGACATGATTTTCTTATTTTTACTATTGTGCCACGACACAACAATAACATATATATATATATATATATATATATATATATATATATATATATATATATATATATATATATATTTAAGTTATATATAAATATAACTTAACTATTAGCTCCTTATCAAATAAGTTGAGCTCTCTTTGGATTACCACCCATCGGATTACTATATATATATATATATATATATATATATATATATATATATATATATGTGTGTGTGTGTGTGTGTGCATGCATATATATATAATTTCGAAACCCACGAGTTGTCAAGGAGTTAATATTTACGGGAATATGGAGTTAATGATATTGGGCATCGTGAATTCTTATTTTCTGGGGCCTGGGTAGATAGGGAAGATATTAATCACTGTTATCGGAAAGTATTTCCCTATATAAAGCCAGCGCGGATTTCGCTTCGTGATCAGTTTTCCGAGTGGAGAACGCGGCCCAGCGAGAAGTCGGTTCGGAACGTCCCTGAATGTATCGTATGAAAGTCGTCGCTAACGAGCACAATCGTAATTTTCGGGCCGGGGCGAAAACACAGACACCTGAATAACCAAAGTATTGAGTGAGAATTAAATGACTAGACATCCCTTTAACAATTGTGACAAAAATCTACAAATCATAACATATATATATATATGTATGTATGCATGTATATATATATAATTTCGAAACTCACGAGTTGTCAAGGAGGGGACTTGAAAATTTCGAAGGAAGGAGTATATCCTCGCTGGCAGCACCGATGGGATGTGCATGTAAAGAATAGTACGAGGTGTCCTGATCCATATAACGGTTGATCTATCACACATCAGAGTGAATTGACCCTTTTCTTCTAATGGCCATGCAAGGTTTTATGTTATCCCTCCATAAAATGTTCATAAAGACTGGTCTGCATAGCTGCAGTATAATTCAGAAGTTTTGAATAAAAACAAATATACCTAAGCAGGGGTCTGTAATAGGCACATCGCTAGGTTCGGGTCATTTTTGTTTCCGTGTAAATTTAAAATTAAATGACCCCATGTTTTCCGAGACTGTCCCGCGCTATTATCAAATAGTTACTTTAATAAACAATGTTTTTCAGTTATCAAAACCATAGAAAATACTTATTTTGACTTCTTCCAAAGCTTCTTAATGGAAATATGTTACTCAGTATACATCCAATAACGCAGTTCTCAGAATCAAACAACCAGACAAACTGGATATAGGATTTGATTATAGTTGTGAAGACATTTGCAGAACAAGCCACACTTTTCGGAAGAACTTAATACAGAAAATTAGTGCAGATATTTTGTCACAAAATCTTCAAACGAATGTCCTCCAGTTTGAGATTCAGAGGTGTTTATCCCCGGGACTGCTTGACAACCACACATATATGGCTCAGTCTGTCGTACAATTTAGTCATAGCTGGGGTGTGGGAGATAGATACATAGTTTTGCCAATGTTTCAAGTCAATTTAACGGAATCGGCTGGAATTTGGAGCCTCTGATTTGTTATTCCGACCGATATCAATTGAACCATCCACATACACACACTGCATGTGTATATATATATATATATATATATATATATATATATATATATATATATAGTATTCCACAACAAAATAAAAAAAATTACTTCATATGATAGGGGGGGGTAAATATATTTCAACCGACGAAAGCTACGTGAGTCTTATTCCACATCGGTATATAGACTGAGTTCTTGTCGGAATTAGAACTTTAACTTTGACAGTTACAAATTGATAGAGTATTTATCCATTTCGATTTTTCAGCCAAACGAAACAATATATATATATATATATATATATATATATATATATATATATATATATATATATATATATATATGCATATGTAATTTTAATGAATCTATTATATAAAGCCAATCTTTGGAATTAATTCTGATATTACGTTAATTAAATAAATGCTAAATTATGCCACTTCAACTAATTCAATAAGACAATGGAATTTTTTCAAAATAAAAAAATTACAACATATAAAATATTCTGCAACATGTAAATCATGGTTTGCTGCCAAAACAAATTAAAAAGAGAAACCTTACTCTGTGTGTGTGCGTGTGAGTGAGTGTGTGCTTGAGTGTCTGTGTGTGCGTGTGTGTGTGTTGAGATTAAATGTGTATGTCATTAATTCTTTGTTGTCTTCATTTATAACTTGTGTGTGGAGTGGCATTGTTTGACAGCAGTAGATAGAGTTCTCGTAGTTAAATGCCGTAGAAATGTTTTTAAAAGAAAACGAAAAGTGCAACAATGAAATTCGAAAACCCAATGGGATAGTGAAACATGGCTTCTAAAATTAAACCAAGTAGTAAGAAACAAGAAACAAGAAAACTCCATTTGCAACAAAGAAAAGTGTACTGAATTTTTATGTAATATCAGTTCTTCTGTATGGCAGTGAATACTAAACAATCTCCTGTCAGTGAAGAAAAGATTTTAGCCAAGAGAAATGTCGTTCTACAGAAGGATGCTGAGAATAACTTGAGCTGATATTGTGAGCAATGGTGAAGTTTTAGAGAAAATGGAAGCAAAAGGGACGTACTCCATATCATAAAGAAACAGTTGAAATTTAAATTTCTGTAAACGGATGATAGGCTAGGTTTTATGAGAGATAAACAAAAAAAAATGATAAAATTTACTAAGAGCTATAAACTACTTGAAACTGTGGAGAGCCATTATCGGCAATATCCTGAAGTAGCGTGTCACATAAATAAAAAAAGAGTTATATTATGTTGAGCTCGTCAGTTTTGAGTCAGCGTCCCTGTTACGAGTTAATATGAGAGTAAATCGAGGAAACATGTTTCTAGACTCAGAATAGACCAAGTTGAAAATATTGGTCGAACTTGAATTCAATTATATTGATAGAAACATATCTAAAATACTTTGAATATGCAAGGGATATACCATATGGCGAATTAACAAAAAGGCCTCAGGTTAAGATATGCCTTTTTCGGCGACGATGGTCAGAAATTATAGTTATCATTATTTTGGATTTCTGGTGAAGAATTTCACATCGATAAGAAGGCCAACTTGTTAATATTTACGGGAATATGGAGTTAATGAAATTGGGCATCGTGAATTCTTATTTTCTGGGGCCTGGGTAGATAGGGAAGACATTAATCACTGTTATCAGAAAGTATTTCGCTATATAAAGCCAGCGCGGATTTCGCTTCGTGATCAGTTTTCCGAGTGGAGAACGCGGCCCAGCGAGAAGTCGGTTCGGAACGTCCCTGAATGTATCGTATGAAAGTCGTCGCTAACGAGCACAATCGTAATTTTCGGGCCGGGGCGAAAACACAGACGCCTGAATAACCGAAGTATTAAGTGAGAATTAAATGACTAGACACCCCTTTAACAATTGTGACAAAAATCTACAAATCAGCACTCCTGCTGTTGAAGATTTTGATCGGCAAGAAATAATAAACACATTTTATTCAACCATTTTTTTTTTTATTCAACAAACTTGTCGTTAGATTTAACAGCGGTGTTGTGCATTTTACTGAAGGAGTTGTTACAGTTTGATCGCAGGTGTTCTAAGACAAAGAGTCAAAAGTTTACCACGGCCACAGACCGGAATAATGCAATCTTGCCAATGGTACACAACGAATATAAGGGATTCGCACTAGACATTGTCTTCAATCCAATTGACTTGAGATTTTGAGAAACCCAAATCAACACTATCGAGATGAAACATCGATCCCAAACGAGGATGAAAACGGGAGCTGGATGACGGGTAAGGTAGGTATTACTAAACAAAGCTAGAGGAGCTGGCGTCTTGCGATTGAGAGACAGAAGAGAAGAGACTGAGCTCAGAGCTGAGCGAGTGTAGTGGGTGTGCGTCTTGTGAAGTTATAGGTCGTTTAAACGATGACGTGTTGTCAATATCGTGGGAGATACAGTAATTTCAAGCTGCATTTGATTTTTTTTTACCATCCATCTTTGCCTGTTCTCTTGTTTCTATTCACGGAAACTCATAAGGTAATTTATTTGCTGTTTGTGCTTGCCCATCTATTCCACAATATGTTCTGCCGGTATTACATTTTCCAAGTCGACCTTCCTCATAGCATTTCATATAAATTTCTTCTCTTTCTGTCACGCCCCTTCAAGTCTTAAGCGATCATCATTCTTCACAACTTCCTGTGACTTGTAGCTAAAAAATCATTCCATTCCATCATTGTGGCTATTTTGCATTCAATGCACAGAAATATATTAAATAAGTTGCACGCTTTTTTTTCTCTAGCGCCCCCTGAGTAATGAATTTTCTATGCCGTCCTTCCTCACCATTATTTCCAGAAGCGTTAATATTTTCTTTCTAATTTCTCATTATAAATACATTGACATTAATTTTCGTAAACTTCGTCTGGTAAAATTTTAATTTAACCTAGCCGAAAAAAATATAACGCAAAGGAGTTAGAATTTGTGATACTGGTGCCATCATTCTGCCGCTTTCACATCTTCACTGACATCATTTTTTTCATTTAGGTAAACTCCAAAAGACAAGTGGGGATTTACACCCGGAGATTTATTATTATTTCTTCTGCAAAACACGTTAAAAGAAATGCAGCAACATGTTATTTTACATTTACACCTGTAAGGAGACATGGCACAATGGATAAAGGCGTTAGTTAGATCCAGTGACAAGAACCAAAAGAGTTGCTCAATACCTGTGTAAGACTGGAGAAATTCGAGAGGTGAATTAACAGGAGATAACTGATAACTGACATCCATTAGACATGGCACGTGAAACTAGAACAGTCCACCCCAGCGAGCGAAATAAATGGTTCAGATCGACATTCCAACCACCTGAAGAAGGCCGGAGCTTACAATGGCCGAAACGTTGTGATAAATATGGCAACAAAGATGATGAAAATAGTCCGAATAATGTAAATAGTATACACAAGTGTATTTCCTAGTATTGTACAAAATTTAGACCTCGAGCCACCTAAATATAACAAATGTAGTGATGTATATCACAACACTATCCAGGAAATACTAAAAAGTTCGAGATAAATATAATGTTTAAAATACCCCCAGAAGTTTGGTATTGCATTGCTATAACATGCTACGTAAATGAAACTGCGATCTGGCTAACTTCTGACGTTACTTTGAAGTTGGACACCAGATTGGGGAGAAATCTGAAATCTAAAAAGTGTACAGTAACTTTCCGAAATACTGTATATAATGTATATATAAGTGAACATAGAAAGTGGCCTGACGATTGCATCTAGCATGAAACAGACTGCCGCGTCTAAATGTTGAATTCTATGTTTACATTTATATTTACACGCGCTCTATCTCTGATATTGACCACTTCATCCCATAAATATAGCATATCTTAAGACTATATTTCTCCATAATTCATGCAAAGTTACCTTAGGTGTAATGACAAGACATCCTAATAATACAAAGTGATGTTTGACTTCAACGACATGTCTGACAACTAGGAATTACAAGTACTTTTAAACTTTTCGGGTAACGAAATGTCTCATGTGGCTAACGCAAGTTTAACTTAAATTTTATCACCTTTATTCTACGCACAACACAAAGTTAGATTGGATTTGAAATGCTGCTAAACAATTTCAGCTAGTCAAGGATACTGAGAAACGTCATTTGTCTCAAATCTAGAGAACTGGTTAAATGTTACCAATTTTTAATTTCTTAATCTTTTTTAACATCAATATGTTAAGATAAAGCAGCTAGATTGTTTGTGAATACACCGAGTAATATATATAATAAATTATAATCTTATAATATAATCTCAAAAGTATTTCTGTATTAATGGCCATGGCATAATGCTTTTTAATCGATGGACAATTGTATTTGATTGGTTTTAGTGTTCAATATTTTCCGCATTACTGAAGCAATGTCATTTGTCCCTCGCCGTTTCCGCCTCACTCGGTCAATCCTCTTTTATTCAGTTTTCTTCATTCCCTTTTTTACAATTCAAAATCTCCAGAGATATATCTCATTCTCGGGTACATCGTCATTATCATTAAATATGATTAGAAAAAAAGAAAATAAGGAGAGAATGAAATAGGAATGTGTAATCAATAAAATATTAAGAATTGTCGTATAAAGTAATAGGATGTATTTTGTAAAAGAAAATCTGAGTACGCCTTAAGAAAGAAAGAAAGAAAGAAAGAAATTTATACATGAAATGGAGAAATAAATATATTTATATGAAAAAAAAAGAATACATGAAAGAAAGAATTTATACATTAAAGAAAATGAAAGAAATCATCTACTAAAGAAAGAGTGTATATATAAAATAAAGAAGTAGAAGTGTAAAAAGAAAAAAACAAACAAGCATGGAGATGTACCAGACAGAAAAAGAAGAAAGAAAGATAAAAAGACGAAAGTAAATACGTAAGAAAAAGAAAAAAGTAGGACAAACGAAAAAAGTAAATAGTTAAGAAAAAATTAAGAAGAAAAAATAACTGATAGAGAGAAACACATATACGATTAGACATCGATAGATAGATAGATAGATAGACAGATATATATATATATATATATATATATATATATATATATATAGATAGCTAGATAGATAGATAGATAGATAGATAGATAGATAGATAGAAAGGCAGAGTTAGAAATACATATTAATACAAAATAGTGAAAGTTAACAGGAACAATACGTAATTAACATGAAAACAAAACTGAAAACAAAAGAAAGCTTTAAAAAAACGATTATTTCTGACAAAATGATGAAATGTACGGCTGACCCGAAAAAGTCTGACTCGAGAAAGTTTATTCATTAAAACAGAAATACAGAGAGAGTAAAATAAAAGCCGACTCCCAGAAAGAAACTAATAAAAAGGCGAGAGAAAATTGACTGCCAACGAAAACAATAAAAATAACAATCATAAAAATCGGGAGGACTAATCAATGGACAAAAAAAAAAGTGCTGTTTATAAAACGAGGGAAACATTCGAAAAGGTCACGAGAAATGTACCATTCACGAGCGACTCTTTCTTGCCCAGAGGCCATGTGTGTCACTTGCACACTTCAAATATCTCACCCGGTGGCGGTTTTATTAGATTGAACCCGATCATGATTTGACCACGTGATAAAAATGCAAATCCTTGAAATTACAAGGTCAAACAAAGAGGCGAGGCATGTTTCCCGAAAAGTGAGGAAGATCATGGACTTATTCTTACTAAGTTGCCAGTGTTTTTACTTCCTGGTAACTATAATTGGTAAGAAAAATGAATAAATGTAATGATATATATATATATATATATATATATATATATATATATATATATATATATATATATATATATATATATATATATATATATAATGTCATTAGAAACAAAGAAAAGAGTGATGACATTTTATTTAATATCGGTCCTGGTAGGGAATGTTGGGCAATCCTAGTGCAAATGAAGAAGAATGCAAGAGAGACGTGGTTCTATGGAATTATGCTAAAATACCGAACATCTGAGGAACGCGATGTTTTAAGGAAAATAAAAATACGTAGTATCAGAATGTGGCCATTGAAAATATATAATAGTGAAATTTGGCGAAGTTTCGTCTGTGAGTTAAGGATTCCATAGTGGAGAATAATTAATAAACCACAAGGCTGCGTAAGCGCTTTTTTGAGCTCTATAGAGGCGGCACATTTAGGTTTGGGTAGCACCAGCCCAAGTATGGTATTAGGATATGTGGCCGACGGATATTTGACTGAATGGGCACCTCGAGGCGGTTTAATGGTTAGGAAGGTTGTCTTGCTAGAATGGTTACGACTGTGTAGTGAGTTCGATCCTCGCTGGGTGCCTCGTACTTTCGGCCTTATGCCACATCTAAAATACGGGTGGAAAATCACTTTAACTGCATGAGCATTTAGCGTACTTTCTATCGCAATGTTCTGCATATATTTTCTTAAACTTCATCGTAATGTGTTACTTATATTTATATTTATTTACTGTATTAATTTATAATTTTCCTACTTTTTTTTATAGGCCTTTTTTTTAAATCTGTTCTGTGTATATTATATTTTATTTAAATATTACTGTAAGATGATAAATTTGAGAAAAATATTTTACTACAGCAAAAATCATAAGATTTTACGATTTGAAAGTTCCTCCAATTTCGCTTTTAATGATCATTATCTTAAAGGAATGAACTGGCTTTTTTCATACTGTTAAATATGAATTTAAATAATTACTTGCTACTTTTTAACCAAATACACTCAAACATTTTAAAAAATATTAATTTCAATAAAAAAGATATTGATATAAGAAAACCTTTAACTTTAAATTTAGATTCATTGGTAATTATTAGTCCTGTTCTACCTTATAATACTGATAATTAAAATACTTAAAGTATGTTGCTATTTTTCCTTTTACTATTTCGGTGAAATGTCCGTTTGGCCAAACGGACATTTGGCCAAATGTCTCTCAGCCAAATGTCCGACCACGGGCAGTAATACTTCATCCTTAGGCGCATCTGACTATTATAAATATAGAGTATGACACGGAGAGTTATTTTCTGGACCGATACAATGATTCGACTTTTTTCCAGGATCTTGCGAAGTCACGAATATATGCCTTCCATTCGAGATCTGGAGTGTCTTTAAGCTACTGTAGGCGTTCGAAACATGGTATTTCTTTGCGGTCATGATCACTCATAAGTATTAGTACAGTTTTAGTGTCTTCTCGGTGGTTATGAAATGTTACGAGTTAAGTTTTGGGTGTATTGAATACATTCAGCCAGTATTTTCCCAAATGAACTGTGCGTTTTAGGTCAGAGAAGAGTTCAGCTGCCAAGCTCTGATCATCAACCTATTTAGAGGTTCATCAATACATTCTGGTAACATCTCCATATATATATATATCAAAGATTTTAGAGTGTTCATTTATCTTTTCTTTTTTAATCAGTGTCACACCAAGCAAGGTAGTACAGCGACTAACACGAAGGGGTGATAGTGTGTGGAGAAATTAGGAACAGAAACATTAGTAATAAGTAGAAAAAGAAAAGTGCAATCAGGAGGACAGTAAATAACGATTGACATTTTACTTGAATTTTTGGTTGAAAATCATGGAACCGGAAGGTAGTTCCACAGGCGAGAAGTGAGAGAAAAGAAACTTAGCATAGAAGCAATATCTACCTAGTTCAACTCTAAATTGATGCGATCTCTCTGCCAGTCTAGTATTGCCCTTAAATTAATAAAGTCTAGTTTCAATAGCGAAGAGCTCATCCGAAACTATTTCCATGAATGTATTTATAAAAATAATTCCTCAGAGAGTCAACCTTAATGCGGTAGGTAAGTGACTGAGGCCAAGAGCAGATTGTTAATATAAAGAAGAAATAGGGTTGGAACTAAGAGAGACTGTTAAGGAACACCAGCATTGATCTCATGACTCTTAGAGGACTGGCCATTGATAACGACCTTCATATGCCTACGTGGCAGGAAGGATTTGATAGCTGAAAGGACTCTCTCACCGATTCCCATTGCTGAAATATATAGGGCGATCACTCATGAGTTTCACTGAATCTATGCGTGTTATTAGCAGCGGTATTGTAGAGGGAAAACAATACGGTTTGTCGCTCCCGGGTTTATATTTGTTGAGATGTACAACGGCTGTCTTGTCTATAATAACTTCAAAAAGTTTACTAATAACACTAAGGACTCCGATGGAGAAATATTGTGATGAGAATGATGGTCCACTCGCATTCTTGAACACGGGACACACACTAGATTTATTCCATTGGCTTAAGATAGATTTACTCTTAAGGCAGCAGTTGAATATTTTCAACAAGATTGAAGGAAGTTCTGGGGATTTTTTAGGAGACTATAGGGATTTTTTAGGAGACTATAGCAGGCACGGTGGAGTAATGGATATCGGCTCGGATTGAGTATTTGTGGAGCTGAGCTCGAATTCCAGTCGAATCTATTATATTCACTTACGTGCTAATACCCTTGGGAAAGTTATGAATCCTTTTCTTCTTCCCCCAGCTATGGGTAAATAGCAACTCAAACCGGGTTCTAGAGACTTGGATGGCAACTGGTCTACTGCAGAAAGAAATGGCAACCTACTGCGGGACATCATCTAGAATTAGTTTAGCCATACCCGGCAAGAGAATTGATGTTTTGCTTCTGTTAATTATATCTCTTCATGATCTACTTTTTCTTCGATTGCCTGCGCTTAACTGCTAGTTATGCAAATAAATTAAAGAATATTAGAAATGGTTTGTTATTTATTCATAAGTCAAGTACTATCGTGAAGTGAAATAAGTCCAACACTTAATATATTTTCTGGTTATATGTTATTTAACAGATACAATTAATTTAAATAAAGTATAAACAGAAATTATATGAAATTATTGTCGGACATAATCATAATTATTAATGATATTTCATAATATGTTTATGTACGTTTCTTGAGCAGATATGATAGTTTGTGAAAAATCGTCGAAGATCTGTTTTCTATAAAAAAAAAAGTAATTTGGACTTTGCTAACTAGATTCTTCCATGTTGCCGAGTGGTATAGATCAATTGACGGTTCCAGTAAATGTAATTAATACTGTTTATTTAAAAAGTAAAAAAAAAAGAATTTACTAAAATAAACTGTATCTATTAAATAGAATACGCGCACACACACACGCACACACACACACGCACACACACACACACATATATATATATATATATATATATATATATATATATATATATATATATATAAAAGTGAACATAGAAGTCAACACTTAGAGGCGACAGTCTGTTTCATGATATATGCAATGAAACAGACTGTCGCCTCTAAGTGTTGACTTCTATGTTCACGTCTATATTTACACACGCTCTACTCTGATACTCAGCACTTTATTCCATAAATATAGCACACCTTAAGACTATATTTCTTTATATATATATATATATATATATATATATATATATATATATATATATATATGCGTGTATGTGTGTATGTGTGTGTCTGTGTGTTTGTAAATTGTCACTTCCCTTATGATCACCGAACTTAAGCAACGTAGAGCGTGGTGAGTCCCTTCATGGGTGGCCGCTTTAGAATGCCAAGTGTTGTAAGCTTGGATGTGCTCATAGTCTAATGGACAATGACTGGGGATTGTTAATCGGTGAGCAGAGTTCAATTCTAGTTGGGTTGGGTTCGTTATATTCATTTACACGCGAATATACTTGGGAATGATATTCTACCTCTTCTCTCCCAGCTATGCGCTAGACAGAATCACTTGTATGAGTAAATCATTATTATCCGCCCCAAATTCTTCTTATCTAACACTATTTCATGGCTTCAAAGAACCTGTAAAAGTTTGATAATCAATCAATCAATCAATATTGATAAGCAATCAATCAAAATCAATCATTCTGTCCATCTTCTCTATATCACGAGCGCATTAATATCACAGCTTCGAATCTGGGGCAAGAATATAAAAATGTAACTCTATGATCGTAACCCTAGATCCGAACTATTGACAGTCGGTGATAGCCAGCTTCTTGTTCGATTCACGCTCTTTTGTACTTAAGATAAAGAAATATCTGGCAGAGACGGCTCATCTGGGCCAAAAAAAAAAGGTTCTCTCTTCATGGTTGATTTTTGCCTCATTTCCTTTATTTAAATTTTCCTTAAGTCACTTTTCCACAACGACAATCTCTTATTTTATTGACAAAGATTCAAATTGTAAACGAAATAAACGCGGCAGTGTAAGTCAATATTTAGAGGGATATTTAATCTCTTTCAGTTGACAAACATAAAATCCGAATGTCAGCAAATAGAAGTGTAATTTATTTGTTCCTCTTCGTCTGCCCGGAAACGGTGCGTTGTAACTACATCGTCCCTGGTGATGCAACTTGATTTTATAACATCATATCTCACTATATCTCGAAATCATCCTATGTGCAACAAGAGATAGCAAACAAACAAAATAAATCGAAAATATATAGTGAAATTAGAAAATATATCAAATGAGAAATGATTTATATTCTACTTATGTATTTTTTTAAAAATCTATTCACTCCAAGCAAAGCGAAAATGCCACTAGAACGCTGGGCGTTACCATGAGTAAAAGTGAAAGAGAATAAAATAATTGAGAATGTAGTTTGAGGAGAAGACAAAATGAACAGGTTTCAAGAAGATAGATGATAGCTATTGATTTTGCATTTAATTTTTTTTTAAGATTGTACTTAACTTTGAAGCAGGAAATAGGGAGATAATTCCATGGGAGGAAAGTGCGAAAAAAGAAACCGTCCCAGTAGAAATGGCGGTTGAATTTAGCTAGGTCAACAGTAAAACGGTGAAACCTTGTTGTCAATTTTTTAGTCCGCTTAAGATTTATGCATTCAGTGCACCAGGGAAAAAGCTCATTAGAGCAGTTGCCATAAAAACATGTGTAGAAAAGACAGCGGGAAGTCACATGATGTCGGTGAGAAACTGACTCATATTGAGATACCTGGTCATGACCGATTATATTACAAATCATTTTTTTGGATTTTGTCAAGAACCTCGATATATACAGCAGGAGCACCAAACAGGGTATGGCATTAGTTTTCAATTCTCTGACAAATGATAGATTTTTAGATCTGCAAGATTAATTCTGAAATATTTTCTGGCACGACAAAGTGATCCAATTTCCCTTCCATTAGACGCAGCAATTGATTCGATACAAACGCGCTACTTCATGAGAAAATCGTGAGGCCAAGAAGACTTGGTGTTTTGTTCTCCTGGAGTTTAGCATCAGCCAATCTAATGGTAGGCAAAATTGTTTCTCTGTCGTGATTAATTAAAAAGAGTTTCGTTTTGGAGGCGTTAAAATATACAAGATATTTTTTAATCAAGTTAACCATTGATTGGAGATTCTTTTCAAGATCTTCTGCTAGGTTTACTTTTTCGTGTCTGTCGGATTTTTGCTACTAAGACTGGAATAAAAGGTTCTGTCGTCTTGAAGCCTCGGCAACAATTATGTCATCTTTTTGTATTATGAGCCACATCCTATGAGAACTTGAGCAACAGCTCTTCATATATTTTTTATCTTTTGTTGCCATCAATTTACTCAAATTCGTTAACCCGCTCTTCTATTCACTTTAATAGGTTATATGAGTGGTAAATTCACCAATATATTACATATCCAGGAAGTTTAATCCGTATGTTTCTAATTGTAACATTTTTATCATATCACTCCATGAAAGGTAGTAAAGCTATTGAGAAACAAAAGGCTACTGAGTGTGAAATAATAAAGAAAAAAAAAACGAGAATTAATATTATGAAACGACAACAAGTGTAATCAAGAAGACAGTAGATAAAGAGGAACATTTTCATTGCATTAATCTTTTTGAATATCAAAATAGCCATTAAAGATAGCCGGGGAACATGGAGCCGGAAGTGTTTCACAATAGAGAAGTTCGTAAGAAGATATTATTAGCATAGAACTTACGGTTACATATAGCCAATTCAACTTGAATTGAGATCTTGCCGTGAATCTAGTACAGCTCTTAATTTCATAAAGTCTAGATACCCTAGTGAACAGTTCATTCGAACATTTATCATGAACTTATTTATAGAAAATACACAGGGAAGCTAGATTAAATTTGTTGGAATGTGTCTGAATCCGAGACGACAGATCAGCGCCAATAATATTACATATTCTTCTTTGGATTTTATCAGGAATCGATAAACATACAGCAGGAGGAACGCACCATATGTAATTTTCAAAGCATGGACGAATGCTAGACATATAAATATGTAAGATCGATGCAGCGGAAAAAATTGTTTAACAAGACACAATAAACTTTCTTAGCAGTATAAATAGCCATTGATTCAATATAATCGTTTTAATTCACGCCAGCCGAGAATGTAATCCCAACAAATTTTGAATGTTTCTGGTAACTACTCTTTTTCCTAAAATTTTGGTCGTTTCTTATATGGCATTACCCAACAATTATCGATAAAACCAGATTTCGGTCACTTCAAATCTCTTCTTTGATGGTGAGGAGATTATCCAGTATTCATTGGCATATACGTGATGAGATATTATATAGAATTCCAATAGTCATTTATTTGTTTCGAGCTAAATTCTCTCACGGGTACACATATATTTTTCGTAATTTGTAGCAACGGAGTACTTCAAAATTAACATTGTATTTAGCGATCTTTCGTGAGAAAATGATAGGATTTCGATACCATGACAGCCAGATATAGCTCAGGGAAAGGCAATTTTTTTCTTCAGACTGATGAGGAGTTTCATTTGGGAAACATCAATGAATTATATCCTTAAGATAATTTCGATTTTAAAAGCACTGATGGTAGTACAATGGAATGCATATATATATATATATATATATATATATATATATATGTGTGTGTGTGTGTGTGTGTGTATGTGTGTGTGTGTGTGTGTGTGCGCGCGCGCATGTGTGATTGTGTGTGTGTTTCAGCATTACCATAACATTTCTTTTCCATGGTAATTGTCAAAGTCAGATATATACTTGTACACGCGCATCACATATTCACATTATATATATATATATGTGTGTGTGTGTGTATAGAGTAAAGATAATCAATGCCAAGAATAGAGCGCATGCAAATCTAAAATTTGATACTGAGGTGAATAACCAGCAGAGGGAGTCTCTTTCATGCTTAAATGTAATTGTCAGTCCCTATATATATATATATATATATATATATATATATATATATATATAGATAGATAGATAGATAGATAGATAGAGAGAGGAATATATATATATATATATATATATATATATATATATATATATATATATATGAAAATTTCTCCGAATTAATCAGTAGAGAGACAATATTTATGAATAAAAATGACAATAGGAAAACTGGTAATTGCTGACGCGTTTCGTCCAATGTGCACTTTATCAATTATTTATTTGTATAAAATACAAAATGTGGCACAAGGCCTAAAAAGGGGGTGGGGAAGGACGGTCTTCATCTGTCTTAAATCTAAACTCAGCTAGTCGCAGACACTGACCCAATCAAGCCAACAATATTCCAATCACCAAAACAACACATTCACTCCTACCTTTCTTACTACGTCCACCATAATACCTCAAATTCTCGATGATGTCCTAACTAGTCCCCTTATATACAATTATTGTTCGTGGGGGGGAGGGTCAAAAATTAACAACTTTTAAAATGATCCCCAAATGAGTATTTACAATATGACTGAAATATTAGTAATAAAACCCCCCACAAACCATGAATGTGGCAGAAACATCGGTTCACCGGACGAAATCAATGCGGGACTATGAAAAAATGAAAAAAGCATTCATACCTCCAAGCATTCACGCAAGCACACACACATTCATACACAACAACAAATACGAAAAAATCACACACACGAAACGAAAGTCGTCCCGCATCCACCAGAGAACAGACATCACTGACCACCTAACGAGGGAGGGGATGGGGAATTAAACAAAAGAAAAAAAAAATAGGGACAGAAATAAAAGGGACCAATGAGCATGCATACCCTAGCTAAGTTTACTAGAAAAAAAGGGAAAAACTAAAAATTCAAAATACAAAACCTAGTCTAACCTAAAATCTGGGTGGGTTGCCTATGTTCAACCCTGTTAGGACAAAATTCTGTACCTAACCGACATCCAAATGCCACTCTAGGTCAGCCCCTTTCACTCTACACATTCGCGCAAGATTCACCCACCTTTTGCCAAATTCCGATGAAGGGAGCCGCCGCCTTTCCGTCCTAATCTTGACTTTAAGCTGATGCTTAAAGAACAAGATCAGTTGGGAAGAGGTGAACTTCTCGCCCTCATGGAATCCCTTCTGACGCGTCGTCCAAATCACGACTCTCATAATCCCTAGTAAGCAACAGAACACATAGTGTTCAGCCTTCGTCAATTGCGGCACCACATTGCTACAAACAGAACTGGCTTCCAGGACAAAGAACTTTCCCTGCAGCATGCGAACCATGAGGCCTTCAACAAACTTGCACAACGACACTACCGTCCTGCACTGAAAAAAGGCGTGACCAATGGTCTCGACTTCGCCAGTACAGCGACGACAGTTTGGATATTTCCCCAAACCTGCTGAACAAAGTCTCTTGCCTACCCAGAGGGCCCCACGAATCATCAGCCAGGTGAGTGATGCCTCATCATTATTGAGACATTTCAACCCAGGCGCCCAAGGCCATATCGAGCGAGCCTCCCGCTTCGTAAGACCGAGCTCGTCGATCAGACCATCTTGAACGGACCCCCTAACTAACAACTGATACAATGCCTTACGAGACAACGCCTGGGCGTCGGAGAGGCCATCCGTCGTCCGTAAGAGGAGCTTCAAAGCACTACGACATTCGCGGTAGAAGGAGCACTCAGCACGAGGTGTACGGCCGGCCTCCTCCTCGCACGAGTGCACACTTCTCAGGGATGGGAAATGTTTTCGGACATCTTCTTTCCAAAAGGTGCCCACCTCATCCAATCCGCGACACATTCGGTCTAGAAAGGTAATGCGAAGCATATATTGACGAATCTCAATGCTAGGCATACCCAGACCACCCTCAGAGGGATGAAGGCAACAGATCTCGCGACACACCATAGGGGCCTTGTCTCTCCACAAGAAAGAGAACAAGGTCCAGACTAATGACATTAGCCTGGCATACGGGAGTGGAAGCACAGACAGTCGGTAAAGGAGGATCGGATATATGTGTGAAACACATACCTCCGCCCTTCCCTTCAGGGAAAGTCTCCTCCGAGACCACAGTTTACCCGCGATCTCGGCCTTCCCTTGCACCTCCGACCAATTCATTTCCAACTGGAGATCAGGACCGAACCAGACGCCGAGTATCTTGGAGAATACACAACAGATTCATAAAATCAAAAGAAAATGGTTGAATACATCAACACAGTTATAATGACAATATTATCCACACGTGACAATTACTGACGTTATTTTTCAGTTAAAAATATGAAAATAGCGTTTCTCTACATTCCAGTTGCTAGGTACATTCTGTTTTTGTTTTTATTAGTTACTTTGTTCATTTAATTTCATTTTCGTATTTTGCTTTGATAAAGTCCACATTGGACGAAACGCGTCAGCAATTACCAGTTTTCTCTTGTCATTTTTATTCATAAATATATATATATATATATATATATATAGATAGATAGATAGATAGATAGATAGATAGATAGATAGATGTAATTCAACAGAATTCTTTCAAATCTCTTTGATGGAATAATCTCGACAAATTCAAGTTCTGCCGATACAATTTTTATAAATAACGTCTATTTTCTGAATTTCTGTTTTATATAATCGGTAAATTCACCAATTTGTCATATTTTCCATAGAATACTTTTCAACTGTTGCCACATAAATAAAGTATAAATAAATGTGAACTTTGTTAAATTAACCGATTATATAAAACATCTATTTAAAGTTGAAAAATGGATAAAAATTGGATAGACAGAACAAGTCGATATTATTCAACCAAACATATTTGAATATATATATATATATATATATATATATATGTGTGTGTGTGTGTGTGTGTGTGTGTGTGTGTGTGTGTGTGTGTGTGTGTGTGTGTGTGTGTGTGTGTGTGAGAGAGAGTTTGTGTGTGTGTAAGTAAGTAAACTGTCTACACTATTTCTTATTACTAGAAACATTTTTTTTCTTTTGGGAAAATGGGTTACAGACGAGGTCTCTTTCATGAAACAATGTAACTAAGGTCCACAGATCAAAGGTCGAAATTGTATTCTGTTTTACACTCAGGGAGATAAAATTTAATCTGAATGTGACTTACCATTAAGCCACGGGAAGGCACCATACCAAAGCAAATCTATTTTATTCTATTGAAGAAATCCATATCTCTCTTTGAGGCTTTCGATGATTATGATTGCTAACTTCATTACTTGCCAATGCGAAGCGAAGCCAAAGTAATTCTAAGCGGCTTTTTTAAATTTTTTCTTCTTTTAATCCGCCAGTATTTTTATAATATAAATTTTATTATTAATGGGCATACGTGCTTAGTAGACTCTCATGCGCTTTAAACAAGGTAATTAATATCTAACAGCCTAGATATACAGCCAGAATCTTACTAAAGGAAAATTATCTCTTGAGTGAAATCGAAACTGTATTTCATTTCTCACTGATGGAAAGTGCTTTAAAAAAATAAGTGTTCCTTACACAGGAATTCAATACATTAAAATAATGATCAATTAATCAGATGCACATCCGGCGAGACATTTTGAAATTTCTGTCTGCCTGCTTTACTCTCGCCCCCGAAATGTAAACAAAGTAATTTTAAAATAAATAATGGATTGCTGAACCGACTTTGTTTATCCTACGATAAACGTTATATTTCATGATTATACATGTCTGTGTAGTCATCTAACAGTGAACTGAATGTCTAACGACCGGGAAATCGATGGTCCTACTAAAAAGCCTGTCTTTCGAAAGGAATCGAACCGGTTTTCAAATAGGAAACAACTTTTAAGCTCTACTATATATTATGATTAATACAACAAGAATATATTGATATTGGGCTCTTATCTTGTATAATAAGCTAGCAAATTAAATTTTATATTGCATTGCAATTGGCAAAATGTGAAAGGAGATCTTTTCTGAGATGAGTTCGTTGGTAAATCCATGATGTAAAGAGATTAACACATTAAACGCAATATTGAAGATAATATCAAAAAACAACTAAAAATACGCCGAATTTTTAAAAAAAATAAAATTCAGACGCTGTTATTTTGCCTTACTTTGAAAGTGTTAGCATCTCTTTCTAGCATTTTTACAAAGAAAATTAGTGACACTTTCTCTCTTAACTTCCTTCTCTCTATGGGTTTTTCCTTCTCTACCCCTTCGATATCAATATATAACTTCCGTTAAATTAACCGTTTAAATGTGTCAATATCTGCTAACTCACTCATGTCTTCTCTCTCCCCATCATTTCCTCACTTTGTTAATTTACATATGTTTAATACGGCCCGTCAAAAATGTTTAAATGTTCTTTTCATTTTTTGTTTGGAAGTAAAGTCTGATGATCCACAGTCCTTAAAAGTGCTGTGGTGAAATAATTTATTACATGGAACCTTAAAGTTGTCTGTTTTTATTTAAATTATATATATATATATATATATATATATATATATATATATATATATATATATATATATATATATATAAAGGAAAGAGGTTATAGTAGTTCCAACGAGAGAAAAGTGTGTATATTAAAAAGAAGAGAGAAACCGCAAACTTTTTTGGTTGTAATGTGAATTTTGTTTTTAAATATTATGCTTTATTTTCCATAATTTGGCTAGGTATGTTTCCGGCCTCGCGACCTTCATCAGGGAAAGGCCAGTTGAAGAAAGATATTTGGGTCACTAACACACTAAAAAGAGAATGTCCCATATCGAGAATAATTAACATAGAAAGACATAAGAGAAAAATAATTATTTTTAATAATATGTGGAAATCTGCACGCTTTGCCTGATGAAGGCCATGATATCGGAAAGACGTGTAGCAAAATTATGGAAAATAAAGAATAATATTTTTTTTTTAAATCCACATTACAACCAAAAACGTTTGCGGTTTCTCTCTTCTTTGTAATATATATATATATATATATATATATATATATATATATATATATATATATATATATATATGGGGAAAAACAGAGATAACTTCACTAGTAATAATGTCGAATTATGAATAAAATCTATAAATTCCTTGAAAATTAGATTCATAACGTTTTGCTCACCAAAGTATCATGGGAACCGATATTTGCATTTTCTAAATAGGATGATTGTACATTAGTTGACCCTGAGATTATCGGTGGATTTTCTTACAAGAAGGACGCAAGTTTGGACCCTGAAAGAATATTTATCTTATTAAGCCTCTCGAATGTATAGGCTGGTATATGCAAAATTGTTACACTGAAAACAAATTATCCCACCTTGATCTCTTTTTAATAAAAGATTGATAAAAGTATAGTCAAAATTAATAATGAAACTTCTTACTCCGAATATTACAAGCAAGTTAAGAATATTTTTTACGATAGTATAAACAAAGTATAAGACATAAGAAATTACGAATGAAGTGTAAAAGCTGATTATCGATTAGATATATTCGATCATGAATGATTGATTTAATTTTTCCCGCTTATCAATCCTTTACAGGTTATGTAAATATTTTTAAATCATAAGAATTTTGGGGAGTTAATAATAAGGATTTAGTGAGACAAGTCTTAATAATTAACCCATTGCTGGGGGAGAAGAGTTGAATCCATAACTTTCCCAAATGGAAATGTAACTCGGCTTTCCGATTAACAATTTCAAGCCATTACGCATTACAACACTCGCAAATCTAAATATACAATTCCTGGTATTTCGAAATGTTTATAGCAAACCAGTTTCAATTAAATCTATGTATACACAGCTAGAGAAAACCTTGATCATTGAAAATAAAGAAATGTACATAACCCAAAATAACACAGAATGCTTTATTTTTTATTAGTGTTTATTTACCTCAAGGTAAAATAACGTTGCTGTTTTTGTTTGATTTTCGGAAAAGACATTTCATATAATTATATATTACTATCATTCTCATATAGTAAATAGGTATAAATGATGTCACTATTTAATTACCTGTCAATCTAAAAGAAATGTTTGTTTATTTGGTCCTAATTGTTTGCTGTCAACTGTAAGGTACCCACTTTGTAAAGTTATGCACTTCATAAGAGATTTTCCGGAATGGCATTCAGTAATGTAGTCACATGGTGCTGGATGTCAAGGATTTCAGAAAATCTTTCAGGCAATTTTTCAGTTTGGGATATAGGCCTAAATCTAAGGAGGCCTATGTTGTATAAGGTAAATGGTGCATTTTTGTAATGGATTTCGTAGTCACGAAATCCTAATGCGTCAGACGCAGGGGCATTCGCATACGGGAGAATCTACCTGTCACATCAGTGTGCAAATGTTCTTCTTTTCTCTCGTACATTTTCAGCAATTTCAAATGAATATATTGATTGAAATTTTATCTTTTTTGCTAACAATTTGTAGTAATCTATTTATTTATGTTTAAGGAAATACAATATAAAATCTTGCGTTTGAACTGAGATCGAGATATGTGTGTGTGTGTGCGCGCGCGCTCACGTGCGTGTGTGTGTGTGTATACGTTTTTAGGCTTTTTTTTTCCGGATTTTATCGAAAACACCCAATTAATTCAATGGTAATGTGTCTATCAAATATATTTGCATTATTCAATATACCAGACAAAAGTGTGACCTAAACATTTTTTCATTTCATTTGTTGGACTATTTATGGGGAAAGGTTTCTTCTTGTCAAATCTTCCGTCTTCTGAATGAATTATCTTATAATAATGTATTGTAATAAAATTCTAATGTCACAGTATTTCTTCAGATGGTGTCATAATGAGCGGCTCAGAAAAAGAAAGTCGAAACGAGTTCGGATTAAACCAAGTTGATTGCATTCATTTTCGCACCAATATTCACGTTTTTTCCAGCCCATCAGCTATTGGTTAATTAACAATGCCGACTAAGATCTTAGCATGGTTAGAAACCAGTTTACGAGAAAACTAACTCTGAATTTAAGATTGTAAAAAGCCTTAGCTTAGCCCAGGTTATGGAGCCACCCACCAGGGACTTAACAATGACATTATAATCTTGACTGAGATCGACCTTCGACTCTGCCGATGTATTATTATTATTATTATTATTATTATTATTATCATCATCATTATTATCATTATTATTAAAAAGACTAGTGAAAACTTCACGGTTTTCCTATTTTAATATTCTGATGAGTCTTAGTTCCTAAGGTAATGATTGTGTAAGCTCGTGGTAATTTCTACGACAACAAAATATCAGTAAAATGTTCCCTATCACATCATTCACTATTTGAGCTTAAAAACTTTAATAAAATATTGTAATAACAATCATAAATATGAATCCTGGTCGTTATCTTAAGAAGTAAGGGGGTACAAATCAAAAGAAATTAACTTTTTCATTTCACTAAAACAAACATTTCTATCCCCGTTTTTATCTCGCTCTCTCTCTCTCTCTCTCTCTTTCTTTTTTCTTTCTTTCTATCATTCATCCATTTTCTCACTAAACCAAAGTAGGATCTCTGATATATCATTTACGTGATTTCACGCCGTCAAGAACGGAATAGTTCATTATTTAAGAGGTATTGGCAGGGCGTAACGGTGGTGCGAACTAGGTATAAACCGACTAACGAAGGGTGAAATAGGCAAAACTATAGCAGGATTATTCGTATATAATACGAAGCCCATTATTAGGGAGACACCTAACTTCAGGTTACGAAATACTACGAAAAATATTTAGTGGTTAACATAGATTGATATTTTTCATCGGTTAAATTTATTCTAAATTTAAAATTTATCCAAGCTTTTATCTGGTTCGCATCGAATAAACGTTCTGAAGTACAGATGTTATAGAGAAAAAATGCAAGGAGCTTGCGGCAAAAGTAAGCTCACCCTATAAAAAACAAATATTAAAAATCGCACATGTTCCAGCAGCTAGAGTTTATTTTTTATGTTGCGACGTAAAATAGTAGTAGATATGACTTTTGGAGGAAGAAAACAAAGTTGAATCTGTGAACAATGATTACATAGAAGATAACAATGGCAACTAATACGCTCATAGCATAGAGAAATCCGTCACTGCGTCTTTCTCTGCCACAGTCATTAGGAACTAGTCTAAGACTTGTATAATATTTGCCAATATTTTCTTTAATGACAGCGGATGCTGGATATTCTCCTCAAATATGATGAAGGGACTTAAAGCAACAGAAATGTGGTTCTACAGGAAGATTCTGAGAATACCATGTACCAAATATGTGAGCATAGAAGAGGTTCTAAAGAAAATGGAAACAAAAAGGAACGTATGCTTAACATCAGGAAGAGGCAGTTGAAATTTCTGCGGCACGTAATGAGGAAGGAGGGTTTGGAAAATATGGTACTCACAGGACAGATTGTGGGACAGAGAAACAGGGGAAAGCAGCTCGTAACATACCCGATGAGCCTGAGTAAATGTATGGTCGAACAGGGTTTTGGAGAAATAACAAAAATATAAAACATATGAAGAGCTAAAAAAGGACCGGAAGAGGTAAACCGCCATGATAATCTATGTTCTCAAGGTACACTGCACATAAAAGAAGTTTGCTAAGTGATTTCAACGCTTTGTTATATATTAGTCAACTTAAACTATAACTGTAATCCCCCCTTCGTTTACACTATCCAAACTTGATCGGAATAATTTAAATGTTTAGTTTTTATTTATATTAGGTTGGTGGAAAAATAATGACTTAATAATGTCTTTTTTGACGTTAAAAAATACGTCAAAAACGACATCATTACGTCATTATTTTTTCACCAACCTAATAATACACATCCCATAATTTTAGGCTGAAGCATATATAGTGAGAATTATTCAGGATGAATTCAGGTAGTTACTCGTAATCGGATAATTCGAAGAATACAAACTAAGAACCGTCGATGCTCATCACGCTTTTCTGCTTTTCATTTGTTTGTTGTCAACTATTTCAGCGTAAATATTAAAACTCCATGATGGCGCTGAAAACTACTCATTGCAACCAAGACGGAAATTCGTTTGATAAAATACGTCACAAAGAACTTGTTGCGGGACAATGTACTTGGTGTTTGAGTTGGAAACACGTGTCTCCTGCAATGTTTATCCCACAACAAAAATGCCGGACTTGCATGTGTAATAAAATAGAAAGAAACGACTAAAACATATATATATATATATATATATATATATATATATATATATATATATATATATATATATATATATAAAGCTGCAAATTAAAAAAATAATAATGTTTTATTTTATGAAAGTATATATTTATTTATATATATATATTTGATATTTCAGATTGCCCTCAATCTTTCATCAGAAATAACTGTTTGTTACAAATAAATTAAAATTACTCAGTTTAAATTAAATTAAATTAAAGAGTAATTTTAATTTATTTGTAACAAACAGTTATTTCTGATGAAAGATTGAGGGCAATCTGAAATATCGAATATATATATATAAATAAATATATACTTTCATAAAATAAAACATTATTATTTTTTTTAATTTGCAACTTGATATACGTGGCTTCTCATTATTCTATATATATATATATATATATATATACAGAAGCAAACGATAATGTATTATTAACAAGGCAAAAAGTTACATTGTTACGAGCAACAAAAACAATGATATTGTATATATGTTACAAAATAAGGATCATGCATGAAAACATTTAAAGACTATTGAATTGTTCATGAATGTAAAATTTGGGAAGAAGTCCTTGAAACAATGAAGTAAAATGAAGTTGCGTACGTATATGTGTGTTTGTTCGCGTTTGTGTGCCCGTTTCCCAATGGGAAACGCGATTTCAAGACAGACCTACATTCTAACCTGTCTAAGGGAAATAGGAAAAAGAAAATGATAGAAAATATTACAGTGTATTTATAGGTTCAGAAAGCGTCTCCTAGATGCGTTTTTTTTTAGTTAGGAATGTAAGTGAGGTTATCTCCACAAACTGTTGTAACTGCTATTTAACATTGAAATACTTGGGAAGGATATTAAAAAAATTCAGATCCTACTGGTAGTAAACCGCCTGCATACGGCTAGAAAAACATTTGAGTCAATGTACAAAAATAAAAAGGCATGTGTTTTCTCAGCGGACTTATTCAGCCTACACAACGAAGAGATTATGAGAGAATTAAAAGTTCAACCAGGATTCATTACTGCCGACAACAATCTTAACAACATACGATATCAAAATGACACAGAGTTTATAGCAAACACACAAAAGAAACCACAAGATAACAAAAATAAACTCACGCAACCTGTACATTAAGACGATTCTAAGAGAATCGGGAGTCCTACTAGTTTTCAGACATACAAAGGAAACTAGAACTCCTACAGATACCAAAATTAAGCAGTTGCAACAGTTTAAATATCTGAGAATTGTTTTAAAAGACGTAATGGGCAGCACCGAAATCTGAAAGAGCGTTGGGATAGCGACAGATATCTTTCAAAAACTTAGTGAATTATTGAGAAACCGGAAGATTTCGTCAGGAACGAGGAAAAGAGGACTAAAATGCTACATAATGTCAGTTGTCTTATCTGGCAGTGATCGCTGGACAATCTCCTCACAGATGAAGAATAGACTTGAACCAACAGAAATGTGGTTCTACAGATAGATGTTGATAATGACAGGACATTCCGATTATCAGTTGAATGTTCTCGAGAATTTTTTTAAATAGAGACGGCCATTTTTTCGTAAGCAAAAAACATTGACTGTTGACTTTCTGTGTGATCTGTTTAAAAATATATCTATCTCAGTATATTATTGTTATTGGTATCCGTCTTATTCTCAGCTTCCCCAGCGTTTTTAATCGTTGTACAGTATCGAGTTTCTGTTGGAAGAGGATTTTGATATCAGGTCATTTGATTCTCTCAATAGTTTTTCTTTTTGTTTCCTTATTCCGATTTAATTTTAACTATTTTCTTCTCTTTTCTAGTTTTTCTCTTGTTTCTTTTGTTCTAAATCTGTTGTTATCGCTTTGTTTCCATATATTAGCAACTGTATTGCTCTCTCACTCTCTCTCATTCTTTGCGCTCTCTCTCTCTTTCTCTCGTTCTTTCTCTTTCGCACTCTGAAATCATTGTCATCATAAATATATTATTTATTGTTCCCGTGTATTTGATAATGCCTCACAGTGTTTGTTCAATTCCCACTCTAAAGATACTTCATACTCGAGGAACTCGTTTTATTAGCTAGGTTATGTGGCTCATTAAACTGACTGTCTGATGAAGCTGGCATTTATTTGCACCTGATTTCATAGGTAGCGCTACGAAGCTGGATCTCCTATGACCTTCCGGTATTTCGTCACTGTCGTATGTTTCATTTATTATTTCTGTGATCTTATTGATGCTGAAATCTTCTAATGCAGAGAGCTTTTCTCTTACGATCCCATGTGGAGGCAATGTTTACTGTCAATTCACATGTCACGTTCTCTTCTCCAAGAATATCAAAATCAATTCATAACGTTGGCGAAATTATCTTTCAAACAATTTCCGTAATTTATCAATTTAATTGGCTGTGCAAGGTTGATTCATTGTAGAAGATAAGAGAATTGTTCAAAATTTTCCAGCGGGCAGATCAACTGGAAAATTTGCATAATTGTTTCTGGTCGGCATTTTCAGAAAATCCCGTTAAAAATAGACACTGCACATCGTCCTTCGGTGGGCTATTATTCTTAGTATTGAGTGGATCGCTTTATGTCTATCCCTTGAAAGTTCCTGAGATAAGTTATATTAAATCAAGGCACCCATACTTGTGTAAATAAAAGGAACTGTTGTTGTGCCACCCTGTGATCTGTTTATAAGACGACAATGGGTATGTTCCCATTCACATAAATTCAGTACATAAATACTGCATGTTGGTCTGCAGTTGAAGATTCGTCTCCAGCTCTGCTTCTCAAATTCTCTGCCACCTGGCAGAGAGAATCCCCAGACGAGGCTATGTCAAAGGGCAGAGTCTCGTCTCGGGAAACAGCTACCCGACGCCGTTCTATACGTGGTCTACGGGGAAATTTTGGCTGCGCCTACGTGCTCGGATAGCCCGCATTAAATTCGGCCTGGTGCCACATTTGACCGTGTGGGGACTTTGGTAGATATCATGCTGATGGAGATTCAGTGTAGAATTGACTCATTTCTAGCTGTTGTCTACTACTTCTACGCGCCGCCGGTGAATCTTATGTGTTGTCCTTGTCCTAAGTATTATCGTTCATTACCAACCTTCGGTTGATTCAGTAATCTACCCTAGGTTACAACAGATACCTGAATCAATATATTATTGACACCTTTGTTCTTTTATACTCCATTTTTTCGTTCATTCTTTTAGCCGCTGTGTGCAATATTTTCAATTTCTCGATCGGGCAAAGATGAGAGAAATGGACAAAGAAGATATGAATGTACGTGAGAGATTGTTGTTTAATACTGTTTATTATAAACAGAGCATTTACTTAAATATTTGTATCTATAGAAAGAATCTATAAACATAAAATGTCTCAAAATAATTGTCGGACTTTGTCCATTTCATAATGTGTGACGTCATATGTTTACATTTGATACGCCATGACCAGATATGAATGTACGTGAGAGATTCATGGATGATTGATGTTTAAAAGCAGTAAATTCGACATTGCTAACAGAACGCTCCTCTGTGGCCGAATCGGTTAAAAGGCACGTCAGGCTATAAGACGGTTCTGTATAGGATAGAGGTTCGAATCCTGTCGGAGGACGAATATTTTCTATGAAAATTTCTCGGACATTCAGGCCGGTAAATGTTATTTAATACTGTTTATTATAAACAGAGCATTTACTTAAATATTTGTATCTTTAAAAAGAATGTATAAACATAAAAATGTCATAAAATAATTGTCGGACTTTGTCCATTTCATAATGTGTGACGTCATTTGTTTACATTTGATACGCCATAACCTGACATGAATGTGCGTCAGAGATGATTGAAGTATAAAAGCAGTAAATTCGACCATGCTAACCGAACGCTCCTCTTAAAAGGCACGTCAGGCTATATGACGGTTCCGTATAGGATACAGGTTCGAATCCTGTCGGAGGACGAATATTTTCTATGAAAATTTCTCGGATATTCAGGCCGGTAAATGTTGTTTATTATAAACAGAGAATTTCCTTAAATATTTGTATCTATAAAAAGAATGTATAAACAAAAAATGTCTTAAAATAATTGTCGAACTTTGTCCATTTCATGATATATATATATATATATAAGCCTGTACTCACGCATAAAATTAACCCGATTCCTAATATTGCTTTTTCTTAGTTTGAAATGAAGTTTTAGCTTTTAAGTTGACCAGCGACCACTTCTACTGACATCGGAAGTCAGAACAATTTATCGCATGTTCATCGGAGTCTCAACATATATTTATAGACTAATTATCAGTAATCAGAGTTCAGCTGTTTGGTTAGAAATGAAGCACAAGTAACAAATTCCGACTTTATAATCATGAAATTATTCGATGTCAACATGAATACTATAAAGATTGTAATATCAACCTTAGGAATTTCCATGAAAATGTGAAAATGTTGTGAAGATTAATAGAATGGCGTCAAGACATCGTTTCAATTTTCAAACACCAGTTGACCTATAGGACCTACAGTAAGATTGTTATATGCATGGACATTAAGAAAAAAATTTCAGATCGGACGTGCTATATTCTGAACAGAACACCCTTCAAATAACTATTCCTACTATATTTATTGGGACACATAGTCTTGGAAAGTTCAGCTCTTCCCAAGTTATGGGTTAATAACAGTGCCTAATTCGCTCACTATCCTTGGCTGACAATCTGTATTCGAAGAAGACATCACTGAATTCACTTAATGTTTGAGTATGGGGTGAGTAAGACCAACTCATAAAAAAAAACTACTTTAATCCACAGCAGTAGCAACACCTAGACAGAACACATATACGACCCCTGCAACAGAGATTGTCACCCTCGCATCCGCCTCTAGAGTCATAGCCAAGCAGACTACTAGGATTCTACCCATGGTCAACCCTGACTGACGGAGGCCTACAACAAGCAACACCTACTGTATTGAGGGTGTGACCCTTTACTCCAGAGACACAGCATCGTAAGCCTTTTTTTCTATCTTTTTCAGATGTGATTCATTCTTTATTTCCGATAGTTCAGCCATTTACATCACGAACAAATCCTGCTACTACAATGGAGTCGAGTCACCCTCGTTTATCATGTAGTACAAATTTACATCCCACCCATATTCTTCGTTGAGTAAAAAAGTAAGCTCTTCACGCTAAGAGTCAACCAGTATCTATCATCATCTTCATAATCTTTACTTCTTATCGCCTCTCTTTTCATTTCTCACACCTCATTAATCATTATTTTATGATTCGCCATCTATATAATGTTAATATCCATCCTTGTATTGTTTACAGTAAGTTAAATAGTAAATTCAGGAAACAGCAAATAAATGTTACTTCCTTTAAGAAAAAATTTCCCTGACATTTAGGCAGGTTAGGGACATAACCCACTCTCGGTGTCCAAAAGCTAAGTGATTTGGTGAAGATGGCCATTCTATTCTTTACATTTTCTCACAGGCTCAACATGATGAAATATGTGTTTTGATCTGGAATAATAGTTTCCGATCAAAGTTAAATTATTTAACTGCTGCTTAAAGGAACAAATTCTTCCCTAGGCTGTGGCATGCGTCAAGCATATGCCCGGTTCTTAAGAATGCGGGCGAGCTCTAATCCCTGTCTCAACAGAGACTAATCAGTCTCTTAAATATCATTAGTACGAATTTTGAGGCGATAATCAACAAGATCGTTAAGATAAGAAGATGCTCTTGAGCGGCAAGCAACATGGGTTTCTATGGGCCCGATCCACTGCTGATGTCCTATCATTAATCAGTGATGCTTTTGACAACAAATATAATTTAAGGATCATAGCATTAGATATTTCGAAGGGCTTTTAGAAAGTGTAGCACAGACCTTTGCTGCTCAAGTTTTCTAGGTATGCAATTACTAGATGAGTGCACTCAATTATAAGTTCCTTCCTAACGGGTCAGTCCCTGAATGTAGTTGTTAACGGCGAGTCCTCCAGGGCCCCAGAAATCAACGCAGGCGTCCCCCAGTGGTCACTTCTCATATCAATCCCCTCTTTACATTACGTAAATGATCTGCCTAAGAGTATCTTCCGATACTTTTTTGGAATATCTATGCCGATATTACGATAATACAAGGGTGCACCTCCAAAACTCGTGAACACCAGAGATTGACAGCTGATTTCTCATATGAAATCTCATTTCCCATCCGATTTAGTTCTAACATCGCAGTGGAGGAAAATTTTGCTGGTTACATTCAATGCATCGAAAACTAAACTAGTTACATTTCATCATGGCCGACTGCATACAGAACTAACACGATGAAAGAATGTCCCCTCGGGGAGGCTCCGTGCTTTCAGAAACTCAGTCAGTCAGTTAAATATCATACGTGATATACGCTTAGGCGATCATGGATCTTTTGATACATGACAGACGAAGCAGATTTTTCCCGCAGTAGGTTGCCATTTCTTTCTGCGGTAGTTTAGTTGCCAACAAAGGTTAAAGAACCCTGTCTTTCCTTCTATACAACCCATAGTTGGTGGTTGGGGTAGAAGGGATGAATGCATACCTCTCCCAAGGGTATGTGTGCGTAACTGAATCTAACGAACTCGACTTGAACTCGAACTCAGCTCTTTATGATTTCAGTCAGAGCAGATACCCATTACACCACAACGCACTGAGCCTTATACCCACCCCTGATATCAAGTGGAGCACGTACATACGATCCATCGCTAAAGATTCCTGAAAATCGCCAGTTTCTTGCACCGCTGCAATAGGTATTTGACTCCGCGTGCTATCCTCTAGCTTTACAAGAGCTAAATATGGCCTAAAATGAAGTACTCTTGTCATATATGTGCTGGGGTATACCCACCTCACTTCCCAGACTCGATAGACACAAAAAGCATCTCTGTGTCCTTGTGGGTGACAAATGGAACAGATGGAAGATGGCAGGGCTCTCACTGCTCTCTCCACTTCCATGTAAAGTCCTCTAATGAATGTATTCCTTGGTTCCACCTGTTCTAACGTTCACGGCTAAGACGGCTATGCCACTCATAATCTAACAAATCACCTTCATCTCATCTACAGTCCATTAGTGAGAAGTAAATTCCACTCAAGCAAACTTCTTCCCCTGTACTACTGCTGTGTGGAACCTGCTCCCAAGAAAATGCTTCCTCTATCACTATAATTTGTGACGTCGTCCCCTGGTCGTAGCGCCAACCGTGTCGTTGTATCCCAGTCTACCACGGCACCAACGGTGACGTCCTACTTTGATTCCCAGTCTGCCTACCCACGTTGTGATTTGATCTAGGCAGAGGAAATCAATCAGTCATCGGGGCCGTACTGCAAACCGAGTCCAACGGGGGTGATACCACAAAAATACGCATAAAAGGCAATAAAATGAAAACTCAAAAGTTCAAAGTATCAAAGAAAAAGGTAAACTTTATGTCTAGTTGTTCGATACATAGGACTGCATCTATCTCCCGACCCGTTCTATGGATTGTGGCACGTCGTTTTCCGCTAGGCAAGTTTTAACACTTCAAGTCGTCTGCTCTCTAAGAAATTGGTGTTTCGGTGGGTCTTTGGACGAAAGTCAAAAGAAAAACTTATTTCGGTGATCTGGATCTAAGTCGCTCTTCAGAATAATTGTTCTTGGTTTGAAGATGTGGGTCTGGAAAATGTGCGGGAATCTGTCAGCTATTTGCGAGGCTTGCCTTAACCGAAGACTGCTGGAACTCGACTCTCTCAAAATGCTCGTTGTGCCTTCGTTTATATGGGTGCCGACCAAAACCGGGGTGGGTTTGTCGGCGCTGGGGGTTCCTCGATAATTCTAAATACATATCCACCTCTCTGGTTAGGAATTTCCAATTTTTTCCATTTTTTGGGGAACCTTTCCCCACTCCCACCTTCTCATCATAACTCAGAGGGGCGTGAACTGTCCTTCCCACATCTTCGCAGCAACCTCTCTTACTCATCCTCCAGATGGGCGGCAACAGCCTCCCTCGTGCATCACGTGATCACCAATTAACCAATGATGTCTCAGCCGGGCGTGGGCGAATCTGCGGCTTGTTTCAGAAAAAAAATATCTTGCTTAAAAAAAAAATTATCTCTTTTTTCTTTCCTTTTTCTTCCCCTTAATGGTTTATCATTACTCCAGCCGCGAACGGGACAATATGACAATGGCGGTCATAACTCTTGTTCCACACGTGGTTTACTTCAAGTATTTTATCGCTAATTATCAGAATGTGTGGCCTTCCTGACATGGTCTCAAAAAAGGACATCTCCAAAGCCCCAGCCGATCCGTCGCCTCGAAGAAAGAAAAAAAAAACATTTATTTTCTTTCGGCACAATTCCTGATAACAACATTTTATTATCGCAGGCCAAGGATGCTCGTGGGTGTTTTTTTTTTAATTTTTCATATCTGTCTAAGCCTTTTTAGTTGTCACTTAACGAAATAACATTCTCATTTGAATTTTTCTTTCTCTATCTCTGACCAGCCGGCCTGTAGCCGATAATAAGATGTCTTGCGTACCAATAGTTTGTTTTCATATCTTTAGATAACACAGCCGATGCCAAAACATATCTGATTCTTTCCTTCCTTCGCCTTCTTTCTACTCAGAATTTCCCTGTCATTGTAATGACACTCCTTCGCCATTTGTTACTTATCAAAATATCCCTCTATCCATTGTCTCTTAGCTGTGTGTGTGTTCTTGTTTAACACTCACGATTCGGTTCTTAGCCTCTCTTTTTCTTCTTTTCTTTCTTTTCCTTTTTCTGCCTCGTTAAATGGTGCCACAATGTTAACCTGTTCAAGTTTTGAGTAAAATGTTATTTTTCCTCTCCTATCCGCATAAGGTGAAGAAATGGATCGAATTAAGGAATCGGAGAGTTGAGTTCGAATTCTAGTCGAATCCATTGCATTCACTTACGTACTAATACAATTGAGAAAGTTATGAATCCTCTCCTTCTCCCTCCAAAGATATGGTTAAATAACAGGATAAACTGGGTTCTATAGCATTGGATGGCAACTGGTCTATCACAGAAAGAAATGGAAACCTTCTGCGGGAAAAAAATCTGCCTCGTCAGTCATATATCGAAAGATACACGATCGCCTAAGCGTGTATCACGCATGGCACATAACTAACTGATACGCATAAACTCTCTCTTACTCTGTTCCCAGAGTATTTTACAGTGTGAACCTAACTATAAAAATATACATTATCTATCTTACTGAAATTGGGTGTTTTAAAAGATACCTGGCACTTTTAATGTTAATTTATTTTTACGAATACTATTTTTCTACTCGAATTTGACTGTAATATTGCAATTAAACGTGTAAATTGTTTTCACTTTATATTTTTTCTGCGTATTTTGGCCAAAAAACAAAATAGGTATGTTATGGATCCGATCCAACCCTGGGACCCGCAAGCCAATTAAACGGAATAAGATTAAAAGTAGAGATACATGGCCAGTCTATTCTGTAAATATCCTGACGGGTTCTGTATAATGGAATAAATATTTTCTGGAAAAAACATTTCAGACATTACTTAAGTCATCCTGCTGAGGTTGGATGTTTTCAGATCTTGCTTGGAATATTGTGGACTGACGTTACAGAATAACACACAAAGACATATACTAAATAACAGAAACCACATCATTTGAAGACAACCAACAACAGCAACAACTAATATGGATAGCGAATGTAACTCGAAGGGAAAATAATAAAGATTTTAACATTTCACACCATTTCAAATAGAACATTTGAAAAGAAAACCCCATCATTACTGGAGAGAGCGATCACAGCTTCTGGACTTGAAAAACCTGTTTTCGTAAAAAAAAAAATGTTTTATCAGAAAGATTTTATAGATATCAACCGAAAGCAATATTGGCTGCTTGGTCAAAAAATGCTAAATGTTTCCTTGTAGGGAAACGGCTTATATCACCATTACCGACGTAAAGTTTGTGATTGAAAGAAAGCAAAAAAGGACCGTCGAAGGAACAGTGCATGAAATAATGCCAATACTCAGAATACAAGAGTCAGATCAGATCGTCGATAGTAAAAACAAGGAACATATTCAGCTAACCGAACTGGAATGCGCCTAGATCGATAGTTTTATACTTATTCAATCTGACAGCTTTACGTGATATGAAATCGCAAGGTTTGCATTTCTAAAATCTAAAAAAAATAAAACATGAAAATGACGCAAGTGCTGTCACGGAAGAATGGAGACGTTTACGTGTAAAGAAAAGCTCCGAAATATCGATTGACATAATGGGTGATTAAAAAATACATGTGTATTCTTCCTCAAGAGTAGACTTACGATAAGTCTTACTAAGAACATACTTCTTCCAAACTCGTAGATTGGCGCTACACAATCATAAACAAAGAATTGTACCAAATAACAAAAACTACATCACTTGAGGTCATTCAAGAAGAGAAAATAATTACAAAATCGAGATGTTTACGTTCCACCGTATCTCATTCAAAAGTTGCTGGTTGAATTTGTTTAATGGCAGATGGATTATTTAATGTCGAAATGTAAATAATTTATGGTACCAACTACAAAGTTACGTTACAAATATATTGCTGGTGTTTTTTTACTACAAAAATATATACCTATACTTTAACAGTGTTGTTAGTGTTTGTAGGTTTTCCCATAGACGAGACCCTAACAGATGCTACCACCACGGGTTAGAGTGTATCTGGAAACAAAACAATTAAAAAGTGCTTCCACGCTCCTCCAAACCTTCCGATCAGAGCCCTTTTTGCCGAATGTAGTTTATAGTCATACCAAAGACTTACAAAGGTTTAGGAAGAAAGCTCCCCAAAATATAGGGAAAAGTGGTAACAATGGATTCGAGAAATCTAATTTCCTAAAAAAAAAAAAAAACTAATAGAAAGATTTTATACATTTCAGCTGAGAGAAGCACTGACTGTTCGGCCAATGTATGTTGATTTGTTTCCTTAAAAGAAAAATGCGAATATTGTCATTAAGAAATTAACACACATAAATCAAAGAGAAAATAATGACATAATGAAGATGTTGACGTTCAACATTACTGAAAACAAAAGTTTAGTATATAAGCCGTCCTCAAACTGAAAAACCAGTAACTGTTAGAGGACTTGAAAAATCTATTTTGACCTGAGTGGTAGCATTTGTTACTATCTCACTTATTTGCAAATAGTAACCGCCTAAACAAAAATCAAAACGCTACGAAAGTATAAAATACATTTCCATAGTAAAAGTAGCAGTAATACATGTTTATGGTAAAAATACCAACAATATATTTCATGGCAAAATGATCAGCAATATGTTTCTGCAAGAAAATGACTATCAATTCATTCTGCAGTTAAATGACGGAAAATAAAATAAAAAATAAAAAGTTTAAAAATCATTTTTATTGTAAAATTAGCACCAATAGATTTTTATTTAAAAAATTCCTTTAAAAAATTTTGTTTTGAAATTACTATCAATAAATTTTTAGAAAGAAAATATCAATAATGCATATAATGTTCTATAAACGATATATAGAAAAACATGTTTACCTTGAAAACATAAATTATGTACAAAATATCTGTAGAAGAAGGTATAAAATTGCAAACAAAATATTTAGATTCGTAGGCATAACCAGTAGGGTTTAAATTGAATATTTAGATTTCGTAATTATATAACCAACAGAGCTTGATTTAATATTTTAGATTTTGTCATTATATAACAAACAGACCTTGATTTAATATTTAGATTTTGTCATTATATAACCAACAGAGCTTGATTTAATATTTAGATTTTGTCATTATATAACAAACAGAGCTTAATATAATATTTAGATTTTGTCATTATATAACCAACAGAGCTTGATTTAATATTTAGATATTGTCATTATATAACAAACAGAGCTTGATTTAATATTTAGATTTTGTAATTATATAACCAACAGAGCTTGATTTATTATTTAGATTTTGTCATTATATAACCAACAGACCTTGATTTTAGTATTTAGATTTCATAATTATATAACCAACAGAGCATGATATAATATTCAGATTTTGTCATTATATAACAAACAGAGCTTTATTTAATATTTAGATTTTGTAATTATATAACCAACAGATCTGGATTTAATATTTAGATTTAGTCATTATATAACAAACAGACCTTGATTTAATATTTAGATTTTGTCATTATATAACCAACAGAGCTTGATTTAGTATTTAGATTTTGTCTTTATATAACAAACGGACCTTGATATAATATTTAAATTTTGTCATTATATAACAAACACAGCTTGATTTAATATTTAGATTTTGTCATTATATAACAAACAGAGCTTGATTTAATATTTAGATTTTGTCATTATGTAACCAACAGAGCTTGATTTAATATTTAGATTTTGTCATTATGTAACCAACAGAGCTTGATATAATATATAGATTTTGTCATTATGTAACCAACAGAGCTTGATTTAATATTTAGATTTTGTCATTATATAACCAACACAGCTTGATTTAATATTTAGATTTTGTAATTATATAACAAACAAAGATTGATTTAATATTTAGATTTTGTCATTATGTAACCAACAGAGCTTGATTTAATATTTAGATTTTGTCATTATGTAACCAACAGAGCTTGATTTAATATTTAGATTTTGTCATTATATAACAAACATACCTTGATTTAATATTTAGATTTTGTAATTTTATAACCAACAGAGCTTGATATAATATTTAGATTTTGTCATTATATAACAAACAGAGCTTGATTTAATATTTAGATTTTGTCATTATATAACCAACAGAGCTTGATTTAATATTTAGATTTTGTCATTATATAACAAACAGAGCATGATTTAATATTTAGATTTGTCATTATATAACCAACAGAGCTTGATATAATATTAAGATTTTTTCATTATATAACAAACAGAGCTTGATTTAATATTTAGATTTTGTCATTATATAACAAACAGAGATTGATTTAATATTTAGATTTAGTAATTATATAACCAACAGAGCTTGATATAATATTTAGATTTTGTCATTATATAACAAACAGAGCTTGATTTAATATTTAGATTTTGTCATTATATAACAAACACAGCTTGATTTAATATTTAGATTTTGTCATTATATAACAAACAGAGCTTGATTTAATATTTCGATTTTGTCATTATATAACCAACAGAGCTTGATTTAATATTTAGATTTTGTCATTATATAACAAACAGACCTTAATTTAATATTTAGATTTCGTAATTATATAACCAACAGAGCTTGATATAATATTTAGATTTTGTCATTATATAACAAACAGCTTGATTTAATATTTAGATTTTGTCATTACATAACAAACAGACCTCGATTTAATATTTAGATTTAGTAATTATATAACCAACAGAGCTTGATATAATATTTAGATTTTGTAATTATATAACAAACAGAGCTTGATTTAATATTTAGATTTTGTCATTATATAACAAACACAGCTTGATTTAATATTTACATTTTGTCGTTATATAACAAACAGAGCTTGATTTAATATTTAGACTTTGTCATTATATAACCAACAGAGCTTGATTTAATATTTAGATTTTGTCATTATATAAGAAACAGACCTTGATTTAATATTTAGATTTAGTAATTATATAAGCAACAGAGCTTGATATAATATTTAGATTTTGTCATTATATAACAAACAGAGCTTGATTTAATATTTAGATTTTGTCATTATATAACAAACAGAGCTAGATATAATATTTAGATTTTGTCATTATATAACAAACAGAGCTTGATTTAATATTTAGATTTTGTCATTATATAACAAACAGAGCTTGATTTAATATTTAGGTTTAGTAATTATATAACCAACAGAGCTTGATTTAATATTTAGATTTTGTCATTTATAACAAACAGAGCTTGATTTAATATTTAGATTTTGTCATTATATAACAAACAGAGCTTGATTAAATATTTAGATTTTGTCATTATATAACAAACAGAGCTTTATTTAATATTTAGATTTTGTCATTATGTAACCAACAGAGATAGATTTAATATTTAGGTTTTGTCATTATATAACAGACCTTGATTTAATATTTAGATTTAGTAATTATATAACCAACAGAGCTTGATATAATATTTAGATTTTGTAATTATATAACAAACAGAGCTTGATTTAATATTTAGATTT
Organism: Acanthosepion lycidas; assembly: GCA_963932145.1. Classification (NCBI taxonomy): domain Eukaryota; kingdom Metazoa; phylum Mollusca; class Cephalopoda; order Sepiida; family Sepiidae; genus Acanthosepion; species Acanthosepion lycidas. The sequence goes on from OZ010579.1 coordinate 47,546,122, forward strand.
TGTCATTATATAACAAACACAGCTTGATTTAATATTTAGATATTGTCATTATGTAACAAACAGAGCTTGATTTAATATTTAGATTTTGTCATTATATAACCAACAGAGCTTGATTTAATATTTAGATTTTGTCATTATATAACAAACAGACCTTGATTTAATATTTAGATTTAGTAATTATATAACCAACAGAGCTTGACATAATATTTAGATTTTGTCATTATATAACAAACAGAGCTTGATTTAATATTTAGATTTTGTCGTTATATAACAAACACAGCTTAATTTAATATTTAGATTTTGTAATTATATAACAAACAGAGCTTGATTTAATATTTAGATTTTGTCATTATTTAACCAACAGAGCTTGATTTAATATTTAGATTTTGTCATTATGTAACCAACAGAACTTGATTTAATATTTAGATTTTGTCATTATATAACAAACAGACCTTGATTTAATATTTAGATTTTGTAATTATATAACCAACAGAGCTTGATATAATATTTATATTTTGTCATTATATAACCAACAGAGCTTGATTAAATATTTAGATTTTGTCATTATATAACAAACAGAGCTTGATTAAATATTTAGATTTTGTCATTATATAACAAACAGAGCTTGATTTAATATTTAGATTTTGTCATTATGTAACCAACAGAGCTTGATTTAATATTTAGATTTTGTCATTATATAACAAACAGAGCTTGATTTAATATTTAGATTTTGTCATTATATAACCAACAGAGCTTGATATAATATTTAGATTTTGTCATTATATAACAAACAGAGCTTGATTTAATATTTAGATTTTGTCATTATATAACAAACAGAGCTTGATTTAATATTTAGATTTAGTAATTATATAACCAACAGAGCTTGATTTAATATTTAGATTTTGTCATTATATAACAAACAGAGCTTGATTTAATATTTAGATTTTGTCATTATATAACAAACAGAGCTTGATTAAATATTTAGATTTTGTCATTATATAACAAACAGAGCTTTATTTAATATTTAGATTTTGTCATTATGTAACCAACAGAGATAGATTTAATATTTAGATTTTGTCATTATATAACAGACCTTGATTTAATATTTAGATTTAGTAATTATATAACCAACAGAGCTTGATATAATATTTAGATTTTGTAATTATATAACAAACAGAGCTTGATTTAATATTTAGATTTTGTCATTATATAACAAACACAGCTTGATTTAATATTTAGATATTGTCATTATGTAACAAACAGAGCTTGATTTAATATTTAGATTTTGTCATTATATAACCAACAGAGCTTGATTTAATATTTAGATTTTGTCATTATATAACAAACAGACCTTGATTTAATATTTAGATTTAGTAATTATATAACCAACAGAGCTTGACATAATATTTAGATTTTGTCATTATATAACAAACAGAGCTTGATTTAATATTTAGATTTTGTCGTTATATAACAAACACAGCTTAATTTAATATTTAGATTTTGTAATTATATAACAAACAGAGCTTGATTTAATATTTAGATTTTGTCATTATTTAACCAACAGAGCTTGATTTAATATTTAGATTTTGTCATTATGTAACCAACAGAGCTTGATTTAATATTTAGATTTTGTCATTATATAACAAACAGACCTTGATTTAATATTTAGATTTTGTAATTATATAACCAACAGAGCTTGATATAATATTTATATTTTGTCATTATATAACCAACAGAGCTTGATTAAATATTTAGATTTTGTCATTATATAACAAACAGAGCTTGATTAAATATTTAGATTTTGTCATTATATAACAAACAGAGCTTGATTTAATATTTAGATTTTGTCATTATGTAACCAACAGAGCTTGATTTAATATTTAGATTTTGTCATTATATAACAAGCAGAGCTTGATTTAATATTTAGATTTTGTCATTATATAACCAACAGAGCTTGATATAATATTTAGATTTTGTCATTATATAACAAACAGAGCTTGATTTAATATTTAGATTTTGTCATTATATAACAAACAGAGCTTGATTTAATATTTAGATTTAGTAATTATATAACCAACAGAGCTTGATTTAATATTTAGATTTTGTCATTATATAACAAACAGAGCTTGATTTAATATTTAGATTTTGTCATTATATAACCAACAGAGCTTGATTAAATATTTAGATTTTGTCATTATATAACAAACAGAGCTTGATTTAATATTTAGATTTTGTCATTATATGAAAAACAGGGCTTGATTTAATATTTAGATTTTGTAATTATATAACAAAGAGAGCTTGATTTAATATTTAGATTTTGTCATTATATAACAAACAGACCTTGATTTAATATTTAGATTTAGTAATTATATAACCAACAGAGCTTGATATAATATTTAGATTTTGTCATTATATAACCAACAGAGCTTGATTTAATATTTAGATTTTGTCATTATATAACAAACAGACCTTGATTTAATATTTAGATTTAGTAATTATATAACCAACAGAGCTTGACATAATATTTAGATTTTGTCATTATATAACAAACAGAGCTTGATTTAATATTTAGATTTTGTCGTTATATAACAAACACAGCTTAATTTAATATTTAGATTTTGTAATTATATAACAAACAGAGCTTGATTTAATATTTAGATTTTGTCATTATTTAACCAACAGAGCTTGATTTAATATTTAGATTTTGTCATTATGTAACCAACAGAGCTTGATTTAATATTTAGATTTTGTCATTATATAACAAACAGACCTTGATTTAATATTTAGATTTTGTAATTATATAACCAACAGAGCTTGATATAATATTTATATTTTGTCATTATATAACCAACAGAGCTTGATTAAATATTTAGATTTTGTCATTATATAACAAACAGAGCTTGATTAAATATTTAGATTTTGTCATTATATAACAAACAGAGCTTGATTTAATATTTAGATTTTGTCATTATGTAACCAACAGAGCTTGATTTAATATTTAGATTTTGTCATTATATAACAAGCAGAGCTTGATTTAATATTTAGATTTTGTCATTATATAACCAACAGAGCTTGATATAATATTTAGATTTTGTCATTATATAACAAACAGAGCTTGATTTAATATTTAGATTTTGTCATTATATAACAAACAGAGCTTGATTTAATATTTAGATTTAGTAATTATATAACCAACAGAGCTTGATTTAATATTTAGATTTTGTCATTATATAACAAACAGAGCTTGATTTAATATTTAGATTTTGTCATTATATAACCAACAGAGCTTGATTAAATATTTAGATTTTGTCATTATATAACAAACAGAGCTTGATTTAATATTTAGATTTTGTCATTATATGAAAAACAGGGCTTGATTTAATATTTAGATTTTGTAATTATATAACAAAGAGAGCTTGATTTAATATTTAGATTTTGTCATTATATAACAAACAGACCTTGATTTAATATTTAGATTTAGTAATTATATAACCAACAGAGCTTGATATAATATTTAGATTTTGTCATTATATAACAAACAGAGCTCGATTTAATATTTAGATTTTGTAATTATATAACCAACAGAGCTTGATATAATATTTAGATTTTGTCATTATATAACAAACAGAGCTTGATTTAATATTTAGAATTTGTCATTATGTAACCAACAGAGCTTGATTTAATATTTAGATTTTGTCATTATATAACAAACAGAGCTTGATTTAATATTTAGATTTTGTCATTATATAACCAACAGAGCTTGATATAATATTTAGATTTTGTCATTATATAACAAACAGAGCTTGATTTAATATTTAGATTTTGTAATTATATAACAAACAAAGATTGATTTAATATTTAGATTTTGTCATTATGTAACCAACAGAGCTTGATTTATTATTTAGATTTTGTCATTATGTAACCAACAGAGCTTGATTTAATATTTAGATTTTGTCATTATATAACAAAGAGAGCTTGATTTAATATTTAGATTTTGTCATTATATAACCAACAGAGCTTGATTAAATATTTAGATTTTGTCATTATATACCCAACAGAGCTTTATTTAATATTTAGATTTTGTCATTATGTAACCAACAGAGATAGATTTAATATTTAGATTTTGTCATTATATAACAAACAGACCTTGATTTAATATTTAGATTTAGTAATTATATAACCAACAGAGCTTGATATAATATTTAGATTCTGTCATTATATAACAAACAGAGCTTGATTTAATATTTAGATTTTGTCATTATATATCAAACAGAGCTTGATTTAATATTTAGATTTTGTCATTATATAACAAACAGAGCATGATTTAATATTTAGATTTTGTCATTATATAACCAACAGAGCTTGATTTAATATCTAGATTTTGTCATTATATAACAAACAGAGCTTGATTTAATATTTAGATTTTGTCATTATATAACAAACAGAGCTTGATTTAATATTTAGATTTAGTAATTATATAACCAACAGAGCTTGATTTAATAATTAGATTTTGTCATTATATAACAAACAGAGCTTGATTTAATATTTTGATTTTGTCATTATATAACCAACAGAGCTTGATTAAATATTTAGATTTTGTCATTATATAACCAACAGAGCTTGATTTAATATTTAGATTTTGTCATTATGTAACCAACAGTGATTGATTTAATATTTAGATTTTGTCATTATATAACAAACAGACCTTTATTTAATATTTAGATTTAGTAATTATATAACCAACAGAGCTTGATATAATATTTAGATTTTGTCATTATATAACAAACAGAGCTTGATTTAATATTTAGATTTTGTCATTATATGAAAAACAGAGCTTGATTTAATATTTAGATTTTGTCATTATATAACCAACAGAGCTTGATTTAATATTTAGATTTTGTCATTATGTAACAAACATACCTTGATTTAATACTTAGCTTTCGTCATTATGTAACAAACAGACCTTGATTTAATATTTAGATTTAGTAATTATATAACCAACTGAGCTTGATATAATATTTAGATTTTGTCATTATATAACAAACAGAGCTTGATTTAATATTTAGATTTTGTCATTATATAACAAACAGAGCTTGATTTAATATTTAGATTTTGCCATTATGTAACCAACAGAGCTTGATTTAATATTTAGATTTTGTCATTATAAAACAAACATACCTTGATTTAATATTTAGATTTAGTAATTATATAACCAACAGAGCTTGACATAATATTTAGATTTTGTCATTATATAACAAACAGAGCTTGATTTAATATTTTGATTTTGTCATTATATAACAAACAGAGCTTGATTTAATATTTAGATTTCGTAATTATATAACCAACAGAGCTTGATTTAATATTTAGATTTTGTCATTATATAACAAACAGAGCTTGATTTAATATTTAGATTTTGTCATTATATAACAAACAGAGCTTGATTTAATATTTAGATTTTGTCATTATATAACCAACAGAGCATGATTTAATATTTAGATTTTGTCATCATGTAACCAACAGAGATTGATTTAATATTTAGATTTTGTCATTATATAACCAACAGAGCTTGATTTAATATTTAGATTTTGTCATCATGTAACCAACAGAGATTGAGTTAATATTTAGATTTTGTCATTATATAACAAACAGACCTTGATTTAATATTTAGATTAAGTAATTATATAACCAACAGAGCTTGATATAATATTTAGATTTTGTCATTATATAACAAACAGAGCTTGATTTAATATTTAGATTTTGTCATTATATAACAAACAGAGCTTGATTTAATATTTAGATTTTGTCATTATATAACAAACAGAGCTTGATTTAATATTTAGATTTTGCCATTATGTAACCAACAGAGCTTGATTTAATATTTAGAATTTCTCATTATATAACAAACAGACCTTCATTTAATATTTAGATTTAGTAATTATATAACCAACAGAGCTTGATATAATATTTAGATTTTGTCATTATATAACAATCAGAGCTTGATTTAATATTTAGATTTTGTCATTATATAACAAACACAGCTTGATTTAATATTTAGATTTAGTAATTATGTAACCGACAGAGCTTGATTTAATATTTAGATTTTGTCATTATATAACAAACAGAGCTTGATTTAATATTTTGATTTTGTCATTATATAACAAACAGAGCTTGATTTAATATTTAGATTTCGTAATTATATAACCAACAGAGCTTGATTTAATATTTAGATTTTGTCATTATATAACAAACAGAGCTTGATTTAATATTTAGATTTTGTCATTATATAACAAACATACCTTGATTTAATATTTAGATTTTGTCATTATATAACAAACAGAGCTTAATTTAATATTTAGATTTTGTCATTATATAACAAACAGAGCTTGATTTAATATTTAGATTTCGTAATTATATAACCAACAGAGCTTGATTTAATATTTAGATTTTGTCATTATATAACAAACAGAGCTTGATTTAATATTTAGATTTTGTCATTATATAACAAACAGACCTTGATTTAATATTTAGATTAAGTAATTATATAACCAACAGAGCTTGATATAATATTGAGATTTTGTCATTATATAACAAACAGAGCTTGATTTAATATTTAGATTTTGTCATTATATAACAAACAGAGCTTGATTTAATATTTAGATTTTGTCATTATATAACAAACAGAGCTTGATTTAATATTTAGATTTTGCCATTATGTAACCAACAGAGCTTGATTTAATATTTAGAATTTCTCATTATATAACAAACAGACCTTCATTTAATATTTAGATTTAGTAATTATATAACCAACAGAGCTTGATATAATATTTAGATTTTGTCATTATATAACAATCAGAGCTTGATTTAATATTTAGATTTTGTCATTATATAACAAACACAGCTTGATTTAATATTTAGATTTTGTCATTATGTAACCGACAGAGCTTGATTTAATATTTAGATTTTGTCATTATATAACAAACAGACCGTGAGTTAATATTTAGATTTTGTAATTATATAACCAACAGAGCTTGATATAATATTTAGATTTTGTCATTATATAACAAACAGAGCTTGATTTAATATTTAGATTTTGTCATTATGTAACCAACAGAGCTTGATTTAATATTTAGATTTTGTCATTATATAACAAACATACCTTGATTTAATATTTAGATTTTGTCATTATATAACAAACAGAGCTTAATTTAATATTTAGATTTTGTCATTATATAACAAACAGAGCTTGATTTAATATTTAGATTTCGTAATTATATAACCAACAGAGCTTGATTTAATATTTAGATTTTGTCATTATATAACAAACAGAGCTTGATTTAATATTTAGATTTTGTCATTATATAACAAACAGAGCTTGATTTAATATTTAGATTTTGTCATTATATAACCAACAGAGCATGATTTAATATTTAGATTTTGTCATCATGTAACCAACAGAGATTGATTTAATATTTAGATTTTGTCATTATATAACAAACAGAGCTTGATTTAATATTTAGATTTCGTAATTATATAACCAACAGAGCTTGATTTAATATTTAGATTTTGTCATTATATAACAAACAGAGCTTGATTTAATATTTAGATTTTGTCATTATATAACAAACAGAGCTTGATTTAATATTTAGATTTTGTCATTATATAACCAACAGAGCATGATTTAATATTTAGATTTTGTCATCATGTAACCAACAGAGATTGATTTAATATTTAGATTTTGTCATTATATAACCAACAGAGCTTGATTTAATATTTAGATTTTGTCATCATGTAACCAACAGAGATTGATTTAATATTTAGATTTTGTCATTATATAACAAACAGACCTTGATTTAATATTTAGATTAAGTAATTATATAACCAACAGAGCTTGATATAATATTTAGATTTTGTCATTATATAACAAACAGAGCTTGATTTAATATTTAGATTTTGTCATTATATAACAAACAGAGCTTGATTTAATATTTAGATTTTGTCATTATATAACAAACAGAGCTTGATTTAATATTTAGATTTTGCCATTATGTAACCAACAGAGCTTGATTTAATATTTAGAATTTCTCATTATATAACAAACAGACCTTCATTTAATATTTAGATTTAGTAATTATATAACCAACAGAGCTTGATATAATATTTAGATTTTGTCATTATATAACAATCAGAGCTTGATTTAATATTTAGATTTTGTCATTATATAACAAACACAGCTTGATTTAATATTTAGATTTTGTCATTATGTAACCGACAGAGCTTGATTTAATATTTAGATTTTGTCATTATATAACAAACAGACCGTGAGTTAATATTTAGATTTTGTAATTATATAACCAACAGAGCTTGATATAATATTTAGATTTTGTCATTATATAACAAACAGGGCTTGATTTAATATTTAGATTTTGTCATTATGTAACCAACAGAGCTTGATTTAATATTTAGATTTTGTCATTATATAACAAACACAGCTTTATTTAATATTTAGATTTTGTCATTATATAAAAAACAGAGCTTGATTTAATATTTAGAGTTCGTAATTATATAACCAACAGAGCTTGATTTAATATTTATTTTTAGTCATTATATAACAAAGAGAGCTTGATTTTAATATTTAGATTTCGTAATTATATAACCAACAGAGCTTGATTTAATATTTAGATTTTGTCATTATATAACCAACGGAGCTTCTTTTAATATTTAGATTTTGTCATTATATAACCAACAGAGCTTAATTTAATATTTAGATTTTGTCATTATATAGCGAACAGAAGTTGATTTTAATATTCAGATTTCGGCATTAAATAACCAACGGGGGTTGATTTTAATATTTACATTTTGTCATTTTTTAACATACAATGTGTGTTAGCACGCGCGATACCATGTCTTCATCAGTCGCCGACCACGGGTGATATCACGGTTTCGGTTGCTATGGCGGGACCGCCACCGCTGGCGTCACCAGCAGCGTTTGCCACCAGGCAGAGTATGAAGATAAGCTAATTAATCTTTCCTCTAAGTAAATTGTATCCGTAATGGAAGTTTCCTGGACCCGTTTGGCGTTAATGACGCGCTCGTAAAAGCCGTTATAGACGACCACGAAAATCTCTCACTTGTGCATGTCCGGTCGTGATGTTGCGCGCATTTTATTTGCTCGTTTTGATCTCGACCAAATCCAATTTGACGCGTGTTGAACAGTTTTTTGAATGTGATGCGAAACGCTTTTCAACCAACGGCCAGTGATCCTTATTTTTGAAAGGAAGGAAATGACCGAATGTCCCAGAAACCCACGACACCCAATCTCAATAGGCATCACGTGACACGTCCAACAATTTTCCATACATTCGGCACGCAGTGGCTCCTACCGGTTTTTCTTTAGTTCGTGCGCCTCCACCCTGTTCTCTTCCCAATATATAACCGACAGAGGTTGATTTTAATATTCAGATTTCGGCATTAAATAACCAATAGAGGTTTATTTGCCGCTAAACAAAATCAACCAAACTATCAGTTATTGTTTTCCCTGTTACCTAAGGATATTAGTCTAGTGAATCTAACCATCGGTTGTGAATTTAGTGTCAGTAATACGGGTTCAAATTTTACACACCAGGACAAAATAATAATAATAATAATAAAAAGATTAAGTCGTGGTATTCCTAATCTTGGACAGGTAAAAGAGAAAGCATCTAGCCCCGTAGACAAAATAAAAGGTTCATTTCAAATTTCCCTGAAGCTTAACCAGATGAACAGAAATCTAAAATGTCGGAAGGTCACAACGGCCGGAAATATGTGACATTAACAACAACAAAAGTTCTCACCTTAGTGTTAACATTTCATGGAATTATCTGGTGACTATTCCAAGAATGGTTTGGCAGTGATGATGAAAAGGTCGAGACATTTTATTCATATCGGCTATACTTAAAGGTACAAATAGGCAAGTCCATTTTCTTAGATGTAGCTAACAATTACAATGTTCTATCTCTGCGATTAATATCTGTCGCTAGATTATGTGCATTCACAATGAATGAGATTATATTACAAAGTAAATATTACTTGTATAAAATATCATCATGTGAGTGCGAGTTTATTGATGTAAACTCAGAGATTGTTAAACACACAAACCAATAAATTAAATTATCAGCTCCCAGATAAAATGACGATTCGGAGATCGTTTCTGACACTGGTGTCATAACGGATTTATTTATTCATTTAACTTATACGGGCAGACGATCCTAAGAGAACTAGAAAATCGACCAGGATTTATTATCATCGGACATAATCTTATCAGAATAAGAAACGGACATGGCACTGTGTTATTCACTGAAGCTGAAACAAGTAATAGACAATGGAGAGCAAGACGAAGGGACTATGTATTAATTGAAAGAAGTCAGAATGTGTGGTTGCCAGCAAAGAAAGTTTATTTTATCATTTCGCCACAAGTAAGACAATAAAGCCACTAAGATTCAAGTGGTTACTGAATGTAAATATTTTGTTTGCAATTTTATACCTTCTTCTACAGATATTTTGTACATAATTTATGCTTTCAAGGTAAACATGTTTTTCTATATATCGTTTATAGAAGATGATATGCATTACGGAGAGAGAACAATGAAAGAACAGACATTAAGAAGACACAATAAAACGATTAATATTACATTGAAATTTTTGAATATCAAATTTGAATGGATATTAAGAAGCCGGAAGGCAGTTACATAAGCGAGAACAGCGAGAGATTAAACTGTTAGCATAGAACTTCCGGTTACATCTAGCCATTTCAACTGTAAAAAGATGAGACCATACATCCAATCTAATACTGCGTTTAAATTCAAGAGAATCTTATGGACAAAGAACGGTAAAGAACAAGAATTAAGTAGACAGTAGATAACGATTGTCATTGTATTTATTTCTTAAAAGAACAAATCTGACTGCGAAGCAAGAAGCCTGAGATTTCCACAGGCGAGAAATGCGATAGAAGAAATTGCTACATAGAACTTACGGTTACATCTAGAAATTTCAACTGTAAAATGATGAGAGAGACCTAGCAGCCAATCTAGTACGGCGCTTGAACTCATGAATTCCAGGTACCATAAAGGAAGGTTCATCAGAACAATTACCGTGGATGTATTTAGAAAACACAGAGAAGAGAGGTTACGAGATGGGAAAGTGCATGAAGATGAGATACCCCAGTTTGTAACTGTGGGCACAAAGGTCAAGCAGAGATGAGTGGTGTAATAATAAATAAGAAGGAATTTGACGCATCAATCCGAACAAACGGGATTGCGGAAGCGGTTCCCGAGAAAATTAAAGTATTAAGAGATGGGACAAAAACCGTATAAACTAAAGAAAAGAATAATGAACGACCGTGAACTATAGCAAATAACAGAAATGATATCACTTGATGAGTTTCAACAGAAGCAACGGCTAAAATTGACAATACATGTCACTCCAAGAAAAAAAGAAAGACATATTAGGTTGGTGCAAAAATAATGTCGTTTTCTCACATATGTTACTATGTGAGAAAACGATATTATTTTTCACCAACCGAATAATTAGGACGTTAACTGCTTGTTTAGGAAATAAGTTTCCATAGTTAATGGTAAGATCAATAACAGTTGACATGATGAACATATTTTAATTTTTTTTTTTTTAATTTCAGTCGAACATAGCATAAAATTCTCGGCCAATGAATAAGGGACATTTTCTTTGTGTATTACCATTACCAGTCACAACTGCCATTAGCAAGAATTTACCGTTTTAGTATAATCACAAGAGTAAAGGCTATTTTTGAGCAAGTTTCTTTAAATATTCCTATCCCGGATATTCCAGGTCAAATCGTCCTGAGTATGTCGATAAACTACATCCAGCAGCAAGGCCTCTGGTCGGGACGTTTTGATGAGCGTGGAAGCACTTTTTAATTGCTGTTGTTCCCATTCCCACCTTTACCCCGTGAGTAGCTCCTTTAGTGTCCCAGCTAGTTACCAAAAAAAAAAACTGGGGTCAAGTCACTTTGAAAGTATAGAAATACATTTTTATAGAAAAAAAATACCAGCAATACATTTCGTAAAAAAATGTTACCAGCAACACTTTTTGAAAAAAAAAAAATACCTGCGATGAATACATAATCTATACATACGAACTTATGCTAAAAATCATTAAATAAGCCACTGGGGTTGATAGACCGTAAAACAAAATAAACCAAACAAAGCGAAGTCAAATAAACCACTAGTTTTATAGCTTACGCCTATTCTACGAATCTGGAATCGACCGGACTGATTCTTATTTAGTGCAATTCTTCTAAATACGTCCTCATTTTTTTTATTCAAGTAATTTATACCTGTTAACATTTATTTACATAAAAGAAAACTGAAAAAAAAAAGGAATATTATGTCCGATTGATATCAAATCATAAACTTAAATATTTAACATTTACCGTTGGAATATCGTTTTCGATTGATATGAAATCATAAACTTAAACATTTAGCATTCACCGGAGGAATATCTTGTCCGATTGATATCAGCATTGAAAATGAATAGCAAATGTGATCTGGCTACAAATATATTGACATTGTAAATTCAGCTGTTTTGGGAATTTCTGCTAAGTTTTTGATGAAAACAGGGTTTATTGAATGTGAATTAATGGATGCGCTAGACACCTCAGTAAACTGTGATCGTGCAGCCACGAAGATAACGAACAAAGGAGACAATGTCATGGGCGGAACACGTTTGACGTAGGTACGATTTATTTATGTTTCTTATTTATGTTTAGCTTTTTGTTTTGTTTAACTGTTTGGTAAGTCAGGCACAAAAACAAAAAGAAAGAAAAACAAAGGAACAAGACAGACATCGGTGTATAATGCTCGAAGGAAATTAACCTAGTAGTGTAATTTTAAGTCGAAACAGAATTTAATAACATGTCCATACGTAAAAACGGAATAGAAAGTGAGGAATAATAAAAAGCTACAAATATTATCCTTATTTACATACACACTCGACCAAAATATATATATGTGCTTATATTAAAGCGTGTATGAATCTGCGATTCTGACGGTATTTGTGAAACTGTCTAAAGAAGTTAGAAATAGATTAAAGGCGACAACGAAAACAAAGAGGGAATATTTTGCATATATATTAGGTTGGTGCAAAAATAATGTCATTTTCTCACATAGTAACAAATGTAAGAAAACGACATTATTTTTGCACCAACCTAATATATATATATATATATATATATATATATATATATATATATATATATATGTAAATTGTTTATTTAAAAATTATAATTATATGTTATGAAATCACTACGAAAAATAGCCATTTTGTTTCAACGCCTCCGGTGTCTTATCAAGTGGTGATGTTTAATTATGTTATAATTTTAAAATAAATAATTATATCTGCTCTACTCTGTATTGAGCACTCTTTTAAGAATAGTAATTGTTGGTTATTGGAATTTATTCCGTGTACACAAATCATATACTTGCATATATATATATATATATATAATTTCATTCCAAGTCAGGTGTTAATGCTATTAAGGACTCAAAGGGTAACTGGGAGAAAAATAAAATGAGACAACTTTATTGAAAGGAATGAAAAAATAAAATAAAATGTCTCAAGACAAAAAATAACAGACATACTCATCATTGCAAAGTTCCGTACCGATTTTCATTTTAAATATAAAATAACCCTAATTCGTCAATCGTGTTTATTTGAATGTTGACGTCGTATCCACAAATGAATGCCTTAAAAATGGAGAATGAAAATTTGCACTTTCACCGTATTTTGGTGTTTGAATTTCTAAAAAAGTAAGCGTCGGAACTGTAAAAAAAGAAACGAAACCATTACTTGGATTGTACTCCATCTCTTCGGACGGTCAGAAAGTCTATTGGCAGACTTCGTGAGGGTGAATTTAATCTAAACAAACACTTCGATACAACGTTCTAATATATATATATATATATATATATATATATATAAGAAAGAGGTTGTAGTGGTTCCAAGAGAGAAATGTATGTATATTAAAAAGAAGAGAAGAGAGGTGCCGCAAACGTTTTTGGTTGTAATGTGGATTTATTTAGAAAAAAATATTATGCTTTGTTTTCCATAATTTTACTACACGCGTTTCTGGCCTCGCGACCGTCTTCAGGTAAAAGCGGAGATTTCCACATATTATGAAAAATAATTAATTTATATATTATTATTTATAATATTATTATATATTATTATTTATATATTATTATTATTTATATATTTATATTAATATATATATATATATATACACACACACACACATATATATATATATATATATATATATATATATATATATATATATATATATATACAATCACATTTATTTAACATTTACACTTTTTTAACAGACAAAAATTTAACATACAAAAAACATCTCCTTTATTTTATTTTATATATTAATACAGCGAAGCTAATATTTTATTTCTACTACAGGGAATCGTTACTGAAGATGTGAGGCACTTCAATTAATCTAGATTATGAACAACGGTCGAAAAAAAAGAACACCAATTTTGATTATGAATTATTTTTAATAATTTCACCCCAAATAATGCGATAATTCCATGAAGACACAAGAACTTACTTGGAGTGAAAAAATTAGAAGATATTAGTGATCGAAAAAGACAATAAAAGAAAAGCATGCAAGTAGATTTCGATCGATATTGCATTATCTTTTGTGGGTCGAAGGTGTGAGGGAAACAAAAATCGATGAGTTCCACATGTGACTAGAGCGAGGAAAATTTTTTAGTATAGAATTCACGGTTAAATCTACCTATTTCAACATGAAAACGATGAGACCTAACTGCCAATCCTGTAGTATTCTTTGAATCATGCGGTCGAGGTAACAAGGAGGAAAATCCATTAAAATAATTGCCAAGGAATTATCTATAGAAAAGACAGCGTAAAGCTACGTTTCGCTGGTGGGCAAATGACTGGTCGAGATGCCAGACGAAGACTGATAACATTACGGATCCTTCTTTGGATTTTCTCGAGATATATAGCAGGAGCGCAAAAAAATATATCACAGCAAAATCCAATGATCGCCCGAAATGAAGAAATTGTATAAGTGACCAAGGTGGATTCTGATGAAAAAAATTGCATGGCACTACACAGTGAAACAACTTTCCTAGCAGTAGGCCTAAAAATCGGTTCAATATGATTACTCCAGTTCGTGTCAGTGGAAATCATGAGCTGCTCACCTGGAGGCAAATATGATTCTCTATGATGTTTAAATCATAGCAGTTTCGTTTTGGAGGCGTTAAAATTTATCAGCCATTTTTGGATCCAATTAACCACTGTTTGGAAGTACTTCTAAAGAGCAGCTGCCCGTTTTAATTGTTGACCCTGAAGGACATTCTATTAAGATAGGATGAATAGTTGTGTCATCAGAATAAATACCTTGTTGGGAAACGATGACATCGAGAATGTCATTGATTAAGATGAAGATAATGATAAGAAACAATATAGGTCCAACAATGTGAAACTTCACATTAATTGAAATGATCTAAAAGGGCGTCCGTTCAAAACGAAATTCATTACACGATTTCTTAGGAACAATTGTATTTATTCAAATAATCGACCAGAGACACCATACACTATGATTTTGTGTAGAAGGCTAGAATGTTAAACTTGTCAAACGTCTTCAATATATCTAAATCCACAACACGAGTCTTGACAAGTCCAGTAATAATCGTTAACATTTTCACTGTTGATCTATAGAAAAACCGTTGGGTGTAGAATGAATAATAGGTAAATATGTATGCCGTACTCGTTAAATATATATATATATATATATATATATATATATATATATATGTGTGTGTGTGTGTGTTTGTGTGTGCGTGAAAAGTGTGTGTATATAAATATAAATATATATATATATATATATATATATATAATTATTTATATATTATATGCGCGGTAATTATTAGAAAGCGATCAATATCACAGATAGAGCTAAAGCGTGAAACCCAGGGTCACAATCTCACAACTATCCAACCATATATATATATATATATATATATATATATATATATATATATATATATATATATATGTGTGTGTGTGTGTGTGTGTGTGTGTGTGTTAGTAGTAACAATCTTATAAGTATAAGAAATTATACTCGTCCAGAAACCGTCGGTGTCATGAGTTGCGAATAATCAAACCAATATCAAAGGGGGAAAAATGTCTAAAATAGAAAGAGCCAAGAACATGCACGTCAGCCTAAAATAATCGTCTAGAATGCAGGTCCAAAGCCCAAAGAAAAAAAAAACCCATACGAGTAGGCAAAATAACTAAATAAAGTGATCGATACAGTAAGTAGAGGAGACATATTTAAATCTAGAGAGCTAGACAAACCTACCAAGCTTTCACTTAAGCGGATCCTCGGGGAAGACAGCTTGTCTAGGTTTAACTATATATATATATATATATATATATATATATATATATATATATATATATATATATATATATCTATATATATATATGTATGTATGTATGTATATATATACGCATACACATATATCTATATCTATATCTATCTATCTATCTATCTATCTATCTATTTCTATCTCTCTCTCTCTTTATATATATATATATATGTTTTGAAAAATAATAAATATTGTGAAATCAAAAAAATAAATTTTTTCAGATGCACTGGGTTGTATGTCAATATTTTTTTATTTTATTATATCAGTTAGATCCTCGACTAGGTTCGGCCAGCATGGCCATCATCAGGAGAAAAAAAATATGTTTGTTAGTAGACATTTTGTCCCAATGATTCTCCCTTATTTGATAGTTTAGTAAGAAATCCCGGTTCGAAAGAAAAAAACAAAACAAATCAGAGGATTGGCCAAGAATAGACAATGGGACTTATACTAAGTTAAAACTTAATGTGATAAGGTATAACCAAGTGTGATCCAGGTCTCTTTACCTGTTATCTCCGCACCCAATCCTTCCCTCTCTTTGTGTCGTCCTTTTTTGTGTTATCTGTAATATGAGTAGGTAGTCTCTTCTACCGCCCGGTCAACACTCCTCCCCCTTCTATTGGACATGAGTAGAGTCTTACACTTTGTTTCTTGTCTAGGAAGAGGTTTCGGGTACTCTTTCTCTCCCCGCCCTCTGTATTAGTGCAGCTATGTTTCTCCCGTGATGTGTGCAGTCTGTGGCATCACCTCTTCATACGGAGGGTACACGGTTGACAGTTCTCTGGTTGCTGTTTCCGACTGGTAGTTACGAGCCCTAACTCTTGCATAGCGTCTTGAGCGGTCTCTCTGATCAACAGTTGTATAATACCGGGGTGTTTGTAGTGCCACGTCGCGCATGGAAAGGAGTCCCTGCAGCCACCTCCGGTGGGCAGCCCCGAGGCCACATAATGATGCAGATTTTGCCAACTCCTCTCTGCCCGCGTCACGGTCGAAACTGTCTGTTTCTTTTACTTCGGGCCTTCTCATCTTACAAACAAAATTCAACATGAGTTACAAAAATTAACCCTAAACCAGCCTCTCAAAAACCTCCTAAACCCCTCAACATCCAGGGCATTAGGACAAACTTCTGCAGTCTGGAATCTTTCCTCACTGCTAACGGCCCGGATATACTTGTCTCGTCTATCCCCTCCTCTGATCTCTCGATCCCCGGCTATCTTCCTCTTCTCAGAAAAGACTCTCTAACCCACATGCACGGTCTTGTTGTCTACGTCAAGGAACATCTCCCTCTGGCCAGAGAGTCCTCTCTCGAATCGCCAGACCAGTCATACATGTGTCTCCGACTCTCTCTCGTCAATTCGGTAAGCTATCTCTTCTTCCTTTACCGCTCTCCATCCTCTCAGGACTGTGAGATACTCGATAGCATTTCTGACAGCATAGACAAGGCTCTCTCCCTCCACCCGTTTTCTCACATTTTTGTGTTTGGTGACTTTAACGCCCATCGCACCTTGTGGCTTAAGATTGCTACTACGGACCACGCAGGCATTCTAACGCTCAATTTCTCAATCTCCCTTTCATGAAAATTGCTCCGAGGAGCTGCATTCTCTGGTTCTCAGACATCATGAGTCCCAGCGCCTTACAAGGCTGGCATCCCGGTCTGACCCCTTCACTGTCGAAACTCCTAAATGTAACCGTCTCTTCTATTCTAATAGCTTCATGTCTCGCACCTCTCGCCTGTGGAACTCCCTTCCCTTTTCCTGTTTCCCTGTGAGCTATAAACGCCAGCTATTCCAGTGTAATGTCAATCGACATCTCCAGTTGCCTTGATCTATCCACTACCTTCATCCTTTCTTCTATCACTGCTATCTGATCTTGCTCTAAATTTTCTGTAACCCCTTGCGTCCTAGTGGCTTCCCGCCTTGCTTGGGGTGAAATGCTTAAAAAAAAGCAGTGAACTACTGAAATGAATCATATATATATATATATATATATATATATATGAAAATTTCTCAGAGTTAACCTGTAGAAAAGACAATATTTATTAATATAAATGACAATAGTAAAACTGTAGTTATTGCTGACGCGTTTCGTCCAATGTGGACGAAACGCGTCAGCAATAACTACAGTTTTCCTATTGTCATTTATATATATATATATATATATATATATATATATATATATATATATATATATATGTCGCTCTCGACACGTATTTATTGTTTTTTTTATTCTTTGCTTCATATATTGATCTAAAATTGGGGAGATGATTTAAAAATAAGTTTTTTTTTTCTTTTCGCAGCTACTGAATCTCATTAGTATTTCGAATTTAAAATTACAAAAAAGTGTTTCCCAACTGGCATCATGAACTTTGGTCGAGAGAAGTTATTTTGGAATCCGTTGAACTGCAGATCTCTATCACCCTTGCTTGAACTTTCCCTCACGAAAAATAAATCTTTTTATCACCTTTAGAAGAAAAAAGTGACATGAGCTCAAACATATCAGACAAATGGATGCAAAGGACATACATATATATATATATATATATACATACATACACACATAAATAATGAATATATTTTAAATACACACATGCACAAACACATACACGGACCCACATAGATAGATAGATAGATAGATAGATAGATAGATAGATAGATAGATATAGAGTGAGAGAAAGTGAGAGAGAGGTTGAGGGATGAAAGGAGTAAGTAAAAATGCTACCAAGGAATTTTTAAATTTCATTTTAATCAGTACATCATATTATTATTACCGGAAAAGAAAATTTATCCATGATTAAGCGTATGTGGGTATATGTGTGTGTGACTGTGTGTGTGTGATGATACTCACAAACACAAATATATATACATATAAATATGAATATACGTATATATATATATATATATACATCTAATTGCATATATATATATATATATATATATATATATATATATATACATACAGTGCGTTCTGCTTGATTATGCAAAGTTAATTTTTACCTAAAAATATCCAAGTTAAGCAATATATTCTGAAGAATAAAAGCTAAAGTGTTGTTGATACTATTTTATTATTTTGTCAATCATTTAAGTTGTCGAAATATACAAAACGTGCTTCTTTTTTAATGATTTATGAACTTAAGCACTAATTTAGTGTTCACTTTCATTATGCAAATGGAAAATAAAACAAGAAAAACACATTTTATACTAAATTTTATTAATTGAATTGTGGCGCATATGACAATACATCGTGTGTTCTAAGTCCTGCATTACATAATACATATGTATAGCATGTTAAACAAAACAAAACAAGTCTGTTAATGCGGCTACGAACAAACATGACATCCTCCATTCTTCAAAACCGTTATGAGGCGTCTGTCCACTGCTGACGTCAATGTTTCAATTTCAGAAGGTTTGATTGATCGGCAAGCACTTACAATTGCTTTCCACAGGACTTCTAAGCTGGTGAATTGCTTGTTTTCAGCATTAATCCGCCTCTTTACTATAGACCACAAATTTTCTATTGGATTTAAATCAGGGCTGTTTGGAGGCCATACCATTAAATTTTGCCATTTGAACCCATGGTCTGATAGCCAATTGGTGGTGCTTCTTGATCTATGCGCTGGAGCATTATCCTGCTGAAATATCAACTATCTTCTTTTTTGAATTGGTTATTCATCAAGCCAGGGCAGAAAGGCATCTTCCAAAAGCCTACAATATGCATTTGAATTTAGCTTAAGCCCTTTGGCTACTTTCTGTGGACCTATTAGTTCATTTCCGCGGATCCCAGCCCAAAACATCACTCCTCCGCCACCCTGTTGTCGACGAATGCGTACTCCTGCTGGTCGACCATTTAACACCCATCCAGATGACCACTCATCAGGCCCATCAAGGGTAGCACGCCACTCATCGGTGAAAATCACATTGCTAAAATTGGTCTTCATGTAACTGTGTGCCCATTCAACTCATTTCATCTTGTTTGCTTTGCTCAAAGGGGGCCTCTTGATGGGACTCTTCACTTTGGCAAGGTCTTGATGACCTCACAACGGGTAGTTTTACCAACTTTGTTCACTCCGGCGTTTTCAAATATTGTTTTACTAGTTTCATGCGGTTTCTTCGAGACTTCATATTTAATTTTACGAAGATCTCTGGCAGTTAACTTTCGCAAATGCGATCGTTTAGGTGTCTTTCTGCATGATTTACTGCCTAAGACGAATGCTTTGATTGTACGGTAGTCTCTATGTAACTTTTTTGAAATTTCTAGCGTTGACAGACCATTTCCAAGCATGCGTGTAATTTCAGCATGATCGTTTTCACTAAGACCCTTTTTTCTTACCCATATTAAGGATTTATATGGTGATTGCTTAATCAGACCGAACACTTGAAACTGTGCCTTTTTACATACTTTGAGAAAAAGAACCCTGTTACTATACAACTTTGACACGTTAGATGAAAACATTACTTTGCATAATCAAGCAGAGCCCACTGTATATACACGCATATATATGTAGTTACTATATATAGAGAGGTATTTTATATATATATATATATATATATATATATATATATATATATATATATATATATATATATATATATATATATATATATATATATATATATATATATATATATATATATATATAGTATTAAATATAGCGTAACTTTGCACATTAGTGATGTGCTCAATGGAAATTCTTTTCTCAACATGAGGGCGTTGGTCTGCGTGAGTGTTATGAAGCGTTTGGCTAATTTAGGCGACGAACTCGCCGATAGACACGAATATGCATAGACTCTCACGCCGACACACACGCACACTCGCACACAATCAAATGCTTATAAAACTTGCATAAATTTTATTTTTTAATCCACACACATTTTAGTATCGTGTATTCAAGAGTTAATAAAGTAATTACGATTTGCTGCTGTATTCGAACATGCACACACCCTTGCGTTTAGAGTCAAATTCAGTCAGAATTGGTGGCCTTTAGACCTCTGATAGTCGGAATGCTTTCACAAGCAAGCAACAGTCAGTCATCCTTCATTTTGTACAATGAAGTTCACCCATGTACAAGGCCCGCGAGTCGTCAGAAATAGAGGGTTACAGAGTAAGTGGCACGGTTTGGGTGAATATAGGGGGAAGATAACAGTTAACCCTTTACTTGAACAAGTAGAAGTAGTAGTGATTGGGAAAAACATCCGTAAACCACTGCTCTGTGGAACCGATTATTTAATTGATTAGTGGTTCGGGGGAAGAAGCTTGTCGAGTGTCACTTCTCACTAATAAAATACAGAGGAAAACTGGTTGCAATATACGTAGCATGGCGGGCCTTAGCCATGGATGTTAAAATTGGTGAAACTAAGCAATGTAGTTCGTCTGAGCAATTTCAATGGAAATACCGATAGAGCCTGCGACTTTTAGCCTGTTAGAGTGGAATTGTAGTGTGTAAAATAATTTGTGACCCACAAGGGCACAGAGAAGCCTTTAGACTTTATCCATACGGGAAAATGAGAACTAGGCTATCTCTGCCTATATGTGGCAGAAGTTCTCCATCTTCGGCCTTATATAGTTATAGGATAGCCGGTGGAGACATGTACTTACTCGAGATGTACAGAGAACCGATCATGTTCCCAACATCTTTACTGTTGGATGGTATGTACGAGCCAAAGTTGTGGCCTGGGTTCTGTTTAATGCTCTATTGCCGCTCAACGGACGCCCCTCCCCAAACGAACTTCCCTTCATCGTGACTGGTGATAGATTAGGATTGGATAGGCAATGATGGAATTTAACTAGTTTAGTTTTCGAAGCGTTGAAGATTAAGATTTTAAAGAATCCTTCTCTCCTTGGAATACATCGAAGGCCGTACCTGAAAATCAAAGTATTTACTAAGGTACTAATGTGTCTGTCTATGTGTGTGCGAACGTGTGCACTGGCCAGTTTCCGTGTATACGTAAAATTTTCTTCCTTTGTTCGATTGTGGTTATTGACATTTACCGTAGACGCTTTCTTATATAATTTTGAGATAAGGACATTTCACGAGTAATCATTACGAAAGATAGGAAATAATGCATCGACCTCTTTAATATGCGCTATCAGAAGTCAGATGCCAATTTCAGCATTTCCCCGTCCGAAATCAATCTTCCTATCTTTTCTCTATTCGATGACCCCAATTGATATCTACTGAGATATATAAGTTAACAAATCAGAGTTTTAATAGACTTGATAGATCATTGAGTGATTTTATGAGCCTGGGTGTAAAATCAATCATACGGATCAGGAAATCGATATTAAGAGATGCACATCGAAGCAATGGAGTTACCAAAATTAAAAAAATTAACCAATAAATAACAGTGCAATATACAATAATAAATATTATCGATTTGTCCAAAGATATGCCAATCTTAGAATTTTAGATTTACCTAAATTGCTGATAAAATCATTATAAAGTCGAGCGAATTGGCTTGGTGAACGAATATTTGTTTATTGTCATACAATGCAGGAATCTATGAAAGTTGTGCTTTAACATATTAACCGAGGCTATATCATGGCGATAAAGATTCAATTAAGAAGCCTACCAAATGCCTCTGTTATTTGGCCCCGCTGACGAACTAAAGAAGCCCGGGAAAGGGTAGAAGATTTAAGCTCTGAGAATCACAATAGAACCAGGAGTCTGTAGAAAGTAACCCGGTCATCTATATTAGTAGCTAAGTATAACTTGATATTGGCTTTTTCCATTCTCCTCAATAGACTCCTATCAGTCTTGCTGTATTGATTTCTGTATTCAGTAATCTTTTGTTGACTGTCCGTCTGCCGATTGACTTGGGGAAGGAAATGAAAGTCATTCTTAGAATTCGAGAAAAAGGAAAAATAATATAAAGATTTTAAAGGAAAAAAAAATTTATCTACTTTGTTATTTTCTTTTTGTTAGGTTTTTTTTCTTTCTGTTTATTTATTTATTTACTTACAACTTTCTCCCCACCAGGTCGTAAGTTCCAAGCTTAATGCAGATGTTTTTGTTTTTTGTTTTGTTCTTTTTTTAGAAAAAAAAAAGAATATATATATATATATATATATATATATATATATATATATATATATATATATATATATATATATATATATATATATATATATACCTTTGAATATAACGCATGGCTTAAAAGCTCTAAGAAACGTCTACGGTATCGGACATGTTTATCGTCTGAGAAGATCACAATCGGTCCATTAAAACAGGGAAAGAGAAAAAGACATCTGGAAATATAAAGTATTAAATTTCCCTAGATTTCAAATATTTATGTATGTGAGTCCCTCAAGATTTCTTCTTTTTTTTTTTTTTACCCTAGAAAAAATATACATACAGAACACATCACTTGCAAAATATATACGGTTATGTACAAAAATTGATTTAAAATACACTAACAATTTTTAAAATAATTACTAATTTTTTATAATTTCATTTTTTTTTTTTTTTTGTTTGCTTTTTGCATATCAATCTCAATGGGTTATTTACTGCCGACAAAATTTTTATTGCTGGTTATATTTTTCTCTAAAAATCTATTTCTGGGAATATTTTTCATTGAAGAAATCTATAGCTGGTAATATTTTTTCCAAAGAATGTATAGCTGTTTGTATAGCTGGTATTTTTTTTTAAAGTATTGCTGATAATAATTTTCCCTCAAAAATTATTGCTGGTAATAATATTTTTATTACAAAATATTTCTGGTATTAAAACCTATTTTTAAACAAGTTTGGGTGTTAATTATTTGCCCATAGCTGGGACCCTAACATGTGCTACTACCCCGGTCAGGGGGTACCTGGGAACACCAGCAATTAAGAGGTGGTTCTACGCTTCTCAAAACCCCCTGATCAGAGGCCTTGCTGTTGGACGTAGTTTATCGTCTTACCCAGGACGCGGGTGTAGTTTATCGCCTTACCTAGAACGCGGATGTAGTTTATTGTGCTACCCAGTATGGTTGAGATCAGCCTAGAACGTGCCTAACGAATTTGCGTAAATGTTTGTTAGATCGATTGATTTATTGATTCGTGTTCTATGGTTTATCGATCCACGGCAGGTTATTTAAAACCAGGGATATCTTTAGATTATAAGAACGTTTTTCAGAGATAATAATGGTTTAGTGATACAAGTTTTACTAACAGAGAAATTGTGAATTCCTACATTTGACAATTGTGTGTACAACGAACCCGATTGGAATTGGAACTCGGCTCTCCGAGTCGTTATCCGTTACAACGCCGTCACATCGAAGCTTACAACATCTGGTCTTCCCAGGTTTTGACTCTTCCCATCTAGGTATTACCATCGGCGATCGTAGGAGAACTGGTGTTTCACTGTGATGTGGCCGTAAGATTGAGATTAAGAAATATAACAAAGAGACAACATTTACTAAAGGCTGCAGAGTACCGGAAATTGTGGAGAGCCATGATTGCCCAAGTTCTGAAGTGACGCGGCACATAGAAGAAGAATACGATAAAACACTAGTTTTATTTATTAAACTTACAAATTGTAATTGTTTTTACTGGGTGTTTCCGTACAGAAAAAAATAATTTAAAACTTTTCTATATTTTCAAAGTACGATACTGTCCAGCAGATCAGTAGCAAGAACACATGTGAGCAACAAAATTGCAAATCATCGAGCTGAGCAGTCAAAACCTGGCGTTCGATGATACAGCACAGTTGTATTCCTGAACTGTACTTCGATTTTAAAATCGCCTCGCCTTTGCGTAGTTACTAAAATACTATATTTTCTGATCATTACTGCGACAGCGTGTTCCAATTTCACGAGATGCAACATATTTGACGTCTTGTGCTGTAGTAATTAAATGTCGGAATATTTCTGGTTGACGTAAATTGTGAGTAACTAGCTTCTTTTCTTTTATAAAAAAAACAGCCACTGCTCGGTTTTGAGACTGATACACGAGTCTGCTGCAGTATGGAGTTTATTTTATTTCGAGATACCATCTCTAGAAAGACTGCTAAACAAGGCTCGAGCAAGTAATAATAACAATATGAGCATCAGCATGATAAGTTTCATCTCTTGCCTGTATTAGATCCTGTGTAGAAAGTATGTTATCGAAACGACCAAGATCATGTCGGATTTCAGAAACGAAATAGATCGTCTCCTTGAAGGCAACACGTACAACGTCAACGCCATGAACAAAAAAACATAAACAAGAAAATGGTTCTTCATTGACGTTGTCATTCATGCTGAGGAAGATATCAGGGCCAAGGAAATTGACATGCTTCTGAAATGAAGTGTTCTCCAAAAGGATGTTGCAAGAACATGGGACGTTCTGGCTACTATTACGTTAGGGATCACTGGGGAGTTCTGGCTACTATTACGTCAGCTACCACTGGCGCGTTTTGGCTATTATTATATCAGCTATCACTGGGGCGTTCTGGCTACTATTATGTAAGCAATCACTGGGGCGTCCAGGCTACTATTATGCCTGCTATCACTGGCGCGTTCTGGCTATTATTATGTCAGCGATTACTGGGACGTTCTGGCTACTACGAAGTCAGCTAACACCGTCACGTTTTGGCTATTATTATGTCAGCGATAACTGGGACGTTCTGGCTATTATTACGTCAGGTATCACTGGGGCGTTCTGGCTACTACTACGTCAGCTACCACTGGCGCGTTCTTGCTATTATTATGTCAGTTATCACTGGGGCGTTCTGGCTACTATTATGTCAGATATCACTGGGTTTCCGGCTACTATTACGTCAGCTATCACTAGATCGTTTAGGCTACTAAAACGTCAGCTACTACTGGCGAGTTTTTGCTACTATTATGTCAGCTATCACTAGGGTGTTCTGGCGACTATTATGTCAGCTATCACTGGGGCGTTCAGGCTACTATTATGTCAGCTATCACTGGAGCGTTAAGGCTACTATTATGTCAGCTATCACTGGGCGTTCGGGCTACTATTATGTCAGCTCTCACTTGGGCGTTAAGGCTACTATTATGTCACCTATCACTGGGGCGTTCTGGCTACTATTACGTCAGCTATCACTGGGGCGTTTCGGCTACTATTACGTAGGCTACCACTGGCGCGTTTTGGCTATTATTATGTCAGCTATCACTGGGGCATTCTGGTTGCTATTATGTCAGCTATCACCGGGACGTTCTGGCAACTATTACGTAAGCTATCACTGGAGCGTTCTGGCTACTATGATATCAGATACTACGGCGCGTTCTGGCCACTATTATGTCAGCTATTACTGGGACGTTATGGCTACTATAAAGTCAGCTACCACCGGCGCGTTCTGGCTACTATTACGTCAGCTATCACTGAGGTGTTCTGGCTACTACTACGTCATCTACCACTGGCGCATTTTAGCTACTATTACGTCAGTTATCACTGGAGAGTTTTGTCTACTATTATGTCAGCTGTCAGTAGGCGTTCTAGCTACTATTACGTCAGCTACTACTGGCGCGTTTTGGCTACTATTACGTCAGCTACCACTGGAGCATTTTGGCTACAATTATGCCAGCTATCACGGGGGCGTTCTGGTTACTATTACGTCAGCTATCACTGGGGCGTTTCGGCTACTATTACGTCATCTACAACTGGCGCGTTTTGGCTATTATTATGTCAGCTATCACTGGGGCATTCTGGCTACTATTATGTCAGCTATCACTGGGTCGTTCGGGCTACTATTACGTCAGCTATCACTGGAGCGTTCTGGCTACTTTTATGTCAGCTATCACTGGGGCGTTCCGGCTACTATTATGTAAGCTATCGCTAGAGCGTTCTGGCTACTATTACATCAGATACCACTATCGCGTTTTGGCCACTCTTATGTCAGCTATCACTGGGACGTTCTGGCTAATATAAATTCAGCTCCCACCGTCGCGTTCTGGCTACTATTATGTCAGCTATCACGGGGACGTTCTGGCTACTATTACGTCAGCTATCACTCGGGCGTTGGGGCTAGTATTATGTCAGCTATCATTGGGGCGTTCTGGCTACTATTACGTCAGCTATCACTAGGGTGTTTCGGCTACTATTAATCAGCTATCACAGGCGCGTTTTAGCTATTATTATGTCAGCTATCACTGGAGCATTCTAGATACTATTAGGTCTGCTATCACTGGGGAGTTCTGGCTACTATTATGTTAGCTATCACTGGGACGTTTTGGCTACTATTATGTCAGCTATCACTGGGGCGTTCTTGCTACTATTACGTCAGCTATCACTGGAGCGTTCTGGCTACTATTATATCAGTTACCACTGGCGCGTTTTGGCCACTATCATTTCAGCTATTACTGGGGCGTTCTGGCTACTATTATGTCAGCTATCACTGGGCGTTCTGGCTACTATTATGTTAGCTATCACTGGGACGTTTTGGCTACTATTATGTCAGCTATCACTGGGGCGTTCTTGCTACTATTACGTCAGCTATCACTGGAGCGTTCTGGCTACTATTATATCAGTTACCACTGGCGCGTTTTGGCCACTATTATTTCAGCTATTACTGGGGCGTTCTGGCGACTATTATATCAGCTATCACTGGGCGTTCTGGCTACTATTACGTCAGCTATCACTGGTGGTTTCTTGCTACTATTACGTCAGCTAGCACTGGCGCGTTTTCGCTACTGTTATACCAGCTATCACTAGGGCGTTCTGGCTACTATTACGTCTGCTATCATTGGCGTGTCTGGCTACTATTACATCAGCTACTACTGGCGTGTTCTGGCTACTATTATGTCAGCTATCACTGGGGCGTTCTGGCTACTATTACGTCAGCTATCACTAGGGTGTTTCGGCTACTATTACGTCAGCTATCACTGGCGCATTTTAGCTATTATTATGTCAGCTATCACTGGAGCATTCTAGATACTATTAGGTCTGCTATCACTGGGGAGTTCTGGCTACTATTATGTTAGCTATCACTGGGACGTTTTGGCTACTATTATGTCAGCTATCACTGGGGCGTTCTTGCTACTATTACGTCAGCTATCACTGGAGCGTTCTGGCTACTATTATATCAGTTACCACTGGCGCGTTTTGGCCACTATCATTTCAGCTATTACTGGGGCGTTCTGGCTACTATTATATCAGCTATCACTGGGCGTTCTGGCTACTATTACGTCAGCTATCACTGGTGGTTTCTTGCTACTATTACGTCAGCTAGCACTGGCGCGTTTTCGCTACTGTTATACCAGCTATCACTAGGGCGTTCTGGCTACTATTACGTCAGCTATCGCTGAGGCGTTCTGGCTATTACTACGTCTTCTACCACTGGTGCGTTTTAGCAACTATTATGACATTTATCACTGTGGCGTTCTGGCTACTATTATGTCAGCTATCACTGGGCGTTCTGGCTACTATTACGTCAGCTACCACTGGCGCGTTTTGCCTACTATTATGTCAGCTCTCACTGGGCGATCTGGCTAATATTATGTCAGCTATTACTACGGCGTTCTGGCTACTACTACGTCAGTTTCCACTCGTTTTGGTTATTATTATGTCAGTTATCACTGGGGCGTTTGGCTACTATTATGTCAGCTATCACTGGAGTGTTAAGGCTAATATTATGTCAGCTATCACTCGGGCGTTGGGGCAAGTATTATGTCAGCTATCATTGGGGCGTTCTGGCTACTATTACGTCAGCTATCACTAGGGTGTTTCGGCTACTATTACGTCAGCTATCACTGGCGCGTTTTAGCTATTATTATGTCAGGTATCACTGGAGCATTCTAGATACTATTAGGTCTGCTATCACTGGGGAGTTCTGGCTACTATTATGTTAGCTATCACTGGGACATTTTGGCTACTATTATGTCAGCTATCACTGGGGCGTTCTTGCTACTATTACGTCAGCTATCACTGGAGCGTTCTGGCTACTATTATATCAGTTACCACTGGCGCGTTTTGGCCACTATCATTTCAGCTATTACTGGGGCGTTCTGGCTACTATTATATCAGCTATCACTGGGCGTTCTGGCTACTATTACGTCAGCTATCACTGGTGGTTTCTTGCTACTATTACGTCAGCTAGCACTGGCGCGTTTTCGCTACTGTTATACCAGCTATCACTAGGGCGTTCTGGCTACTATTACGTCAGCTATCGCTGAGGCGTTCTGGCTATTACTACGTCTTCTACCACTGGCGCGTTTTAGCAACTATTATGACATTTATCACTGGGGCGTTCTGGCTACTATTATGTCAGCTATCACTGGGCGTTCTGGCTACTATTACGTCAGCTACCACTGGCGCGTTTTGCCTACTATTATGTCAGCTCTCACTGGGCGATCTGGCTAATATTATGTCAGCTATTACTACGGCGTTCTGGCTACTACTACGTCAGTTTCCACTCGTTTAGGTTATTATTATGTCAGTTATCACTGGGGCGTTTGGCTACTATTATGTCAGCTATCACTGGAGTGTTAAGGCTAATATTATGTCAGCTATTACTCGGGCGTTGGGGCTAGTATTATGTCAGCTATCATTGGGGCGTTCTGGCTACTATTACGTCAGCTATCGCTAGGGTGTTTCGGCTACTATTAAGTCAGCTATCACTGGCGCGTTTTAGCTATTATTATGTCAGCTATCACTGGAGCATTCTAGATACTATTAGGTCAGCTATCACTGGGGCGTTCTTGCTACTATTACGTCAGCTATCACTGGATCGTTCTGGCTACTATTATATCAGTTACCACTGGCGCGTTTTGGCCACTATCATTTCAGCTATTACTGGGGCGTTCTGGCTACTATTATATCAGCTATCACTGGGCGTTCTGGCTACTATTACGTCAGCTATCACTGGTGGTTTCTTGCTACTATTACGTCAGCTAGCACTGGCGCGTTTTCGCTACTGTTATACCAGCTATCACTAGGGCGTTCTGGCTACTATTACGTCTGCTATCATTGGCGTGTTCTGGCTACTATTACATCAGCTACTACTGGCGTGTTCTGGCTATTATTATGTCAGCTATCACTGGGGCGTTCTGGCTACTATTATGTCAGCTATCACTAGGGCGTTCTGGATACTATTTATTCAGCTATCACTGGGGTGTTCTGGCTACTATTACGTCAGCTATCACTGGTGTGTTCTGGCTAATATGTCAGCTATCACTCGGGCGTTCTGGCTACTATTTTGTCAGCTATCACTGGGAGGTTCTGGCTACTAATACGTCAACTATCACTGGTGCGTTCTGGCTATTATTATGTCAGCTATCACTGGTGCGTTCTGGCTACTATTATGTCAGCTATCCCTAGGACGTTCTGGCTACTATTATGTCAACTATCACTGGGCGTTCTGGCTACTATTACGTCAGCTATCACTAGGGCGTTCTGGCTACTATTATGTCAGCTATCACTGGTCCTTCTGACTACTATTTTGTCAGCTATCACTGGGGCGTTCTGGCTACTATTACGTCAGCTATCACTGGTGTGTTCTGGCTAATATTTCAGCTATCACTCGGGCGTTCTGGCTACTATTTTGTCAGCTATCACTGGGAGGTTCTGGCTACTAATACGTCAACTATCACTGGTGCGTTCTGGCTATTATTATGTCAGCTATCACTGGTGCGTTCTGGCTACTATTATGTCAGCTATCCCTAGGACGTTCTGGCTACTATTATGTCAACTATCACTGGGCGTTCTGGCTACTATTACGTCAGCTATCACTAGGGCGTTCTGACTACTATTATGTCAGCTATCACTGGTCCTTCTGACTACTATTTTGTCAGCTATCACTGGGGCGTTCTGGCTACTATTACGTCAGCTACCACTGGCGCGTTCTTGCTATTATTATGTCAGCAATCACTAGCAAATTCTGGCTACTATTATGTCAGCTATCACTGTAGCGTTCTGGATACTATTACGTCTTCTATCATTGGCGCGTTCTGGCTACTATTACATCAGCTACTACTGGCGTGTTCTGGGTATTATTATGTCAGCTATCACTGGGGCGTTCTGGCTACTATTATGTCAGCTATCACTGGAGCGTTAAGGTTGCTATTATGTCAGCTATAACTGGGGCGTTCGGGCTACTATTATATCAGCTCTCACTCGGGCGTTAAGGCTACTATTATGTCAGCTATCACTGGGGCGTACTGGCTACTATTTTCTCAGCTATCACTGGTGCGTTCTGGCTATTATTACGTCAACTATCAATGGCGCGTTCTGTCTACTATTATGTAAGCTATCACTGGGACGTTCTGGCTACTATTATGTCAACTATCACTGGGGCTTTCTGGCTACTATTACGTCAGCTACCACTGGCGCGTTCTTGCTATTATTATGTCAGCAATCACTAGTAAATTCTGACTACTATTATGTCAGCTATCACTGTAGCGTTCTGGCTACTATTTTTTCAGCTAACACTGGCGCGTTCTGGCTACTATTACTTTAGCTACCACTGGCGCGTTCTGGCTAATATTATGTCAACTATTACTCGGGCGTTCTGGCTACTACCATGTCAGCTATCACTGCGGCGTTCTGCCTAGTATTTTGTCAGCTATCACTGGGGCATTCTGCCTACTAATATATCAGCTATCACTTGGGCGTTCTGGCTACTATTATGTCTGCTATCACTTGGGGGTTCTGGCTACTATTTTCAGTTGTCACTGGGGCGTTTGGACCTATACTACGGATATAAATCTCTCAGGGATAAAATCGTATTTAAACCTGGTATCGCGTAGTTTCAAAAGTCTACGTTGCTTGACAATGCAAATATTCTGCAAAAGTTTCTCTCCGTCTGAGATTGTTTTTACTTGATGCAAAGCATCGATAATGATAGTTCCAGTTGAAATAGAAAACTCTGCATAAAATAAAAAAAAATTATCATAATATCGTTTGAGGAGATAGTAAGGACTTTGATAGACATGTCGACTATCTAGGAATACAAATCATTTTTTATGACATCTGTAAAAATACCCCGGTCGACGCTTGACTACCTTGATCCTCTACAGATTGCTCACGAACGTTGAGCAGTCTAACTCCCCATTTGATTAGAAACAGTTGATAGTATCGTAAATGTTTGTCTGTACCAGTGATTTGTAACTATTTTCCTGGTTGCTCACCTCTCAGATTACGAACCAGTTCTTTCAACCTTTTTAGACCACCAACCAATTCTCCCACCTCCTTTTAGATTTGTTGAAAAACAATATTGATCTCATGGGTAAACAACAAAATCATTGTGTTCATTGAATTATTATTCCCATAGCCGACAATAAGATAATGTATTACAGAAACCCAAATTACTTTTATATTAGCAAAAAATTAAAATTCCAGTAACATGTGTTTGTACAACGTATGGTGTGTTTTGAATGATTATGGTTGAACAACAAACTCAATGCCTTTGTTACTATTGTTTTTGTTGTGGATTCCGGGTTGAAATCCGGTACCAATAAATAACAAACACCAGGAATGAATATATGAAAATAATGTATTAACGTAATAATACAAACTGGTAAATCAGGTTTGTAGTTCCATGAATACGGGTTAGTAGCAAAATATATACATAGTCTTTGGTATTGAAGTATCGCTGTATGACTTCTTACTGAGTCTACATGCTCGCTCACTGTGACTCCTACAATGCTGTTACCTTACCCTCACTCATCCGGTTACCTTTAAACCTTTTACTCTGTCATTCTGGACTCGACTCAATTCCTCGGTCTTGCTCTCGTTTTACTCTCGGGTCTGTATATACTGGCTGAGTCCATTTGTCTAAAAGGGGGAGAACCCCTCAACAGTTTTCTTTGTGTCTTTGTGCTGAGTACTACTCGCATGTCGTTTCTGCTCTTCGTTGAACATGTGATGCTGACAAGAACAACCAGTTTCGCACAAGCATGTAGTTGCGAAGGGCACTAGCACAGTGAGATGTTTTATGCCAGCAAAGGATGTGTTTCCAGCTGAAAAGCCCATAATTGCTCAAGGCGACCATCGGTGAACTCTATTTGGATTCAACGATTGTTTATCAGATTGATAAGATCTTCTTTGTTGTCGCTGTCTTCATCAATACTACACTAGAGTTTCCCTTAATAAATCAACCCTAATGATTCTGTATCTTCACATCCGTTAGGAACCTCTAGGGTTTACGAGCACCCCTTATTAAGTACTACTGATCTACACAGTTTCACTCACATGTCTTGGTTCAAATTGTGTTACGGTTTTCAGCCACATTACTAAGGTGTTACATGACGCGATTAATTCAAAAACCTATTTGAAATCTACTCTTATTGTCTCGCTTTGCTTCGCTCATTTGTTAAAATCCTATTATAATTATCTCCTTTTTACCCGCACGTCACCTGCACGTTCAATATCGGAAGCTGCTATTATGATGCTTATATTCATGTAACGAGTTCCGTACAAAGATTTAAAACATCTAAATATGTTATGTTATCATCTACACTTCAATTTAATTAAAACAGTTGTATTATAATATTATTATTTTTTTTATAACTGGGTTTTTGCTCCAAAATACGATTAAAAATCATTCCTCTGCCTTATAAGTGAAATTGAGTCATGTTGCAGTCTAATTTTCTACCATAAGCGTAGGTTGTAAGCTGACTTCAGTTCTTACCAACAGATTAGATACAACACTCTTTCCTTAGTAGAGCAACTGTTCTAACCTTCGCAATCCCAATGATGCCAGGTAAAATCAAGGCGTCTCGGGAGCCGGAATGATTCCTGGAAATAGTCACGAGTGTGCCAACGACACAAGGGGAAAGTTGATCTTCTGCTTGGCACATTTCTTATATTTGCCTTACCAGTATTAGTAAGAGATATTCTTCTTCGTCTTTTTAGTAATAGTAGTAGTTCTTTTTCGTATTCTTACTAGAATCAGTAGTAGCATTTCTTCTCTGAATTCATCTTAGTAATAGTAGTTCTTCATCTTTGTCTTCTTGGTAGTAGTAATTATTCGTCTTCTTAATGGTAGTAGTGCTTCTTTGTCTTCCTAGTAGTAGCATTAGTAGTAGTAGTTTTTGTTCTTCGCAGTAGTAGTAGTAGTAGGAAGTTGCTTTTCACATTCCTTTGGGTGTAGAACTGGCGACACGGTCAATAAATTCCAAATGTGTCATTCTTAGGAAACGGCTAATATTAACATTACAATCACGCCAAAACATTACCTCAGATAAATAATGGACCATTAACTTTTGATTGCTAGGAAAAACGGAAGCAAAAGATATATCAAATGCACTGATGGTTTTATTTAGAGAAAGAAAGTTCTCGACCCGCTCTTCTTCTCTAGTGATATCTTATCTGCGTTTTATTTACTACTTCTCTGTTATTGCTTGCCCTGTTTCCCTTGTGACTAAGTGTAATTCCACCCCAGCGGCAATAGTCTAGTAGATTAAAGGGTTAGTTCATGAATTTGGTGAAATAGTAATTGTGAGTTCAACCTCAGGTCCCTGTAGTACAGACTTAGAGGCAGTGGAAACAGCGTATGTATTAAGTTAGCAATAATAAAGAAGTTGAGGTATTCCTAAATATGAGCAGTGAAACGAAAACAATTTATCCCCGTAGATTAAATAAATGATGAATGAATTTTCAACGCTTTATTTTTAGCTCTCAGTAATAATTGTCTCGGATACGAAAGATTTGAAAAGGTATCCTCAATATAACTGAATTCATCATCTAAATATTTTGCTGAACAGATGCGAAGAACCCTTAAGTAGAATCCAATAATAATACCCCTCTTATTGTTAGTATTATGGTTTAATTAATGCTCGAAAAGCGTACATATAAATTCTAGATTAAAATAAAATTCTTTTCCTTTTTCATTCAAAATACTGTATTTTAGGAATACGTTTTCACAACATCGCCGACGTGATCATATTGAAAAAAATTCAGCTATCTGTTTTGATTAGTCTTACTCTTATGTCCATCGTCTAATGTTAATTATGTTTTATGAATATGTCCTGAAGATGGTCGACTAGACCGAAACGTCCGACGTTGACATTATATTAATATTGAAAACGCATAATTGCATATTGGGATTTTTGGTTGTTTTTCCGTATATTTTTCTTCATACTGTCGGATCTATATCCATATATTTGCTTACATAGATATGTATCTATGGAATGTTGCAAGTCGTTGTACTCACTGAGAGATGAGACAGGGGACAAACACGTATGTCTCTTGAAATGCCGACAACCAACATGGCAGGCTCGAGATATGAGTCCACGTAAAGAAATTGAAAAAAAAACTATATATATATATATATATATATATATATATATATATACTAATGTATTAACAACAAAGGATTACAAGTGGTAAATGTTTTGGTACAAAGAATGTGTAGTGAGCGAATGTTCGTACGTACGTGTATGTATTGTTTCCGCGTTTTCTAAAAGGAGAACGCGATCTTCGGTGTGAGATTTACATGTTATTGTATAAGTGGAAAGTAAGATGAAGAGGGAAAGAAAAGATATCACCGAGTATTTATAGTCTTGGAAAGCGTCCCCTAGTAGCAGTTTTCGAATATCAAGAGGTGGTAAGCAAGAAAGAAAGGTTAATATTACAAGCAAGGGAGCTAATCCCGCAATAGTCATATTGGTCTATTCTTTAGGCGTTAAGTATTAAAGATAACGGCTTTAAAAGAAAATAACAGAAAGCCACGGAAAATCATGGACATTTGCCGACAGATATATAAACCAATCTCCGTCCCAACTCTAAATCCACGTGGATTAGTTCCTCACACCCTGGATTTCTAAACATATCTTTAAATAAAGCATATATTCTTTCCTTTCATTCATGTTAAAAAAATTGTTATAATGTATATTGACACTTATGAATTTTAACTCAGACCTCCTTTAGAAATGTTTTTTGTTATAATTGTTCTCAGTCACACGAAATTTAATTTATGCTTTAATCCGATCGACAATGCGAAAAGAGTGACTTTAGTGTGATTGATTGTTTTGTTTCTTACGGTTTATCAACATTTTGCAGGTTATTTAAAGTCAGAAAGTAATTTTTGATATTTTTTAGCATAATAAGGATTTGCTGATACAATTCCTACTAATTAACCATACATTCCTCAAGGTGAGTGAATATAAAAATCCGATTGGAATTTGAACTGGGCCCTCCGAATTCGAATTCAGGGCCGTTATCCATTACACCACTCGCACATCCAAGCCTACAAGCTGTATTTCCAGGCGGTCATCCATCTACTCATTGTCCATGCTCGATGTTGCTTAACATCAGCGATCGTACGAGAACCAGT
Organism: Acanthosepion lycidas; assembly: GCA_963932145.1. Classification (NCBI taxonomy): domain Eukaryota; kingdom Metazoa; phylum Mollusca; class Cephalopoda; order Sepiida; family Sepiidae; genus Acanthosepion; species Acanthosepion lycidas. The sequence continues at coordinate 47,582,785 of OZ010579.1, forward strand.
GTTTCATTTTGATACGGCAGTAAGGCCCATATTAGTGTGACTCTGACTGAATCATATATAGAGCACCATTAAGTTCATTTAGTTTCGCACTGTATCGAAACGCCCCGACCTGCCGGTGGGTCCGAAAATACATTCACTTTCTTATCATGCAGAGGAGCAAGAACACGACACAAAAGAGACTACGTTCGAAGTTGATGCATGTAAACTAAATTAATATATATATATATATATATATATATATATATATATATATATATATATATATATCGAGACTTAATTATATAATTAAGTATAAACCATCCCTATATTTGTCAAGAGATTTGATCAGGAAGAAGGCAATGTTTGCATATAAACTCAACAATGAACCCCAAAGAATGTTTACTAAAGTCTAGAGTATGAACCTGGACAATGCTTGTATATAGACTCAAATATGAGTCCAACTAAGGTTTATTTATAAACTCGAGTATTAAACAAATCAATGTTTGTTTATAGTCTCGTATATGTACGCAACTAATTTACTTGCAGACTCAAATAGGGATCCGACCAATATTTACTTATAGAGTGAATTCTGAATCTAATCCATTCTTACCTCAAGTAGCAGTCCAACCAATGTTGACTTATAGACTAAATTATGAAATCAATCAATGTTGACCTATAGTCTCAAGTATGAAATCAATCAATGTTGACCTATAGTCTCAAGTATGAAATCAATCAATGTTGACCTATAGTCTCAAGTAGGAACCCAACAAATGTTTCCCTATATACTCAATTATGAATCCAAGAAATATGTACCTACAGACTAAAATATGATCAAACCAATGTTTATTGAGAAACTCGTATATTAACCCAACCAATGTGTATTTATACACTCGAGTATGAAAACAAGTAATATTTACTTATGGACTCAAGTACGAATCCAATCAATGTTTGTTTATAGACACGAGTATGAACCAAACCAATGTTTTCAAATAGACCAAAATATGAACTAAACAATATTTGCCTATAGGCTAGATGATGGACTCGAAAATATTTACATATGGATTCTAGGAGGAACACAAGTAAATTTTATATTGACGCCCATGGTTAAGACTGAAAGATTATTTACAATTAGATATTTAGATAAAATTGTAACATTCATAGTGTAACCCAGATTACCAAATATGCTACACTTTTTAAAAACCATACAAGAGGATGATGCCAACTATAGATTTATTAATTTTAGCTTAACCTTGCAAGAGACCCTGACGGAAATATTCAGTGACTTAGCAATAATCGAAGAGCCTAGACTGCTAAAGAATACTTTGTATTAAGTGTACAATCGCTTTATTCCTATATACAACAGGGTGCTGAAATATTCTTCGCGCGGCCTATTGTTGAAAATCTTTATTTAAGTAAGGCAATAGAAGAGATTTTATGGAGATGGCTTGCGTTAGTGACTTGAAAAAAGAAAATCTTAATTCTATTGGACTCCGGGGTTACTAAATTTAAATAGTATGTACATTTTCAGAAGCCAGTCGTACAATCCTCTCCAATAACATATTGACCAAATAGAAAAACATCAAATCTTTAAAGGCACTCGAGAAAAAATTTCAATAGCTTAATAACAGAAAAAGATATAGCAAGGTAGAAGTATAGCACGCGCTTGCGTACGCGCACACAAACACACACATATATTTATACATATTAATAATTCGTGTCTGGTGAGGTGATAGAACAACAAAATTTATATTGCACTTCGAACCTAGTTATATGTAGATTTAATATATACTTCTTAGCTCTGTCAAACCACATTCAACACTATTTTTACACCTGATATTAAATTGAGCAAATATTTATACGATAACGCATGTATACACGTTGGCTAATATCTAGTTATTCGATTTATCCACATTAATACACACACGCACACACACAAATATCTATATATATATATATATATATATATATATATATATATATATATATATATATATATATATATATTGCTTAATATTACTCGATTACATTTATCTTACCACGAGTTTTGACTGGCCTTTCAACTACCCGACAAATATTTATTTTGTCAAATTTAAAAGTCTTGATAAACTAATGACATCCTTGCTCTTGTATATAAACTCGTTAAACAGAATAAATCCTATATTTGCTTTGATAAAGAATGAAACGCGTCGGCTCAGAGTATTTTGTTTTGTTTTCTTTTTATTCCCCCCCCCACACACACATATATATATATATATATATATATATATATATATATATATATATATATCACTCACAGAAATTTGGAAACGGCATACTGTACTTCTTGGCATTCGCGCTAGAATATCCAATACGAACATTTCTGAGTGATTGGGTGTCAATCTGAGAACTGTGCAGTGGATTTGTAAAGAGTTGGATGAGTCTAATGGTGATTACGAACGTACGGCTGATCGTTCTGATAAGAGAAGAAATCCCGAATTTGTTGTTGAGGTCCTCAGATTTAGCACAGAGATCTACATCAAGCAGCTTGTGGAGATAGTGCTGCCTGGGTCAAGAGGGAAGCGAATGGAAGGCCCTATGTCTGGCAATATGATTCTACACCATATCACGCAAGCACGAGTATCCAGTTATGGCTGTCAAACAATTTTACATCTGGCCACCTAACACTTCAGATTGCAACTCCCTTGGATCGAAAGACCAACAAAACTCCTTGTAAGACCAAAGATGAACTGAAGGCGAGTATTATGGCAACATTCACCAACTTAAACAGGGAAACCGCCCAAAAGATTTGAAGGAGATTCCGAAGTTGTCTGACAGTCGTGGTTGAAGCAAATGGCGATTTTATTGACTAAATTTACTTTTTAGTATTTCAAAAGTGTTTTATTTAATTTTAGTAAAAAAATATCTGTTGAAATGTGATGTCAATGTTATTTTCATTTTTACGTAATTTAGACAATTTATTCCGTGCACCGTATATAGTGTGGGTGAATAGGTTGTTTTTCTTATGCACGTATCCGCTCACCATAATTTTAGGAGGGTCCACTCACGTCATAGCAGCAGAAATTAGCTTTATGTTCACGGAGATAGAAGCATACTTGACTGGAAATAAAACGTACATAAATAACAGGAAAGCATAGTAAATTGTATGGGAATTTCATAAAATTTGTATTTTTTTTTTTTGTGTGTGTCTGTGTGTGTTTATTTTTTTAGGTTTAAATGCAAATTTTATAAAAAGGGCGAAGCGAATTTACACTGTATTATTAAAAGCCATATCACATGATTGAATTTAACGACTTTTGGCCGGATGTTCCTATTTCTGGTAGGAACAGATTTTGTTGCATGCTGGAAGTATTTTTTATTATCCTAATTAATTAATTTTATACAACGTTTTTTACGTTTTTATTTTATTTTATTTATAATTTTCACTATTATTATTTAATATTTATTTTTATTTAATTAATATAATAATATCCTGTAACGTCTTATCATATTTTCAAAGAATAGGTATTTCCAAACTGTAGGTATATCCAAGAAATATAACATGATGTATGTACGTATATACACATTCAAGTTAATGATAAACAGATATACATAGATATACTCATCCTTCCTATATATAAATTGGCACACTATATTATAACTAATATGTATTTAATATATTCTTTTCATACCATGAGATCTCATTACAAATAGAGTACAAGCTACATACAGTTACATGGAAAATGATTAATTCAAGCTCATGATTATAGAATCATGCATAAAAATTTTATATATATATATATATATATATATATATATATATATATACAATGAAATGGGATAAGTCCGACAATTATTTGATATATTTTCTATTTATACGTTACTTTTATCGATACAATTTATTTAAGTATTTTTTTTAATTAAACAATATTAATTAAATTTACCTGTCTGAATGTTCAAGAAATTTCGTAGAAAATATGTAAAAAATAGTTTAATTAAAAAAACAGAACATTTTCTTAGATAAATTGTAGGTATTAAAATAATGTATAAACAGAATATATATATATATATATATATATATATATATATATATATATATATATATATACAAACACACACACACATATATATATATATATATATATATATATATATAAATATATATTCAAAAAGAATGAACCGATTTCAAGAAGCATTGCTTCAGTTCTCAATCATCAAGAATTGTAGGAATTCTGACCAATGCCCATTGCAAAAAATGTTTAACTAAATATCTCGTTTTATTTTTGTACTGTCCTTCGCTTTGTTAGTTCGCACGATCGCTGCGTCCTGCCAATACCATATAATTAATGGATTATTCTCTTTTGAATGTGTGGAAAGAGAGGAAAAGAAAATACTCAGTGAGAAAAAGAAAGAAAGAAAGAAATAAAGAATGTAAAATAGAAGTGAGAATCAGATTAATATTGTAAGAACTGATATTTTGATCTTAGTAAAAATATCGAAAAGCGATGGCGCCATTTTTCAGACGCAGAGTATCGAACGAAGGAAACCGAGTACGACAATCGTCAAATTCCAGTTTCCATAAATAAAATAAAATCGTCTGCTGAATTATTTTTAAATTATTATTATTATTATTATTATTATTATTATTATTATTATTATTATTATTATTAAGAGAAATGATCGTAAGCTTGGGATTTGGATAGAAAGAAAGAAAGAAAGAAAGAAAGAAAGAAAGAAAGAAAGAAAGAAAGAAAGAAAGAAAGAAAGCATTTTTAAACGTCTACTGGCAATACTTCGTAAATCATGAACAAACACGTTTTGATTGCGGACCAAAACATAAGACATGCGCTACTTGATTTCAGTTAGAGAATACATTAAGAAATGCAAGAAAAGAAGAACAAATGTTGAACAGCTATTTTAGTTAAATAGAAAAAGCTATTTTTCAAATGTTTTTATTTGTAGCCACTTTTTGAAATAACGGCCTATGTTCAGTTTATGTTTGTTATAAGCAATATTTTGTTAAAGTTGTTAAGCTCAAATATTTTGCGAAATGACGGAGGAAATTAAACGTGTATTTAATTGTCATATAACTCGCCATGATCTTATTCAATTATAATCTGAAGAGTTAATATTCATCAGAAAATTCAGATAGGAAAGCAGTGAAATTTTACCGACTCAGTATTGTTATTATAAATGACTCTGTAGATGTCCGTGTTTATCAGGATATTATTATACTGAGTAAATAAACACTCCTGCAAATAAATTGATAGCATTATGTATTAAGATTCAACATATATTGATAAAAATATTTTTTAATATTAGAATAGCAAGTTAAATGATAATGCCGGGTGTCAATTTAAAATTGAAACACCGGTCCTTATACGATAATCGAAGTTAAGCAACATCTAACCTAGTCATCGCCTATATGGGTGACCGATTGAGAAGACCAGGTGGTGTCAGCTAGGATAAAACCTTTGCCTGGAGGAAAAAATAGCCATTATTACTTTCCCAGACTAAAATAAAATACTAAATAAAGGATCTGAGCTCATCTCAAAATGCAGACATGAAAACAAATTGTTACTACGTTACATAAAATACGAAAAATGAAAAGAATAAATAGAAATAAACAAAAATAATATAAAAACAAGTAAAATAAATTAACCCAAGCAAAAAATGATCAAACCACTCCCGCTAGAATGGATATAATATAACAAATAAAAAAAAATAAATACATAAAATACAAGTAAAAAATAATCAACCTAAATAAATAAAGTAAACAATAAACAATTTAACAAACCAATAACCGTTAGAATAGACTACAACAATCAATCCAAAAATTAGACCAGAATATATATATAACTGCTATATAACGATAAAAACATCGAAAATCGAATAGAGTAAATCAAAATATACAAAATAAAAATAAGCAAGTAAATAAGAAAAAATCAGTAAAAATTAATCGAAATGAATAAATTAATTAAAAATGGCTCCCGCTAAAACAACCTTTAGGACTAATAAAAATAAACATAAATAAGCAAAAACAAGTAAAAGTACTCAATCCAAATAAATAAATAAATAAAATAATAAACAAATTAAAAATAATCTACCCGCCAAAATAGCAGAATAGACTACGGCAATCAATCCAAAATTTCGACGAAGCTTTGACGGTGTGTATTGCGAAATCATAGGTATCTACTTACTACACGAACTAAGCAAAACAATAGATAACAATGACACAGGACACTACAGGGACGAATGCCTCATAATCTTAAGAAACTGTAACAAGCAAAACAGAAAAAACTAGAAAAGCAATAATAAAGATTTTTAAGAATAACGGATTCGACATAGATGTATAAACTAAACGAAGTATATTTTCTAGATGTTACCTTCAACCTAAGAAAAGGCACATATAAACCATATAGAAAACCCAATGATAAACCTCTCTATATACACGCATTTTCCAACCACCCGCCTTCTATAATCAAACAAATACCAAAACCGATTAACCGCAGGCTTTCCGACAATTCCTTCAATGAATCCCCATTTAACAAAGCTAAGAAAGACTATGAAACAGCCTTAAAAGATAGAGGATTCCCAATAACACTCACATACTCACAACAGAACACAAAAAGGGCCAACAGGAAAAGAAATATTATATGGTTCAACCCACCGTACAGCAAAAACGTGAAAACAAACGTAGGAAAAATATTCTTCAAACTCTTACACAAACACTTCCCGGAATCCAGCACCCTACACAAAATATTCAACAAAAACATAGTAAAATCAGTTACAGTTGTACCGAGAACATGGCACAAATAATAAAAATGCACAACAGGAAAATTATCAACAAACCACAAAAACAAATTAAACCCACATGCAACTGCAGAATAAAGAACGAATGTCCCTTAAACGGTAATTGTTTACAAAACAACGTAATATACCAAGCCACGATAAAATCACCAGATAATGAAGAAAAAGTATACATAGGAGTAACTGAAGGACTCTGGAAACAAAGAAATTATACACACAAAACATCTTTCACAAATAGTAAATATGCGAACAGTACAATGTTTTCTAATTATATCTGGAAAATTAAAAACAAAACGCACATCACACCAGAAATATATTGGAAAATAAGGAAAAGATCATCAGCCTACAACAACAATCAAAAACTTGCAAATTTTGCTTGGAGGAAAAATAGCTATCATTACTTTCCGAGACCAAAATAAATTATTAATTAAAAGATCCTAGCTCCTCTCAAAATGCAGACATGAAAACAAATTTTTACTACTTTACTTAAAAATCGAAAACGGAAAAAATGAAATAAAATGAAAATAAATAAATAAACAAACCAAATAACAATAAAATAAGCAAACTTAATTAACCCAAACAAATTACCAAATTACTCCTGTTAGAATAGACAAAATAGAATAAAAAACACAAAAAAACGAATGAATCCAAATAAATAAAGTAAATAATAAACAAATTAGTAAAACATTATGACCAAAATATTAGTTAGACCATAAAAATCAAACTAAAAAATCGGACGAAAAAATAGCTATAACTGTTATATACCGATAAAAAAGAATACTACGTTATTTAAAAATCGAAAACCGAAAAGAGAAAATATACAGTATAACAAATAAATAATAATAAGTAAAATAAATTGACCTAAATTCATCCAAATAAATAAATAAACTAATCCCGATAAACTAACCGTTAGAAAAAACAAATAAAGATAATCAATCCAAATAAATGCATGAAGTAATAAAAAAATTAAAAACTGTTCCCGCCAAAATAACAGTCAGAATAAACTGCAACAATCAACCCCAAAATTGAATAAATAGCTTTAATTATCTTCCGAAACCAAAACAAAACTATTAATTAAGCGATATAAACAAATTTTTACGACGTTAATAAAAACACCGATTAAAAAAAAGATAAATATATAGGATCAGAAATAAAAATAAAAAAAAATAAAAAATAAATAAAAAGAGGCAAAATAATTTCACCCAAATAAATAAACAAATAAACGAATTCCGGTAAAATAACCGCCAAAGTAGACTACCCACAATGCACCACTGACCCGTAAGTATATAAATAGCCGAGAAAAATAGAAGCTCCCGTGGCCTGAGGATTGCATATAACATGAAACAGACTGTCGCCTCTGTGTTGACTTCTATGTTCAATTTTATATTTACACACGCTCTATCTCTGATATTGAGCACTTTATCCCATAAATATAGCACATCTTAAGACTATATTTCTTCATATATATATATATATATATATATATATATATATATATATATATATCCTAACGTAAACAGACCATATTTTAAAGAATGGAATGTTCGTTTCTTACTTAAACCTTATTTTTGTGCTCACCCGTATTTAAGTAAATATTCTGATTATTTATTAAACAGTATATATATTTATTTGTTTTCGTCTAGCGGTCTGGGTATTCGAGAAAACTTACTAGAATCCGTTCTCCGGTGTTGACCATGTTTACCGTAGTCTCTGAATATGGAATCCAGTGAAGTCCGTAATCTCTTCAATATCATGTTGGCAGTGGAGATATTTTGAGAGAAAAAACAAAATGGCTGCCTTTATACACGTCGGATTGAATATTTTGAGCTTTCTGATTGGTTAACCCTTCTATTGGGGAATTATAAAATGAGTCAGCTCATTTTGACTGGCTCACTAGTACATAATACACAAAAAACTGCAACACCCCCTCATTTTCGGGTATATTATGGAATCTTCTTTCAAAATATTAGTAAAGTCAATATTCATATGGAACAAATATTTTAGTATTCAGATTTTTTTTTTTTTTTTAATTAATATCCACAAAAAATAGTTATATCATTTTGTCCACTGTTAAGTACTTCAGGTTAATAAACATTAACAACAATATTATAAATTTGGGTTGTGATCACAACAAAAAAAGTGGAAAAAAGATGTTATTTTACCCGTAGCTGGGGCCCATTAAAACAGTCACTATCACTCCGGGTCAGAGTGATCCTGAGAGTCATTGAAAGGAGGATTGAGCTAAAAGTAGGACTATTTACATTTATACCCCGAAACTAAGGACTCAAATTCATACCAAAAACTGATGTTTCTTAAGACAATGACTAATGGATGCAGTTTTACGTCCTACTCGGAACTAATAAGGACCTTAGAGAGACTTAATGGATGCAGTTTTACGTCCTACCCAGGACTAATAAGGACATTATAGGTCAGCACCAAATATGACAGCAATGAAAGCCCCTAATTTCAATTTTGTAATTGGCTTTGTAAATAAATCCCACACGTTATTTTCCGATCGAACATATTCAATTTGTACTGTTTTCTTTTGTACCAGATCCCTTACAAATTGATTTTAATATCGATATGCTTTGATCTTTTATGTAATATTGGATTTCTAGCCAAAGCAATACTGGCCTGATTCTCGCAGTAGATAATTACAGGCTCACTTATTATCAGCGTTGTAATTGTTTTTATTAGTAATCTAAGAAAAATAGTCTCTTGTTTTGCTTGCGACAATGCAATATATTCCGCCTCACAAGTAGAAAGTGAAATCATTCCCTGTTTCTTAGATTTCCAGCTTATCATTGGATTATCTTTTGCCAATCTAAAGCAATAGCCTGTAATACGTTTACGATCTAGTGAATTTGCCCAATCAGCATCACAAAATCCTTCCAGATGTAGTGGGTTTTTCTGACTGTCGAAATACTAGGCACCGATTCTTAGTTCCCTTTAGATAATGTAATACTTGCTTAGCTCTTGTTAAATGCACAGTCCCCGGTTTATTTAAGAATTGGGACAACTTAGTAACTGTATAGCAGATATCTGGCCTGGTTGAGGTCATGACGTAAATAAGACTTCCAACCAATGTTCTGTATTCTTTCTCACACGCCGCTATACCATCTTCATTATTCATAATTGTGTTTAAATCCATTTTACATGGAGTAGTTCGTGTTTTACAATTTTGCATGCTGAATTTATATAAGAGTTTCTCGGTGTATCTAGATTGATTCATTGTAGTAGTGTTGCCCTTAAATTCGAAATGTATGCCAAGAAACCACGATAGTCAACCCAAATCGGTGATTTTAAAACTTATATTTAGGGATTCTTTTAATTTTTAATAGAGCAGGTTCACATTTTGAAGCAATTAATATATCTTCGACGCAAATAATCAGAATTACTAATATTTCATTATTAAATATTCTTGTGTACAGGCATGGGTCAACTTGAGAGGATTCAAATTGTTGTTCAATTAAATAGAAATGTTGTTCAATTAAATAGTATTAATTTATTCCACATCCTTCTGCTCTGTTTGAGTTCATATAGTGACTTTTTGAGTTTCCATCCATAATTATCACCTTTTTCAAAACCTTCTGGCGGTTCGATGTATATTTCATAGTCAATCGCAGCATTCAGATAAGCTGCTTTAACATCCATATGGTGTATATCCATACCATAATGTGCGGTCATTTGCATCAAAATTCTAATTGTTGTCATGTTTGTTGTTGGACTGAATGTTTCTACATAATCTTCCCCGTATATCTGCGAAAATTCTTTAGCTACAAAACGAGCCTTATACACTGGCGATCCATCCTTAGTTCGCTTTACAGTATAAACCCAACGGATGCCGAAAATATTTTATCATCGGGGGCGTTTTTCAATTCAAATGTATCGTTTGATACAAAAGATTCAATTTCTTTTTGCATGGCGGCTATCCAACGTTTGGAATTGTCAGAATTTATGGCTTCTTGATAGTTCTTCGGGATACATTGTACCGAATAGCAACAGTCAATGTCACAGATATTACATTGACCCATTCCAAAATAGTCTGGCCTTCTTCTATTTCTGGTCGGATAACGCGGAATTTGTCCCTCTTCATCGGTTGTATTTTCTTTTAACTCAAGTGTTGCGTCTGATTTTTCCTCGTCTACATCATCTGGTATATCACCTTCCTCTGATTGTGGGTTTTGAACGGGTTCTCTACTTATAGGCCCTATCCCATAATTAGGCCATACTAGTTCGTGTTGGACCAGCTCCTCGCAGTTAATGTTCTTTTCTTCGGGATCATCCCCTTGCTCAAAGGAATCTGTAAATCTAACGCATCTGATCTTCCTTATTATTTTACTTTGTGGGAAATAAATCATATAGGCTGGACTTGTCTTGTCATACCCAATAAATATGCCTCCTTCACTTTTTGGATCCAGTTTTGCCCCGTGGTTGACATATGTGTAGCAAATTGTACCAAAAATATCCATACCACTTACGTTGGATTTGTAGTTCGTATAAGCTTCGTAAGGAGTCTTTTTAATGTTACTATTATAGCAACGGTTTCTTATATGTACAGCTGTATTGAATGCATAAACCCACAGATTTTTGGGTAACTTAGATTCTATTAGCAAACATCTAGCCATTTCGAAAAGCGTCCTCCAACTACGTTCAGGTGTGGTGAATGAGAACAAGTTTTCTCATGTGTAATGCCTTCATGTATTAGGAAGTTTTCTTGAGCATAAGAAGTAAATTCTCCACCATTATCTGTGCTAATTATTTTTATATTTTCATACGGGGAGATATCGGATAAATAGATTTTTGTAGCTTGTAGGGTATCAGATTTGTTTTTCAGAAAATATATCATAATAAGTCCTGAATATTCGTCAACAAAGTTTAATACATATCAATAGATGCCGATACCCATTGGTGAAATTGGACCCGCTAAATTGCAATAAACTCTGAACAAGATATCTGTTGATTTTGGGATCCTACCCCTATTTCTATATTTCGTCATTTTCCCTTTTGTGACACTATTTGGCTTGCAAAATGGGAAAAAGAAAAAAAAGAAAGGTGAGAATTAAATTTAGGTGATAAGAAGCCATCACGAAAAGGACACTAAGCGGTGTTATTTTTCTGACAAGGAAAAGTGGTAATTTTTTTTTATTCCCATTGTCGAGAAGGTAAAAAGGAAGATACTGGAATTAATCTGATTTAGGTTACGGGGCGGGTGGAAATTCCAGGTTGGCCAAATAACCTCAGAGACAGAATTCTAAATAGATAAAAATTAACTGTGTCGCAGAATTACAAAAACAAAAGTGTCCGCTGACCACGATGAAGGAAAGCTTAAGCCTTTGTCTATATGTAGAAATCATTGAGAGGAGCATCTGCTTATTGTCAGGTTGGCTATGATAGCAAAATTATATTATCGGGACGAAAAATTGCCTGTGTTTCTCCAGATGACCACCCACTTGATAATTGGCGAAAATCTCGTTGACGAATTCCATATGAAATTCGGGTATGATGGCGAAACTGTTTTATAGGATCAGTGGTTGGCAGCATGAGTGCAGGTACATCTGGGTGGCCACCCGCTTGGTGATGGCGAAAAGATAATTGACGAATTCCAGGTAATTCGGTTAAAAGATAAAGAGTCTAGGGTGTGAGGTCTCATCGAAGGGAAGAAGGAAAAGGAAAAGTGAAAAAAAAAGGATAATTTTTTTTTCTTTGAGCAAGATGTTTTTAAACCGAGGCTAGTCTGGCCACACCCACGCCGCTGACCGCCCTTTGGCTGAATGATAGCAGGAGTATTGGGCGGAGGTAATCATGTGAAGAAAGAGGGGAGGCCTGTTGCGCCCCCCTGAAGGGATATGTGTGAGATGCCATTGTGAGAGAGAGGGGAAACCCGTTGACACCCTCTGAAGGCATGGTGAGATACCAATATGACAACAGAAGGAGGTGGGAAGACGAAAGACTTCCAAAAATGGAAAATAATAAAATTTTCCTGGCCGGAACCAAAGAAGTCGATTGTGGGTTGAGAATTATCAAGGAACTCAAACCCCGACAAGACCACCCCCGTTTTGGTCGGCGTCAATATAAGCAGAGTCGCAGCGAGTGAAAAGCAGTTGGGGTTGGAGACAGAGAGGCAAGCAGTTGCAGTGAGCTGAGAGCTCTGAAGACCCGCCTCGAAGAAGCTAAGATTTACGCAATTCCGATCTCAATTTCTAACCAAGAACAATTTATTTTTGAAGAACGACTTAGACTCACACCACCGAAACAAGTTTCACGAATATCGTCTGAAGATACACCAAGAACCAGTTTCTTAAAGAACAAACTATTTAAGATGTTAAGACTCGCCTAACAAACACAAAGTGTCACGAATCCATATAGCGGGTTGGGAAGTAGACGCAGTCCTGTATTCAGCAACCAGATATAAAATATCGATATCCTTTTTTAACACATTTGAACATTTCGAGTTATTATTTTATTTTATTTTACATACACTTGTGCGATATCACCCTTGTTCGAACTCGGTTTGCATTACGGCCCGGCGGTTGATTGATTTCGTCTGCCTAAGAACAATTCACAACGTGGGTAGGTTAGACTGGAAATCAAAGTAGATACTTCGGTAACCAGACGTTGGAAGCGAGCTGGGAACGACAAGACTGATACCGAATCTAACCAGATTCCCATCCGAATCACCAAAAAGTTAGAACGTCACATTTGGTGCCGCGACCAATACCAAGTTACATTGGTCGTCACAGGACAGGATAGCACGACGGACGCAGCCAGGCAGACGTCACATTTGGCGCAGCGACACTCGGGGGGACGTCACACTTTAATACATGTGTCACAATATTGTAAACCCTTTGGAAATGTAATTTTCATTCCAGTCACGTGTTCTTGTAATCTTTTAACATCCGAATTATTACAGTGCCCTAATATTTTATGCCAAGTCCTTAAGTCGTGCGTGGCTTCTCTTCACAGACGTAATACTTTTCAAATAATACAAACGTCCATTTTGTTGTATATCAAATTCAGTTCCGTCTGGGTATACTAACTTTGAATTGTCTCGATGAAAATTAACTTTATCACCAGTTCTAACAGCAGACCGAGAAAATATTTTGTTTAAATTGAGGAATATATAAAGCCCTTTTTAATAAACATATACAAATATTTCCTTTAGTATCTCGTAAATAAATACAGGCATCGCCGTTTTTTTAAAACAAATTATTAGCTCTGGTCCCGTCAGCTACCTCGATAAAATGGGAATCAGGCTCGAAGTTGTGGTCAAAATTAATGAATTTTGTTTCATCTGTAATTACATGATTTGTCCCACCCGTAACGACTAGTTAAGAAATATAATTATTGGCTGAAGTATCCAAACCAAACGAAAAGGCATATGTTCGCTCATTCCAAAAAGTTTTTACATTTTTACAAAAATCATTTTTTGTATAAAATTGACATTTTGCACGTACATGGCCAGCTTTACAACAACGAAAACAGACTATATTTCTTTTTTCTATTATTACTGTTCCAGTTGTTGTTGTTATTACTGTAATAAGCTGTTTTTAAGCCCCTTGTTTTTAATATCATAATTCCTAGTGTGAGAGGTTTGAGGGACTGGTTTTCTGAATTTTTTAAATGACGTTCTCAGTTGCATTACGTTATTTCTTTGATTTTTTTTTATTTTTTGAGGGGGGTACACATTTTTTTCATTTTCTTCATAACTACGTAACGCAATTTTAAACTCAGTGAAAGATAATTTTTATCTTTTTGGCTTATAACTGTTGTGAATGGTTTGAATGTCGGCGGTAATCCCTTTAAAACCATGGCTATTAGCAGCCTATCTTAGATAATCTCACCTGCCATTTTAAGGCATTTGCGATATTGTCAGCTCGTATAATATAATCTGTTACAGATCATTTTCTCGTCTCCTTAACGCGGTTAGTTCAGTATATAAAGCAATGATTTTAGGCTTACCTTTTGACAAGTAGTGTTCACGCAAAATTTGTAGAGCTCGTCGTCCATTTTCCTTGGCTTCTCTCATTATCAAAGACAAACTCCTGTCATCCAGGTATTGTATTAATTCGGCGAACACGATCGCATTTCTTTCCATAAAATCATCATCTTCTTTCTGGTCATCTTGGCAAAGAATGATTTCATGAAGTTTTTGTATTCTTAGGAAGCCTAAGAATTTGATTTCCCATAATTAGTACTTGGTTTCGTCTCCATCAAAATACAGCCGTAACCTGGACTCGTAACCAATGTTGACCATGTTTGCCGTAGTCTCTGAATATGGAATCCAATAAAGTCCGTAATCGCTTCAATATGAGGTTGGCAGTGGAGACATTTTTTTGAGAAAAAACAAAATGGCTGCCTTTATACACGTCGGATTGAATATTTTGAGCTTTCTGATTGGTTAACCCTTCTATTGGTGAACTATAAAATGAGTCAGCTCAAAAACTGCAACATACGGCAGTATTCGAGCTTTGCTTGACCAGCATTTTCTCCGTAGCTGCTAAGTTAAAGAACGTCAGATCTAATTACAGTTTCCCCTCGGGGAAAGCAGGTCCGAATCCCGCTGGAGAGCGCATATTTTTTCTAATAAAATTTCTCGAATATTCAGACCTGTAGAAGTAAATAAATAAACATGTGTCTACTCAAATATTTGTATCCACTAAAATAACGTTTAAGTAATAATAATAATAATAATAATAATAATAATAATAATAATATGTGTGAGTAAAATATGTTGATGATTAAAACAAATTCTTACTTTTATTTATAGGCAAGATTACATGTAGATAAAGGAGTACACATAATTCTGTTAGGGTTATCCCATAGGAATGAAAAGTAAGCAATCTCTTAATTTAAACCTCGTTCTCTTATGAGGTGCTTCTGAAATATCCAGGGAATTATCATGAATTAAATACCACTAAGAGTAACAATTCATCGGCTTGTTCCAAGTATGTTCTGCGTACATAGACCAAAAGCCCCGGCATGGTTAAAATATTTCCTTCAATTCTAACAGCACGGTGCTTCTTTGGTAAGGTAGGTTTATTATTTTCTAAATAATTTCCCCGCGCCATTGTCAAGAATCCACGTTTGTCTAAGCTGGCACGTTTATTTTGTAAGTATAAAAAATGTCAGCTGTATGACTATAGCCGAGGGTACTTATATTTGCTAAGAAAAGTGTACTCTCTTTAAGGTTTATTTTTTTAAAAATCTCCACATCTCTTCAAAACTTTTTACATATCTTTCTTTTTTTTATCTGTGAATTGCCATGCAATCTTGCGTAGATAGAGCAGTCATATTCTGTTGTTTTCAAAAAGGTTTAGAATTCAGGATCTTCCTTTGCTTAGATTGTTTACAAGTACATTAATCCATCCGGTCAACTATGCTGCTCAAACCATAGCTGGAGAGAACACGACTCCGCAATTCCATTTTCTGGGCCGATATCTGATACACTAATCGAAAGACAAATGTTACTTTTCATAACATCTAGCAAAAAATAATCATTAAAATCATCCATTAAAAGCATCCATTCAAAACATTCCTTAAAAAGCATACATTAAAACATCCATTAATAAGATTTATGAAAAACATTCTTTAAAAAACATCCATTGAAAACATCCATTAAAAGCTTCAATTAATATTGTTTACGTTCCGGTTACGAAAATTACATATACATATATCCCAAACAGAGATGAACATTAATGAAATAGGTTAATTGAAGCTTGATTTGCTGCAACCGCTACCTGTGATTGAATGGAGAATCACACTTATTTTTAATGATATTTTACAACATAAAAAGCGTGTATAGGCTTGATTCATATCAGATGGCACTTTTTCTTTAGTAGAACTTTCAGTCTCCATACCGGTAGCCATAAGACTCAACATTTAAAAAAAAAATAAAATAAAATAAAAACAAAAAACAAAAAAAACATAAACAAGGGTTAGTAATTAGTCACGTGTCCACATTAATATTGCATATAAATTGATAAAAAATAATGGAGGATTAAATATAGAATCCGCTTCAACCGCTTAAAATTTATTTCTCTTACGAGTGTCGGCTGAAGGGTTTGTAGTCTGACCAAGATAAAAATATGATTAAACACACTAGTTGGTCGGACAGCTGTTGTATTCCGATACGCTTTCATGTATTTTAGTCTAGCATCTGATGTGTTTACTTACTTTTATATGTTGGTCAGGCTATGAACCTTCCAGCCGACACTCGTAAAAAAAATAATGGAAAATTCTTGAACGTCCATGACCGTAACTCGTTCGTTCTCGAAGACTCTTATTAAAACCGATCACGGATACATAGTGCATAAATAGGACCTGGCAAAAAAGTATAATATATCCAAGCAAATTAACTCTAGCTTATTTGATTGGTATGACACCAAAGTATATTGCTTTTTTTCTCCTCTCTATCACTTTAAGTAAATATAGAAAGAGGTTTATCATTTAAATTAATTATAGTATTTCTTCTCTGAGTGTAGGGGCTTTTAACTGGCATTATCTACCTGGCAAACCGCCATTCTACCTGATGAGAATGAAGTGAAAAAAAAAAAAAACACTCACAGAACATATGAAAACATTTTTTCTATTATGTTGCTCCGCCATTTTTTCCACTTGTCGCTGTAATTAAATTGTATAAGGACACTTTATATTATGACGTAATGTATTCTTCAGGGAAAAAAGTAATAACCATTCATACTTATTTGGTGATGTGAACACATACATACATATTGAGAATGAAAAAGTAATTGCCGTAAGCAAATGCTAGATTTTAGCCAATATTGCTACCTACAATAGAAGTCTTAGAGCCAAGTGAATTGTTTTTTTTTTTTGTTTTGTTTTTTTTTGCTTTAATTTTTCCTTACTTCTTGTTATTCTTTAGTTTCGGCTTCCAGTTGTGTCTATCTTAAACGACTATAGAAACAATGAAACCTTCCTTTGTCTTCGTTTCTTCTGCCGCAGGTAATTTTGTAACCTGGCCAGTCTTTTATTGATCGGACGTATGCATAACTGAATAAACGACTGAATGTGAGACAATGGCTTTTGATCTTAAACAACGAAATAAAATAAAGAACGTCGTCAAAAAGTCTATGGATAAAATTATGATATCTCTTCTGTTTCCTACTATTTAAAGAAGACAAAAAACTAAACAAAAAAAAAATCATATTTAAAATAACTTTATTTTAAATATGATTTCTTTTTTTTTTTTTTTAGATTTTCGCAGACCTGACCAGTGATATACCAAATTGACATTTCTCGAATTATTAGCCAATCGCGTGCCTCGCTTCGGTCGGAAACGAGAAATGACTTGATTGCTGATAAATTAAAACCCCAAAAATTACCCAGAGTGAAACAATTTATTGTCAGTAATTATTATGTTGGTGTAGTAAACGAATTTCACCAAGGGGAAGACTGTTCATGAAGCATGTTGTCAATAAGACGATTCACAATGCAAGACAATTTCGAAGAATCCTCGCCTGTGTTGGGTATTAAGATTACATCCCTCAACAAGGCCTCTGATCGGAAGATTGGAGAGTTTTAAGAGCGTGAAAACACCTCTTATTTATTATTCTTCCCAGGACCAACCTTACCCGCGGTGGAGACACCTGTTAGGTTCCAAAGGGAAGAAAGGAAAAAGGATATGTAGAGAGATGACTAAAGTCACTGTTTGTGGGGAGGGTCCTTTTATATTATTTTATATTTAAAAAAAAATTTTTTTCACCTTTTTCAACAACGCCGTCTTGATGTTTTTTGAAAAGATGGAATAAAAGACGAGCATGCTATCTATTCTTTTTTGTATCGTCTTGGCTGAGGAGGAAGTAACGTAAGTCGTTAATGATTGGTCAGCACTGGCATTTATTTAATGAGTCCATTTGTTGCGTGCTTGGCGTATTTTTTTTTTTTTTTTTTTTTTTTGATCGCCTGTCGGAATAGTACTGTTTCGGTAGGTTCTCTTGGGCGAACAAGTATGATGTTAAAAGACCCGAAACTTTTCATGACCCCATATCATAGCATCACTGACGAGGCGATCCTGAGATTCCATTGGAGTGTTTTCATGACAGCAACAATGCCTTTTAAAGCAGCATGACTAGCAATCCATTCTATTTATATTTAGTTGAAGCCATAAAATTGTGTCCAAATTATTTCGATTTTAGTATTAAATAACACATAGAGGTTGACATACGCTAAACAAAATCAACCAACCAATCAAATAGCAACATGAAAGAACTTTATCATAACATTATGCCATGTAATATCCGGCAATTTCTCAAACCAAACTGTATTCCAAAATACAACTTCAACAAAACTACAGCAGAAAACACGTATCATAGCCTCTAGTAATTATGTCCACAAAAACATGTATATGCACAAAATACTGGATATCATCTACCATGTATTCACTTGTGAAAGCAAAATAACATATATTTATTACTTCAAAGCTCTCAAGAAATGTACAATTCGGTATTAAATGACCCATACGGAATTGATGTGCTGTTAAAGAAATCAATCAATAAATTAATAAAATATTCCTTGTAGAATAAACGACGTCGGATTTCCGCATGTCTACAATTTTGGGCCCAAATCTTTTTTTCAGAAATGCGCTAAGTATCCATACTCTATATCCTGTTCATCCGGTGAGATCATTTTTCCTCTTGCGGTAACAGATTGTGTAGCACCTCTACCTATCCTGCTGTACCATGGGAATCTACGGGGCGAAAAATCATCGCCATTATTTTCAATATTCTCTTGGGAGATTTCATTCCTAATATGAATGTTAGTCAACCCTTTGCCGGCGGAGCTTCATTTGGAGTTTTAGTCCCAAGACGGAGCTATTTTCACACGCCTTCACTTGGAACACAAAAAAATCAATGTAAAGTCATAGAACACAGCAAACTAATACAGAAACCGCCATTGAAAGGCCCAGATGTACAAGATATATGAGAAGCAATTTGATTGGCTATTTCGAAGACTAGCAAGCTAATCTCAAGGCTTGAATTATCGGACCGAAAGATAGGCACTGTTGTCTCCTTTGTTTTAATATTTGCTTTGCACAACCACAATATTTCTATCGAAGCGCTGTCACAGAGAATGTTGAGACAAAAGATGAAGAGTTCGTCTTGCCTATAAAACACGATAATACAGTATAAATACACAGAGACACACACTAACACACATATAACTGCGTATGTTATAAACTCTATATACATGCTATATCATATGTTTTAGCAATGGTGCTTAGACTCTTTGAATTTAAGAGCAGAAATAGACTAGCGACGAGTTCTCACCAATTTACAGTTGCGTTGGCTACATGTAACTGTAAATTATACGCTAGCAGTTTCTTTCTCGAATTTCTAGCTTGTGGATCTCTCTTCCAGCTATACGTTTCCCAGCCAATTTTAATCTGGAAAAATTTAAATGCAATGTCAATCACTTTCTTCTGTCCTACTGAGTAATGTTTCTGTTTTAAACTCTTCTACGCCAATAAAACTTTGTGTCTAAATAATATTACTGCCTTGCATGTGGTTAATTCGATTTTTTTTTAAAAGAAACGCTAAATCATTTTATAAACAAATTATTATCTTCTTTCATGCGCCCATAAACAGATCTTGCGTTATGGCTGTTCTGCATAAAGTCGTAAGATCTCAGATAGTACCTATCAGAGAACATTTTTTTGTGTTAAGCAAACTGGGACTATTTGTGGCCTAAATGTCCTATATTCTGGAAACTTCCATTCAGAAGTTGGCAGTTTCTTTGACGATGATATTTATGTCTTCCAGAAATAACGACAAAAATGGGAGGGCATTTCATCTTTTCTCATTCAACGACGGAGATGTCTGGTTTGTTGACAAATAAATCTGAAGATACCTCCTAATAGAATAATATTGGAAGTAATAATAATAATAATAATAATTATTATTATTATTATTATTATTATTATTATTATTATCATTATTATTATTATTATTATTATTATTATTGTTTTTATCATTATTATTATTATTATTATTTAGTAAAAAAGGAATCGATCAAGTTCAAAATGGAGTTTCAAGTACGTGAAGAAATACAAGTAAAGCATAATACACCGACTGAAGCTGTCGAATACTTAAAAAAGAAAGCAAAAGCAAAATCAACTGACCAGATACAGAAACAATAGCAAGATAAACCGCTTCCGGGTCAATATTCTGAAAGTACCAAACAAGCTGATGTGGACAAACCCTGTACCTATCAGTGAATACGTAGTGTAGGGTTAAAAGATGAAACTAAATGTTTTATTTTTGCTCCACAGGACCAATGTTTGCTGACTATAAATTACCAAGCAAACACACACTGAAAATTGTGTTAGTTCAAAATTTAGATTCTGTGAAAAATATCCAGACAAACTGACTCTATTGTACAAGGTTGCGCGGTATAAGCACCGATTAAATATAAAACACGGCACAACAAAATGGACCAATATCTACGCTGATAAATCCGCATCACTAACGGAAAGGAAACTGCAAGAAATTGGAATGAATACTACCTTGACCCGGTTAAGGAGATAGAATATGTAACAATTTTATTGGACTTTGCAATACACAGAGACAGAAAAATGAAAGCTAATCGCACTGATATAGTGATTAGAGACCGCAAAGAAGAATATGCCTCATTATTGACACGGCAATCCCTGCAGACTGCAATGTATCTTTGAAGATCTTCGAAACTATCAAAATTCAAGGATCTTGAAATCAAAATCTCAGAAATGTGGCGCTTGGGTACATTAAGAATTCCTCTCCTAGTTGGAGCTTTTGGACTGATTAGAAAAGATTCCAATAGACTCATTGGAGGAATTCTCCCTGGTAGCCCACGCTTTAAAGAAATACAAAACATTATATTCACAAGTACAGCATACACATTCGAAGGGATTTATTTATGTAAAATTCATGCGACATTTTATTTTCAAAACTGCTCAATAGAAAATGTCATTCGCTATTTCTGACCTTAGGTCTCTGGTCGGGATCCGAAAAAAATGAGTATACACCAGGAACCAAAGGAAATAAAACAACAACAATAATAATAATAATAATAATAATAATAATTATTATTATTATTATTATTATTATTATTATTATTATTATTATTATTATTATTGAGAGAGAGAGAGAGAGGACAAATGAGATGCGGGGCAAATATACAAAGGTCTTTTTCCTGATCAAACAAATGCATCAGAGGAAAACAAAGCATTAACTCACTAGCGAACATGAGTAAATGGATGGTGGAAGATTTAGGGGATATAATGAAAAGACAAAATTTATTAAGAGCTACACGTTACAGGAAACTGTGGGAGTTATGTGACGCCAGCGTTCTGAAGGGACGTAGCATATAGATGAAGAAGAAAATCAACACATTTATCCGATGATATTTTTCTTAAAATAACTATCAAGCTTAGGTTTTTGTAGTAAGTATATATATATATATATATATATACCCTTTATATATGTGTTTGTTTTGACTTGTTTTCTTTAGCGGTATATCAACA
The DNA here is from genome assembly GCA_963932145.1 of Acanthosepion lycidas. Classification (NCBI taxonomy): domain Eukaryota; kingdom Metazoa; phylum Mollusca; class Cephalopoda; order Sepiida; family Sepiidae; genus Acanthosepion; species Acanthosepion lycidas. Next base: position 47,605,070 of record OZ010579.1, read on the forward strand.
GCTCTATGGGTTATTTTATTCCAAAATCTAATTATGTAAAATCAAAATTTACTATCCAAAAGAATGATATTATTTGATAATTAAATTATAATTACTTCGCTGCATTTTTTTTTTAACCAGATAATCTTACAAAATCAGACGTTACAAGAAATGAGATTAATCATAGCAAATTATTTTCATTTTTTTTTTTTTTGAGAATGTATGCAATCTGTTTAATTTTATTATAAAATGTACTTATTAGGTTTGTGCAAAAATAATGACGTAATAATGTCGTTTTTTGACGTTAAAAAATACCTCAAAAAACGACATTATTACGTCATAATTTTTTCACCAACCTAATATTTTCATTTGGTCACTTTACATTAAAACATGTAATGTTAGTCATTTTATTATGATTGTTGGTAATTTTACTATAAAAATGTATCGTATGTAAATTTTATAAAATTGTACTGCTGATACAATTACACTGTCTAAGGGGAAAATTTAGTACTTATTGGTAATATTGCTAATTTCACTACAAAAATGTGGTAATTTTCTTGTGAATAATTTATTGCTGGTATTTTAACTATTTCTATGGGTCAGTGTGGACATGGAAACAACAATAAATAAGGGCTGGTATCACGCTAATCAAAACCACAAATCTACCGATCAGAGGGCTTGCTGCAGGATATAGTTTATCGTCATATCCAGAACTATATAAATGATTTGTTTCTCTGTGTTTTCGTGTATACTGTGTTTTTGCAAAAGATAAAAAATATCGAAACATCGATATTTCTGGAAGATAACGTTTTTAAGACGAGCGGTTATTTATCATTAGAGTTTTTAATATATATAGATAAAGAATTAGAGGTAATAAATAAAATTAAATGCTCACTTGTTTTGCCTCAAACTTAAAATCAAGTCTCGTAACCTATGATTACCCTAGAATCTCTGAGAAGGTACATCATAAGTAAACATTAATTTTATTTACTGATAGACTCTGAACTATCATCAGACTTGATAAACGATGGTATTATCGCAGAAGCACCGTGCCTCGAAAGACTGTTGGGTGTCAAACTCAAACCCGAATTCAATCCATTGCTATGGATGCAGGTAAAATGGTTGGCTCTCTGCACCGCTCCAGTAAGTACTTGTCCCCTCCTACTATGCTCTACATTTAGAAAAACTAGATCAGGCTAAAAATGGAGTACTTTTCTCATATTTGGGCAGGAGCTGCTCGGACTGCACTATGCAGACTTGATGCAGTTCAAAAGCGTTTTCAAGCCCTTGTGGGTGACGAACTATCCGCCACCCTTCAACCTCTCTCCCACGGGCGGGTTGTGGCAGCCTCTCTTTGCTCTAGTGTTACTTCAACGGGAAGTGTTCGGACGAACTAAATTCCCTGGTCCCGCTGAGCCAACAAGAAGACGCTATGCCACTTACATAGTACCAAACCACCCACATTCTCACCGTATCGCATCGGTGAGAACTAAGTTATACTCGAATACCTCCTTGCCACGAATCACTGCTCTGTGAAATCGACTCTGAACAGGTGTATCCCCAATCAGAACAATTCAAGGCTGGGATAAATCGTTGCCTTTCACGCCTATGCACACAAATGGCCTCCAAACGTATCCCTCTACTTCGAGAGACGAATTATTATTGTACCATTTGCGTTTGAAAGTGCATTCAGTACATCCTATGTACGTTTTATTCTGGCCATTAATATTTGCTACTTCTTCTACGATTTTTGATTCGGTTTTACATAGGCCGTCATTCAAACTGGTAAGTTTTAGGTGCTCTACGAAACTTACTGATCATGTGTGGAATTTAAAAGAAAAAAAACACCAGGGAACCGATCGTAAGGTGGACAATTTTTTAAAAGGCGATGTCTTATAACAACCACAATATATGCGACCTCTGTCTAAGGGGAAAAATTAGTAATTATGACATTTCCGGATCTAAAGCATCTTTTCGAGCAAAATTCTGTAGTCTTGACTCCTTGCATGCATATTAAGATATTCCTCTTAAGCACATATGAGGCTAGATAAATAAAAATGTATATTTTAATTAACCCCCAACTATACTTTTAGAATAGTCTTACTTTTCTTCTCTTTCCCCTTCTTCTTCTTTTTTCATTTTCTGTTTCCTTCATTCTCTCTTTATATTGCCCCCAAAGTCGTGCGTCTGTCTATTTATTTAAAAAAAATATTATCGCATTTATTGTTTCTGTTTTGTTTTGTTTTGTTTTGTTTTGTTTTTTTATTAAAGCGTTAAGAGGTCATGTAGGTCGTCCTTGGTTACGCTTCAAGGACAAACTTAAATACAAATAAACTGCTGTAAAGATCCCTTTAGAGGAGTTAGAACTTGCTGTGAAAACCGAGCAAACTGGAGAAACGCCTGCCACTGAATATAACTAACTTTGAAAAGAATCGTCCCAACGATCTGAGAGAATTAAGAACAAACACTAAATCTTGGACTAATACATCAGCTCATATGACGGTCAAGCTATCAGCATATCTCTCATGTGAAAACGACGGGAGAGTCTACACACACACACACACACATATATATATATATATATATATATATATATATATATATATATATATATATATATATATAATATACGTGTGTCTGTGTATGCATAATTTTTGCGGAAATATTGAATAATTGAAGCTATGCCAAGCTGGCCTTCTACCAGATCTAACTTACAACATAATTATTCTTTTAATCATATAATATTTATTAGCGAAAACTAAAGGATACATACTTCTTGAGTCTCTGTTTATCTTAATAACATTGAAAACGTTTGTTACTGTTTTATGTGTATACCTTCAAATAGAATGTCAGAAATTAAAAGAATGTAACTTTTGCTCGATGTGATGTCATTGAAAGTATTTGGTCCAGGAGGAATTATTACACACATATGCATCCCCAGATCCCATGCAACACAATAAGGAAAAATATTCAGTTCCTATGCAACCTCGAAATTAACCTGGTACTCGCTGGTAATAACGTTAGCAAACCATTCACGCTTTTCTCAAGCCCTTCGTCGAAACAAGATATAAAATTGATTTCCATATTATTCAAATCTACCACGACTTCTCCCTCGTGCCAATGTGCATAATAAATAAATTGCACTTATATCTATTTTCCAAAATTAGTTTAATATCTCCAAGAGCCACGTGCGAGCTGAATTATTATGATGATATTGTGCAGTTCTTCGTACGTTCTATCAGGCTGTCTTTCTCGTTCTAGCCATTTCTACAGTACCACTTCATAGGGTCTAGTGCAGGAGTTACCTAAAATCTTGTTCCGGGGAGACCGCCATCCAAGTTCTAGTTACCGCATTTCGTTTAAATCGGTTGCGCCTGGACAGATCTCTCATGCCTGAACCGTTCGCAGTTAATAGAAACGCCGATAGTAATTTTTTCTTAATTTTTGGCAATCCTCCCACCCAGGAATATTTAAGGAGTTCAACGTTAGTTGTGATTTTGAGTCAAACGTACCACCTGGTGCGGAAAAATAGGTAACAATTTTCTGACAATTACTGCATGACGATTTAGTAAGCGTAGCTTAGATTCGGCACAAGGCCTAAAAAATGGAGCATCCAGTAAGAATTGAACTCACAGCTTAGTGATCTAGCAAGACAAAGTAATCATTGCACCAAATCCACGTGTTCCAATGATTTTCTAAGCGTAGCCTATATCTGGCACAAGGCCGACAATGTGGAGTTTCCAGTATCAATACTCCTCCTCGAAGTGCCCCGAAAAATACTGTATGGATAAGAGAGAAAATCATATTTATGCATTAAGCGTGAAATTTTGTTTGCTAAATGTTCAATCGGTACAAGGCCCAAGAGCCACTCACTGTAGAGGAATGCTGAATGAGATTATTTTATGAAGGTAAGGCATACGCTGGTAAGATTATAAGATGTGTAAGAAATATAAGGATAGATTTTGCACTTAAATTAAAATTAAAGCAATCTGGAAAACATAGTTTTGTTGGTTCTGACATGGTGAGTTTTAGCTGTGAGTGTCTGAATTGGTGGAATAAGTAAATGTTGGTCTTCAGAATATTCACCATGGAAATTGTGACAGAATAGTGAAAGACTCGATTTGTCGGTGTGAAACGGGTTGTAGAGTGGGAAATATTTCGCCGCCTACAAGGAGGCCGCGTAAAAGAATTTGAACACTATCAAGGCTGAAAAGGGTGGATTGAGCAGCTTCAGAACATCTACGACCGTGATTCTCCATTTTACTTCTCACTTGACCATATTCGTTTTGAGAATTATTTACAAAAAGAAAAAAGAAAATATCACATCCATTTTCGTAGGGTTAAAACGACTCACCATTTTAGTGTCTTCGACTAGAATCAATTTTAAACTTGATCTCAAAGTATTAAGGTCTCTTTTCCGCTAAGTGAGGTAAGCGATGATTGGTCAATATCAGAGTTACGGGTCTTCCGACTGACAAATGAAAATGTGTTACAAATCCTTTGACTTCAATGGTTAATTTCATCATTCTGTTCTTACCAATTATTATTATTATTATTATTATTATTATTATTATTATTATTATTATTATTATTATTATTCACCTCCTCATTCTTCTCCGCCTCTTCTGTTTCTTCTTCTTCATCTGTTTTTCTCTTCGTTTTTTTTTATTTTTCGAATATAAATTTTTTTTCTGGTGTATCTTCTTTTCCTTCTTCATCTTTTCCTTCTGTTTCTTCCCTTCGTTCTTGTACCGAATACAGAAATGGTCCCTCTGTATATTTTTCCCCTGGAGCTCTCGCATTACTTCTTCTTCTTCTGTTTTCCCCTTCATTTTTCTTGAATACAAAAATGCTCCCTCCTCCTCCCTCCTTCGTCTTCTTTTTGGTCTTCTTCTGTTTTTCCCTTCATTTTTCTTGAATACAAAAATGATCCCTCTTACTCTTCCTTCTCCTTCGTCGTCTTCTTGTTCTTCTTCTGTTTTTCCCTTCATTTTTCTCGAATACAAAAATGCTCCCTCCTCTTCCACCTTTGTCTTCTTCTTGGTCTTCTTCTTCTGTTTTTCCCTTCATTTTTGTCGAATACAAAAATGCTCCCTCCTCGTCATCCTTCTCTTTCGTCTTCTTCTTGTTCTTCTTCTGTTTTTCCCTTCATTTTTCTCGAATACAAAAATGATCCCTCCTCCTCCTCCCTCCTTCGTCTTCTTCTTGGTCTTATTCTTCTGTTTTCCACTTCATTTTTCTCGAATACAAAAATGCTCACTCCTCCTCTTCCTTCTCCTTCGTCTTCGTCTTGTTCTTCTTCTGTTTTCCCCTTCATTTTTCTGGAATACAAAAATGCTCCTTCCTCTTCCCTCTTTCGTCTTCTTCTTGGTCTTCTTATGTTTTCCCCTTCATTTTTCTCGAATACAAAAATGATCCCTCCTCCTCCCTTCTTTGTCTTCTTCTTCGTCTTCTTCTTCTGTTTTCCCCTTCATTTTTCTCGATTACAAAAATTTTCCCTCCTCCTACTCCTCCTCCTACCTTTTTTCCTGAATATAAATATACTCCCTCTTCATTTCTTTTTTCTGCTCATTCATTTACTACTACTACTACTACTACTACTACTTCTTCTTCTTCTTCTTCTTCTTCTCCTTCTTCTGCTTAACAGCTGCATGCAAAACAAAAATAAAGTCAACAAAACAAAAACTAGGTGAATGAACTACATTCCTTTTTTCAACAGTTAGCTGATGCCACAAAAGACATATCTGCTGGGCTTCTGAAACTTATTCGCTATTTACACGCAACATAATCGTTTGTCGTAAAGCCAAGTTTACAAAAAGAAAAGCAAGAGTGCACAAAAATCCATAGAAATGTTTACTGTCTGCAATTCACGTCTTTTGTTTTGTCTGCCTAAATATTTGTTGACCTTATCGTTTTCCGCCAAAAATGTGCTTGGCTTCTGCTTTTCGATTTTCTGAGGTCAGTTACATTTTTCTTAACTTTAATAGTTTTAGACGATCCTTAAATAAGGTAACATTAATTTTCCTAATTACTCAAATGTAAAGATTTAGAAAATTAATTTCTCATGAAGTTTTTATTTTCTTTAAAAAACAGTCAATTCGGTAAGAGATATCAATGCATATAATGATAGATAATTACATTGATGTCTTAACCATGCATCGTAGAAGATTGGAATGAAGAATTATAGCTTTCGCTAAATAATTGGTTCAAAAACATTTAATTCCATTATTTGCGTACTGCAAAAATTTCCCCTACAGGTCATGTAATATCGAATAGTTCTATAATATTACAACATAAAAAGAAAGGGTGCAGGGAAGAAAAGAAGAAGCTGAAACAGGATGCAGCTGGTAATTGAGGACATACAGATTTAAGATTAAGACTGCTTCCCCCTAAATTCTAATGCTCTTAGTTTTCAGAAATCAAGAACGGCAAAACCTATGATTAGAAATGAAAGGTCAAACAATGAGGTCAAATGCCAAAAAGCTGCATGTGTCTGAAAAAACAATCAGAAGGTGTGTTCATGAAGACATTCAAGTTCTACGTGATGAAGACAGGTTAATTTATGTCTGAAAAAAAAGAAAACCGTTTAAACAGATCCAAAATGCTTTTGAACAAACTTAAAAATCCTTCAGAAGCTGGTGTGATTTGGTTTTTCTCAGATGAGAAAAACTTTGATCAAGATCAAAAACTTAACAGTAGAAATGACAGATGGCTTTGTTCAGATCTTTCTGAGGTATCAAGAGAGATGCGCATAAAATTTTATACAAGTGTTATGCTATTAGGTGTTGTTAGCAATGAAGGACTTTTTATGACACCACACTTTTATCCACAAAGTCTTAGAGTAAATGCTGCTGCTTACAATGAAGTTCTAGAAACAGTTGTCAAGCCCTGGATTGACAACATATGCAACGGCAGGCCTTACATATTCCAGCATGACTCAACTCCATCCCACAAGGCTCTACGAACACAAGAATGGATGGCTGATCATTCGTACGACCAAATCACACCCAACATTTCGCCGCCTAACTCTCCAGATCTCAATCCACTAGACTATTATGTGTAGAGCATTGTTGAGAAGGAGGTTAATAAAAAGACTCGTAACACCAAAGACTCTCTTAAAGCTGCCATAGCTCGAGTAATGTCTCATATAAATAAAGACCAATTGATCAGAACTTGCAGCCGATTTCGACCGCGTGTAGAGGCAGTTATTGATGCCTTTTGGTGGTTTTATAGAATAAAATTAATTAATAGCTAAATTTCATGTTTACTTGTTTGTTATCAAATATAATTATATATTTATATTGTTCAGGAAGTTGTTTACTCACCCATAAAATCTGTCCTCAAATACCAGCCACACCCTGTATACAGGCATATATAAAGAGAATGAGATAGATAGATAGATAGATAAGAAGAGACTTGTTTAAATATATATATATATATATATATATACATATATATATATATAGATAGATAGATAGATAGATAGATAGATAGATAGCAAGAGATTAGATAGATAGATAGATAGATAGATAGATAGATAGATAGATAGACTTGAAGAGACTGTTAGATAGTAGATAGATAGATATGAAGAGGGTAAAATATAGAGATATATAGATAGCAAGAGAATAGATAGATAGATAGATAGATAGATAGATAGATAGATAGATAGATAGATAGATAGATAGATAGACTTGAAGAGACTTTGTTAGATAGTAGATAGATAGATATGAAGAGGGTAAAATATAGAGATAGATAGATAGATAGATAGATAGATAGATAGATAGATAGATAGATAGATGTGAAGAGACTCTGTTGGAGATAGATAGATAGATAGATAGATAGATAGATAGATAGATAGATAGATAATGAATAGACTGCTTTAGGCAGAAATATATAGATATGAATGGAATAGTGTATTTTGGGCAGCAATCCCTTTTTTACATTAAAGAGAATTGACATGGATTAAGACTTTTATGCAATTGTTCTTGTGTTTTTATAAGTGATTTCTTTTCTGAACATAAAGTGTATAAAAACTGTCCGAATGTTCGATACATCCACGCGCATTCGGCTTTTCTATTATTTTGTTTCTAAAGTTAGGGGAATATGTGTTTTTATTTCTCCAAACATGATCAGTATATTGTGGCCCTGTTCATAACTGATGTTATTGAGTGGGTTTTTCATTTTTACTATTAATTCTTCCATTATTTTTAGACTTGTTTTCACATGTGGATGAGGCTATTATACTAGTATTTTGCACAATTATGTTACGGTTTCCTGTGTGTTTAAATCAGTCCTAATTGAGTTATGCTTTGAAATGTGTAACGTGAGTCTTCTTGATAGGCATGTAGTGGTATGTCCAATATACCTATTCATGAATGGGATTTGATCATGAACACAGTTCCTTAAAGTTTAAAAATGATCTGTAATTTGGATCTTGCAGGTAAGTTAATATTGTTGGCTATAAGATTAGCTGTTTTATTTTTCTATAGTAAATAATTAATGTAATTCTCTTGTTCTGGTCGACTGGGGTTGTGTATTTCTTTATAAAACTTCTACGCGAAAATTCATCTTACTTACATTTAACGTGTATTTGGATTCTATATAGAAAATGTTAATTTTATTGTTCTTGATTGTATATTCAGTGTTGCTATTGGTCACCTTAGAAAGAAATAGTCTAATTTGGTGCTTTATGAAGTACTAAGCAAACGTCTGTTTCATGTTGTGGTATTCTTTAAAGAGCAGATTAGATGATTAATTTTCGTGCGCTCGCTTGAAAAACTCTTTTTATAATGCCTTTTTTATATCTAAGTAAGCATTAACTCGTAAATTTAAGGTAGCAAGATTTTCGACTTGTGTTTTTTTTTTCTGTTTGAGTTATTAGGTTGGTGGAAAAATAATGACGTAATAATGTCGTTTTTTGACGTATTTTTAACGTAAAAAACGACATTATTACAGCATTATTTTTGCATCAACCTAATATTACCAGATTCTACAAGAACGTCTAAGAATGGAAATATATTTTTGACTAAGTTCATATGTAAAGATAAAGACAGTGTTTTCTTCAAACGTAGTCTTGAGGTTTTCAATTTCTTTTTATCTTCAGCTAAAATAAAAATAGTATCTACATTGCAGATATATATTTTAGATTTAGTAACTTTTTAAATACCTTATTTTCGACATAAGACATGTAGTAGTTCGAGAAGCACAGTTCGACAAGATTTCCCATACGAACTCCGTATGTTGCCATTATCGTTATAGAAGAGGACTTTAGATTTAGCTCTGTAGAATTAGAAAGAGACATTTGGAAGTTGTAGGCCACATCTCTATCTATAAAAGGCAGGATGTGTGTGTGTGTGTGTGTGTGTGTGTGTGTGTGTGTGTGTGTGTGTGTGCGTGTGTGTAACGAATGCACGACCGCAATTTTTCTACGGATTTGCACCAAAATTTACATACACATGCTCCAAGTTAGCGGGGAGACCAAGACCGACTTCGCATTTCCCAACTCCCATCGATAGTGGAAATAATCGATTTTTTTCATGCTTCTACGGCAGTTTTCATGTAGTTTGCGGCCATTTTGTACTGGCTAGAGTGAGAGCTAGTAGCTGGCTGCCACGAATAGCCAGGAAGATTATATTGGCCAGCGTGAGAGCCAACAGCTGACTGACACGAATATTAACTTGCATGCTAGCATGCAAAAAAAATCGATAGCTGCAATCGTCACAAGTGGGAAAAATTTAAATCTGCATGTCACTTTACTCCAATTGGCTCATTCGCTTGCTGAAACTCAATGTTGATTCTGATTCCGTAGAACTGGGTTGGGTGTGAAAAAGTATTTATTGTTAAAATTCTTTTTTCATTCAGTTTTTCCAGTTACGAGTCCTTTTTTAAAGCTGATCGTTTTGTGTTCATTTTGTTTAGTTCTTTTTTCATAACAGATTTAATGTTTAGTATAGAGCTTAGAAAAAATTCGCAGTGGGAAATAGGCAAGAAGTAAGGTATTTAGCAACATCAACACGGCAAAAAGCACTCCTTTAAAAGCAAGGAAGGTCAAAAATATTTTAAGTCAAGTGATAGCGATTGCTGTATGAGTCGTACGATTTTTTAATCAAGCACGGGCAACGCCGGGCCATGCTGCTAGTAATGAGATAAACAGTGCTTGGAAAATCTGACACGTGCATGAAGTCAAGATGGCTGGGGAAAACAGCGAGTAACCTACAAAATAAGCATGCATGTGTAAATGGATCACAGAACAGATAGTGAGAGAGATGGTGAAAAAACAAACGTTAATAAGAACCTAAAAAAAGGAAATTGTGGAGAGACTTAATCGTCCACGTTGTGAAGAGACACGGTACAAAAAATCTTAGAGATATTTAATACATTCACAGATCAAGGAGCGACATTTTTTAAATCGTAAAACATTCGATTGTACCTTTTAAACAAATAAATTCTTTGGGGAAATAATGTTAATGATACAGACAGGACATCCGTATAAATCAAACATCTATCATTTTTACTTATTTTGTGGCTTGGCAGGAGTGAGTTTCGCTGATTGGGCGATCCTGGTAAAAAGTCATAAATCCAAATAACGAGTATTATGGTATACAGGGCGACTCAAACTAAGAGACTGGCTCTAAATATGTTTCTTTTAATACCGTAAAAATGTTTGACATATAATCTACGCATTTCTAATAGTTGAATGGCACCAAAGTTTCCTTTGAAATGCAATTTCTCTTTGTATGTCCTTAAATTACAATGGCAGCAACATGATTCAATGGTTGTTACAAGTTCTTACCATTCGTTGACTAGTGCAATCATGACTAGGAAACAGCAGAACTGAACAAATTTTAATTTATTATTAGTCTCTTCTCCCTTCGGGAATAAACAGATAATAATTCCTCGTAAACTTTTAAACTCACGTCCCAGGACAATTAAATAAATAAATCATTTGACCCTCCCTCCAAGCATCAGCTTCGTTCTCATGTCTCCTTGCCTCGTTTTCATTCCTTGTTTTTTTTTTTCTCTTCGTCGTAGTCTTCTTCCCTTTTCATTCTTATTTACCTCTTAGATTCCCTTCTTCTTTCCACTCCTATTTACATTATTGCTTTCTTCCTTCTTTCCTTTATTTCTTTCTTCCTTCCTTCCTTTATTTCTTTCTTTCTTTCCGCTCATATATCTTTATTTCCCATCGTATTCTTTGTTTTTCTTTCTTTCTTTCCCCTCATATATCTTTATTCCCCCTCATATTTCTTTTTTCTTTCTTTCTTTCTTTCATTCTTTCTTTCTTTCCCCTCATATATCTTTATTCCCCCTCATATTTCTTTTTTCTTTCTTTCTTTCTTTCTTTCTTTCTTTCTTTCTTTCTTTCTTTCTTTCTTTCTTTCCCCTCATATATCTTTATTCCCCCTCATATTTCTTTCTTTCTTTCTTTCTTTCTTTCTTTCCCCTCATATATCTTTATTCCCCCTCATATTTCTTTCTTTCTTTCTTTCTTTCTTTCTTTCCCCTCATATATCTTTATCCCCCCTCATATATCTTTATCCCCCTCATATTTATTTCTTTCTTTCTTTCTTTCTTTCTTTCTTTCTTTCCCCTCATATATCTTTATTTCACCTCATATTTCTTTGTTTTTCTATTTTTCTTTCTTTCTTTTCCATGCCTTTATTTTGTTCTTCATTTAACACCCCTATTTATCTTGCATATTTTCTGTTCTTTGTTTGCTCTTTCTTTCTTTCCACCCCGGTTGATATTATTGCCTTTATCCTTTCTTTTTTCTTTCGTTCTTTCTTTGTTTCTTTCTTATTTTTTAATTATGTATTTCTACTACAATTTAAATTATTTTCTTTTCCTAGTAAATGTTAATTCTTTTTTCTTATTTGTTTATTTCCATTCCTGTTTATATTTTTCATTTTTTTCATTCATTCATTCTTTCTTTCTTTCTTTATATCTTACGAACATTCTTTGTTTCTATCTTTGCTTTCTTCTTCTTCTTCTTCTTCTTCTTCAGTTTTCATTTTTATGATTCTTTTACAGGGTTATTTCCAAAATATTTCCTACTTTAAACCTCGTTTTTTCAATGACATCTTTTCCATTAACATTTACCTCCCTTTTCATCCCTTATTTTCTTTATTTTTCACTGACGTACATCTTTCTCTTTATGCGCCTTTCTTCTGCCACCGCTTTCTCCCTTTAAGCCCAGTAACTGCTCACTATAACGAAAACCACATTTTATTAAAAAGAAGAAATAATCTCTGATATCATTTACAAACTGTCCTCTTCTCTTTCGCTTCTATCCCCAACACAAACCATTTATAAATTTAATATATTTTCGGCATATTTTAACATATTACTAATGATTTAAAAATTTGAGCAAGGTTAAATGATTTCTAATTGCTTCTGTGAAACACTTAAACCTTTCAAATGTCTGTATGACTGTTTATTTCTAAATTTATCAAATTCCATTGCTATGTAGAATTGAGCTAATTCAGCTCGGAAATAAAAGGCAATGAAAAGAGTTACCGCTCACTTCATTCTCAAGGCTGTACGATGTCAGAGATTTGGCACAAAGTAAGGTGTCAAAACCAATTTCCGGAGGAACTTAAACCTGAGCGATGTAATAAATGTCTGAGGCAATTTCAAACTGTATTTATCTTAATAACATTTCTATCGGCAGAATCTACGCAAATAACCAAAGTTCATGAAGAAGTATTTGAAACTTTATATTTTTATCTTATATTCACTAAATACGTAAACAAATTCATTCATTTCCATGATTCCTGGGCAAACGAACCGTTCTCCAATGCATGCTTTCAACGTTGGAATTCTCAGCCTGCAGAAAATCTCTTTTTTAAGTTTGGATACGAAATTGAGCAGATGTGAAATTTCGTAAATATCTGACCAGAAGTAGTTTACTTAAAGGTACTCTTAAGCCTAGCTTGATACACAAATGTCATTTAAGACTGAGTCGCTATAAGCACGTCGGATCTAACGAAGTTATCACCTGCCAATGACGACGCAGTTTCGAATCCTACCGGTGGACACATATTTTTCTTTAACAAGCTTCCTCATATATTCAGCCTCATAGACGAAAATAAATATACCATTTAATAAATAAACGGAGCTTCTACTAAAATATGCCTATCAACTAACTTTTTAAGTAATAGAATCTGTAGGAATAACGTTTTAAGTGATAAAATCTGTAGGATTAATAAATAAATAAAAAACCCATTACTTCATTAGAAATTGCTTTGATACGCAAATGGCTATCATTGCTGAGTCGGATTTTACGTCGTTTCCTACTGCCAAACGGGACGTATATTTTTCTTTTATAGGTTTTCTCAAATATTCAGAACGGTAGACGAAAATAAACAGAAACAGCCTAAACATCCCAAATCCTGTTCATAGTGACAAGTTAATTGTTTTAAGTTGTTCTTTCTCATAATACAGGAAATTGAAAAAAAGTTTTAGTTTCAAGCGATTCCAAAAGAACTAAGTGTCCTACTGGGATTTATTGTTTTGTCAACATAATATTAACAAAATATGATGTACAGACGAAACAGTGTTGATAGCACACACAGCAAGGAAACTACAGGAATACCAAAAATAACTGAAAATAAAAATGAAAATAGACTAGTAAACATCACTTGAATGAAGACAGAGAATGCAAGGTTACAAGCAAGAGAAACAAACCTAGACGCGAACTACGAATTGAACGTACAGAAACTAAAATATCTAGGAAGCGTCTCAAACAGAAGACGGAAAATCTAACAACGAAATCCAAAGGTGCCTTAAAAGATGTCTTTTAAAACCTAAACAAAAATATTAAGAAACAGTTTGGTTTGGTTTCTTTTACGGCATATCAATGCGTTATTTAATGCCCACGAAATTCCATTTTTTTTTTCAAAAATGTATAGCTGGTAATTTTTTCAGAAATGTATAGGCCCTAACAGCTGCTACCACCCCGGGCCAGGGTGAACCTGGGAACACCTGCAATTAAGAGGTGATTCCACGCTCCTGATCAGAGATTTTGCTGTTGGGGGTAGTTTATCGTCTTACCCAGGACGCGGATGCAGTTTATCGTCATACCCAGGACGGCATTAGGAAAAAGGAAAAATTAACAAAGAAAATTGTTTTGAGACGTTACATAATATCAGCCCTCCTCTATGGCAGTGAATGATGGACAATTCTCTCAGAGGTGAGGAAGAGATTTGGGGCAACAGAAAAATCGTTCTACTGAAAGATCCTGAGAATACAATGGAGTGAACACGTGAGTAACGGTGACGTATTAAATAAAATGGAAAGAAAAAGAACGCTAATACATATAATCAGAAAGCAGCCCTTGAGTTTTCATAGACACCTAATGAGGGAAGAGGGATTGGGAATGTTGGCGCTAACAAGTCGTTGTTATGCCAAAATTGACAATGGAAAACATCGCGTAACCATTCTAATGAGTTTATGTAAATGTGTGGGAGACCAGGGACTAGGATGAGGCACAAAGATTTGGAAGTTGCATGAACCATGATCGCTCATCTCATGAGGGGGCTTGCCACACAGAACAAACACATACTAATAAAAAGCTTATCAAATATAGGTTCTTAATTAGCCAAATTTTAAATGTTTGTTTTTATTATATACTTGTAGTTTTATAAGAAGAATATCCTCATTATTAAAACAATCCATTTATTAAATTAACATTATGTGTTCTTAATGTAAACATCGAATAAAATGCTCGTAGATGTGAAATGTCAGATATTTTTCTTTTCTCAGTCCCCATAAATATTACATAAACCCTACTTCTCTTACTGCACTGAGGATGGTACTACCACAGGGATGGAATATCCAGGCCATGTCGTCATCTCCCATCTAGTGTCAGGAGAAATATTTACTCTACGTCCAACCAAATGTTAGCATCTGTGTCAGTCAAAAGCCTTTCTCCTCACCAACGAATTCAATTCATGGCCTTCATATATTAGGTTGGTGCAAAAATAATGTCGACATTATTTTTGCACCAACCTAATACGTTTAGAATTGGGATGTTATTTATTGGAATAGTTGACAAAACATCAGCTAATTGACAATTGATTAGAACTTTCTAAAATGGTAAATAATAAGGGACGATGGAATAATAGATAGCGGCTCATATTGAGAAATCGGAGAGCCGAGTTCGAATTCCAGTCGAATCCATTACATTCACTTACGTGCTAATACCCTTGGGAAAATTAGAAACCCTCATCTTCTCCGTTCAGCTAAGGGTAAATATCAGGAGAAACCGGGTTCTATAGCCTTTGATGGCAAACGCTCTACTGCAGAAAGAAATGGCAACCGCTCTGCTGCAGAAAGAAATGGCAACCTACTGCCTCGTCAGTCATGTATCGAAAGATACACGATCGCCTAAGCTTGCATCACGCATGGCACAGAACTGAATGACTGAAATTATATTAGGTTGGTGCAAAAATAATGACGTTTTTTGACGTTAAAAATAAGTCAAAAAACGTCATTATTTTTGCACCATCCTAATAAGTATTTCGTTTGGGTGATTATTTTCCAACATACAACACGCTTCCCACACCCGAAACCGTGTTAGCTTATGGCTATTCTATCGTTATTTATAGGCCCTAAGCTATATTGTTTTATCTACCAGTTCAGACATTCGTAGCGAGTAACTGATATATCACGTACACAAAGTCGGACTCCTCTTCCTTCATTTGTATTTCATTTATAAAGAAGAAGCTCCACTCAGATTTTTTCCTAACGACTGATAAATCGTAAAACAGGCTCCCCGATCACTACAACTGTAAACACTTCAGCACTTATTTATCCTAAATATCCTCATAATATGCGCTTCATACACGCTACATATAGGCATTCACAATAACACTATATCGTAAAACTCTACCTAGGGTGGATCTTGAGCATTGTATTAGGTAAACTTTTAGAAAAGAAAGAATATATATTTAGTAGCAAATTGTTTCGATACTTATATCTCTGAATACAGACTACTTTCATTTACACATGGAGACTAATATACAAAGTTAAACACGTAAGTATATCCTTACTCTGCGGATGACATAAACCACCATAACAGCTATTCGTTGGTCGATTGTTAAGAGTCAAATATTGATTTTGTAAGTTTAGCTTAGCCAGGAATAATGATACAACCTTCGGGGATACATCTCTCAAACAAAGCTCATGACACGAGCAACAGAATCCGTAATTCTCGTAATGACTAAAGGTATGGTTAAGAGCTCTCGAATAGAACGTGGTGTACTATATTGATCTTAAAAGGGCACGAAATAAGACGTAAATAATCAAATGTATGTATATATGTGCATATATATATATATATATATATATATATATATATATATATATAGTCATCCACAGAGAGACTGTTTCGCTATATCTCAGCACATCAGTGTGGCTAGACATACGATTGTCTTAAGCCAGGATCGAAACGTGACTGATTTCACATCAGTCGAAGATTTCTCCCTAAGCTACCAGCTCCCAGACGAGAGGAAGATATATATATATATATATATATATATATATATATATATATATATATATATATATATATATATGTGTGTGTGTGTGTGTGTGTGTGTGTGTGTGTGTGTAATGGACTCTCCCCCGTCGGTTTCGCAGTATGAGGATCTGACAGCTTATTGATTCAGTAATGAAAGTTTGTGCGATAATCTTAAGCGGCATTTAAAACACGCTTTTGATTTACAAAGGAGGTCACATATGGAGCAAGTGTGAGGATTGTGAGATGAGATCACTGTTAAATTGGCTGACCTTTTAGATCTTACTTTCGCTTCTTGAAGATGATCCAGGTAAGCAGATTGAAAATGTGTGTGTGAAAAAATTCTCAGAGTTAACCTGTAGAAAAAGACAATATTTTTAAATATATAGCAACTAAATTTTCTAAATTCTTCCAGGTGCTAAGGAAATTTTTTTTTTGTTATTAATAGTTACATTGTTATTTGTTTTAATAAATTCATTTCGTTTCTTTCCTTGAAAAAGTCCACATTGGACGAAACGCGTGGGCTAATATTACAGTTTTCCTATTGTCTCATATATATATATATATATATATATATATATATATATATATATATATATATATATATATATATATATATATTATTCGGTTGGTTTCAAAATAATGACGTAATAATGTCGTTTTTTGACGTTAAAAATACGTCAAAAAACGACATTATTACGTCATTATTTTTGCACCAACTTAATACAATGAAGCAGTCATATATATATATATATATATATATATATATATATATATATATATATATATATATATATATAGATAAGTCTCACAGATGATAAATAGACAGCAATTTCATTGTGGTGGCGTTAATATTAACGAGTAATACTTTGCCCATTTAGCAACAGAGTCTAGTTTGTTTTTTCGATCAGCCGCCAATTTGATTTTTATTGCACTTATCCAACGTGTTAGTTTCGATTTCTTGAGAGCAGAATGTCATTTTTTTTAAAAATAACTATATATATATATATATATATATATATATATATATATATATATATATATATATATATATATATATATATAGTTAAACCTAGAGAGCCAGACAAGCAGGGCTTGTCTGGCCTTGTAAGTTTAACTAGGTCTGCTCTACTCATTGTATTGAGCACTTTAATTAGTTATTTTGCGTACTCGCATCGGGTTTTTTTTCTTTGGGCCTTGGACTTGCATGCTGGACATACATATTCTTTGTTCTTTCTTTTGTATACCTTTTTTTCCCTTTGGTATTGGCTTGTTTATTTGCAAATCAAGACACGGAAGTTTTTCCGAACGAGTATAGTTTTTTTTATACTTATAAGATTTTTATTAATATATACATACGTGCATATATATATATATATATATATATATATATATATATATATATATATATATATATATATATATATATAGTACAATGAAGCAGTCGTATATATATATATATATATATATATATATATATATATATATATTACAATAAAGTAGTCATATAAAGAAATCACTAATTGAATGCTGCGTTCCTTGTTTTTAGATGTTCCGTATGTTCGAAAAATATGGTCGTACTTTCGATAGGTCATCCTATCATCATCGGGTATGGATATTATTATTATGGTGCCTCACACGTTTCACGTATGATTTAATTTTCAAGTCGTTTTCACTGCTCTCTTGAATGTCACAGTTGAAACTCCTCTCTCCCGTGCCAAACGTTTTATGTACTGAGTTGGATCCTTTCTAATTGATCTCTTTAGATCCAAGTTGAAATGATGATCCCACATCCTGTTGTGACCTCCTGATCCAGTTCCTTTCTACTTTTCCTTCTTTTTTGAAACTTATTCACCGTTCTCTTGACGGTTCTTGAATGGAATTTGAAGATGGAAGCCAGAGTATGAATGTTAGTACCATGACTGAAAGCTTCAATAATTTTTCTTCTGCTCAGTTGAGAGAACAGGGTGTTGGCACAATATGATTTTAACCTGTTCTCTTTCTAATTGAATAACTCAAAGGGTATTTCTTTGATTCTTACGACAATCGGCATCAAGATGGCGAAAGGATTTATCTGAAAACCCGGGAAAAAAAAAGAAACGTAATTAGTTTTGTGGTTTCTTAAATATTAAACATTTTATGGGATGGATAATTATGCTGTAACACGATTTGGATAAATTTGCCGTAACACTCAGTATGTACACATATGTGTCTGTGCGTCTGTTTTCTTTAATTGGATTCATTTTGGCTTTTTCATTTTGTACGAATTTTGGCGTGTTTACTGCAAAAACAAATATATATATATATATATATATATATATATATATATATATATATATATATATATATATATATATATATATATATACATTTTTAAGAAAAGAAAAGCATTGGTAATTTCTAATTCTGTTAAAAGATAAACAACTTCGTGTCCAAATGAATTAAAGTTGCGTATGTTATTTATAAATAAGATCTATTGTCTTCATGCATGTATCTACAGCATAAGTTATTAGTGTAGTTGTCATCGTTAATTTTGATTATATTTAATCTAATTACATTTATATTTGGGAGGTGGGGTTATGACAACGCCTCGAACGCTTCAATTTCCTTTTCTTTTTTCTCCATCCTACGAGTGGCAAATTGGCATCAAGCGACAATAATATAATCAAACTATGCATTTTGAAACCGCGTTTCTTTTCGTTGTATCCTGCTTTACGGACTACTTTCACCGATCATTTTTGTGCTTCTGTTTCGAAGAATACTTTCTCTTGCAATTCATCAGTAAATCCTGAGGTAGCTCTTCGAAACAAGTCACCACATGAAGAGAACAGAACAGTGGGGACACTGGAATTCGTTGGAATGTCACCATTAAAAATATTTACGCGGAGGCGCTGTTCTCTTTGAATAGATATTTTTGACGCTTTGCTCCTTCTAAATTTGCAGCGCACTTCTCTGTCTCATTTGGTCTGATATTGTACTTGTAAAGTTTAGACATGATTGCGTCTTCTATCCGTTTCTTTCATACCTTGATGTCTTCTGCCTCATAGCAGCTCTCCGTGCCACAGGCGTGTGGAAATGCGATGTCGCTTCATGAAGATAGCGTGGCCAGACGATCAGACTCGTCCGTTGAGGAGCATTCATGCGATGCCGACCGAGTCCTTACGGTTCGAAATTTAGGGAATCTAGCCCTATAAATTAGTATCAAGAAATGAACTGTCCGTATGTGTCACTTCTCCAATGTCTTGATTTGCCTGCGAAACAAGCTCAACGTTTTGCATCCAATGTGTCTCACAATTTTAGTTCTGTTAACAGGTGTATTTTCTGCATGTGTAGCGCTCTATTATGGATCTTTCCCACTGCATGCCTTGCTTTGAAGATTTCGCTTTTCGCTATCAATTTCTTTTTCTGGTGGACTTTTCCGAGACATGGTTTAGTTTGGTTTGGTCTGGTTTGGTTTGCTTTACGGCATATCAATCTCAATGGGTTATTTAATACCGACAACTTTTTTTCCTGATAATATTTTGTTTTGTCAAAAATCTATTTCGGGTAATATTTTCTTCCTCAAAAATGTATAGCTGGTAATATTATTTTAAAAAATGTATTGTTAGTTATTTTTTTTCAAAAACTTATCACTGGTAAATTTTTTTCTCAAAAATATGTTGCTGGTAATATTTTTTTTCTTCTTCAAAAATTTATTTCTGGTAATAATTTTTTTACAAAATATTATGTTATTAAGACCTATTTTTACACTTTCATAATGCTCATTACCTCAGTTTCTGGGTTAAGTATATGCCCATAGCTGGGACCCTAACAGGTGCTAACACCCCGGGTCAGATGGACCTGGTAACACCAGCAATTAAGAGGTGGTTCCACGCTCCTCAAAACCTCCTCATCAGAGACCTTGTTTATCGTCTTACCCTAGACTCGGATGCAATTTATTGTCATACTCAGAAAGGTTCCGGGAGATGGCGCTAACCTTCATTTGAAGGCATCATAATTTACTAGCTGGGTACCATCATTGTTTAGACGATGAAGTTAAAAAAGGAACCCATCCAAGAAATATCAAATATAAATACCTTCTGCTATAGACCTTCTGTTGCATGCTAAAGCATAATGAGGATAAGAGAAAAGAATCCGTCATGTCTCCATTGGAGAGGATGTGGCCGATCGAACGAACTGGGTGATCTTTAGAAACCTCCGTGGGTATCTGGCCTTCCAACTGACAGTGGCAACTGTTTTTGACAGTTCACTTAATACAGAGTTGAAAGACATGTTTTATTCAATTCATTTTTCCTGGAGTTACCTAATGGCAAAGATCACATGGATCTGCATGGTGACATTGTATTTGTGAGAGGTTACGTTCAGAGAAGGTGACGATTCTGTTTAGGATGACTAATGTCATTATTTTCCCGGTGATAGTAAGGTATGAGATACACCTGTAGATGCCACTGTCCGTTCAATTTCACTTATATATGCATAGAGAGCTTATCAGGGGATCGTCTTCTCTTTCCCGATATTCTTTCTGCAAGGCATCCTGAAAATGATTGTTGTTTCCTGCAGCTTTGTATATCTCAGCAGGAAGTTCATACTTTCCTGATGATCTACCGTAATTCAGGTGCAGTATGGTTTTCCTGAACTCCGGCATAGAGAGAAGTAAAACTGGCTCAGACCATATTGATAGCTGATTTATTTGGTTCGGTGATGTTGTATGAACTGTCGAAAGTCTGTTGAGTAGGTTACTAAAGTTTCCTGTAAAGGGTTTTCCCAATTGTGTCTGGGTTTTGATCGGAGTTGTACTATCTGAAGACAGTAGTGAAACACTGTTGGATGTATGCTGGGGGACCGTATACTGCCTTAAAGAAAAGCGAAAATCTCCTTAGATAATAATAATATACATTCATATTCTGTTATATTTAACAATATATGTGATATGTTAATACTGTTTATTATAAACAGAGCATTTACTTAAATATTTGTATCTATAAAAAGAACGTTAAACATAAAAATGTCTTTAATAAATAAATTGTCAGTCTTTGTCCATTTCTTTGCATGACGTCATTTATTTACATTTGATACGCCGTGAGCAGTTATGAATGTACGAGATTCATGGAAGATTGAAGTTTATAAGCAGTAAATTCGACCTTGCCAACCGAACGCTCCTTTGTGGCCGAATCGGTTAGGCACACCCGGTAAATGGCGGTTCCGTATAGGATCCAGGTTCTCGGAAATTCAGGCCGGTAAATGTTATTTAATACTGTTTATTATAAACAGAGCATTTACTTAAATATTTGTATCTATAAAAAGATAGTATAAATATAAAATGTCTTAATATATATATATATATATATATATATATATATATATATATATATATATATATATATATATGCATGCATTTATGAATACGTATATATTAAGCTCTTAGGAAGATAACGTCAGCTTTCCGAATCAATTTCATTCCGAAACTGATGTATTTAAACAGTGTTTAAATCAGATCAAATAAGAACAATGAATATCTATATATTTCTGTAATCGAGTTACAATATTATTATGCCTTGACTGTAAAATTCTAAACGTTTCGACGCCAAGAAATCCTTGAATGCAACATCTGCATCTTCTTTGCAATGGAATATGGTTTAGAAAAGGTCAAGATGCTCCCAAAAAGTGGTTGTCATGTGTGAAATATCTGGAGATTATAGTGGATGTGGCAATGATTCGTATTCTAAGTCGTTGAGATTTTGCAACTTCTCCATGGCAACATTTAGCTGAGCATTATTATAGTGAAGATTTGAGCCTTGTCGAATAACAAGTTCCGGTGTCTTTTGCCTAACTGAATGTACGATTCATCCAGTTGCTGGTAGTAAGCTTCGTTAGTAATGTTCTGGTTTCATTTAAGAAATCTTTCATGGATAACGCCATTACCAGCCACTCACCATAAATCTTTGTTTCTTCAATTTCAGTTTCGAAAGGTCTTTGCGTCCTTAGACATGAATGCAGGTCATTGATACAATTGTTATAAAAGTTCGATCTTTCTCATCGCAGGTCACTATTCGAACATGAAATGGTTAATTCGAAATTCGCAGATGCGGCATCGGACGCACTTTAAAACTTTGGATTCATTGATTTTCAAGGAATTCATAATTTATCGAGTTTCTTCACCTCCACGTCCAGGAGAATGTTCGATATGGTTGAAATGCTGACACATATTATCTGAGATATTTCTCTAGCACTCTACTGTATATTTTCTAGATTCATCTTTTTAGACGTTGATTACAAATTGCAGATGAACATCTGCCACCTTAATTTTTAAGACTCGTACCCGACTGTGGGACTTCAGAAAAACAGTCCCACTCTATGATTACAAGTGGACTCTTCCCTCAATGATATGTTAATAATGGTAGCAGTTTGAGAAGTATTGTGACCAAGCTTGAACTCATGCAGTAAGATTTCTCTTCATTTTTCATGTTCAAGTGGATTGGTTGGTTAGGTCTTATGGCATATCAACCACAAAAGTTATAGCTGGCAACATTATTGTTTCCAAAAAAACGTATAGCTGGCAACATTATTGTTTCAAAAATGTATAGCTGGCAACATTATTGTTTCAAAAACGTATAGCTGGCAACATTATTGCTTCCAAAAGAAACGTATGGATGGCAACGTTATTGTTTAAAAAAAACTGTATAGCTGGCAACATTATTGATTCAAAAACGCATAGCTGGCAACATTATTTTTCCCAAGAAAACGTATAGCTGGCAACATTATTGTTTTAAAAACGTACAGCTGGCCACATTATTTTTCTGTAAACACCATCTGGGGCTTTCCTTGCTGTTGGGCGTAGTTTATCGTCATACCCAGGACGCAGATGTAGTTTATCGACATACCAAGGACGCGGATGTAGTTTATTGTCATACCCAGGACGTTTCATGTTCAAGTTGAGGGATATATATATATATATATATATATATATGGAAGCTTTAATAATAATAAAGATAAAGCCAACTCTTAGCAATATTAACTATGAAAAAGGCCACAATTTTCTAACCGTATCCGGAAATTAAAACATCCCTACAACACACTAAAACATATACACAATGCACACACTCAATTAAGCTGAAAAATCGAAACATCCTTGATAATGGCTAAAGTTATAGCCGAATATTTGGACAGTTACACACTTTTTATCCAGAAAATAAAGCTTTTCTTCGAACACAAGAAAAATTAAATAAAAAGCTTAACCGTAGTACCTTGTCTGTCGTTTATAATGAACATGCATAAACGAAGGATTGCTTCCTAAATATATTAGGTTGGTGCAAAAATAATGTCGTTTTTGACGTATTTTTAACGTCAAAAACCAACATTATTTTTGCACCAACCTAATACTACTACTACACACACACACACACACACACACACACACACACACACACACACATATATATATATATATATATATATATATATATATATATATATGCGTGCGGTGTAATGGGTAGCGGCTAAGAATTCTAAAAATTCAGCGAAAAAATACCCTTGGAGACGTTATGACCTATCTTTCTTCTTTGATTCGACCAGCTGAGTTAAATCACAATGCAGACTGGATTCTTTAGCCTTGGTTGGTCACCGATGTAAGAGAAGGTAAACGCTGTTGTAACACCCGCTTCAGTGCTAATCTAGATATCTCGCATCTACTTGTCTTTGGGATTCTTAGCACTTTGTTGGTGTGAGTTGTTGCGATGTTCCGGAAGGCAGAATACGACTATAATCTCAGCAACGTCAATGCTTATCAGGAAAAGTCTTACTCGACTAACGAATAGACAGCCATCATGTACGTATGCAGTAAGCATTTGTTTGCCAAGCGAAATCATGATGATATGTGTCTTTGAAGTGTTTGGGTGCCGTACTAATCTGCTTTCCGAAAACTAGTTCGGCATCGTT
Organism: Acanthosepion lycidas; assembly: GCA_963932145.1. Taxonomy (NCBI): domain Eukaryota; kingdom Metazoa; phylum Mollusca; class Cephalopoda; order Sepiida; family Sepiidae; genus Acanthosepion; species Acanthosepion lycidas. The sequence goes on from OZ010579.1 coordinate 47,629,503, forward strand.
CATATCTACTGAAGCACTTACACAATGTTCCTGGCAAGATGTCAATAGCTGACAATCTTCTCATCTGTCGACCTGTTTATCGTCAAACATTTTATACCTGCAGAACACGGAAAGTAACCAATAGATCTATCGATCCATAAGACTTTTTTTGTGCCTTTCCATTTGTTCTGTAAACGATTTTTCCTATTTACACTATTTATATTGTTCGGACTGCTCTCCTCATCTTTATAAAACGGCCGAAAACGTCGTACCTTCAGCTTTCCTGAGTTGATATACCTTGGAATTTCGAGCCAAACCTACTTGGCTATGTGTTTTCCTGTATGGCAACGAATGCTGAACAATCTCCACAAAGATTTTATCCTCTGGGCCATAAGATAAAAGCGTTGGTTGAATTATACCAGTCTTGACGCCAAGAGTTTTTAGTTCAATACCTGGCCACAGCAAAGTCTTACAAAAACTTGGAGAGTTAAGCTACTAAAGGGAAATATCTGAAACTGAAATATCCAGAAAAGGCATGGCACGTGGAACTAGAACAATCTTATTCAGCGGACTAAATGAATGGTTCGATTTGAAATTCCAATGTACATCACCTGAAGAAGGCCAGAGCGTTCATCAGCCGGAATATCATAAAAATGACAATAAAGTTGGAGGCAACAGGCTGAAGCAAGTAAATATTGAAAATAGTTACAATATCTCATCTCAAAAATATAGACGAACGCCTTTTCCTATTAATACAATGCTTCTTTAACTTCTCCGCAATGCTCTTTAATTTGCTTCCCCGACTTCAATAAATTTCAGGTTCATTCACCTCGTTTAACAAAAAAAAAAACTTGTCAATCACCTCCATTCATTTGAAGTAAAGATCAAACATATTGGTAAAAGATACGTTATCAGAAAAATAATTTAAAAACGTCAGTAAATAAAGCGTAACTCATTCGGGGAATATACACTGGACCATTCATCATAAAAACGATGCCATTAACAAGTGTCTCAGAAGTAAATAACGATGAAGTTTTTATTTTTAAACGCCTCACCGGGGGATAATGCTTATCATGGCTAATACAACTGAACATTAGTAGGATGTTAGAACCACAATGGGTTTTCTGTACAATGATTCAACATTGAATGTTTTACAAGCAACACATGAACAAGGCAAGGTTTGACCTGTACATAAAACGGGCAAATCAAACCATATTTAATTTTCATTATAGTAGATACGTGATGAAAGTTCCTCAAAAATTCTAGGAAATTTAATATATTAGGTTGGTGCAAAAATAATGTCGTTTTCTCGCATAAAACGACATTATTTTTGCACCAACCTAATATTTCCGAATAAAAATACACGTAGCGTTGTATATGATATATCCCAAAAGATAGATCAATTAATAAAATATTTCTATTGAAACAAATTTTCAGGAAAATATTTCTCCCGATTCTTTCCATTACTGACTCACTGTTCCTTCCTAAACTTTTATCCAACGTTGTTCCTTAAAAATTCCAGGAAAGTTAATATATTTCCGAATAAAATAAAATGATATATCCGAAAAGATACACCAATTAATAAAATATTTCTATTAAAACAGATTTTCAGGAAAATATTCCTCCCAATTCTTTTCATTACCCACTCGAGTTATCTTCCTAATCTTTTATTTTACCTAGTGTAGAATGTAAAAATCTGGATTCTCTCGTTATTTTCTCTTCCAGTTATATGTGTTAGCCATTGTAGTTTCTGCTACTTTTTTTCTGCTAGTTTTAAAATTCTGCAAATGGAGTTATTTATGTTATTTGGTACATGTCTCTGTTTGTGATTATGTAGCACTAATCCACAAGTTTCAAATAAGTAGTGTCCTGTCTGATTTCTACACGCTGCAAGACATTTCACCGATCTGAGAAATTAGGTGTATACAGCCGATAGTTTTGCGGGATCTGAATGCGTTCAACTACATGCATAACACCCATACGAAAGTCTAGTGCTGGTTCAGACCATAAAGTACACGCTAACAGTGGATTCTTTGAATCGATCCGATTATTTCGGCCAATATATTTACAAATAAATCTTTTAAATCGTACAAGAGTTATGCGTCTTTTTTCTGAAGAGATTTTCCAAGCGTAGCTTAGATGTGGGACAAGGCCGAAAAAATGGTGGGCCCAGTGAGGATCGAACTCACTAGTCAGCCGTAATCGTTCCAGCAAGAAAAGCTTGGTAACCATTACCCGACCTCGAGGTGCCCAATGCGTATTCTTCTGAAGTCACGCAAGTGTCCTCAAAAAACTGGCACACCCTCTCGGTATTCAGTGCTGTTCGATAAAAGTGACTCACCTGTTTTTTTTTACTAAATGTTCTCTTTTTCGATGAAACGAAAGTAGATCGAACTTCAAATGATAAGCGATCTAAAATCCGAAGAAGAAGATTTGAAAGCTCTTTGAATTTAGCAGTAAGTACTGCCAAGAATCCGTTCAGTATAATGTTCTGGGGATGCTTTTCTTTTCATGGAACTGGTTTCTTAAAACCTATTGGAAAGACCATCACGAGCGAGCAGCACAAGAGAATGTTAGAGTCTTGTCTGCTCCCTTCTGCTGAAAGGGTGCAAATCGACCCCGCCAAGCTCATTTTTATGCAGGTTAATGCTCCCTGTCACAAATCAAATTTGATGAAGGAATATATTGATGAGAAGCAGGTGGGTGTTATGACATGGGCGCCCCAATCTCCTGACCTCAACCCCATAGAAAACTTATGGAGCCTTATAAAGTACAGGCTCTTGAGAAAGCTCTTGAGAAAGCAGTTGAGCAACAGTCAGGAGATTGGAGCCGCCATGTCATAACACTCATCTGCTTTCTCATCAAAGTATTCCTTCATTAATTTTGATTTGTGACAGGGAGCATTATTCTGCATAAAAATGAGCTTGGCGGGGTCGATTTGCACCCTTTCAGCAGAAGGGAGCAGACAAGACTCTAAAATTCTCTTGTACTGCTTGCTCCCGAGGGTCTTTTCAATAGGTTTTAAGAAACCAATTCCATGAAAAGAAAAGCATCCCCAGAACATTATACTGAACAGATGCTTGACAGTACTTACTGCTAAATTCAAAGAGCTTTCAAAGCTTCTTCTTCCGATTTTAGATCGCTTATCATTTGAATTTAGCTCAAATTTCGTTTCATCGGAGAAGAGAACATTTAGTAAAAAAAATCAGGTGAGTCACCTTTATCGAACAGCACTGTATATGCGAATTAAATAAGTATCAATGGATTTAAACTAGTAGTGTATCAGCAACATATTAAAAAATTGTGGAATATAAATACAAAAGTATGAGTCAACGTAGTCTAACGGATAAATAGGTATTATCATATTCAGATATAAACGGATTCAAATTCAGTCAGCAGAAACCAACAAATTCAGTTTTTTTGTTTTCTTTTGTTTGTCACGTCATTTGTAGAATTTTTCTTTCACTATTACTCACATTGCACATTTTTGACATTCATTTATACATGTTTGTTAGTTAGGCTACTCATTGGTTCCTTCTCTCTGTGTTGCTTTCAGTAAGTCCTGTTAGTGTCAAATTCTCTAAACACTCTTTCCTCATAATGTTTTCGAAAAAGTTTCGTCTATTCTTGATTTTAAGTACAATCATCTTTTTTGTTTCCATTTCCCTTAAAGCTTTCTCGGATTGAGGCATCAGGGAGCCGAGTTTGAATTCCATTTGAATCCATTACATTCACTTACGTGCTAATACGCTTGAGAAAGGCATGAATCATCTACTTCTCTCCCAGCTATGGGTAAATAGCAGTACAGAACGAGTTCCATAGCCCTGGATGGCAATTGGTCTAAGGCAGAATGAAACTGCAACATCGTCTGTCATGTATCGAAAGATACAAGATCGCCTAAGCGCGTATCACGCATAGTACATAACTGAAATGATAACTATATGTGTAGATGGTTACATTGAGTATTATAATTCTAGCCAATATATAATAAAAACCTTTATAGATAAGTATAAGCCGTTCAGTTTAGTGCAGGAGTTTGTATTTGACAAGCTAAGTGATCTGTCTCTAAGCACAGACAAATATTTGATTTCAATGCCATTAGATTTTTGTCATCAACTTGTGTTAGGCAAACAAACGACACGCCTCGATCCAAAGACATCGTCTTATAATTCTGTTTTCTGTTTTGTGAGTTAAGCTATGAGCAAGTGCGTTACGCCTTGAAATTAACTTAGAAAAATATCAGGCCATTTTGGTGTGAGGAAAAGTGTAAGAAAAATATATATTGGAGCCGCTGTTTGTTTTTAGTGAGAAAATAAAATGCACATATAAGAAAGGAAGAATAGAAGATAATGCTCTAACCCTTTTAATATGGAAAATATGCGTCCTTCGACAGGAATCGAACCTTTATGGAACCGTCATACAGCATGACGTTCTTTACCGATTTAGCCATAGAGGAGCGTTTCGGTTCGCAATTTCGATTTGACTGTTTTTAGACTACAATTCTCCATGACTATATGATGGTTCCATATAAGATACAGGTTCGATTCCTTTCGGAGGACGCATATTTTCTAGGAAAATTTCTCGGACATTCAGGCTAGTAAATGCCGATAATACTGTTTATTATAAACAGAGCATTTATTTAAATATTTGTATCTATAAAAAGAACGTATAACCATAAAATATGTCTTAAAATAATTGTCGGCTTTTGTCCATTTCATAATATATATATATATATATATATATATATATATATATATATATATATATATATATATATATATATATGTGTGTGTGTGTGTGTGTGTGTGTGTGTTAACATTCTCAGCTCTGTAGAGTATAGTGCGACGGCCTCACAACATTATGTGTCACTGCTGTCCCTTTTCTAACAAGTAGATTTTATTTGGAGAAATTGATAGCACTATGTCGAACCGGTGTTAAATTCAGTATTGCCCTTCTCCTAGACTGTTTTCCAAACAAGGCTAGAGAGCACCGTCTGCTTTGCAATCAACATATAATTGACGATAGGGAAAATATGGGATATAAAAATGTACTTTTACCCCCACAAAAAAGAAAAAAAAAACTAAAGAAAAATCTAATAAAATATATCTGACTTTTTGGTTGTCACTGAATTATCATGTGATATCAAACCACTTGTATAGCAGTGAATGCTCGACAATCTCCTCAGAGATGAAGAAGAAACTAGAAGCAACAGAAACAGGATTCTACAAGAGGATTCTGATGAATCCATATACGGTTCGAACGTGCAACGGGGAAATCTTAATGAAAATATCAACAATCGCAGCCGAAATCGGCAAAACCAGAGAGAGAGACAGCTAAAATTCATTGAAAATATAACGAGGAAGAAGAACTTGGAGAATGTAACTCTCACAGGGTAAGGGAAAGGCAACTGACCACCTAACCGCTGAGCTCGTGTGAAAGCATGGTAGAACGTTGGGGAGGTCAGGTTGAAAAAAAGGGCGAAAACACTGTAGGGTCAGGAAATCGTGGAGAGAGACGTTCGGCCACATTCTGAACGGACATGGTTTATAGAAGAAGAATTTGCAAGAAGTAACACTGCTTTTCGATATATTAAAATATGGCTGATTAAATCTTGTAATTAATCTTCTAATATGAAACTATGACCAAACGAGTTCAATAAGGAAAAATTCATATCATTGCATTAAATATTGTCTGTGAACTGTCATATGAAAATAATCATTATCTTATTTTAATGTACCAAAAATAGAATCTCATTGTTTGACACGTGAATATAGCTTTGCTTTGATTTAGCTGTAGACAGCATACTAAAAGTCGGTAAGAGTTGTAATGTGAAGAAAAACTTTCGTAATACTCCTCTGTCCTTTTTTATTATACGCCATAATGTTGCTTATTTGTTCTTTTATTTCTGATGACGGCTGCGGACCGACAAAGATTGGTATATTTCTTGTGATTGTCTCTTTTGTTTGTTTGTTGTTAATGACGTCGTGCCAGCAATAGAATGCGTTACTCTCTGCGCTGCGACATGCCAAGCACTTCAGATGACATGGCTGATATCAATAAGTAATGAGATATATAAGACAAAAACACTGATGAGGTAGAGGGGAAATGACACGAGAAGGAAGCTTTTGCTTCCTTCTCTTGTAGAAGAGAACAGAATGGTGGAAAAGAGCAACAAGGTTGGAATCAAAGATAGATGAATTTCGTTACAAAGACGTAGGAACAGGAAATAAGGGAAAATCGAATGTAAATCTTGAAGAATGGAACGAAAGAAAGAAACAAACAAACAAACAAAGAAAAACAAAGAAATATGAGAGGAAGTAAAGATATATGAGGGGAAAGAAAGAAAGAAAGAAAGAAAGAAAGAAAGAAAGAAAGGGAGAAAGAAGTAATGTAAATAGAAGTGGAAACAAAAAACATACAAAATAAAAGGAAAAGATGATATTTAGGTTAGAGTTGAAATAAATATTTAAAAATAAGCAAAAAAGAGAGAAAGAACGGGAAAAGCAAATAATGTAGAAAGAAAGAAAGAAAGAAAGAAAGAAAGAATTTAAATAGTGGAAATAAATTTTAAAAAATAAATAAAAGGAAAAGATGATATTTAAGTTAGAATTGAAGTAAATATTTACAAATAAGCAAAAAGGAGACAAAGAAAGCGAAAAGCAAATAATGTAGATAGGAGTAGAAAGAAAGAAAGAAAGAAAGAAAGAAAGAAAGAAAGAAACAAAGAAAGAAACAAAGAAACAAAGAAAGAAAAACAAAGAAATATGAGAGGAAGTAAAGATATATGAGGGAAAAGAAAGAAAGAAAGAAAGAAAGAAAGAAAGAGAGAAGTAATGTAAATAGAAGTGGAAACAAAAAACACACAAAATTAAAGGAAAAGATGATATTTAGGTTAGAGTTGAAATAAATATTTAAAAATAAGCAAAAAAGAGAGAAAGAAAGTGAAAAGCAAATAATGTAGAAAGAAAGAAAGAAAGAAAGAAAGAATTTAAATAGTGGAAATAAATTTAAAAAATAAATAAACGGAAAAGATGATATTTAAGTTAGAATTGAAGTAAATATTTACAAATAAGCAAAAAGGAGAGAAAGAAAGCGAAAAGCAAATAATGTAGATAGGAGTAGAAAGAAAGAAAGAAAGAAAGAAAGAAAGAAAGAAAGAAGAAACAACGAAACAAACAAAAAGAAAGTGAAACGAAAATAAGCTTAACAGGAGTGGAAATCAATAAGAAACAAAGAAAAATAACGCGTAAGATTTAAAGAAGAGAAATGTTAAACGAAAATGAAAGAAAAAAAGAAGTGATTCCTGAAAAGAGCCAGTATAAAATTATCCTGGTATGGCACAAGGTCATAATAAAGAGACACCCAGTAAGTAAAAATTATTTGCAATAATGTTATACAAAATTGGACTGCAAATGTTGCTTCAACTTTGAGTCACCCATAGCTATTAACAAAACGAAAATGATTTGAAAAAAATATTATAGAAAAAAAAAATTCATTTAAAAACATATTCGTCAAAATTAAAAAACAAAAAACATAAAAGATTACAAAATTCAACAAACGAATTGATATAAAGTAGCTTTTCAAAACTCAATTTTCAAATGATTACAAATGAAAGATGGAAAGAAAAAAGGCGATAGAGAAATAAATAAATACAAAAATTAAATTAATTTAGTGGACGGATATTTTTCAAAAGGAAATCTTATTAAAAGAGGGATAATATTGAAGAAAGAAAGAAAGAAAGAAAGAAAGAAAGAAAGAAAGAAAGAAAGAAGCTTTGAAAAAGTAAGTGATAACAGAAAAAGAAGTGTAAAAATAATCCGGCAATTGAAACAAAAATAAAACAATAAATGTAGAAAATGAGAAAGGGAAAGAAAGGAAGGAAGACGGAAGAATGAAAGAAAACATGAAAGGATAAATGATAGCTGTAAGATAGGGTTAAAAAAATTTCAAATCCGGTAAATGAAACAAAATGGAAACGGGGAAAATGACACAATAATATTTGGAAATAAATAAACAAACAAACAAAAGTTGAAAAGGTATGGGATAAGAGCGAGAAAAGCGTAAAAAATATCGTGCAAATGAAACAAAAATGCGACTATAAATTGAGAAAAATGAGTCAAAGAAATATTTGGAAAGAAAGAAAGAAAGAAAGAAAGAAAGAAAGAAAGAAAGAAAGAAAGAAAGAAA
>OZ010579.1:47657668-47667668 GCA_963932145.1 Acanthosepion lycidas
ATATGGTGAATTTTTTTTTTTTTTTTTTTTTGCGATTAGTTGGCCAATTATTTATAAAGGGGCCGGGTTGAGAAGCCTTCACTAAAATCTATTTAATCGTGTAGATGATTTACGATCCTTTGATAATTTTCTGTGTATTTTCTTTAGAAATATGATAATTACTGTCTGAATTTCTAAAATGAGAAATTATCATTATTTCCATAATTTACTGTCACACTAACGTCGTCTATCATTATTTACAGTCGATCCAATGTCCCCACTTTAATTGTTACCAACACATCGTTTCGGCTGTTAAGACCTCACTTTTCATCAGGTGTCTGTTGATTAGGGTAACTTGAAAGAATTGTCAGTTTTTGAATAAATTTTTGAATGAATTTTGAGTTTTTGAATTAATTTTTGAGTGAAATGAGTGTTTATTTTTTTCGTTTTTGTAAAAATATTAAATATTATCAGCAATATATTTTTGTTAAAAAATAAAATATTGCCTGCAATACATTTACTAATACTTCCAAGAAAATTAAATTTCGGCACTAAATGATCCGTAAGAAGTTGATATGCCGCTAAACAAATAAACATACATAAAATAGATGACCAGCAAAACAGGACGGTAGACCACATAATAATTAGCAATATAAAACCACACCGTACTTTTCTCAGCTGAAGCACAGTTCTTTTTGTAATCTCTGTCAAGTTTCTGTACTTAGAGTACCTAACCATATATCAAATCGGAGAAGCCATATATCAAGATGAAAATTAAAATAAGTAAAATAATTATTACGTTTTTTATATCTTCAAACGCAATTTTCATCCACAGCTGAGCCGAGTTATCTTCATTGCCAGAGCAGATTTATCTAATTATAACCGGCTTAAAGTCAGCAAAATGTATTTTTCTCTCGTTACCATCATTTATTTTCTGTTACTCTCAAATTATGTGAACAATCTATGAAAGAATTTATAAAACGAATTAAGTTGATCTAGTCACTTGATAGACATATTTACCAATATATACAGTATACAAATACTTAAAAAAAAAAACAGATATTAACGCATACATCTTTGAGGGAAAATGTTATTTTATTGATTGCATTTGCGCCCAGACCCTCAGTGAGCAGTTGGAATTCAATGAATGAGACGCCCTGGGAGCCGCCGTAAATATTACAATTCAACGATGTCACTTCAAAAACAAACATTCAAATTCCTTTCTTTGTCTCCGTTGTCAACGGTAATATTTTCTCTCGAATATTCATCAACCAAGTATTGTTCTGATATATGAATAACAAAAAATGCCACTGATGGGAAAAATTAGTTTTTGATTTCCTGAATCTCTTCTCAAATTGCATGCCTTAAGGGAATCAGAGAAGTAAAATGAAAGTTTAAAACTAGCAAGTGTAGCAATATGAGTCAAGCTGAGGTCATGTTTAATTTTTTTTTTAATCGGAATATTTACTTTCGATCGATGGCTATCATTAATTGGAGTCAAAGAGCAAGAGGCTCAGACTGAGAGAAAGTGAAGGCAGGACGATAATTACTTTTTTAGACGAAGATTACGGAACAAAGGAAAACGATTACCTATAAATCTGACCATCCCGCGTAATGGAAAACAGAAGAAACGAAGTTAGCCTAGCAGGACGGATATCCGCTGAACTGGCTCCTCCCTCACTTACGCCTCAACACAATTTCGCCTGATTATAGTAGTAAGTTACTATCTAAGAATGAACTCTGGTTTACTGCTAGAAATTGTTTTGTTCTACACTTGTGGGTAACGATCTGATTAAAGAGTAATTTTAAGCCACAAGCGTTTCACTACAAACTGCACCCTGTCAACAAAATTGGTGGCTGGTCTGAGCTGAAACGTAACACAAGTGACTTCTTTTAGAAACTCATTTTCTCGAACGCTAGTTTACAGTTAACCCATGTAATTCATATGTGGCTGTATTTCGAAACAAAACACGTTTTCTGGAAGAAGACTCAAGTTTTCTTTACAATATCTGATGTGACAGAATGATGTACTCCGTTAATTTATGCTCATATAAGCCTTCGTAAGTAAACATTAAATTTGATCAACTGCTAATCACACGAGCGAGAAGCGAATAGATAAATAAAATATGGACACTCTTAGTCAGATTTCGGGAATTGGATAGGTCTGAGAACTTTTCAACACACCATTATCTTAAAATATTGTAAATATACTTTGCATACCATATATCGTTTATGCCTGTATATACATTTATAAATATATATATATATATATATATATATATATATATATATATATATATATTAGGTTGGTGCAAAAATAATGACGTAATAATGTCGTTTTGACGTTAAAAATACGTCAAAAAACGACATTATTACGTCATTATTTTTGCACCAAACTAATAAATAAAATTAAAGAAAATATATCTTAGACGACGCATTTTGTCGTCTGATGGACTTCACCAAAGTAAATGTATGGATTATAATTGCAATATGTATTTATAAACAAAAGTCAAAATGTTATTTATCATTTTTTTTTTTTTTTTTTTAATTTAAAAGACACTCATAAATATTCACCAGATTAAGTAAAAAGTATAGATAAATTATGGGATATGCTAAGAGACGTAATTTAATATCTACTAAATAAAAGAGAGTAAATGATGTTGGCTTTATATTCGATTAATATTTTAATTATTTTAGCATGGTGATAAATTTATGTATGAATTATTTCAAATAATAGGCAGTTATGGATTTAGTCCTTTTTCCTTTAATTTTTTTCAACAATCTTTCTATTCATGTATGTTGATTAAGGAATAGAGTAATTCCTTCAGGAATGGAAATATTTGAAGAAATCCAGGACGAAGATTTATATTTCGATAAGATGTGATAGCCGTCTAAATAAGTTACTTTATTCTGCAATCCGAGCACATACAGATAAACAGACAAAAAGTACTTCCTTATTGATAATGGTAAACTTTTGGAGGCGGAAGAAAAATAATTATTGAATAAAAACTTAGGCCGAGACGTCTGAAGTACAGATAGGAAACAAGCTATAAACCTCTATTTCTGTTAAAGAAAATCGGGGAGAAATATGAACCGTTGCCAACTATATTAAAATTTTATTCATGTGTCTTTTGTTTCTCAGTTTTCCTCGGTTTATTTGCTGGTTATGATTTCAGAACTACTACGTTTTTGGATACTACGCCAAAATTTAAATCATACAGTGTAACCCGAATATAAAAGAGTTGTCGGGACCGGAGAAGAAATCTCTTATATCCGGGTTTCTCTTATACCCGGGTTTGGTCTGTTTTGTTTAGGTAAGTATGGCTCTAATTTGGGACCAGAGAAAATCTCTCTTATATCTGGGTCTCACTTATATCCAGGTCTCTTATATCCGGGTTACACTGTATTAACTTTCTTATGTGCGATATGTACACTCTACATTTTTAATTCCAAATTTATTTTAGAATGAGGGTTATATATCTTCACGGTTTTGCGTACCCAATAGAATATAAAAAAAAGAAAAAAAAACGAGCATATAACATTACCCTACACGCAAGATTCTAGTGGACCGCTGACGGACCGCCAATGGCAACGCCAGCGATCCTCTGGTGGCAGCCACCGACAGGTCAACGGTAGGCCACTAGAGGTAAACGCTAATGTCTTACAACCCAGTGGTTGATGCCTTGGGTATATGGTAGCTTGGATGATATGGATTAAGAACGTCTGCTTACATTTATTTTTCTTATATTTTTTTTCTTTTTTTTTTTTTGTATTAGTGCCTGGAAATAACAAATTATACAGAAGAAAAGACTTAAATCGATGGGACTGATTTAATTGTCCATATTCTTTAGGCTATATTTGCGGATGTTTTGCTGAAGCCTACAAAAAGATAAGCATTATAGATAGAGTTCGCCGAGAAATAGACGTAGTTTATTTTCATAAAATCTTTGCTACACATGACAACACGTGGTTTCCGCAACAAGTGTCCAATCTATGTCGGGGAATTACGCCAAAAGAAAAAAGGAACTACACTATGGATTTGGCATTCTAATAATGTGGTCAAGCGCAAAAACAGCTTAAGTAAATGGACCTTTGTCTCACAAAGTCTTATGCTTATAAGAAAACCCAGCAGAAAATCATTTACTCATATCCGAGAAGCTGCACGTCCATTCCGATGAAACACACGTACCTGTTTTTTTTTACACATCTGCCGTCCTGAGATAAAAGTGAGTAGATATTTTCCAAACTTAATGGCGATACAGCTTTTGTAGATGCCTCAACCAGAGGGAATAAAACTTTTGTTTCAGTTACGTGGAATTCTTTGGGAAGAGATTTGGGTATATCAAATTTGTTTTCAGAATTTTTAGGTTCAACATTGACAAAGAAGAATTTACTGGTTAAATGATAATAATGTATCATTTTAGAACAACAGGGCAAAAGAGCCAGGGTACTAGATTTCGAATAACTACAGGCAACTTTGTCTACTATCATAACGTGTCGGAATTTCTGAATAAGTGTAACACCATATTTAAACTTGGCTGGTTGCTTAATTGTGTTTAATGGCATATCAACACCTATGGTTTATTTTATGCCGAAATCTAAATATTGTGCACGGAATTTTATGTTTATTTTATTTATTTATTTATTTTATTTTATTTTTTTTGAGATAATAATTATTTAGTGATACAGGCCTAATTAACCCATATATGGGGAGAGTTGTATCCATACAGTTCCAATGAGCATTTGCGCGTAAGTGAATATTACGAACCGAAAGGGATTTAGAAATATGCTATATTATTAACAATTCCGAGTCATTATCCCTTACACCACCCGCACCTCCAATCTTACAGAACCTGGTATCCCGAAGCAGTCACCCATATAGGTATTGATGAGACTCAACGTTATTTGTCCGTACAGGAAGCGGAGTTTGAAAGTGATGTGGCTGAAAGCCACCTATTTAAGGGGTAAACAGTGCATCTCAAAATAGGCTTCTGCCAAAGAGTAAAACGTTGAAATGATAGGCAAAAATAATATACAATTTTCTAAATAATTTACCTCACCTTAGTTAAAAACAACACTCAACCCATAGTCATCAAATCGTATAGTGTTATTACATTTAGTTACAACATTCAACAAGTAGAGAATTAGTATTCGAAAAGTGTGAATCTTCAAATCTTTGGTTTTAATTCCTAAGAGTAACCTTAGAATTGTTCCACGCCTTTTTAGAACCTCTGGAATCGACTAGTATACACCAGAATGGCAAATACTGGCCTTTTTATTGAATCCATCAAATCATTAGGAAATTTCCGAATATTTTTTCTTTTTGTTATTCACTTCCGTTTACAATCCCTAATAAAGAAAATAAATGCAAATTTCTATTCTTACACAATGTAATTCATAATTACATACAATTTACTATGTCTTCAACGCAAATATATTAAAATATATTAAAAAAAGACGATAAGTATTTATTTTAACATGATTAAAAAAATTGTAAGAAATTGCAAAATTGTAAGAATTCAGATTTTTTTTTTAAATATAGCAAAGTGGAACACCATAGAATTGAAGCTGTCTGTCTTATTTGTCTTCTGCGGACATCATTATTTCGTTTCTCCTTAAATCAATATCGTATCTGAGTTGAACTAAATGTGTTTTAATCATTGTCTCTTGTAGCGCGCATCACCACAATTATTTCTCTTTGACTGGGAATGGCGTGGAAAAGGAGAAGCAAAAACGTTGGAGGTTACCAAACATGTAGCGGTCACAATGCAATTTATATTTGACGTAAAATAGCACATAGTATAAAATACAAGAAAGAACGTAATGGTTCAAAACATAACAATTGAATTTATTAGTGTTGATGTACATGCATATAAGTTGAAGGTTCGGATGAGTTATGTCTTTTAGATTTGGAAATATTTGTACCGGAGCTCATAAAGAGGAAGTAATTATTACATTGAAGTTTTCGAAGAATAAAGTTCCTGTTGCATGTTAGGAAATGTGAATTCGTAAAGTTGGTAAGAGTTCAGAAGAGTTACAAGTTCGTACTTGCGTGAATTGGTAATGTTTTTTAACGTCTAACCGCATGGTCAAGACGGGAGCTCTTGAAGATTACATCTTGGCAGCAAGGAATAAGATGAATGAAGAGAAAACAGAGAGAGAGATTACACGTGTTTTGTTTATATAAGATGGTGTATCACGTGACTGGCTCAAACCTTAGAGAGCGGGAAATTCCATTCCTCCCGTGCAGGATATCTGATTAGTCGGAATTGACCAATCAGCGAGCTAGTTTTGAGGAGTTTCAACCAATGAATGCTTGTTGCATGATTTGTATGTATGATGATGATGATAATTGACACACTCTCACTTCCATTTGCCATGGTTACGTTTCTACTTGTTTATTGACTTAACAACAATTTTTGGCCGTCACTATTCCGGAATGGTTCCCTTACGTTTAGCATTTTTCCATAGAAATCGTTGTGGTTTGGGTTCTCTCCATTGAACACCAACAATAAACGTCCCTTAGCAACCTAGTATATCTAGCGTTAAGTTGATCATACGTCTTCGTTAGTCAAGATTTTCCCACATTAGAGCAGAACGCTTTCAACTGTGACTGAAAAATAATTATTTTTCAAATGGTTTTGTACCTTCGACATCTACATATTTTTCACGTTATTTATTCCTAGGTGGCCCATTTATAAACATGTATTTTTCACTTAATTATATACAGAACATTTTTAAACAGATTATTAACTTTTGTTTATTTTACAAGAGTCATTTGAAAAGGTCCCTGTCTTTTAAGAACTGTTTTTAAAGCAATAAACATTAGTCACTTAGGTGCCATGTGTAATACATATTTAGGTGATCATGTATCGTTCCATACATGACTGACGAGGCAGATTTTTTCCGTCAGTACGTTGCCATTTCTTTCTGCAGTAAATCTGTTGCCATCAAAAGCTACAAAACCCGGCCTATCCTGCTATTTACCCTTAGCTGGGGGAAGAAGAAGGTGATTTATAACTTTCCTAAGGGTGTTAACGCGTAAGTGAATGTAATGGATTCGACTGGAAATCAAACCCTGCTCTCTGATTCCTCGGTCCGAGCCACTATTCATTATTTCACCGTACAATAAGCATAATTATCTGTTTTCGAGATGAATCACTGAACTTATATATTTTGCAATCTATACAAGGAATTATTTAGGAAGTGTTAGAAATAAAGCTTTAGAAGAGACAAGTTTCTATCCAAGAACTAATCGTTCTAAGAAGAGTTTATAATAATTATTTCCACCAAGAAATAACAATAAAATGATGAGGAATCGTCAACAGACTTGTTAAAACCATCTTTTGCCATTTTTTTTTTAATGTTCACTTTAAGTATATATCTATCTAAAGTTAAATTGATCCGAAAAAATGGAGGATCGTTGCCACATCTTGGAGATGAGTGAAAGCAAAACTTAATTTTGAGCCGTGATAGAGTTCAAAACCATTTAGGTGGTCTTGTGGCGGGGGGTATTTTATTTTCTTATTTTTAACTGTGCGTCTGTTTTGTCACAGATGCAACGCCGCAAGCTTTTCCTTACCCCATCGCTGTTTCTATGGCAAATATTCTCCATTCTTCTTTCGAGATGTCCCCATATTTGCTGCAAGAAAATCTCCATTCTATATCCACGGATCCGAATCACCTATATTTATTCTGTATTCCAGATGTAAGAAATAAATTGCACTGTGCTTCACACCCCATCAACCAAAACAATGTGGAATATACTATTTTGTGTATATTTATATAGCAACTATAA
Source organism: Acanthosepion lycidas (assembly GCA_963932145.1). Classification (NCBI taxonomy): domain Eukaryota; kingdom Metazoa; phylum Mollusca; class Cephalopoda; order Sepiida; family Sepiidae; genus Acanthosepion; species Acanthosepion lycidas. The sequence goes on from OZ010579.1 coordinate 47,665,446, forward strand.
CCTTAAGCTTCTAAAACAAGGATTAATCAGCTCCATAATCTTCATATCATAATCCGTGATTTTCCATTCATTATAACTATTAAAACTTGAGTGAATCCCAATTTAATATAGTTCCCATCATAATCAGAGCTTCTTGCAATACACGTTGTCAAGTAACTTGATATCCGACTCCAATGTGAAAAAAACTGTCCTTCATGAATTAATTAGTTAATTCTAAAATTTTACTTTTTTCTTATTTTGTTAGTACTTCCATAATTATAATGCTTTCACAAATTTTACAGTTTATGAAAAGATCATGCAGCAAAATATCTCTTGTATATTTTAAAATACAATAGACCACTAGCGTTGAAAGATACGTGACAAATTGGTCTCAATAGAGAAATCACTACTTCAGTGTTCAAAATATTCATGGGTTGAGCCGCACCTCTAGGTTTTACCCAAACGAAACCAAGTGTAGTATATATGATTATATATTGTAAAAGGCATAAGAACTAAACATCAAACACGTATAAATTTAATTTGGTATATCTATGGAGTTCCAGACATTCACTTGCAGCCAACAGGAAAGTACATCCTTGCTTTATATATATATATATATATATATATATATATATATATATATATATATATATATATATATCCAAGTATATGATTGGTATATACGGAATGAATTCCAATAACCAACAATTACTATTCTTAAAAAAGTGCTCAATACAGAGTAGAGCAGATATAATTATTTATTTAAAAATTATAACATAGATATGTTATAAAATCACTACAAAAATAGCCATTTTGTTTCAATGGCTATTTTGTAGTGATTTTATGACATATTTATGTTATAATTATTAAATAAATAATTATTATATATATATATATATATATATATATATATATATATATATATATATATATATATATATATATATCGTATAAATTATTTTACATTATCTGTGTTGTATATAGTGGATATATATGCACTTTTCATGGTGATATTTTACAAGGTAATCATTATTGGCTTTCAAAATAAATAAAAGCTACAAATGAACACACATACACAAATGAATGTAGGAATAATAATCTAGAAAATTAAGTAAATAATCAATAATAAATAACAAGTAAAAAGTAAACAAATAACCACATTCAGATCAACATCCTCTAGAATTATTTTAAACATAACCGTGAGCGCCATGGTTATGTTTAAAACGTTTTGATAATATCCCCATAATGTCTGAATATAAATTGTGTGAATATGTTCAACAATTTGCTTTTTTTTTTCTTTACTTTTCCTTTATTTTATTTTCATTTTTCTTCTATTTTTTTAATGTTTACACTTATACTTTTCTACTTGGCTTATACTCACACTTTCAAATAGATTTTTTTTTCTTTTTTTTAACTTGTTGCATTTCCTTTTTTCTCTTTTCCTGTTTTCCTCTCCTCATCCAACTGCACAATTTTCTTTCAATTTTAAAAGTTTTCATACAGTTTAACTTTTTCTCCTTCCATCCACGAAAACACCATTTAATCTGCTATTCGTCAACTTCCGAAAAAGCCACAAAAGTTCATGACGCATGACAGGAAAAAAAACAGCATGGCAACCTTTAATGAAAATATATTTTTTTAAAGTGATTGACTAAAACCAGAATATATTTCTTTAAGTATTATTTTTTTTACTTTGTATGGCTTCTCAATATAAACACTTCAATAAAGAAATATCACAGGAACACACGCCATTTTCCGAGGAAATGTCCCCGTACGGGTTGCATTTGTCTGGCTAAAAAAGGAAGGAAAAAGAAAAGCAGAAAGTAAAAAGAAAAAAATCTTGGTTTACAAAAGATCAGTGCAAAATATAACCGGATTAATACAACGCAAGAAAACTGCTTTTAATGTTTGCTAAATATTAAGACTATGTAAAACTTGGCATGTTTTGCCTACGACGAGGGAAACTGAATAAGCGAATGTGGTATCATTAAATGTAACTGATTTCGTTGTTTCTTTTTTTTCATAGAAAGGGTCAAATATACTGCTGTTTGAATCACCTTTCGTAGAAAGTATAATCAAATGAATCAACTATTATATAGGATATTTCCATTTTAACTCAAGTGATCCCATCAACTATTATATAGGATATTTCCATTTTAACTCAAGTGATCCCATCAACTATTATATAGGATATATCCGTTTTAACTCAAGTGATCTCATCAACTATTATATAGGATATTTCCA
>OZ010579.1:47672668-47685168 GCA_963932145.1 Acanthosepion lycidas
TCCTTCTCTTCGTGCGCATGTGTTCTTGCATCAAGGTAGATATTACTTTAATCCGATGAAGTTCTAAACAACAAAACGCGTCACAACAAAATCTTTTTTCAATTTAACCCGAAAATACATCTATCTACCTATCTCTCTTTTTCCACCCTTCTATTATCTATCTATCTATCTATCTATCTATCTATCTATCTATCTATCTATCTACAGAAGCAATTGTCCAGTGCTGGAATTAATTTTTTATTTTGGGTTGACACCGTTTTTTTTCCTTTTTTTAATTTTTGGTTCTCGCTAGATATTTTATTGTTGGGGTGAAATATTATTGTTAAAATAATAAAATGATTTGTAGTTTGTATTTGAATTTAGGCCAATATTAGCATTAAGATTGAAAATAATGTTGGAAAGGTTATATCCTAATTTAGAGTAATGCCAGTGTTACAAATTATACCTACCTATATTTACCCATTCGGTTATATATATATATATATATATATATATATATATATATATATATATATATGTGTGTGTGTGTGTGTGTGTTTGTGTGTGTGTGTATGTATGTGTGTGTTTGTGCGTATATATATATATATATATATATATATATATATATATATATATCAGTTGGTATGGTGTCTGAAATGTGGTTTTGATAAATGATAATCGTTTGTGAATGAACGTAGTGGACAGATGCGTACAGTGGTTCTTAGCAAGGGGGTGAATTTACTTTTCAAACTTAAGTAGAATCTATAAGCAGTGTCTCTGTCTGTATCATTCATTCGTGTGACGGCTGTCTTGAAAAGATAGAAGAAATATCGCTGTACTGAATTCAAAATTTAGATACCAAGAAGCAGTTTGAACAGAAAAGTAATATGGTAGTCATCTGGGAGTAAAAGGTCTATGACGTGCTTTTTTAAAAGTTTCTCCAGTCATATCCCACAGATGGAGTTGCTTCAAAAACGTCAGCTTTGGGGGAGAGGAGGCGAGGCGAGGCGGAAGTGAATAAGGATGTCGAACAAAGCAATGGTTTGTGGATGAAGAACGATATAGACGATGTCCAGATTCATACTGATGAAAGAACAAGGAACAGCAACAACGCAATAAAGATGTGCAAAAGCCATGGAAGTGTGTAACAGTTAGCGAGGCCTGAACATTCCAGTTTCTTTTCTTCAGACATACCTTGATGTATTTTGATTGATTATTTCGGACATAGAAGAAATAAAATTATATATAGGACATATACGTCTTTTGGTTGTCATTCTCTAAATATTTTCGATGAAACGCATTCTATCATCCAAAAATATATATTTGATAGAATTAATGCTTAACGTTAGGCTTTGTATCTGTATCTTTATTAATGTTCTTATGTGACACTATGGTTGATTTTGTTTTATGACCACCGGATGTGTCTTTTTGAAGTAGGTTTTATAATCAGCAACCGCTTGACCGAATAAGAATAAATGAACAAAGACATGAAAGAAAGCATTACATTTTGTGGGGGTTTTTTGTATTGTTTTTTTGTTTTGTTTTGTTTTTTTTTTTTAAATATTGGCCGGCACATTCGTGGAAAATGGGGCGTCTCTTTCAAATACGTGCCACTTTCTTAACGATTGAAGTAACAAAATATGTCGGATTAAAACTAAATCTATTCTTGAGAAACTGCTTTATTTACTTTTCTCATACGAATCTGAGTTGATATATTCTCTCGAGAAACATAATCCGAGTGAGGAGATGTCCTTTTCTTTTTCTTCTTTATCTGCCAAGTCCCTACAAGCACTCCACGATTTCCCATCTTCTTAGCTCTTACAAAATGTTATCTGTTTTCTTCTTTTTTTTTTTTTGTTAAAACCTCCATCCGTTTACATATTCTCAATATGTGTAGATTATGTATTCTTGCCTTCAATCTGTCCTGTGAGTATCAGATTTTCCAAGCCCTCTTTCTTCGTTATGCGCCCTAGAAATATCAACTGTCTCTTCCAGGTGTTAAGTATACGTTTCCTTTTTGTTTCCATTGTCTCTAGAACTGCGTCGAGGATCACATGTTTGGTTTATGGTGTCCACAGCATCCTTCAATAGAACCACATTTGTGTTGCTTCAATCACTTTTTTATCTGTGAGGAGAATGTTGGGCATACACTGCCATAGAGGAGGAGTGCTATCTCGTAACAGTTTAGTACTCTTCTTTGTTTCTTTCGAAATTGTTCTGTTACTTAATACTCTGCTTAGCTTTTGAAATGCTTCTTTGAATATTTTAGTGTCCCCTTTTTTCCTTTCTCCGTTAAAACATTTCCCTGATATTTAAATAGTTCTACTTGATTGATTTTAGTATCTCCAATTTGGAATTTGCATTTTCAGCTTTTCCTTTTGCTGAGAAACAATGCATTCTTTATTCTCTTGTCTTGTAACGGCATTCAACCGAGGTGGGTTGAGCCGGCTCCACTTGAATTAACCGCATCGCGCGTCAAGGCCATCCACCCCCGTCGATCGACAGCAGAATCGAAGGCATGATCGAGCCATTCGCCATTCCAGCATCGGACCCCGAAAACGCGAGCACCGGACATGAGTTCTATATCTGCTTTCACCGTTGCTAGCCACGTCTTGTGTTGACCACCTCTGCGCGAACTACCCCCTACCTGATCGAGTGACTGTAACCCTCGATGGTGAAGCTGTCGAAGAGGTCGAAAGCTTCAAACATCTTGGCGCCAATTTTACAGTCACTGGTCAAGCGAAGGACGAAATCACCACCCGTATAAATTTGGCTAGAGCTGCCTTTGTCCGTCTTCAAAAACGACTTTGGTCTCGCCAGGAGATAAGTCGATCCACGAAACAATGCATTCTGTATTCTTGCAATTGATTTTAAGACTTTCTTCTCAGTTTCCATCAGTATCTTCTGTAGGATTTCTCGTAGTTACCTTTCGGGATCTGTATATCTGATGCTATTCAAATACTGGCCGCTAATAAAGAATCCCAATAAAACATTTTATACTCTCAGAATCGCCTCATTGCGTAAGTTGAATAAATCTGGTGAGAAAACATATCATTGGCTTACACCCCTTTCTAATTTTGTATATCTGCCGAACACATTTTCTATGCGTATGCAGGCGGATTTCTGTGTGTGTATAGGTTCTGGATATTTCTAATATCCTTCCCAAATATTACCTAGCAGTTCCGACAGTTTTTTTGCGATGTACTTTATCAAACGTTTTTGAAAAATCTATAAAAAAACATGTACCCTTTTTCTGCGTTCGTATTGCTCTTTCTGATAACATTACGAGGATAAATATCACTTAACTTGTACTTTAAAGAACCCGCACTGTTCTTTCCTTATTTCCGGTATGAGTCTGCTGTCCGCTCTATTAATCAGAATTCGGATAAGTTTTGTTATATGACTCCTTCAGCTTATTGTCCGATGGAGTTCACATACGTTTGCACTTGACTTCTCAAACAGTGCTATGAAAATAGATCGAATAACGTGATATATCATCACTATTTAAAAAAGTTAAAACAGACCCTTGCTTTCTGTGTCCTATTTTGCGGCTGAGCGCCTAAGAACGCCAGCTCGAACGATTATCGCAATTATTCCTGAAGAATGTTTTTCGTTTTTTCATATTCCTTCATACTCAGCAATCTCTTGCGTCTTAGTGGCCTCATTACTTTGTTTGTGGTGAAATAATTAAAATCGTCAGCCATCGATCAGGCTTCCGAACAATATCGTCTTCTCAGTTTAAATCACAAGAATCTACACAATCCTTGCGGTAACTTCAAGCATATATCTTCAGTGCCGCAATTTGAGATGGTCTGTCCAGGACGGCGAGGTTCGAAACCAGCGTCTAATGATTGCAACACTAATAACTATTCGAGCACACCTATTCAAGTACAAAAACCAATGTCCACAGGGATGCTAAGTAATATGAATGTTTCATATTAATATTATATAACGAATTCAGAAACAAAAAACAAACATTAATTTAAAGATTTGTTTTATCATATTTCTCCTTTCCACGTCATTTCAGCTTTTATGTATGTGTTATCTAGACTAAAATAGTCACGAGTCTGTATTTATTTCTTTTTTCTCCTTTCACCCTTTTGGCTTTCAGTAAATCTGCCCTGCTTTTGGCTTGGTAACCGAAAAGTGTTTATCTGTCTGAGGTACGCAATCGTGCTAGAGGGACGCGTAATATGAGGCGAAACTAATATAATAAATCGATATATATCAGCTATCGACAAAAAATTAAGTTCGTTATCAAGAAAAAAGAAAAAAAAAACTCTAATATTATCACTATCGATATAAAAATAAACTACAGAAATGTTACAATGTTGTATATGAAGTAACTTTCCTACTTGATGGTGCCTCTTTAATAACAGATATTTATACATTGGTGATGTAATCACTACATTATAACGCCGGTTACCTTGCTATTTATATGATAGTAGCACGATTTAAACAGCAACAAGAGAATATAACATGGAATCTATATATTTTTATCTATATCACAAAAATATGATGTCACCTGACTACAAATACTAGAATCTCATAAAGATAACACAACATTCCCAAATCAATAGGAGTTTATTAAATTTAAAAATAGATATATGAAATATAATGCGCAACTATAATAATAATATTAATAATAATAATGATAATAATAATAATAATTAAAGACCACAAAAAAAACGATGCCTCCTTATTGATATGGCAGTCCCTGCTGACTGCAGTGTATCTTTGAAGATATCCAAAAGGCTGTCAAAATACAAGGACCTTGAAATAGAAATCTCGAAAATGTGTCATATGGTAACATCAACAATCCCTGTTGTAGTTGGAGCCCTAGGACTGGTTGGAAAAGACTGGTTGCAGTAGACTAATTGAAGGGATTCCTGGAAGTTCATGCCTCAAGGAGATACAAAAAAATGTTCTTACAATTACAGCCCACACTTTACGAAGGGCTTTATCTATGTAATTTTTTTTTTTTTTTTTGTCAGTGGAAAGTGTCATGATGCCTTTCCTAACCTTAGGTACCTGCGCGGGACCCGGAAAGAAATGTGTAAACTCCAGAAATCAAAGAAAATAATAATAATAATAATAATAATAATGATAATAATAATAATAATAATAATAATAATAATAATGATAATAATAAACTCATGACTAACGGGGGCGTGAATGGCGATATTCGAAAAAGCATCACGGCCTCAATCATCACGTATAAACGCGACATTGGAAGTTACCAAAGAAAAGGCAATGCATATACATACACACAACCCTATCGTCACAATTTTAAAACTGTGTAAATATAGATTCTGAAAGCTGAAAGCACTTAAATGACATTGGACAATTTATAATCAAGTCTCACTGAAAGTAAATAACAATTGTCCGAAGCGTAGAAAAGTTTAACTGAAAAAAATCAGTTTTCAACCAACCCTCCAAAAATAAAAAAATTGTCTTGGTTATACAACCAATTAGAGACACAAAAATGTTTAAACTGTCCATTGATTCTTTATCTTAAAGATTACATTGAACTTTTGCACACATCTAATATATATATATACAGTGTAACCCGGATATAAGAGATTTGTCGGGAGCGGAAAAGAAGTCTCTTATATTCTGTTTTCTCTTATATCCGGGTTTGGTCTATTTTATATACATTAACAAAGGCTATAATTAGGGACCATCGAAAATCGCTCTTACATCCGGGTTTCTCTTATATCCGGGTCTCTTATATCCGGGTTACAAAATACATATATATATATATATATATATATATATATGGTGCGATGGGTAAATTGTTGCAATTTTATGTTTTTAATTTCGTGCATGCGCCTTGTTTGCTTTTGATTTTTCAATTGCACAGCATAATACGGTCGGTTGGTTACCGTCTGTTGGTAAAAGAGCGCTATGTAGCAAATCGCCACGAAATTTGAAAACAGTACGCTGCAATACTTGAAATTCGTGCCAGAAGCTGCAATACTAAAATTTCAGAGTTTTTGGGTGTCAATCTGAGAACAGTGCAGAGGATTCGCAAAAAGTTGGATGATATATGCCCTCAACATCATGGAGTCTGGAGTGATCACTAGTCATGGCGAAGTTATGCCTCCATTCATATTTCCAAAGTGTCTCAGATACAGCTACTTCAAGTAGCCTGGGTTAAGTGGGTGGGTACTGGAAGAACCTATATCTGGCAATTGGACTCTGGATCATCCCACACAAGCAGGAGAACCCAGTCATGGCTGTCAGACAATTTCTGTGACCACATCAGCCGTTACATCCGGACAGCTAACTCCACAGACTGCAAACCTCTTTATCATGGGGGAGGGCTGAAGTTGAGCAAACGACCAACAAAACGCCTAGTAACAACGAAGATGAACTGAAGCCAGTGATCATGGCAGCGTTCCCCAACTTAAGCAAGGAGACCGTCCAGATAAGTTGCAGGAGTTTTCGGATTCTTCTGCAGACCGTAGTTAAAGCCAATGACGATTTTACTGGATGAATTTACTCTTTAGTATTTCAAGGTAGTTCGTGTACATTTTGATAAATACATCTATTAAAATGAGATGAAATGTTATCAGACCTTTATATGACCTTGGAAGGTTTTGACATTTTTTTAAAGATTATATGTATTTATTCCTGTTTATTCCATGCATTGTGTGTGATGGCGTAACTCGAAGTTTGATGCTTTCCGTGCTAGCATCACAGTGAGCATCAGGGATTTACTTAGCAGTGCCAATTTTCCCTCCAAGTCTCAGGTGACACGTCCGACTGTCTTACATGATATCAGCACTAGATATGAATTCTCGATCTGAAAGTGTTTACTTTTCTGAGTAAGATGACGGCATGTCACTTTTGAGACCTTTGTCAAAATATCTGGAAATAGTTAGGAGCACGGTCATCAGTAAGGTCATATATTGCCTAAGGTCATTCCTGCGTACTCCTCAAAAATAATTCCGTTACAGTAATTAGAACTCTTTTCGACAATTACCATTTCAGTGATATTTTCCCCTCAGTTTTTATATCTGCCAATCCTTTTAAGGAAATATAATTTAGAAGTAAACAACATTATTTTGATTGGATATATATATATATATATATATATATATATATATATATATATATATTAGGTTGGTGCAAAAATAATGACGTAATAATGTCGTTTTTGACGTTAAAAAATACGTCAAAAAACGACATTATTACGTCATTATTTTTGCACCAACCTAATATATATGTGTCATTGTTAGAGCCAGAGATAAAGTGAGAAAGAGAGGAATTGAGAATAAATAAAATAACAGAAACAGTAATACAAAACATATAAAAATGAGAGTGCTACAGCAAGAAGGTTCGGTCGGACTGTCACAGCTGATCAAAACTTCCCTCTCCAAAAGGCAGTAACTGCTCCTATTTATAGGTGCAGAGTATATATATATATATATATATATATATATATATATATATATATATATATATATATATATATTTCACACCAAGCAAGGCAAAAAAATGCACTAAGACGCAAGAGAAAAAAATTACTATTAAGAAAAGAGGATGTTAAAAAAAATAAGAATGAAAGCAAGAGATGATAGCGAATGACACTGCATTTAAGTTTTTCGAGATGACTGGGAAACAAGAAGCTGGAAGCGAGTTCCACAAGGAAAAATTGCGATAGAAGAAACTGTTAGTATAGAACCTACCTTTACATGTAATCATTTCACTTGTTAACTGATAATACCTCGACCGCCAAACTAGTACTGCGCTTAAATTCATAACGTCTTGGCTCCATATTTCAATTCTTCGGACCAGTTAACATTAAAGTATTTATAAAAAAAGTTACAAGAATCTACGCTACAGCAGTAGGAAAGGGACTGAAGCTGAGATTCCAGGTCAGGACCGATAATATTGCAGTTTCTTTGGATTTTATCAAGAATCTCTAAATATATAGCAGGAACACCAAACCAAATGTGGCAGCAATATTCAATTCAAGGACGTATGATAGACTTATAAATATGTGATATAGATTCTGGCGAAGAAAACTGTCTAGTTAACCAACTTTCTTATCAGCAGACTTAGCTCTTGACTCAAAATACTGTTTCCACTTCATGTCAGCTGAAAACATTTGTCCGAGAAAGAGCAATGAGTTACTCTCTTGGAAGGTGGACGCGCTTGGAAAGCCTCAAGTTAAAAACCGGCCTTGTGCCATATCCCGCCTTGTGTGGAAGACTTAGGTAAATACCGGTTTACTGTCTTGAAGTTTGCATCAACCGTCCTGATAGTAGTTAAAAGGGTTATCGCAGATGATTATATCAAAAGGAAAAAATATTTTCGCAAAGTTGGCATTAAAAATGAAGAGATATATTTGGAAACACTTCCCAAAACCTTTTTAGCAGGAAAGCGATAAGGTCTTTCTACTTTTTTGGCCAAAAGCTAAATCTTTTTTATTAAAATGAAGATAGAACTTTCCGCTTTAAACATTATCGAAACATCAATCATTAATATAAACTAGAATAGATAACGTATGTAACTAGAAGGGGAAATAATTATGTAATCAAGATATTGAGATTCCACCCTACAGCATTGGTAAATAAATTACTTTTTGTTTATTTTACTTCAAAATCGAGTGATTAGCAGTATGCCTTACTCAGTAAACGTTATGAACTTTAAGGGGAAAAAGACAGATTAATGAATTTTCGTTAACGTTGTATGGTGAAAAAGGGAACATCTTAAATAATACTGGGCCAGCAGCGAAATTTGCACCTTTCATCTCTTTTCAGAATTTTTTTCTTTTGAAAACAGTGATATTCTTCATTACAGAGAAGTACAAAGCGACAAAGAATGGAATTATTAATTAAGGTTGCTGCATTTGGCTCGGATAATTGCCCCAGTTAGATGTGGCAATACATGGGACTAGATCCAGATACTCTCACTAGGAATTTTTCCCATTCTCCCTGACACTAATCCCAAATCTCTTGGAGATTGCATGGATTTAGTAAGGGGTATTAGCTACTTCAGTTTCCACGACTATTCAATCAAATTGAGATCAGGACATTGCGATGGTCAGTCTTCCAAATAATTAAACATCCACAAAACACATTTTCGTTGCACTGAACGTATGGCAAGGAGCAACGACCTGATGAAGTATTAAGTTGGTGCAAAAATAATGACGTAATAATGTCGTTTTTTGACGTATAACGTCAAAAAACGACATTATTACGTCATTATTTTTGCACCAACCTAATATTTCGCCATTTTTTTAGTCTGAAAGACAATAAAGTTGTAAACTAATATAGATTTCTCTGTTTAGGTTCCCATCATCATTTACCAATTTTCTTTTACAGTCTCTTTGGATGCAACCCCAGATTATTACGTTTCCGCCACCAGATTTCACCTTCTTTTTGAATTATCTCGCATTGTTTATTTCTTCTATTGATCTCCTTACATATTCTCTTGCAAACTGAATGTAATTCTGTTTATCGATCACCACTGAATGTTATCTTTTTCCACTCTCCAGCATCCCATATTAGATGTTCTTATGACGACTTCAGTTTCTTATTCCAATGATTTTTTGGTAATGTATCTTTCTTTATCTGTCTATATTTCTCAGATGAGGCATTACTTACACTATTTACATTGTTCGGACTATTGTCCTCATCTTTGTTGCTATGTTTATCACTACGTTTCGGCCGTTGTCCGCTCTGGCCTTCTTCAGGTGGTTGGAATATCGAACTGAACTCTTTATTTCGGTCACTTGGGTAGATTATTCTAGTTCCACCTGCCATGTTTAACGGATGTCAGTTATCTCCTGTTAATTCGTCTCTGAAAGTTCTTCACTTCCTTAACTAGGTATTGAACTCACACTCTTTAGGTCCTGTCACTGGATCTAACTAACGCCTTTATCCACTGTGCCATGTGTCCTTGAGTACCCAAAGTGTGTGAGTTCAATACCTGGTTAAGGCAGTGGAAAACTTTCAGAGGGGAATTAACAGGAGATAACTGGCATCCATACTTTTTTGGACGAACTCATCTGGCGTCATCTAACGTGCTTTCCCTGTCCTGTCTGATATCCGCAGTCCATATCCTCACATTTGCATAGAAAGAGGTGATGTCAGCAAGTGTCTGTAACATATACTCGTGGATTTTCTTGGGTGTCATACATTTCTTTTACAGATAGTTTATTACTGCTCTGTTTTTTCCAGTTTTAGTTTTGTCGCACACCTCACACCTTTGCATTGGCTTCACTGGCACAGAAATTTAGACATAAGTTTGAATTAGTTTTTTTTCAAGTTTTATAAGAAATGGTAGTGTATTGTAATAATAAAAATGTCCAGTTATGGCTCTACTTTCTAGGTGAGGCTTATAAATTATTGAACGGCACTTGTATATATATGTATCATATAAATCACGTTCTATTTCGGTTGAATTTATTAAAACTGTTATATATACAGGATGTCCCCCAAAACTTGTGAAGCATGTTGCTCAACTGCTTTCTCGCCTGTACTTTAAAATGCTCCATAAGTTTTCTATGGAGTTGAGGTCTGGAGTTTGGGGAGCCCATATCATAACACTCACCTGCTTCTCATCAAAGTAGTCCTTCATCAATTTTTACTTGTGACAGGGAACATTATCCTGCATAAAATGAGCTTAGTGGGGGGTCGATGTTCACCCTTTCAGCGGATGGGGGCAGACAAGACTCTAAAATTCACTTGTACTGCTCACTCTTGAGGGTCTTTCCAATAGGTTTTAAGAAACCATTTCCATGAAAAGAAAAGCATCCCCAGAACATTATACTGAACAGATGCTTGACAGTACTTACTGCTAAATTCAAAGAGCTTTCGAAGCTTCTTCTTCCGATTCTAGATCGCTTATCATTTGAATTTAGCTCAACTTTCGTTTCATCGGAGAAGAGAACATTTAGTAAAAAAAAAATCAGGTGAGTCACTTTTATCGAACAGCACTGTATGTATATTTTATGCGCGTACGTTCGCCTGAATATTGACGCATATTCATTCTTAACAAATATTTTAATCTTCCCTGTCTTAATATATCTGGTTGAGGTCCGAAATTGTATAGTTCCTTTTCAAATACTGTAAATCAGTTTCTAATGCAGTTTCCAATGCAAATTTCAGTTGGACACAAAATGGGTCAGGAAGGGTATGATCGACTGCCAATGCACACAATATTTTCACCCAACAACCAAACGCCACCATCCTTCATCACATCATCATGTAGGCAGTCGCACCACAGGAAATCGAAACCCAATACCGTATATTTAGGTCAGGGAGGTCAAGACCCCAAACTCAATGAACTTGTTCCTCCACTTTTATTTTGCAGCCAATCAAATCTTACGATTCAGTCGCTTTGAATAGCAGGCACAGAAATAACAAACACTCTTCGCGTCAAAGAGCTCAAGCACCGCTACCTTCAACGCCTGTCCTTCCCCCGAGGAATCACTGACGTTCTGACTGCGCTGTCATCTCAAACGTTGTAAATTTATTTGCTAAGACTTCGCAATCGATAATCTAGACCCAGTGAGATTTGCTGGGACTTGCTCTCTTCCGACTATGCGTTCTATGTATAATCGAAATGGTATCCGTTCCAGTGTCTGTTGCAAATACGAGATTATATTCACACTTAAGTTACTTAGAATATACGTGATTATATTCACAGAAGGTCCCGACAAGAACTTGAATCTTTTTTGTCCGAATTTTAAAAAATCTCTATTGATTTTAAAACGTAAATAATAGCAACAACAAAATATTTGCCCGATTCTAGTCTATGTGATTTCAAGCTCATGCTTTTCGGAACATTCGATTAAACTGGCTAACATAAAATGATATTTCGAAAAGAGAGAAATAATCACAGAGGAGAATTCGAGCTACAAATTATAGTTTAGTTGAAAGTCCATGAAATGAATTTTGAGATTCGTCATGTTACGAAATGACGACAGACTTTAAATTTTGAAAATGAGGTGAAAGGTGACACTGAGGACAACTCTAAGAGATGAATGTCTATGTTTCATGGTAAAACGAAATGTTCAGGCGATGTGTATTGTGTTTTCGCTCGAGTATTTATATATGATGGTCAGCGGTGCATTATGGGTAGTAATGTATATTGTACTACCCTGATGGATAATGAGTGGAGAGTAATGGTTATGTTTCAAATTATCTATACGCTGTTCAATATATATATATATATATATATATATATATATATATATATATATATATATATATATACTGTCAAAGTGCGGTGGACTGGTCATCTCTTGAGAATGGCTGATGACAGGATACCCAAGATACTAATGTACGGCAAGTTACATCAGGACTACAGGAACATAGGACGTCCATGGCTTAGATATAAAGACAAGCTGAAGAGCAAATTGTCAACTGTCAATATAACTAACAACACCCTCAAGCGCTTACCCGTGGAGCGCGTAGAGTGGTGATCAACGTGTTTTAGTGGACTCAGCGGTTTTCAATTTGCTAGTCTGAATCTTCTTCAAGAAGCGAATGCAAAATCTAAAA
>OZ010579.1:47690168-47735168 GCA_963932145.1 Acanthosepion lycidas
TCTTTTTCTTCAAATTAATCTCGTATAATAATAAAGCGCAGTGTACGTGCGGCCGTCCGTTTTTCGATCTCGGCGAATCATAAACAACCTCGAATACTAACTAAAAATTACATAAATAATAAATTTAAAGGTAAATTTAAATAACAAAGAGTGAGATATTAAAAAAAAAAAAACAATCCTTTATTAAAGGTTGGGCATCAATTTAGTTTTTCGTCGCAATTGCAATTGATATCGTCTAATCAAACCGTAATTAAAAAGTACACGAGGTACATTTAATTTAATTCTTATAAATTTTACGTACATAAGATGCTGAATTTAAAAGACCGAAGGCCCAAATGACCTTCGCAGGATAGCTTAAAGTCCGCCCCAAGGGCGGCTTCTATGCTATTAGGTTGGTGCAAAAATAATGACGTAAAAATGTCGTTTTTTGACGTATTTTTAACGTAAAAAAACGACATTATTACGTCATTATTTTTGCACCAACCTAATAGTATTTAAGTATATTTAAAAGACAGTATTTAGAGATTCGTGCATAAATTTATTCTGTAACCATGTAACGGGACCCTCACCCAAGATTTCTACCGATCGTCCAATGATCTACCCCATATTGCAATTTTTTTCTTAATCTGAACTGAAAGTTGGGCAACGCCCCACTGCATGCTCACAAGAGGAAAGACAAACGCATCATCGAGAAAATAAGAACACGAACCATATTATATGTCGATGTTTTATTCAGAACTTTCCCTGCTCATCGGGGTGGTTATGTAGGTGATACTTCGGACAACATCTTCTATTCTTGCCCCTACCAACGTCGTGTTCATCTACCCATTCCAACGTGCTGGAAAGCAATAAGAATGGGCGTCACATGAACCACACGACGGACAAGCCTCCTGCTATGTGTGGATTAGAACTTTTCCTAGGTTCCAAGCAAGATTGTTAATAGAAACCAACATACGGATATACGCTGTTTCCAGTTTTGTTGCCACTTGATATCCGAACATTCCTCATACACTCCTTTACTTCCGCATTCGTCTTCGGTCAAAGTGGATGCTGCTTAAAAATCCGAACTGGAAAACGAACATGGTACAGTGGATAAAGGCGTTGGTTAGATCCAGTGACAAGACCCAAAGAGCGTGAGTTCAATACGCGGTAAAGGCAGTGGAGAACTTGGGATTTAACAGGAGATAACTGATAACTGACATCCATTAAACATAGCACGTGGAACTAGAACAGTCCACCCCAGCGAGCGAAATAAAGGATTCAGTTCGACATTCCAACTCACTGAAGAAACCCGGAGCGTACAACAGCTGAAACGTTGTAATAAATATGTCGACAAAGATGAAGACAATAGTCCGAATAATGTAAATATTGTACATATTACATACATATCAGAAATATAGACAGATAGCGATGTCATGAGGACTGGATTTGTTTTAATCAGTGCTTCGATTGTGTCGCCATAAAAAATATCTGTAGGAATGTCGGAAAACTTCTTATTAGTTCACATCGAAATTTCTATTTTTGAGTATAGCGACCTCTTATGAATCGTTTTCGCAGAAGTTATATGATCTCAATATACTGAATATTTTTTTTCCAGAAATAAAACAGCATCAACTGACGAAAAGGCTTCTCATTTTCCCCAGTGTTTACATTTAACCTAAAAAAAACTTTGAAAAGATGCGTTTGAAAATATACTTCATAAATTCCAGTTACGCGTGAAACAAAATCACCTGTACAAACGCCGCCTATTGAAAAACACTACGAACCTTCAAAAAAAACAAACGATATATCTACTGAGATCTATTTACCTTCAATAAAATGTAAGAGAAATAACCGATTGATCATTTCAGACGAAATTATTGATTCTGGTCATTGCAAGAAGAGTGACGTCTCGTCAATTTACAGGCAGAATGGATCTCTGTTAGATGGCAATCAAGCTGTAAATTCTCGTCCAATGTAAATCGCTTGATTATATAAGTCACTAATGAAGGAAAAAATATATGCGTCTATTTCCAACTGTAGCGATTTGAAGAACTAAAAACCCTGGATATAGCCAAATGAATCAAAAACATTGCAAAGGCCAAAGCATAAAATTTTTATAGGAATTGAAGAATTCGCTTATAAGAGTGAAGCTTAAACGGAACGTTTGTAGAATACTGAAACGATATGCAGGCGATAAACATTATTATGCATATTTTTGGTGTTCTTATTTGCAAAATTATCAAACCCTTGGTTAGTATGGTCGAAGATATCTTCCGGCTGAAATATTTTCTTAGCTGTCTGCAATCTTTTATTCAACAAAATGGATTAGTTTTAGAATTAATGTTTGAAATGTGTGTTAATATACTTACGGGAAAGAAATATCAATTCAACAGTTGAGAATTTGCAATATTTTTCAGTGAAGTTTTCTCTTTTCAAAAGTAACTTATAATTATGTGCTCGCAATATGAAAGAAAATAAGTAGTTTAAAATTTTAGTTAATAGGAACTGGGTTAAAATGGTCGCCTTCTTATTGTCTATATATTATGACCGTTTTTCTTTGAAGTTTGTGTTTCTTGGTTTCACATGAAAATTCTGAAATCTTCCGACATTTTTAAGTAAAATTTTCTATTTCCAAATCAACAAATTGTATTTCGACATTATATTTTACATATATGAAATAAACGTCCTTTAAACTAACGCCAATAAGATATATTAAAATATATAATTCTCTGAAACATTCAATTTAATTCGTATTTGTTTTGCTCCATTTTTGTTTGTGACATCCATTTAGATTTTATAATGAACGCCATTAAACACAAGATCAGGACAAATATTATTTAATATTTCTTCATATTTAAAGTCGTTACTTAAAATTAAACCTATCAATGCTAATGGAAATGATCGGACCTTTTTACGGCTGTATTCGCGAGTAATGTGACGAAATCAGGAGTGGACTTGGCGAAGCAAGTTCAAATTCCGGGTTAGTTTGTTGGATTTATCGAACTCATTTCACCTCAGCTAAGGGATCAATATAAAGGTACACTGAGCTCACTAATCTTTGCATCTCATCGAAGCTAAGAATAACTCTGAATAACAAACCCTAGATAAGTCAACGGGAAACTATTTCATTATCTTTATCAAGAATGCATAGGAATTTAAAGATGAAGGAAAATTATGTAGGGTTCTGACTGTGTATGTCTTGAAATGACATGACATTAAAAGTATCGTCGTGACAAATTAATTCTTGTCTTTTCTACGTTCATTGAATTAAGTGAGACTACTTGATTTGTATGTTATCTATTTCAATCATTGGTACGGTCTAAATATTGCTTAATCAGTGATATGACAATATAAGTGGAAATTATTCTTATTCCAATTTTGGCAATTGAAACAGTAATGGTAGTATTAGACATTTCCTTATATGGAAATATTTTTCATTCGTCGACCGAGCATCCAGTGCTACTCTTGGTTGAAATTTCCATAATAGGCCCCTATGTTTCAACTAAGTGTTATCGCTCTTTCCAGTATCGATGGCGATTTTCTTCCTAAAATCTGTTCGAAATTATGAGAAACCTCTTGATTATTTCATTATTTTCTCTTAGATTTACACGTGCTTTCTATTGCAGATGTTGCTACAGTTGAAATGACTTTGGGTCTGCTGTTTGTTGGAGTTCGTTTTCTTTTGATTCTGTAGCGCTATTCTCCAAGTCTCTAAGAAGGACGGTCATCTTCAAGAATTATAGGTTTATCTTATTTTTTTCTAAAAGACATTTTAATCATTGACCTGTGAGAACGGTTGTATATAATCGATAGCTTGGATATCTCTCAATGAGCTGGGTACTATGCATGCATCCATATGAGAGTTTAGATCTGACGACGCTATAAAGGTCAGGATGTGAGTTCTTAGGTTTTATAGTATCGTGCATTGTTGGACAAAACTACCCATAGTGCAATGGTCGGGAAGACTAAATGACTACTGTACCACTGGAAGAGGAAAGTTGATGTCGTATTCTCTTTTGAGGAACTAAAGAATCTTTCTCAGTGTAATCTGAGAAGTCTGAGACGAAATACTTCAAAGTTGCTGTACCCAAATTACAAGATTTGGACAGTGGTATCAGGAAATGTTTAAGCCTTTCTTTAAAATTGGTTGTATCAGGTTTATATTAATAGACTGAAAAAAGAATAGAATTTGTCTATATTTCTGAGATGAGGTATTATGTACACTATTTACATTATTCGGACTATTGTTCTCATCTTTGTCGCCATATTTATTACAACGTTTCGGCTGTTGTACGCTTCGGCCTTCTTCAGGTGGTTGGAAAGTCGAACTGAACCCTTTATTTCGCTCACTGGGGTAGACTGTTCTAGTTCCACGTGCCATGTTTAATGAATATCAGTTGTCAGTTATCTCCTATTAATTCCCCTCTCCAAGTTCTCCACTGCCTTAACCGGGTATTGAACTCACAATCTTTGGGTCCTGTCACTGAATCTAACCAACGCCTTTATCCACTGTGCCATGTGTCCTTGATGGCGCGTCGAACTAGAACAGTCCACCCCAGTGAGCGAAATAAAGGGTTCAGTTCGACATTCCAACCACCTGAAGAAGGCCGGACCGTACATCGGCCGAAACGTTGTAATAAATATGTCGACAAAGATGAGGACCATAGTTCGAATAATGTAAATAGAAGAATAGTTGTTATTATTTACTATGTTCTGAAATTGCTTATTGGAAACCCATGAAAAACTGAAGAAATTAAGGAAGTCTATTAAAACTAGATAGCCATACAGTTAAATGGCGTACGTGATACACGCTTGAGCGACATGTTGTTTTCGATTCATAACTGCCCACAGTAGGTTACTGTTTCTTTCTACATTAGACTGATTGTCAACTAAAGAGATAGAAACCAGTCTATCCTATAATTCAACCCACAGCTGTGGTGGGAGGAGTAGGAGAAGAGATGGATTCATACATTTCTGAAAGGTATTTGCGCCTAAGTAAATGTAACAAACTCGACTGGAAACTAGATTGAAAATAAGTGAATATATTTATCTGATATATCGACTTCCATTCGTATTACCGAATTAAGTACTTTTGCATACGTGCAAATAAGATTGTAATTATAAGATCATCATTCGGAAAATTGTTTTCTTCCATTTTCAGTTGGGTGAAGTCTAAAATCAGTGAATACGATAAGAATCCAAAAAAGTTCAAGAGGCCGTTGATGAACATTGCAAGGTGGTAGTACTTGTCTTGAGCCATTTACATGAAGCCATACATCGGCCAAACAAGGCCTTTGGCAAAATACAGTCGCTTTTTTCTATTGTGTCGTGTATCAGGTGTCTTTAGACTGGCACAGCGAAATCGCTCGATTCCTCACTGAAAATAAAAAAGCCGTCATTTCACCAAGCGAAAGGTCTATCGGTAATAATAAATAACACAATACAATAATGCCTATATTGGTCACTGTTATTGTCATCGACAAGGAAATATTGCCGGTTGCTTGTCATTGATTTAGAGTAAACTGACTGAGAGATCCTTCCTGTCCCACATGTTTCCCAGACCATCTGCCCGATACAAAGAAATACACGTTGCTGGATATTTATTTGGAAAAAGGAAATCCTTTACTTGCCAGGAAATATCATCTTCATATTGGTTATTGGTTCCTCAATTTGCGGTCCAATGAAAAGTTTCTGATACATTTACCCTTCTTTTCAGAAACACAATATGTTTCTAACAACATGTGTTTTTTTTTTGTTTTGTTTTTTTTTTTTGTGGCTCGGAGATTTGCTTCTGATCGGTAATTTATTTTCCTCATTTTTATATACATAATATTACATCTATCATTTCTTTTGCACGGTCTACTAAGAGATTATACCTTAAATGATTTCTTACATAAGGTCTATTTTTTCACTTTGTCTATAATAACATATGCTCTTTTCTTATTTAATAAAAAAACATTTTTCACTCGATGTGAGATAAAAGTGCTGAGGACCTAAATTAGCATTAATCTTCATCTTATTTTCAGCGATTCTTGTACATTATCCACCCCCCGGAATTTTGGGAGTTGGACGTCTTAGCTCTCCAAAATTGTGTTGTCTTCTCCTTCTTCATTCTTACCAATGCTTGCCTCGTTACGGTCTTTCTTTGTCCCAACATTGTCATCCAATCGCACAAAGTCATTAAGTTGTTTACGCGATCTATCTGTCTGCATTTCATTTCTTCAGTATATCTTGCGACAGGTTCTTTCGGATCACTGTCTTCGTAGTTCCCATTTTCCTTTAAAAAGTCCTCATTTTGCACACGGTTTTGTCCGCTTGTAGAACAACATCTGACAATTCGAGACTCTTCTTTATCTGTAAAGAAAATTTCAAACATTTTCTGTCGCATAGGATAATAAATATGAAACAATAGTTCAGCATTATTTTTTTGTCTTTAACGAGACTTTCTTGAAGGTATATTTCCCTATTCCTCTGTTCGGATTTCTTTGCTATATTTTTTTTCTTTTCCTGCACTACATTAGTAATTATATTCTGTATTTGCTTGATTCTGCTTACTCCAATTTGAAACTCACGTCTTGTGCTCTCTACCGCTCCTAAAATATTATTTCCACCATTTCTCTTGAAGCTTATTATTATTATTATTATTATTATTATTATTATTATTATTATTATTATTATTATTTCATAATTCAAATCAATATTCCTTGGAGAGAAATCGATAAATCAATCGGTTAAATAGAAAGGTAGTTTGAGAACTTTCGCTTTATAAGCATACAGCTAAAAGAATGGTATAATAACAAAAATCAAAAACTGCACATTGACATTAATAATTTTCTTATCCCAATCGCGGTTGAGACCAACTAGAATTATATGTGACTTACGGCCCTATCACGTTGAAACACCGATTCCAGTATGATCAACGAAGTTAGGCAACGTCGAGCCTGGTCAATACGTAGATGGGTGACTACTTGGGCGTACTTAGCTACACGGAATTGTTAATCAAGGAGACGTTTGAATTGTTATATTCACTTCCGCACAAATACCATTGCGAAAGATATAAATCCTCCTATTCTCTTCCAGCTATGACTTAATTAGTAGGATTTGCATCACTAAATCTTTATTATCCTCAACCCAAACTCTTACATACTGAAAATATTACCTGGTTTTAAATAACCCGCAAATGAGTGATAAGCCGTAAAAAAAAAGCAAATCTATCAATGTAATTCAAATATATTAGGTTGGTGCAAAAATAATGACGTAATAATGTCGTTTTTTGACGTTAAAAAATACATCAAAAAACGACATTATTACGTCATTATTTTTGCACCAACCTCATACGAACACAGAAGAATTAAACAGACCAACGCTACCTGACAAGAAAAATACAGGTGAGGTCTACTTAACCAATGAAACATGAACAATATATAAATAAAATACCAGAATATTCTTTCCTCCTCTATATTCTATTTTTGATGAAGCTTTAATAAAAGTGTAACATATTCAATTTATCAACGTTTCCTATTTGTTCCTCATACTATCATTCTATCGGATTCTGATCCATATTTGATCACAATATATATATATATATATATATATATATATATATATATATATATATATATATATGACACTGAACGAATGATAATAATTTGAAGGAAGAAAAAGTCTTAAATAAAATCGAAAGTGAACACAAAAACGATGAAGGTAGTAGATAGATTGATGGACATAACGAAAACTAAAGAAAATATTCTTTTATGTTTTTTTCTCATTTCGTCAGTAAAGGAACTCCCTAGAAAATTGTGCTGAAATCCACTTAAGTACCCGGTTAAAGTGAAGTCCAAGGTATGATGTGAGAGGAGTGCGATAACATCCGCGAGGCAGTCGGGGCTGGCATTGTTTTGGACAGGGACCACCAAGCTAGTCACAGATAATAATTCTATGGCTACAAGTAAGTGGAGAATATGGTCAAGAAATTATTGTATATCAGTTCTTGATAGGGGTAGAAGATGCGCGTGTCGCTAAAGAAACATAATTTTCTTAGTCGGAAATTTCTTGTCAAGTGTGTAAAAAACGATGAACTTTGGAAGAAACATTAACATTAGGAATAAAAAAAAAGCAGATAAAAATTTTACGATGATGTTAAAAGTAATACTAGTTTTGTGTCAGGCATCAACGGATTGGGTGGAACACCTATTCTTTCGATGCTGGCAGTGTGAGGAGCAGATATGAGGAAGTGGGAACAAAAATGAGTACGCCCACTGAAAGTTACTGATGTGAGGTGCGAACAAGAAAAGGATGAGAACAAGATGGCGGACTGATGTGGTGGGGGATCTCCACATATTTGGAAAATGCACTTTGTGCAGAGTTCTGATTTGATATTTGGAAAATTGTGGAACCCCAGTTCGTGTCGGACGACACAAGTATTCATAAAAATAAGAATTACCGACGCTTCTTTTGCGCCAAGAGGGGTTTTGCTGCCACGAAGAACTCCTGACTCATGCCTCATTCCAGACTATTAGATAAATTGAGCAGAGTGCCCTGATCAAATTGCAAAATATAAGAATTAAAAGTTTCTATATAACAACAGAGAGAGAGAGAGAGAGTCGGGGGACTAGAGTTTCATCAACATTCCGTAATTAGCTGTCTGAAGAAATCTCTGACTTAAAGTTTTAAACCTAGTTTCCGATACTAGGAAACGAAAAACAAAGTGTCACGAAATTAGGCTACCAGGGAATAGTCGTAGATTCTTATACGAAAATGTGTTCCAGTATAAATCTAGGTTATATAAACCTTGTTGATTCACGCAATTTTTTTTTTGTATTATAATAGCGTCCCGCCTGAACGAAACCTATCCAGCGATATCTGATGACAATTCAATCCTTGCCTGCCTTGTGATCAAGAGAAACACAACGTGGAACAGGGATCGAAGTGAGCAACTTCAGGCTTAACCGGAGGATTTAATCACAGACGAGGATGAGAAGGCGTTGTCAAGAAGCGCGGGAGCCAGGATGGCAGGTAGCGTTTTATATATATATATATATATATATATATATATACCCAAGTATATGATTGGTGTATACGGAATAAATTCCAATAACCAACAATTACTATTCTTAAAACAGTGCTCAGTACAAAGTAGACCAGTGTCTATCAAGTGATGACATTCAACATCATCACTTGAAAAGACACCGGAGGTGTTGAAACAAAGTGGCTATTTTTGTAGTGATTTTATAACATATTTATGTTATAATTTTTAAATAAATAATTATATATATATATATATATATATATATATATATATATATATATATATATATAAGTTTGTGTGTGTGTCACTTGTACATATGATTGTAACTTCTCACGACTTAGATTTGAAATTACTTTGTTCGGAATAACGCGCCTCCCGTTTGAGAATCACTGCTATATTACAATTTTACAAGTACACTTGAAAGATACAAACGGCGATGGTCATCCACTCGTTGAAAAAGTAAAAAAAAAAAAGAAAAGAAGTTTATATTACGGCCGGTGAATAATGGCAGGGGATGGAGTGACGCAGTGTCACAGAGAAACCACGATGATCCAGTTTTCCCTTCGGGTAGTAATATTACTAGTAAGGACAGCCTCTTTTTTGCACAGCGTTTGTTGTTGCATATAGGTTATACCTTCTGTGCGTGGGGCACGTGTATATATATATATATATATATATATATATATATATATATATATATATATATATATATATATATTTAACTCTCTGTACGACCTAGCATTGTAAAATTCTCTCTGAGGACACAGCCTATTTGTTATTCTCTTTCCTTTTAGTCATTCCCTTTCCTTTCAATCATTCCATTACGTCTGTAAAGTACGATGTTATTATATCACAGATATAATAATGTCCATAATGGAGGAAATTCAAATGAGAGAATAAATCTTTCTTCCATAGCAAACCCGCGTTATAATAAGAATATGCCAACCGTTTGAATATGATTATTTACATTATTTGCAATTGGCATAATCTGTTCATATATGCTGTTATTACAAGTTTTCGATTTTGTTGGAATAATTTTTTGTAATAATTGTCTGGATGTAAATAATGTAAATAATGATAACTCCTCACCTCAAAAATTCACACAGAAATTAGGAATATTGAATTTTGACGATATTCCTTTTGAGTAAATTTTAAGTTTTTTTGAGAAATATCATTTGAAATTCTTACATGGATCACAGATAGCTATCAAAAGCATTAGAGCGTGTGACTATCTCAGCCACTAAGCTGACCAAGAGAAATCAATGTGTGGACATACAGAGAAAGGAATAAATAAGTAAATAAATATAACGATATGTAGAAATAAATATTTTAACGGACACGGCCAGCAAAGTGTCAAATTTTTTGATATCTTGCCAAAATTTTTATTCTAATTTTCTTGCTTTCTTTTCCTCGGTCCCGTTTTCTTATCTCATGGAAGATTTATGGGGGAGAGTAATCGTGTCACTTGAATATGAATGAATAACTGGAGTTAAGCTAAAAAGAGACATGAGTTATGACCTATCAATGAAACTCTTCTTTTTGCATATGTACAGTGTCCCTTCAACACTCCAAAATTTCCTGTCCTTTGTAGCTATTAATAAATTGTATTTTTCTTATATCGCCTTAACCCTGTTCTGCCATTCATTTACGCAAGCTTGGTAGGTAGTTGTTTCTTTACTAGTCTTTTATGGCTTCCATTTGTCCTTTGAGTATCAAATTTTCTAAGCCCTCTTTCCTCATTACATGCTCTTGACATTCCAACGGTCTCTTTCTGATGCCAATTATAAATGTTGGTTTTGTTTACATTTTTTTCTAAAACTTCGCCGTTGCTCACATATTTGGTGCAAGATATTCTTCGCATCATTCTGTAGAACAAGATTTCTGTTGTTACTCGTTCATCTGTGAGGAGATTGTCCAACATGTACTGCCAAATAAGAGAACTGTTATTGCAGGCTTTAGCTTATTTTAAATATCAATAGTTCTATTTTAAATATCAGTGAATCATATACCAACTTTACCTGCACTCACTGGTGAAAAGACTCGTTGCTGGAATTTCTCTGTTTGACGAAGAGAATGAAGGGACAGTTAGTGATCACGTGGCCAAATTTAACGTTTATTATTAACTTACCCCCCACCCACGTGATGCAGTGTAGAAAAGGTGTTAAAACCATGAGATATCGTGAAGAATAGTAAATAATGTTAGCGTTTTTTTGTTGTTATTTTTTTTTGTTTTTTTTTTTGTTTTTTTTTTTGTTTTTTGGACGTTGGGGTCAAAAAGATGGATTTGTAAAAATGGATATTTCCATAAAAAAGTTTTGGTTTTTATATATCCGTACCAGTGAATTTAGACATGATACACGCTTTATAAACAATCTGAGAGTTATTATTGGGGAAATGACAATGTTTGTTTATTTTTCATCTTTTGACTATCATTACGAGCGTTTAAAGACATTAAAACGATTGATTTTGAGTATCTTGTGTGAAATGTCATTTTAAAATTGAAAATAATTGATATATTCTCGTTTATTCATTATAACATTGAAGATAGAAGAATATAAGTAATTTTTCCAGCTTATCATTTTCAAAGACCACTTTCCTTATTATGCGCCATTGACATTTCAATTGTCTCATTCTGATGTCAAATATAAGAGTTCTTTTGTTTTCACTTTTTTTTTCAAAACCTACGCCGTTTCACACATGTTCAGTGCATGATATTACTAGGATCATTCTGTAGGGATGCATTCTATTGCTTCAAGCCTCTTCTTCATGTGTGTGGAGATTGTGTAGCATTCACTCCCATATAAGAGGACTGTTATTACGTATGAGTTCAGTACTCTTTCCTTTTTTGTAAGGAAATATTTTAACTTTTGGGAAACATTTTTGGCTACACAATACGCCTTCCTTCGGATTTCAGTGTCGAACATTTCGTCCTCAGTTAAAATACTTCCCACATATAAAACCAATTACGACATATATGAAATCATATAAGACTATTACTTGTGAAACTTCTAAAATAGAATAGTTAAACGTTATTCAAGATTCAAGTAAAGTTTTAATTTATACATATGATCTCTTGTAAATATAACATTTAAGTTTAATAAAGTTCGAGCATATTTCATTTACACTTTTTTTTAAACCTACATTTCTAGCAGCTTGTATCTGACCAGACTTAACGAGTACGAAAAAAACGCTAATTTTTCTATTGCTATCTATTAGGTTTGTGCAAAAATAATGACGTAATAATGTCATTTTCTGACGTTAAAAATACGTCAAAAAACGACATTATTACGTCATTATTTTTGCACCAATTTAATATTAACCCTATTTTGCCCAGCACCTACGAAAACGGTGATTTCTGTTACGAAATATTGTATTATAATTGTCTAATACGCATGCGTACGACTTTATTATAAGCCCATGAGGAGTCTGAATAGATTTGGTTTGCTTTGTTTGGTTTGCTTTGATTTCTTTTACGGCATATCAACCTCAATAGGTTATTTAATGCCGACAAAATTTTTATTGTTGGTAATATTTGATTTCAAAAATCTATTTCTGGTAATATTTATCTTTCAAATATATATCGCTGTTAATATCTTCTTTTTTGTTTTTTTTTTCAAAAAATATATAACTGGTAATATTTGTTTTTCAAAAATGTATAGCTGGTAGTAATTTTTTACAAAGTATTTCTGTATTAAAACCTATTTTTACACTTTCATTGTGTTTTGACCCCAGTTTGAGGGTTAACTATTTGGCTATAGCTGGGATGCTAACAGGTGCTACCACAAATTTATATTGGTGCGACAACACATGCGCATGAACGAGAGATGCTGGTAATTTTAAAGTAAAAACCAGATTCAAGATGTCGCTAAAAACTTTTTTCACGGCATGAAAGATAATCGATAAAAAAAATGTCGAAAATAATAAAAAAAAGATAATCTTTTGTTTCGGCTTCATAAAGTGAATATTTTGACAACCATTAAACTTATGTTATTTTCTGATGTGGTTCTGCTGTATGCATGATACGTTCAACACGGCCTTAGTCCCCTGGTGCCTGCCCTCTCGTGACAGCTGAACTACAACTGCGGCACATCACGTGCTACATATTCTCACTGAGTCAGGAGAGTAGTCGGAGGGAGCAAGAGAAACAAGTTGCGAACTAGGAATTACGAGTAGTTTTAGAATTGTGGGTTAAAGAAATCACCCCATGTGACTAACGCAGGGTTAAAGGAGGTTTCTCTCCTCATCTCAAGAATGGTCAGCATTGGTCTAGATCGGAATCTGTATGCAAATGTCTTCAAATAACAACCTTTCTGACATATAATTAAAAAAAAGAAATTTGGACACCCCAAGGTGGTGTAATGATTAGCAAGCTAGAACAATTACAACTGAGTAGGGTTTTCGATCCTCACTGGATACCCCATACTTTCGGCCTAAAAGTTTACTATAATAAAAAAAAAAGTAATCTACTTCTCTTTCGTTTGTCTCTCGGGTTTAGTTTATATATATATACTTTTCGCAATAATATCGTCTAGTTTTTATTTTATTATGTTCTGTTTATTTCGTCGGGAGAAACCATTTTCAAAACGAAAATGTAAATGCTTGTTTCGTGACTTTAAAAACAACTTACTTTCCCTTCTTTCGCGACGTACTTTTTACAATTTTATTTTACTTATTATATGTACATTTTTATACATCAGTATGCCCCCCTTTGTTATATGATGATGTCAAATGCTATATAAATCTTTCTTCTTTTATATGCCGTGTCTGTTCGGAAAGTAGACGAGCTTGGCTCTTCACAACTTCCTATGAATATACTGTCATTCATTCACACAAGCCCGTTAGGTTGCTTAAGTGATGTTCACTTCTAGCTCTTTTTAACATAAAATTATCAAAGCTTTCTTCGAGATACAAGAGCTATTTTGGTTCCCTGGTGTATGAGTAGTGTAATGAATAGTGACTAGGAAGAAGAAATCGGAGTGCCGAGTTCAAATTCTAGTTGAGTTTCGTTACATTCACTTGAGAAAGGTATGAATAAATCTTCTTCGCCTGTTATCCGTTAAAGAGTACAAATTTAATATGGAAAAAAAAACTCATGGTTATTGCAAAATAAATGAGAATTATTCTTGCAATCCAAAACATGTTTCTATTAGGTTGGTGCAAAAATAATGACGTAATAATGTCGTTTTTGACGTCATTATTTTTGCACCAAACTAATAGTTTAGATAACGAGGTAAGCCGTCAGAAACTTATCGAATCTATTTGTTTACATATCCTTTAAGCTTTCTCCTTGCTCACATATTCACGCATTGCTTCACAGATAAAGGTGGGACTCGAGGTAAATGGTCAACTTTTTTCTAACTTACAGGTGAATTCCCTTTGCTTGGAAATTCAGCCCTTTTTAAATTTGAAAAATAAAGACAGTTCACATACTAATGTTTTTATACTGTTGTTCACCTAGGCGAAAAAGCTACTCGTGGCAAAATGTTACTGAATGAGGTTGTCCTACCTGCATAAACGCAAGGAATAAAAGGTTCATATTATGACGTTATTTAGGATAAACAATTATGGGAATGGAGAAGCCGAAGAAGAAAAAAAAACTGAAAGCCATATTGACTACATAATTATCAACAAAAGATTCAGGAATGCAGTTGTTCACTGCAAAACATTCAAGTGTCCACTATGGAAGCCACCACGTCCATATTATATGTAAACTAAGAGTCAAGCTACGGAAACTGAAGAAGGTTAACGCAACATCCAAATTGCAAGACAACAGACTCTTGAAGGAAAAATATATGGACATGGTAAACAGAAGATAAGAGACAAAATGGGAAAGGAAACTCGAAATTGGATACACTAAGAGAAGCTTTTATGACATCATCAAACGACATCATTCCAAAGAAGAATGGACGAAGAACAAGAAATAAAAAACGAATGGATCACAGACATGAGGCGTAGGAGACAGAAAACAATGCCATGACATGGAATGGAATACAGAAAACTACACAATGAAATAAGCGTCAAATGCAGTGTGGCACCATTTAACGAGGCAGAAAGGGAAAGGAAAGAAAAGAAGGAAAGGAGAGGCTAAGAACCGAATCGTGAGTGATAAGCAAGAACACACACACAGCTAAGAGACAATGGATAAAAGGATATTTTGATAAGTAACAAATGGCGAAAGAGTGTCATTACAATGACAGGGAAATTCTGAGTAAAAAGAGAGGGAAAGAAGGAAAGATTCAGATATGTTTTGGCATCGGCTGTGTTATCTAAGGATATGAAAACAAACTATTGGTACGGGAAGACATCTTATTATCAACTACAGACCGGCTGGATAGAGAAAGAAAGAAAAATTCAAATGAAAATGTTATTTCGTTAAGTGACGAAAAACAGACAACTAAAAATGGACTTGGACAGATATGAAAAATTAAAAACCACCCACGGAACATCCTTGGCCTGCGATAATAAAATGTTGTTATCAGGAATTTGTACCGAAGGAAATGAATGTGTTTTCTTTCTTTCTTCGAGGCGACAGACGGACTGGAACTTTGGAGATGTTCCTTTTTGAGACCATGTCAAGAAGACCACACATTCTGATAATTAGCGATAAAATACCTGACGTAAACCACGTGTAGAACAAGAGTTATGACCGCCATTGTCATATTGTCCCGTTCGTGGCTGGAGAAATGATAAACCATTAAGGGGAAGAAAAGGGAAATAGAAGAGATATTTTTTTTTCTAAGCAAGATATTTTTTTTTCTTCCTGAAACAAAGCCGCAGATTCGTCCACGCCCGACTAAGACATCATTGGTCGAGTGGTGATCACGTGATGCACGAGGGAGGCTGTTGCCGCCCATCTGGAGGATGAGTAAGAGATGTGGGGAGGGCAGTTCACGCCCCTCTGAATTATGATGAGAAGGTGGGAGCAAGGAAAGGTTCCCAAAAATGGAAAAAGGTGGAAATTCCTAACCAGAGAGGTGGATATGTATTAAGAATTATCGAGGAACCCCCCGGCGCCGACAAACTCACCCCGGTTTTGGTCGGCGCCCATATAAACGAAGCCACAACGAGCAGAAATGAGTCGAGTCCCAGCAAGTTCCCAGAGTCAGTCTCCGGTTGAGGCAAGCCTCGCAGATAGCTGACCAGGATTGGCACACTTTCCGGACCCATATCTTCAAAGCAAGAACAATTATTTTGAAGAGCGACTTAGATCCAGATGACCGAAATAGTGTTTTTTTTTTTTTACTTTCGTCCAAAGACCCACCGAAACACCAATTTCTTAGAGAGCAGACGACTTGAAGTGTTAAAACTTGCCTAGGGGAAAACGACGTGTCACAATCCATAGAACGGGTCGGGAGATAGATGCAGTCCTATGTATCGAACAACTAGACATAAAGTTTGTTACCTTTTTCTTTGATACTTTGAACTTTTGAGTTTTCATTTTATTGCCTTTTATGCGTATTTTTGTGGTATCACCCCCGTTGGACTCGGTTTGCAGTACGGCCCCGATGACTGATTGATTTCCTCTGCCTAGATCAATTCACAACGTGGGTAGGCAGACTGGGAATAAAAGTAGGACGTCACAGTTGGTGCCGTGGTAGACTGGGATAGAACGACACGGTTGGCGCTGCGACCAGGGGACGACGTCACAACTGGTGCCGTGACCACATAAACTGGAACAGTCACTGCCACAATTAGTACCGTGACAGCAGGACAGGATCCTGGATCGACCGCTGTTGCTGAGAAATTTCAAATCGGACTCAAAACGACCCTGGACCGAGTGGAACGAGAACAGAATCGTCCGTAAGGTAGGACACTTTGCTTGATTTCCCAACCTCGATTGTTGCTGCGTAGATTGTCTTTCTCTTTAAATATGTCGGACTATGATTCAGATAGAGCAGTGGGGGATGAAGAGGGGGTTAGACAAGGGTTGTCAGCTGACCTGAGAAAGTTGTTGGGTGGACCGAGGGTCCCAGCATTTGACGGCAGTGGGAAAGATTTCAAAAACTGGCTGGCAATCCTGGAGAAAAGCCGAATTATATATGAACTCACAGAGCAGGAGACCCTGTATCTGGCATATGATGCCACAAAGGGGAAAGCCTCTGAGTTTATAAAGGAGCTCTTGGAGGGTCAACCCCACTTGCCTTGGGAAAAATTAAAGGGACTATTGACCAAAGAATTCACCGACGAGGGCACGGCTATAGAGGCCATGCGGGCCCTGTTAAAGCTGACACAGATGCGGGACGAAACCCCTGGAGAATTGGGGGCCCGAGCAGGGAAGCTGTCATCATTGGCCTTCCCAGAAGTGGTTAGAGACAATGCGTTCATGCAGGCCCAGTTAGCAGACCTGTATGTTGAGGCCCTAAGTGACGAGCGTGTTCGTCACGACGTGCTGAAAGAGGGGCCGGTGAGACTATCGGCGGCAATAGAGATGGCCAAGGAGAGCCAGGGCGTATGGGAAAGGGAAAAAAGGTGTGGAAGGAACCAGATACTAAGTCAAGAGGTCGGAAAAAGGGGGAAAGGCGGAAGACCCCCCGCGTGGAATCGGAGGGTCAAGCTAGAAGTAGATCAGCCTGAGGTGTGGGAAGAAGACCCCAATAGAAAGTCATGGTCAACCAAGCATGGATTTTATAAGCCCACGCCGGGTAGATACGGGCTGGTCTGCTGGACCTGTGGGCGTGAGGACCAAAGAGCGGCGGAATGTCCGACGAAGTGGGGTTTGCCCCCAGACTTCGAACAGGACAGGTGCACCAGGTGTGGAAAAAAGGACACTTGGCCTAGTGGTGCGGGCTGAGAAAAGGCGCCCCACCGATATTAACAAAGAAGGCCGAGCCCAAGAGACAAGACCAGGGAAAAGCCACCGGGCCACCGGGAGGGTGGCCCAGTAAAAAGAAGGGAAATAAAAGCTTGGACCAGTGGTCGGGCGAGCCGCTTGGGTAGAGGACAGGTCCCCCCGGGAGTAAACAAGAGGTTAGCCCAGTTGAAGAGAAAAAGAGCAAAATGTTGGACATGTGGTCAGGTGTGCCACTTTGCAGCGAACTGTCCGGCAAGAAGGTGCTGGTTTTATAGGAGACCAGGGCACTTGAAGAGAAGCTGTATCCTTAGGAACAGCCGCGGGAGACTGGGAGAGGTCCAGCCGGGCCCGCCCAGGTGCGAAAAGCGCAGAACTTCCCCCCGTAAGAATAATGAAGGTGATTTATTGCTGCCGGCGCCTATGGCTGGGATGACCCAAGGGTGGGAGCCCAGGAAGAGGAAAGCCCAAGTGTTTTCTTCGCTGACGCAAGAGAAGGAGCTATCCTGTAGAGCAGAGATAGGGGGTAAGGCGATGAAAGCTCTGGTAGACACAGGAGCATCTGTGTCATTGCTGAGAGAGGAAGCATACAGGCGGGTGAAACGGAAGAGTAGGTTACGGGAAGCGGACATAGAGGTCACGCAAGCAGATGGAGCCCCGTGAAGATAAAAGGGATGGTGAGGCTCCCTGTGAGGATTGGGAAATTAAGAAGCACCCAAAATTTTTACGTAACCATCGACCTGTGTACGGAGGCAATCTTGGGAGAGGATTGGCTCTGGAGCCAGAGGGCCCAGATAGAGTTCTACCCCACTGTGCTGATAGTGAATGGGGAGAGAACGCCATTGAGATGCCCACCGGAAGAAGATATAATAATAGTGGTGGAGGAAGATGTAAAGTTACCCCCTAGAACGGCGGTGTCGGGAAAGGGTAGGTTAATGTCAGGGAAGAAAATAGGAAAAGGACCCCTGCAGTTGGTCCCTGTGGAAGGGAAGGGCCTAGAAGAGAATGAGGTAACTCTGTGTGAGACGGTGGTGGAGGCAGCTGATTTAGTGCCCATTATGATGGTGAACCAGGCCCAAAAGACTATAAAGGTTAGGAGAGGGGTAGAGATAGGGAAAGCGCTAACCCTACGGACTCTGAATCGGGTGAGATTCGAAGAGGAACGAAGAAAACTTGTAGAGCAAACAGAAGGAATAGTGGACGAAGATATATTAGCACCGGATCAATTTAGAACCAGGGTGGGAGGTCTGCTGAGGGATAATCGAGATGTGGTAGCCCAGTCAGACAAGGAATTGGGCCAGACCCACAGTCAAAATGAAAATCGACACCGGAGATCACCCCCCTGTGAAATTAAAACCCTACCGGACACCTATTCATAAAAGACCCCTTGTAGAAGAGGCAGTAGAAGAGATGTTGGAAGCTGGGATGATCGAAAGATCGATCTCCCCTTGGAGCTTCCCAATCGTAATAATAGGTAAGAAAGATGGCGGGCACCGTTTTTGTGTAGATTTTAGGAAACTGAATTCTATATCGAAGCCGTTGGCGGTACCATTGCCACTAATAGATGACATATTGGCATTATTAGGGAAGGCAAAGTACTTCTCTACGTTGGACTTGAGGTCCGGGTATTGGCAGGTAGCCCTTGATGAGGCTGACAAGGAGAAGGCCGCATTTGCGTGTCACCTAGGACTGTTTCAGTTCAGAGTTATGCCATTCGGTTTAGCTAATGCCCCGGGAATCTTCCAACAGCTGATGTCAATAGTGTTAGGAGGATACGAGAGCTTTGCAATGGCATATTTGGACGATATCTTAATATTTTCGGAGACAGTAGAACAACACTTTTTCCATCTAAAACAAGTGTTGGGAAGGTTAAGAAAACACGGCTTAAAATTGAAATTGTCGAAGTGTCAGTTTCTGAAGGAGGAGACTAGATATTTGGGCTTTGTTATAAACGGAGACGGTATTAAACCCGACATGGATAAGGTGAAAGTCATAAGGGAAATGCCAGAACCTAAGACAGTGAGACAGGTAAGAGGTTTTATAGGAGCTATAGGTTACTACCGACGCTTCGTCCCGGCATTTTCGAGAATTGCCATACCACTAGTAGCCCTGACGAAGAAATACGCTAGGTTCAAGTGGACAGAGGATTGTCAACAGGCATTTGATACGTTAAAAGAACAGTTGACAGCCGTCCCACTGCTGACGTACCCAGACCTCAGCAAGCCCATGGTACTATACACTGATGCCAGTGAGCAGTGTGTAGGAGCAGTTCTTACCCAGCCGTGTCCCGATAAAGAAGGACCAGTGCCAGGCATACCAGAGGAGGTACCGATATACTTTCTCTCTCATAAGCTCTCAGAGACACAACAGAGATGTCCAGTAATAGAAAGAGAAGCATATGCTATCATGTATGCTCTCCAAAAACTGGACTACTACTTGAATGGTGCGGTCTTTACTATAAAAACAGACCACAAACCTCTGCAGTACCTATTGCAGGCAGAGTGGACAAATAATAAGAAGATTCAACAGTGGGCACTTAAGTTAAGTGGCTACCACTGTAAGATAGAGTATTTGGCAGGGAAGGAAAACATGTGCGCAGATTTACTCTCAAGAATACCGAAACAACTGGAAGAAAGATCTGTAAAAGTAGAGGAGGGAGTAGATGATAAAGCCTATAGAATAGGAGTAATTAACTCTAATAAGCTCAAAGATCGCCCTATGTTAGAATCGGACGAAGAAGGGGACACACAGATAATAACCGATCCCTACTGGACAGAAAGAAATTGAGAAGGAGCAGGCTGACAGTGAAATAGCTGCCCTGAGAGAAAAGGTGAAGGCAGGAGAGACCACCAAGTATGCCATAATAGAGGAAATGCTGTATTATCTCTCAGGCAGGGATGAGGAAGTCAAGCCCAAGTTGTATGTGCCCAAAAGTTTAAGACAAGAGGTATTAGAACAGTGCCACGAGAGGTTGGGTCACATGGGAATTGATAGGACATGTGATCTAATAGGAAGAAAGTACTATTGGCCCAAATTGTACGGAGAGGTCACTAACTATGTTCGGAGCTGCGTAGTG
The DNA here is from genome assembly GCA_963932145.1 of Acanthosepion lycidas. Lineage (NCBI taxonomy): Eukaryota > Metazoa > Mollusca > Cephalopoda > Sepiida > Sepiidae > Acanthosepion > Acanthosepion lycidas. The sequence goes on from OZ010579.1 coordinate 47,711,043, forward strand.
TGCCAGTCGCAGAGCAGAAGGCAGGAGATGGCACCATTGGAGGAGACGGACGTGCCGAACTTCCCCTTCGAGAAAGTGAGTATGGATGTATCAGGACCATATGGGGAAACTGCGTAGGGAAACAACTACATTATGAGTTTTGTCAATTGGCTAACAAATTGGCCTGAGGCATTTGCAGTACCAGACAAGAAGGCTAGAACTGTGGCCGGTTTGATAATAAGTGAAATCTTCCCTAGGTATGGCGCCCCTGTGCAGTTGGTAACAGATAATGGCACGGAGAATGTAAACAGCATAATGAGAGAAGTGCTGACAGGTTTGAATATAGAGCATGTAAAAACATCTCCATATCACCCCTAAGGAAATGCTAAAGTGGAAAGGTTTCATAGAACCTTGGGAGATGTGTTGGCCAAGCTGGTCAGAGAGAACACTGGAAACTGGGACTTGTATTTGACACAGGCTCTGGCGGCCGTGAGGTTTACGATAAAAAAAACCTCCAGATTTTCTCCTTACTTTATGTTGTTTGGCAGAGACGTGGTCTTGCCTGTTGATAACCTATTGAAGCCCCGAAGAAAGTATATGGGAGAAGATCATCATCAGCTGTTGCTAGAACAACAACATAAAATATTTGTTCAGTCCAGAAGAAGAATAAAGAGGGCCCAGAAGAAAAGAAATGAGAGAGTGAATGCTGAAAGAAAGGTAGTAGAATTGAAGGTTGGAGACCCTGTCTACTACAAAATCCACCAGAGAGAAGGAAAGCTGGACCAAAGATGGGAACCGTACTACCGGATAGTAGAGCAGACAGGTCCAGTATCATATGTAATATGGGATCAAGTGGCAGGACGAGGAAGGAGGGTCCATGCCAATGATCTAAAGAAGGCTGAAATAGCTAACCTGGAAATGAGCGAGCCGAGGCCTAAGAAGACAAGGACAAGGAAGGTAACTCTGGTTGAGCCGGAAGAAATGGAGACGGAGGAAGATTCCGAAGAAAATGAGGAGATAGATCGACTTGGCCAGATAGACGAAGCGATCCGAGTGACGGGGATGGAACTCTCGGCGGATATCAGCGGTGTTCAGTCATCGACTGAATCGGTGCAGAGAAGACCCTGCGAGGTAGCCATCGCACCCCCATGCCCAAAAGAAAGGAAGAGAAAGACGAGGAGATCCAATTAAGCAGCCAATGGCTCTAAAAGGAGGCACTCTGAACAGGACGAAGGGCCCAGCGAGTGGGAGGAAGAGGATCAAATACACCTTTCCCAGCTCAAGGAAAAGCTAAGGAACAGGAGAGATCTAGACATAGAGTCAGGAGGTACTAAAGACGTCCAAGGCGAGGACTCTAAACAGAAGGAAGAATCAGGGGAGGAAGAAGAGGACAAAACACCTCCTGGACGGGAATTAAACACAGAGGGAAGGTTAGAGGTTGAGCAGGGACAATCTCGGAAGATGAGATCAAGAAGGGTGAAGAACCCCAAATCTCAAAATAACAAAGAAGGCTGTGCAAAATAGAAAACATTCGGTGTCGACAGGTAACGACACTGGCTCATCCAAAAAACCTGCTGGCTGACTGTGGTGGATGTGGATGGAGGGGATGGAGTCGCGGGCTGCATCTCACGAAGGACGGAAGAAGATTATTGACATTGCTGACTGGCCATCAGTGGTGTCATGAAGTACGACCTTTTGGAGTGAGCGCCACGCACACCTGTCCGGGCCATTCTGTCTGCTAGGAGTTAGTTAGAGGAGGGAAGAGCTGAACGTAGTAAGAAATTATGGAATAATTGAGTGATGAATTAAGCAAGACTGAATGGTTGTGAAGAATAAAAACAAGAGAATCTTGTTGCAGGAAAGATCAAAATGAAAGGGTTGATGATGATCATGATGATGGTAGCTACACGAATGATAGCAAGTTACAAGGTGGAAACAGAATACATAGCTTTAAATTCAGGGAGAACGAAATTCATGTTGCTAACAGCTGAAGAAGCTAGAAAGTGTAGAGATGATGCTCTAGGGATTTGTACCTCGTTAAGCCCTATCTATATAACTGGTAACCACAAGATGTGCATACTATAATTGTTTGAAGGGAAGAGAGAGGGAATTAAGAGAACTTGCCAAGTAGAGGTATTAGCAAACACAGCATTACCACAAGCTAGCAGTGTTTCAGACGGGGTGTGGGCAGTAGCCACAGAGAAACCTATCAGCTTGTCTAGGGTGTGTGGGGGAGAGTCCACAAGGACATTAAGAGTAAGGCCACCATTATCCCTGTTAAAGTTACCCATGGGATGTTCGGCCTTTGGGATATCTATGTCCTTACCCCCTATTTCCAGGAAGAAGAAAGATATGAAGAGAAAGATTCAATCATAGAAATGATTGGCCGAGGCTTAGTCAATTGTACAGAATTATGGGAGCCAATAGTGAAGGGATTCTCCAATGTTACCTTGAATAAAATACCAGAACTAATGAAGCCGATAGAAAAGATCGATATGGATCAATTGAGGGACAAGTTAAGTGCGTTGGGAAATGAAGTATGGCTTGGGAAGGCGATGAGCAGATCGCGATAAGTTGGTCAATAGTGATGGGTACATTCATAGTTATAGCCATCGGGGGTATAGTAGTATGGAAGATTAAGAGTAAGAGGAGATTAACGAACGACAATCCAATGCGCATGCAGCAACTCGAGAGGGAGATGCCGAGCAGTGTTCCTTACTCATACAGAATCGGCGAAGAAATTGCAGGAAGACCAGCGGAGGAGGCTGGCGTGAGACCGCAACGTGCGGCTGAAAAACCCCCCACAGCGGAGAGGAAAACACTGACCAAGAAGAACAAGCCATAGTAACCACATCTGCACCCACAGGCACACACACACATGACATTACATATAGAATAGAAGAACTTGAAAAAGAACATTACACTTGCATGTAAAACGGAAGAAGAAAAAGAACATTACATTGCATGTAGAACAGAAGAAGATGAAAAAGAACATTACACTTGCATGTAAAACAGAAGAAGATGAAAAAGAACATTACACTTGCATGTAAAACAGAAGAAGAAAAAGAACATTACGTGCATGTAGAACAGAAGACGATGAAAAAAAAACATTACATTGCATGTAGAACAGAAGAAGATGAAAAAGAACATTACATTGCATGTAGAACAGAAGAAGATGAAAAAGAACGTTACATTGCATGTAGAACAGAAGAACTTGAAAGAGAACATTACAGTGCATGTAGGAAAGTAGTACAGAATTGCATGGGACAAATGCATGATGCATGTTAAATGGAGTATTTGGGTTTAGGTGTCAATTACCGGTAGATGACAAATCGGTTAGGGGAGGATTGTGGCACCATTTAACGAGGCAGAAAGGGAAAGGAAAGAAAAGAAGGAAAGGAGAGACTACGAACCGAATCGTGAGTGATAAGCAAGAACACACAGCTAAGAGATAATGGATAAAAGGATATTTTGATAAGTAACAAATGGCGAAAGAGTGTCATTACAATGACAGGGAAATTCTGAGTAAAACGAGAGGGAAAGAAGGAAAGAATCAGATATGTTTTGGCATCGGCTGTGTTATATAAGGATATGAAAACAAACTATTGGTACGGGAAGACATCTTATTATCAACTACAGACCGGCTGGTATATATATATACGTATATATATATTCGAAACTGACATTAGCATGGACAAATATTTTTCCACCTCAGTTTAACTTTGTAAAATCATAGAACTGTCTGGAAAACCGGTAAGTTTCATCTAAATAAATATTTTTAATCAATCTAGTTGCAGTTTTTAGCCTATCTATCTATCTATATATATATATATATATATATATATATATATATATATATATATATATATATATTATTTCTGACCATGAGACCCGGGTTCGAATTTCACCATGATTTGTCTGGAATGATACTGCCTGATGTTGTTAGACTGGAGAGATCGATCCCACCGTGCGACACCTTTGGAAAGTGCCTGAAAACCATACCACGTGTTGACCTGTTGACCCAGGCCTTGTGAGTGAAATCGGTTAGATGGAAACCTTCGGGGCTGTCGATAGCTTTGCTAGCACGAAGTCACAAGTCATCGTGGTCGATGTCTTGGGCGTGCTGAATTTGTTCAAATTTTTGATCACGCTAAATAACACGCTCTTTCCCAGAAACTGTAACTAAGGTGTGCTTAGCATAGTTGCAGTATAGACCACAGGTGGGCTCTATGGGTATTGTATAAAGAAAAGTGTGCCTGAGCAAGAGTCCTCAATAGGGATTGGCTAGCCACTCTAGTAAACGGGTATCCTCGAATACAAGTGGCCAGCTATACATATATATGCTGATTTTTAGCCGCATCCTGGTAGTTCGAAAGTAAAACCATGAGATCTTGTTGGAAAACTAATAGTACGCTTATATTCATACAGCCGAGGCACCAAAGAGCAGTTTCATCAGAGCAATTGCTATAAAAATATTTGAGAGGGAAGACACCTAACGGCGGTTGGGTAGTATCTAGCATCGAGATGATGTGTCTGCATTACAGTTTATGTAGAGCTTTCAAGACGAATTTAGTGCCATGCATGACACACATCTGAATATCTCTATCTATTGAGGCTATGTAAGACATGACTCGAGTTAATATTTTGATTTTGTAGCAATTTGCGGTGTTGTGTGAAACTATCCCTATCGCAGGCTATTCTATGTTTAATTTCTTTGTTTTCTATACTTAATTTGTTTTTATAACTGATCTATATGCCAAGGTATTTGAAATGTTTTGTGTTTATTAATTCCACATCGGAAATTTTAATGATGGATTCAGTGTAACTCACGTCTTTCATTCAATTCCAGCTCATAGTTCCTGTTTTGGAAAGGTTTATTTTAAGTCCTATTCAACATGAACATTCAACACGGTGGATTGATCCACTGGTTATTTTTGTGTTTTCTTTAAATTCGCCTCGTATTTGCAAGTGATGTGATGCATGGTAAGAGACACAGATAAAGAAATCAGTCAGCTAATTTTGAATTTTAGTCGGGATCACTTTCACACAAATTCCCTTGAGAAGAATATAAATACGCATGGGTCAGTAATAGTACAGACCGAATTCTCTAGCCGCGGTTGGCAACCGGTCTAAGACAACGGCAGTTCTGATAGCATAATCGTATGTCCCAATGGTGGCAACATAGCTGAACTGTGACTGAAGCTCGGTTTGTAGTTGCCATATAAGGCACAGTTTAGCTCTGTGAGTTGTAAAGAAATACAAATGAGCTTGAGCAGATGGGCACGCTGGGAAACAAGTAGCCATTTTGAAAATAAAAGACTTCAAGTGCGCCTTCCAGACGAAACTGGCATGGTAATATTTATTTGTAATGAAATACAAAAAGTGACACAAGGCCAAAAAGGGGAACAGTCTTCTGTCTTAAGGTTAAACTAAGCTATCCACAAACGCTGATACAAACATACAATAATATTCCTTACATCAAAACAACGCATTCTTACTTACCTTACTTAATACATCTACAATAATACCTCATTGTCTCCATGAAAGTACGAATTAGTCCCCTTATGAACAATTCATTGTCTGTAGGGGAGGGGAATTAAATAACAATTTAAAAATGTAAACCCCAATAAATATTTACAAAATGCATAAAACTATTTACAAGAAACTAAACAAAATAATATTTGTAAAAATGCACCCCCTACAGTCCCTAAATGTGGCAGAAACATCAGTTCACTGGACGAAATCAATGCAGGATTTTGCTAATATAAAAACCTTCAATCAACCCAATCACTCAGTCAAAACACATACATTAAAGCACAACAACAAATAAGAAATTCACGCCCGAAACTGACAACTGCCATGTTGATGACCTTTCTGTCTTTGTCAGCCTGCATGTAGGTGATAACATGTCCCACCTAAAGAAAGTAGACAGGGCATATTCTAGATGTTTCGAAGGTTTTCAATTAATGTTATCACGCACCCGGGAAGTTCGTTGGAGTCCTCCTAACAGTACGTATATTGATCACTTGGTGGATTTTCGTAGGTTACTCATTCGCAAATCATTGACATTACGATATCTTCAGAGTTTCACGCATTTTATACGTTACTGGCACTTCTAAACACTTATGAGTAATTCTGTAAAAACTTGTTATTTCACAATGGCTAGCTGATGCATCCCTGACAATTCTCAATAATTATGTCTTCTGAAGAACGTCTCTCTGTAAACTTGGGAGACTCATTGACTAGTCCCATATGTTCTTGACAGTTACAAATTCTTGTTTCTTCTGACGAATGTTTCTCTGGAAGCTGAAGAATTCTAAATTACAAGTCATTGTGTCCTTACTTCATCCAGATTATTCGTTTCATTGGTTTGCTGAAATTCTCGTTATTCAGTATTCTTATTAGCATCTGACCATATTACTTGAATTTTGGGTACTTTTGGGTACTTAAATGTGGTGTAATTGTTAGCAAGATCGATTACTCCAGATCTAATTGCAACTGAATAACTAGTTCGATTCTCGCCGGGTACTCTGTACACTTTACTACATCTTAGCTATTGCTTGGCCGCGCATATTAACGACCTTCACATGGGTATGTTTTATGAAGTACACAATTAAACAGTATTTCAGAATAATTGATTGATATTTTTCTGCGGTTTATCAAACCGCTGCAGTTAATTTAAAGCCTGAAAATTTAAATTTTTTGAAGTGGGGACAATAATAATTTATGATAGAAGTCTTAATAATTAACCCATAGCTGGGGGTAGATAAGGTGGATTCATACCATTCCCAAAGGTATTTCAGCTTAAGTGAATATAACGAAACCATTTGGAATTGAAATTCGGCTTTCCGATTAACCATTCCGAGCCATTATTCATTACACCCCCTGCACATCCACATGTTATTCCCAAGCGGTCACCAATCTAGATAATGACACGTTTCAACGTTGCTTTACTTCAGCCATCGTATGGGTACTGGTGTTTCATCGTGATATGATTGTAAACGTAATATTTCAGAATATAACATTTATAAATAATTTATAACTTTTATTTAATAATTTCTGCGTTCAGCTTGTGGTTAATATTGATTCACCTATAACTTAATTTCTATCAGAAAAGGTCATCGACAGACTGAAAGACGATGAAATTTAAAATAAAACACCAGTAAAATTAATAGCACTACGACTTCTATTATTTGATTTTGAATTGAGTAGAAGCCTCTCAACAAGATAAGAAACTGTGAGACATGAAGAAAGATTACTGCGTCCTAACTGAGTTTTCGACGATCAGGTATGCACATATTTCTCCCGTCTGTTTATTCGTAATTTTTTTTCTCAAATTATAATGAGATTGATGCAAAAATTCCCTGCGAATTTTTGTGCACGACGCTGAGGAAACCTTAAAAGGTTACAAAGTGGTTTATATTTTGAATAATCAGTGATTTATAAAACATCATTTACAATTTGGGTAAGTTTTAAAACGAGTAAAATGGGTTCGAAATAAACTTCCACAAAAAGATATCTGACAGTATTTTAAACATTTCTGTTTCCTCCTGAAGAGAAAACGTAAATTTAATAAGAATAATCCAAAGGAAGAATGAGATGCCCAAATAGAAGACAATTTTACTTGTTTGTCTCCTGGTACATATTAATCTCCTTGAAGGGGGTAAACTAGACCTTCCTGTATGGTTGGGTTTAAAAAGAACTCACTTTAAAATATGTGGAAACTACTCATTGTTATGTCTTATTCTTCATTTCGAGGTTACTTTCATTACGTTCTCTTTAAAACCATACGGTGAGCGATGTATTGTTCTATTATAATTGAGATTATTCCCCCACCTCTATTAGTTCACACGACCTTTACGCCCTGCCAGTACTTCGTAAATAATGGACTATTCCGTTTTGATCGCGTGGAAAAGCAAAAGGAATATAACAGACCCTACTTGGGTTCAGTGAAAAAAGAAAGAAATATTGCAGTATTTTTCGTCTCCTGTTAATACCTCATGAATAATGGACTATTCAAATTTGATTGTATGAGAAGGAAATGATGCCAAAGACGCTACTTGGTTTCAGTGAAAAAAATAAAAAAACGAAAGGAAGACAAAATTTTAACGTCTGTTTCAGTGAAACGGAAAAATTGTCAGTTTCAATTTGTATGTCCTTCTTAGAATAACGACCAGTAGGTGTTTTCCTAAGGGTAACTCATATGTGAAACCTTGGGGGCACCCAGAGAGGACCGATCTCACTTTTCATTCTTAAATGATTTAGCGAATCAAACTACCCATTACACAACTTTCTAGTACCCAAATGATTTTCTAAGCGCAGCTTAGGTGTAGCACAAGGCCGAATGTCTGGAGCACACAGTGAGAATCGAAATCAATACTCAATTATAATTGATCTAGCGAGAGAAGTTTGCTAACCATTACACAACGTCGAAGTGCTTGTGGTTCTTATTGCAATATTTCATGAAATTTGTTAAGCTCAAATATTTATTGATGCGATAGGGAAATTTCTACAGATATTTTATTGTAATGGAAGTCACCCTGAACTTATTTAATCACTGACTGAACAAATAAGATTCATGAAAGAAAATCAAATCGTGGAATTTTCAAGGGTTAAAACTAGTTAATAATTAATTTTACATGACATTTTCCCTTTTACACATTCCAAATACGATTTAGTACTCGTCCGTCGCAACTCCTACTACTGACTGCCGTATTCAGCTAATTACTATTGGTTAATTCATGCCGTTGGAGTGGATTATGTCGCTTATCATCTGTTAGCCACCACTGCATATCACACCAGTTTTAGCGCTTGATTATATCTGAAAATGGAGAACTGAAGCCAACCCCATTTTTTATACGTCATTGCGGTTTGTCTACATATATAACCAATTTTTTTTCATATTTCCAAGCATTGACTTGTCTGGCTATGTGAGGCTTTCCAGAAGATAGACACCCGCCAACATATCTCACCGGGCCATAAAATCATGCAAGCGACCGGGCCACTAAATTAATCATTGTTACTAAGCTAACATCCAAGTAAAATATTGTAACTGTCAAACTGCTTTTATTCTCAAGAAAACGAACTGTTTAATTCATGGATGACAATGCCCGTCAAAAATGCAAATATGTCATAGAGGGTCTCTGCGCTTTGTACACCCACCAAAATATAACTTGTTTTAGTTCGCCGTATAATTATTACTTTTGTTATTTTCATATCTGTGAAGTCCATGATATAAGCATCGAACGAATAACGGAATCGTTCTCTTTAGGTGTATAATATATTATATATATATATATATATATATATATATATATATATATATATATATATATATATATATATATATATATATATATATATATATATGTAGAGAGAGAGAGAGATTACTTGAAGATTTGTTTAATACTATCAGTCAGTTATGTGCCATGCGTGATACACGTTTAGGGGGTCATGTATCTTTTGATGCATGACTGAGGTTGTCATTTCTTTCTGCGGTCGACCAGTTGCCATCCAAGCCTATAGAACCGAGTCTGTCCTACTATTTACCCAAAGCTGGGGGGGGGGTATGAAAGGATTCACAAATTTCCCAAGGGTATTAGCACGTACCTGAATGTAATGGATTCGAGCCGCTATCCATGTCTCCTTTTAATACTATAAAAAAAAGTGCCATACGTGATACGCGCTTAGACCATCTTTCGATCCATAACTGATGTTGCCATTTCTTTGTACGGGAGAGGAAGAGAACTCATACCCGTTGTGACCAAGTGAATGGTTAAGTAATAACAAAAACTAGATTTGCAGATATATTAAACAGTAAGTACACTAGAAGAGTATTACACGACTCGAGAGAGTGTATCGAATGAACTAGCGCTCAATCTATTCACCGTAGTAGGCGGAAGTGTCTAACATAGACTCTTTAGAGGGAGGACACAACAACAATACCTTTTCCAAGTGTATTAGCAAGTAAGTGAATGTAATGGATTTGACTAAAATTCGAACTCGGCGCTCTGAATTCTCAGTGCGAGCCGTCATCCATTACTCCACCGTGTCTACCATCTGAGTACAAGGCTTAATTAAAAATATATCCCGAAACGTTTGGCATCAACAGAATAAAAATAAATAAAAGTTAATTTCAATCATTTATTATTTATATCCGGACCAACGTCTTCATATTTCCTGCTATTATCACAACTTTGTGGTATCTGTGCCCTCCAGCTTGCATGAAACGTCTGTCGATCCAAGTAAACTTCAGAATATGTCGAACTAAAGCATTTATTTAATTTACGGTGGTATCATCTGCTCGTTCTTTTACAATCCTAGCATGTCTTTCTGCTTCTGTCTAGGGTTGTTTTCTTTTTTTTCTTAATACTGCTTATCTATTGTTCACTTTGTTTCTACTTAGAGTAAAGCCTTGCATTAACCAGACCAGAGATTGTTACCAATTTAAAAAAAAACAACGCATTAATCCACTAAAAACTTGTGATTTTTATATGCAAAAATCTTTACAGAAACGTTAGTTGAAAGTATCGAGAGTACAAGTGTATGAATTCTGACGCATAAGAGGTAGATAGAATGTGAAAGAGTCCGGGAGGCGGCATATATATATATATATATATATATATATATATATATATATATATATATATATATATATATATATATATAAAGTGAACATTGAAGAGACCTGAGTGTTGACTTCAATGTTCGCTTTTAAAAGATTTCTATTAATAATAATAATAATTATATATATATATTCTGATTAGAGAGTATAGCAGAAAACATGGAAGGGGTTATATTCATATCACTCAAATGAGACTCAGTTTTAAGTGGGAATTTAACCAGGGATCCTCCAGATGACTCATGAGTAGTGTCTAAGGGGAATGTACGGGAGAATTTTTCAAATTTAACATAGGAAGATATTAAAACCTCAAATTGAATTAAGAGAGGTGGAATGGAGAACTTAAAATTATTTAATACACTATTACAGAATCCACAGTAATTACAAGAACCAAATTTTTTAGATGCAAAACGGGGCCTCATTCTCTCAGCTAAGTCTCTTAGCTACTGGTTTGCATTTATTACGAGCAGCAACGAACAGACATCACTTGGGACGCGAGCTGTGTCTCCGAAAATACTGTTTCCTGCTAGCTATGGCGGCCGAACTTGACGATGAGCCCTTCGTTATGGGCCTTAAACTCATCGAATTTAAGCGAATTTTACAGTTGAGCAGGTTTGATGTAACCATAAATTGTGTGTTAAGAGTTTCTTTTCTCGCACTTCCCGTCTGCGGAAATCCCCTCCCACTCCATGCTTTCCAGCCTTTTTTAATCTGCATAAATTTAATGTCAATCGCTATCGGCGGTCCTTTTGATTAATCTTCCTCCATTCCCGGTCCTTAGCAATGTTCCTGTTTCTAACTCTTCTACACGCAGCAACCACTTGTATCTTGGTCTCTTTACTTCCTTGCTTGGGGCGAACTTGATTGCTATATATGTATATATATATATATATATATATATATATATATATATATATGTGTGTGTGTGTGTGTGTGTGTGTGTGTGTGTTTGTGTGTGTGTGTGTGTATCCACAAATGTAGTATCCGACCCCTTAAAAATGTGGGTGAAGGAAACTATGTTTTCGATGCATCATGAGGTTTAGCCGTCTAAGCTCGTCTGCTAGACGTGCGATGAAATATTTCGAATCTGAATATATTACGATGACTGCAACATCGGAGAATAACAAAATTAATTTGTCAACACTGCTTTTAGTTGATTTTCCCGCTGGTTATATTGGCACCCACTTTGAAAATATCGCTCGCATCTCATTGGTTCCTGGCCATATACCTTGGTGATAAGAGCTTTCTGATTGGTTGCTCTATCTAACTATTTTCATAGATTGTGAAATTTTGGTCTCCTTGTTGTTATTTGTTCATGTGCTTTCTTATATTCTGTTTGTGAAAGCTTTGATTGATTGGCTGAACTATGGCTTCGTCTGTCTGGCGATTTTTAATATCTGGCTATTTTAGAGATGCTAGAATTTTGGTCTTCATGTCATTATTAATTTCTTCACACGCTTTCCGCCCTACAGAACTGAGATTTAATTGAATTATATATATATATATATATATATATATATATATATATATATATATATATATATATATATATATTCAGATCGAAGATTTTTTTAGAAATGAAATCAATCCGTCCAGACGATAAAAAAAATGAAGAAGAAAACAGGAAAAAGGAAAAGTTAAAAGTTTTATATTAAAAAAAGCAAGAAAGTAAAATGCAAATTTCAATATAACATTAAAATTGTGGGGAGGAAGAAAAAGAGAGATGGGAAGCAAGAGAGAGAGAGGTTTTTTCAAAAAAAAATAAAAGAAAGACGTAAGAAATAAAAGGATAAATATATTCTATATATAAAGTAAATAAATATTGATATCATTTAGAAACAGGGCTTGGTACTTTAATTCAATTTAATTCAAATAATTATATTGAAGTATTCGGTTCTTGTTGTGACACATGAGGGCACTTATGTAGCGATGGGATCATATTTTTAAATAAATAATTATATATATATATATATATATATATATATATATATATATATATATATATATATATATATATAATACCAATTGGTAATTGGTAGGGTAAATCGAGAGAGAGCTCAATGTAAGTAAAAATATATAAAGTAAATATATATATATATAAAATATAATATATATATATATATATTCTATTACTTAAATATATTACTTATATATATATATATATATATATATATATATATATATATATATATATATATATTCTATTACTTAAACTATATATTACTTAAACTATATATTACTGTTCCATCTTTAAGCGAATTTCTTTTTTTTAATAACTAATTCTTGATATTTACGCGTTTCATAAGCATATTCATTATTAAAATTAAAATTGCTATGGTAAGGGCTAGACAATTATTTAAAAAAAGTGGCGTAAGTGTTTAATAATTTGTATCAATATCTCAGTTACATTCAAAAATGGGGACGTAAGGGTTTATAATTTATATCAATATCTCAGTTACATTCAAAGAGGTCAAAGTGTAAGGTTGGGGTCTCTCTCTCTTTCTCTCTCTCTCTCTTTATATATATATATATATATATATTTATGAATAAAAATGACAATAGGAAAACTGGTAATTGCTGACGCGTTTCGTCCAATGTGGACTTTATCAAAGCAAAATACGAAAATGAAATTAAATGAACAAAGTAACTAATAAAAACAAAAACAGAATGTACCTAGCAACTGGAATGGAGAGAATCGCTATTTTCATATTTTTAACTGAAAAATAACGTCAGTAATTGTCACGTGTGGAGAATATTGTAATTATAATTGTGTTGATGTATTCAACCATTTTCTTTTGATTTTATGAATCTGTTGTGTATATTTGTTTGTAAGAGCATTAATTTTGTTAAGAAAGGTGAAATAGGGAAAAAACCTGGGCGTAGATTAATATTTGGGTAGTTTACTATGGCGGCACTCTCCAGAATTTTCCTTCTGAGTGAGTTATTTTCTTTTTTTATGAGTGTAGCATTTTTAAAATCAAAATTATGGTTGAATTTATTTCTATGTATGACTAGTGCATTAGCTAAGTTGTTTTTGTGAGGTCTCTTTTGTGCTCATAAATGCGTTTTCTCAAACTTCTACTTGTTTCTCCAATATATTGAGAGGAACAGTTTTGGCAATTTATTCTATAAATGCCTGCTTCAGAAATATTAGTGCTATTATTGTTTGAAGATCTTAGTATATCCATAATGGTTTTGGAAGTGTTTGTGACTATTTCAAGATTATTTAGATGGGATAGGTTATTCTGGATAGTGGACGTGACAGAATTGGTCGGTAGTATTATGTATCTGTTTTCATGTGATTTACTATTGCGGATTATGTTATTAGTCTTGTTGCGGTTGTATATTTTGTATGCCTTTCTTCTTGCGCTGTGGATGAAATGATATGGGTATTGTAGGTTTTTGAATGTGTTTTCTATGTATGTTTCTTCTTTAAGTAAATATTGGGGACTACAGATTCTTAATGCTCTTAGATAGAAACCTATAATAATTCCAGATTTAATTTTTGAAGGGTGGTTTGAGTAGAAGCTGATCAGATCATTTTTGTTTGTAGCCTTTCTGTAAACGTCAAAATTAAGTTCGTTATTATTTCTCATTAACAAAATGTCCAGGAACGGAAGAGTGTGGTTGGTTTCAGTTTCGAAAGTGAAGTTTATTGTAGGTTCAATGTTGTTAAGTTTGGAGAGAAGATCCGTTAAATTGGTGTTTTTTGGAATTATTAATAATGAGTCGTCTATGTATCTGAAATATGAAGAGTTTGTAGGGAGAATATTTTTGAATGAGTCACTTTCTAGAAATTCTAAAAATAGACACGCAAGAACGCCGCTGAGAGGAGATCCCATTGGCAAACCAAATTTCTGCCTGTAATAATGGTTATTAAAAGTAAAGAAGCATAGCTTGGTAATTAGTTGGCACATTTTTATAATTTTGTGTGTAGATATAGGTAATTTGATTTTTGCATTTGTTAGGTGTTTTTTTAGTAATTTTAAGCATTTATCTATGGGGACGTTTGTATAAAGAGATTGTATATCTAAACTAGTCATATATTTATTTTCAATGTCTATGTTTTTTAGCTTGTTTAAGAGGTCGCCTGAATTTTTTATGTGTGATGGACTAATAGTGCCGAGAAGTGGAGTTAAAATTCTGCTTAGTTTGCGGGCTATTTTATGTGGAGCGCTACCTATCCCTGATATGATAGGTCTCATTGGTATGTTCGGTTTATGCGTTTTTGGTAATCCATATAATATGGGTGTTTTTGGATGGTATTCAATGAGCTTTAACCAGGAGAAGTCTTCATTTTTTAGTAGTTTTTTAATGTTGCTTGTAAACTTTTGTGTTTCTTTTATAGCTATGCTTTCATTTACTTTTTCATAGATATTATTATCATTAATGAGCTCCCTTATCTTCTGTTGGTAAATGTGTTTATCCATAATTACAATTCCCCCGCCCTTATCAGAAGTAGATATATGTATGTTTCTGTTGTTAGCTAATTCTTTTAAAGCGTTGATATGTCTTCGAGGAAGTGCGGTGTCATTCGTATTTTTGTGTGTAGCTGTGATTAGGCCCTGAATATAGCCTTTGATAAAATCGGAGTCATTGTGGTGATGATTTTTAATTATGTAATCCGTAGTATCATATTTCGGTAATCCAGTGGCAAATTTCTGACCAAAGCTGAGTGCTTCTAGTTGTGTATCCGACAGTTGGAATTTGGATAAATTTGTTATTAGGTCTTTTCTGCCGATCTTGGACCATTTGCTATTATTAATGAGTTTCTTGAGTTTGTTCTGTAAAACACGGACTTTCTTCTTATTATTATATTTGACTGATGTTTTTATTTCATTCCGTTCGTGTTTTTGTAGGTGACTTCCTGTCATATAAGCCTTATGGTAAAGAATAGCTTCTTCTTCTTCTAATTCCTGTATTGAATTTTTCAAAAATTCATGGGTATAAGGAGGGAATATATGGTGCGACGATTTGATGAGCTTGTGTGAGCACTGAGGAATAACTTTTTCCTCAACACAATTTCTAAGAAAGTATTTCTTGTTTTTATATGAATTAGCGGATATTAATTGTTTCCTGTATAGTCTGACTATATGTGTGTGTAAGTATTTGTTTTCCATGTCGACAAATATGAAAATTTCTCCGAATTAATCAGTAGAGAGACAATATTTATGAATAAAAATGACAATAGGAAAACTGGTAATTGCTGACGCGTTTCGTCCAATGTGGACTTTATCAAAGCAAAATACGAAAATGAAATTAAATGAACAAAGTAACTAATAAAAACAAAAACAGAATGTACCTAGCAACTGGAATGGAGAGAATCGCTATTTTCATATTTTTAACTGAAAAATAACGTCAGTAATTGTCACGTGTGGAGAATATTGTAATTATAATTGTGTTGATGTATTCAACCATTTTCTTTTGATTTTATGAATCTGTTGTGTATATTTGTTTGTAAGAGCATTAATTTTGTTAAGAAAGGTGAAATAGGGAAAAAACCTGGGCGTAGATTAATATTTGGGTAGTTTACTATGGCGGCACTCTCCAGAATTTTCCTTCTGAGTGAGTTATTTTCTTTTTTTATGAGTGTAGCATTTTTAAAATCAAAATTATGGTTGAATTTATTTCTATGTATGACTAGTGCATTAGCTAAGTTGTTTTTTGTGAGGTCTCTTTTGTGCTCATAAATGCGTTTTCTCAAACTTCTACTTGTTTCTCCAATATATTGAGAGGAACAGTTTTGGCAATTTATTCTATAAATGCCTGCTTCAGAAATATTAGTGCTATTATTGTTTGAAGATCTTAGTATATCCATAATGGTTTTGGAAGTGTTTGTGACTATTTCAAGATTATTTAGATGGGATAGGTTATTCTGGATAGTGGACGTGACAGAATTGGTCGGTAGTATTATGTATCTGTTTTCATGTGATTTACTATTGCGGATTATGTTATTAGTCTTGTTGCGGTTGTATATTTTGTATGCCTTTCTTCTTGCGCTGTGGATGAAATGATATGGGTATTGTAGGTTTTTGAATGTGTTTTCTATGTATGTTTCTTCTTTAAGTAAATATTGGGGACTACAGATTCTTAATGCTCTTAGATAGAAACCTATAATAATTCCAGATTTAATTTTTGAAGGGTGGTTTGAGTAGAAGCTGATCAGATCATTTTTGTTTGTAGCCTTTCTGTAAACGTCAAAATTAAGTTCGTTATTATTTCTCATTAACAAAATGTCCAGGAACGGAAGAGTGTGGTTGGTTTCAGTTTCGAAAGTGAAGTTTATTGTAGGTTCAATGTTGTTAAGTTTGGAGAGAAGATCCGTTAAATTGGTGTTTTTTGGAATTATTAATAATGAGTCGTCTATGTATCTGAAATATGAAGAGTTTGTAGGGAGAATATTTTTGAATGAGTCACTTTCTAGAAATTCTAAAAATAGACACGCAAGAACGCCGCTGAGAGGAGATCCCATTGGCAAACCAAATTTCTGCCTGTAATAATGGTTATTAAAAGTAAAGAAGCATAGCTTGGTAATTAGTTGGCACATTTTTATAATTTTGTGTGTAGATATAGGTAATTTGATTTTTGCATTTGTTAGGTGTTTTTTTAGTAATTTTAAGCATTTATCTATGGGGACGTTTGTATAAAGAGATTGTATATCTAAACTAGTCATATATTTATTTTCAATGTCTATGTTTTTTAGCTTGTTTAAGAGGTCGCCTGAATTTTTTATGTGTGATGGACTAATAGTGCCGAGAAGTGGAGTTAAAATTCTGCTTAGTTTGCGGGCTATTTTATGTGGAGCGCTACCTATCCCTGATATGATAGGTCTCATTGGTATGTTCGGTTTATGCGTTTTTGGTAATCCATATAATATGGGTGTTTTTGGATGGTATTCAATGAGCTTTAACCAGGAGAAGTCTTCATTTTTTAGTAGTTTTTTAATGTTGCTTGTAAACTTTTGTGTTTCTTTTATAGCTATGCTTTCATTTACTTTTTCATAGATATTATTATCATTAATGAGCTCCCTTATCTTCTGTTGGTAAATGTGTTTATCCATAATTACAATTCCCCCGCCCTTATCAGAAGTAGATATATGTATGTTTCTGTTGTTAGCTAATTCTTTTAAAGCGTTGATATGTCTTCGAGGAAGTGCGGTGTCATTCGTATTTTTGTGTGTAGCTGTGATTAGGCCCTGAATATAGCCTTTGATAAAATCGGAGTCATTGTGGTGATGATTTTTAATTATGTAATCCGTAGTATCATATTTCGGTAATCCAGTGGCAAATTTCTGACCAAAGCTGAGTGCTTCTAGTTGTGTATCCGACAGTTGGAATTTGGATAAATTTGTTATTAGGTCTTTTCTGCCGATCTTGGACCATTTGCTATTATTAATGAGTTTCTTGAGTTTGTTCTGTAAAACACGGACTTTCTTCTTATTATTATATTTGACTGATGTTTTTATTTCATTCCGTTCGTGTTTTTGTAGGTGACTTCCTGTCATATAAGCCTTATGGTAAAGAATAGCTTCTTCTTCTTCTAATTCCTGTATTGAATTTTTCAAAAATTCATGGGTATAAGGAGGGAATATATGGTGCGACGATTTGATGAGCTTGTGTGAGCACTGAGGAATAACTTTTTCCTCAACACAATTTCTAAGAAAGTATTTCTTGTTTTTATATGAATTAGCGGATATTAATTGTTTCCTGTATAGTCTGACTATATGTGTGTGTAAGTATTTGTTTTCCATGTCGACAAATATGAAAATTTCTCCGAATTAATCAGTAGAGAGACAATATTTATGAATAAAAATGACAATAGGAAAACTGGTAATTGCTGACGCGTTTCGTCCAATGTGGACTTTATCAAAGCAAAATACGAAAATGAAATTAAATGAACAAAGTAACTAATAAAAACAAAAACAGAATGTACCTAGCAACTGGAATGGAGAGAATCGCTATTTTCATATTTTTAACTGAAAAATAACGTCAGTAATTGTCACGTGTGGAGAATATTGTAATTATAATTGTGTTGATGTATTCAACCATTTTCTTTTGATTTTATGAATCTGTTGTGTATATTTGTTTGTAAGAGCATTAATTTTGTTAAGAAAGGTGAAATAGGGAAAAAACCTGGGCGTAGATTAATATTTGGGTAGTTTACTATGGCGGCACTCTCCAGAATTTTCCTTCTGAGTGAGTTATTTTCTTTTTTTATGAGTGTAGCATTTTTAAAATCAAAATTATGGTTGAATTTATTTCTATGTATGACTAGTGCATTAGCTAAGTTGTTTTTTGTGAGGTCTCTTTTGTGCTCATAAATGCGTTTTCTCAAACTTCTACTTGTTTCTCCAATATATTGAGAGGAACAGTTTTGGCAATTTATTCTATAAATGCCTGCTTCAGAAATATTAGTGCTATTATTGTTTGAAGATCTTAGTATATCCATAATGGTTTTGGAAGTGTTTGTGACTATTTCAAGATTATTTAGATGGGATAGGTTATTCTGGATAGTGGACGTGACAGAATTGGTCGGTAGTATTATGTATCTGTTTTCATGTGATTTACTATTGCGGATTATGTTATTAGTCTTGTTGCGGTTGTATATTTTGTATGCCTTTCTTCTTGCGCTGTGGATGAAATGATATGGGTATTGTAGGTTTTTGAATGTGTTTTCTATGTATGTTTCTTCTTTAAGTAAATATTGGGGACTACAGATTCTTAATGCTCTTAGATAGAAACCTATAATAATTCCAGATTTAATTTTTGAAGGGTGGTTTGAGTAGAAGCTGATCAGATCATTTTTGTTTGTAGCCTTTCTGTAAACGTCAAAATTAACCTACAATAAACTTCACTTTCGAAACTGAAACCAACCACACTCTTCCGTTCCTGGACATTTTGTTAATGAGAAATAATAACGAACTTAATTTTGACGTTTACAGAAAGGCTACAAACAAAAATGATCTGATCAGCTTCTACTCAAACCACCCTTCAAAAATTAAATCTGGAATTATTATAGGTTTCTATCTAAGAGCATTAAGAATCTGTAGTCCCCAATATTTACTTAAAGAAGAAACATACATAGAAAACACATTCAAAAACCTACAATACCCATATCATTTCATCCACAGCGCAAGAAGAAAGGCATACAAAATATACAACCGCAACAAGACTAATAACATAATCCGCAATAGTAAATCACATGAAAACAGATACATAATACTACCGACCAATTCTGTCACGTCCACTATCCAGAATAACCTATCCCATCTAAATAATCTTGAAATAGTCACAAACACTTCCAAAACCATTATGGATATACTAAGATCTTCAAACAATAATAGCACTAATATTTCTGAAGCAGGCATTTATAGAATAAATTGCCAAAACTGTTCCTCTCAATATATTGGAGAAACAAGTAGAAGTTTGAGAAAACGCATTTATGAGCACAAAAGAGACCTCACAAAAAACAACTTAGCTAATGCACTAGTCATACATAGAAATAAATTCAACCATAATTTTGATTTTAAAAATGCTACACTCATAAAAAAAGAAAATAACTCACTCAGAAGGAAAATTCTGGAGAGTGCCGCCATAGTAAACTACCCAAATATTAATCTACGCCCAGGTTTTTTCCCTATTTCACCTTTCTTAACAAAATTAATGCTCTTACAAACAAATATACACAACAGATTCATAAAATCAAAAGAAAATGGTTGAATACATCAACACAATTATAATTACAATATTCTCCACACGTGACAATTACTGACGTTATTTTTCAGTTAAAAATATGAAAATAGCGATTCTCTCCATTCCAGTTGCTAGGTACATTCTGTTTTTGTTTTTATTAGTTACTTTGTTCATTTAATTTCATTTTCGTATTTTGCTTTGATAAAGTCCACATTGGACGAAACGCGTCAGCAATTACCAGTTTTCCTATTGTCATTTTTATTCATAAATATTGTCTCTCTACTGATTAATTCGGAGAAATTTTCATATTTGTCGACATGGAAAACAAATACTTACACACACATATAGTCAGACTATACAGGAAACAATTAATATCCGCTAATTCATATAAAAACAAGAAATACTTTCTTAGAAATTGTGTTGAGGAAAAAGTTATTCCTCAGTGCTCACACAAGCTCATCAAATCGTCGCACCATATATTCCCTCCTTATACCCATGAATTTTTGAAAAATTCAATACAGGAATTAGAAGAAGAAGAAGCTATTCTTTACCATAAGGCTTATATGACAGGAAGTCACCTACAAAAACACGAACGGAATGAAATAAAAACATCAGTCAAATATAATAATAAGAAGAAAGTCCGTGTTTTACAGAACAAACTCAAGAAACTCATTAATAATAGCAAATGGTCCAAGATCGGCAGAAAAGACCTAATAACAAATTTATCCAAATTCCAACTGTCGGATACACAACTAGAAGCACTCAGCTTTGGTCAGAAATTTGCCACTGGATTACCGAAATATGATACTACGGATTACATAATTAAAAATCATCACCACAATGACTCCGATTTTATCAAAGGCTATATTCAGGGCCTAATCACAGCTACACACAAAAATACGAATGACACCGCACTTCCTCGAAGACATATCAACGCTTTAAAAGAATTAGCTAACAACAGAAACATACATATATCTACTTCTGATAAGGGCGGGGGAATTGTAATTATGGATAAACACATTTACCAACAGAAGATAAGGGAGCTCATTAATGATAATAATATCTATGAAAAAGTAAATGAAAGCATAGCTATAAAAGAAACACAAAAGTTTACAAGCAACATTAAAAAACTACTAAAAAATGAAGACTTCTCCTGGTTAAAGCTCATTGAATACCATCCAAAAACACCCATATTATATGGATTACCAAAAACGCATAAACCGAACATACCAATGAGACCTATCATATCAGGGATAGGTAGCGCTCCACATAAAATAGCCCGCAAACTAAGCAGAATTTTAACTCCACTTCTCGGCACTATTAGTCCATCACACATAAAAAATTCAGGCGACCTCTTAAACAAGCTAAAAAACATAGACATTGAAAATAAATATATGACTAGTTTAGATATACAATCTCTTTATACAAACGTCCCCATAGATAAATGCTTAAAATTACTAAAAAAACACCTAACAAATGCAAAAATCAAATTACCTATATCTACACACAAAATTATAAAAATGTGCCAACTAATTACCAAGCTATGCTTCTTTACTTTTAATAACCATTATTACAGGCAGAAATTTGGTTTGCCAATGGGATCTCCTCTCAGCGGCGTTCTTGCGTGTCTATTTTTAGAATTTCTAGAAAGTGACTCATTCAAAAATATTCTCCCTACAAACTCTTCATATTTCAGATACATAGACGACTCATTATTAATAATTCCAAAAAACACCAATTTAACGGATCTTCTCTCCAAACTTAACAACATTGAACCTACAATAAACTTCACTTTCGAAACTGAAACCAACCACACTCTTCCGTTCCTGGACATTTTGTTAATGAGAAATAATAACGAACTTAATTTTGACGTTTACAGAAAGGCTACAAACAAAAATGATCTGATCAGCTTCTACTCAAACCACCCTTCAAAAATTAAATCTGGAATTATTATAGGTTTCTATCTAAGAGCATTAAGAATCTGTAGTCCCCAATATTTACTTAAAGAAGAAACATACATAGAAAACACATTCAAAAACCTACAATACCCATATCATTTCATCCACAGCGCAAGAAGAAAGGCATACAAAATATACAACCGCAACAAGACTAATAACATAATCCGCAATAGTAAATCACATGAAAACAGATACATAATACTACCGACCAATTCTGTCACGTCCACTATCCAGAATAACCTATCCCATCTAAATAATCTTGAAATAGTCACAAACACTTCCAAAACCATTATGGATATACTAAGATCTTCAAACAATAATAGCACTAATATTTCTGAAGCAGGCATTTATAGAATAAATTGCCAAAACTGTTCCTCTCAATATATTGGAGAAACAAGTAGAAGTTTGAGAAAACGCATTTATGAGCACAAAAGAGACCTCACAAAAAACAACTTAGCTAATGCACTAGTCATACATAGAAATAAATTCAACCATAATTTTGATTTTAAAAATGCTACACTCATAAAAAAAGAAAATAACTCACTCAGAAGGAAAATTCTGGAGAGTGCCGCCATAGTAAACTACCCAAATATTAATCTACGCCCAGGTTTTTTCCCTATTTCACCTTTCTTAACAAAATTAATGCTCTTACAAACAAATATACACAACAGATTCAAAAAATCAAAAGAAAATGGTTGAATACATCAACACAATTATAATTACAATATTCTCCACACGTGACAATTACTGACGTTATTTTTCAGTTAAAAATATGAAAATAGCGATTCTCTCCATTCCAGTTGCTAGGTACATTCTGTTTTTGTTTTTATTAGTTACTTTGTTCATTTAATTTCATTTTCGTATTTTGCTTTGATAAAGTCCACATTGGACGAAACGCGTCAGCAATTACCAGTTTTCCTATTGTCATTTTTATTCATAAATATTGTCTCTCTACTGATTAATTCGGAGAAATTTTCATATATATATATATATATATATATATATATATATATATATATTTATATATATATATATATATATATATATATATATATATATATATAGAGAGAGAGAGAGAGAGAGAGAGAGAGAGAGAGAGAAAGAGACAGAGAGAGGGAGAGATGTACAGGGTGCGATGGGTAAATTGTCGATATTTTATATTTTTAATTTTGCATTTGTGCATTATTTGTGTTTGATTTTGTCGACTGCACAGTATAGTGGATTTAGTCGGGCATCGTCCGTAAGAAAAAGAACCAGATTTAAAAACGGCATGCTGTACTGCTTAACAGTCGCACCGGAAGCTCCATTCAGAGTGCTCGAGTGTCAATCTGAAGACAGTGCAATGGATACGGAAAGAGTTGGATGGATCTAATGGTGATTACGAAGGCACGGGAGCTCGGAAATCTCACTCTCATCGTTCTTACACGAAAAGAACTCACAAATTTGTCGGTGATGATCTCGGACTCAACACGGAGTCCTACATCATGTGCCTTGAGGAGATAGTGCTACCCTGGGTCAAGAGGGTGTATGCTGTAAGAACCTCTGTCTGGCAACAGGACTCTGCACCATGCCACGCAAGCAGGAGAACCCAGTCATGGCAGAAAATGTTTGCGTCCACATCACCACTTACATCTGGACACCTAACTCGCAAGTCGGCACACTCTTGATTATTATGCGGGGCTCAATTAAGTGAACGAACAACAAAACTCATTGTAACAACAAAGATGGACACAAAGCAAGGATCATGGTGGTATTCACCAACTTAAACAAGAAAACCACCCAGAAGAGATGCAGGAGATTCTAATGTCGTCTTCGGGTGGTGTTTGAAGCAAATGGCGATTTTACTGAATAAATTTACTCTTGTTTCAAAATATTT
>OZ010579.1:47740168-47835168 GCA_963932145.1 Acanthosepion lycidas
CCTGAAGAAGGTTTATTAAACCGAAACGTCAGACGTTGACATTTCATTCATATTAAAACAACATAATTGCATTTAAGGATTTTTGTTTGTTTTTTCCAAATATTTTTCTCCATATGTATGTATGTGTATTCATTGTATCTTTTTACAGATATATGTTTTAATCATGTCTGGAATTTTATGCACAAATGTGTGTGCATATATATATATATATATATATATATATATATATATATATATATATGTGTGTGTGTGTGTGT
This sequence comes from Acanthosepion lycidas, assembly GCA_963932145.1. NCBI lineage: Eukaryota > Metazoa > Mollusca > Cephalopoda > Sepiida > Sepiidae > Acanthosepion > Acanthosepion lycidas. The sequence goes on from OZ010579.1 coordinate 47,740,426, forward strand.
GTGTGTATGCATATACTTGTGCGTGCGTAGTGTGTGCGCTTGTGCTTGCACGCACCCGCATTTGACTGTTTCATTGAATGAAGTGTGACGAATAAGTAAAGCGCTTACGGCCATATCACATTGAAACACCTGTTCTGGTACGATCGCCGAGGTTAAGTAACGTTGAGCCTGGTCAGTACGTAGGTTGTTAATAACAGGTGCTGTCAGCGTGGATTCCCCGGTGGTGCGACGGAAAACGGCTGAGATTTGTAAATCTGTGTCGACTTACAACTTCAGTCGGGTTCGGTATATTCAATAACGTGCAAATAACCTTCTGAAAGTTATGGAATCTACCTCTTCACCCACTAGCGATGGATTAATTAGTAGGAATTGTTTCAGCAAATGCCTATTATCTAGGAAAACTACTTCTGAAAATATTTTCTGGCTTTAAATAACCTACAATTTTTGATAAGCTGGAAAAACAAATCAAGCGAACGAGTAGAATATTGCAGATATTTTTTTTTACTCTTGCTATTGTGTCATTATAGTTTCTGATTTAAACCTGTATAAAAGTATAATTTATCTGCATATATATATATATATATATACATATATATATATATATATATATATATATATATATATATATATATATATATATATACGCATATTTTAATTTAATATTTAAATGAGAAATGATTTCTACGTTACACTTTTAACACGAATCGAACGTCTGTTACTTTGATCATTCGTGATTTATGCCTGCATAACAACAGAGACAATTAACATTTTAAAAAATGGCGGATGATAATATTGATTTTGTTGTAAGATTCACTATGCACAAGAAACGTCAATGTGACAGGGATTTTTTTTTTTAATAATGTACAATTAGGGCGGAACTATTGGAGACATTTTCTCTTTCCCGTCGCGCTTCAAGGCAGGAAGTTGTCTGCAACATCGTCGATCTAATTATACTTCATTTAAGGATAAATCTGCACCGTTTTCAGCAAAGGTCGACGTTTGTTTTGAAAGCAACTTACACTAACTGATAACATTCATCCATTAGTCATATTCACAAATCAAAAAGAGAGCTATATTTCTTTCTATCTCTTTACGTTTCGGACGCGGCAGGATTTGGACTACTTCCAGTAACGCTTTATGATGAACGGTTCGAGACAATTTGCGAAACAGCGGCGAAACTTGAACGAACAGCGGGCCAGACAGAATTATAAAGCAATTTTATATTCGTCTTCTCCATATAAAAGGCATTAGGTGGACAGACGCAGTCCAAATTGTTGACTGACTTGTTATAAATATAGTGCGGTCAGCGCAAACGTCAATGAATCTATAGAATTTAGCATCGCAAAACATCAGTATAGATTTCTTCATCTGAAACTGGCCATATATTTTTATACACTTTCTCAGCCTGGGTCTTGTCTTTAACATCGGCTTTTGTAATTCAAGCTTTTATGTTAACTCGAAAATTTACTTACTACTTATATAAAATACGGAAATGGTTTTGAATCCCGGAAGAATCATAAGCGTTATTTTTATTATTGATCATTTAGTACAATGATTCTTAAGTGTCCCGCGAAATACTGTCATGGCATACACACACACATATATATGTGTGGGGCACCTCAATATGGTGTAATGGTTAGCAAGCTTTTCTCACTAGACCGATTACGACTGAGTAATGAGCTCGATCCTCACTGGGTGCCCCTACTTTCGGAATTGTGCACAATCTAAGCTAAGCTTGAAAAATCAACATATATATATATATATATATATATATATATATATATATGTGTGTGTGTGTGTGTGTGTGTGTGTGCCTGGATTTAGTAATGATAAAGCGTTAGTATTTCAATAAATGAATATGTATTAAACTTTTTATCCCACATTAGCTGAAAAGGTATTATTAGTTTTATTGCAATTTTCTACTTCTTATTTATGTGAATTAAGCTTTTCAGCCATAAATAACACCACAAATAAAATGCGAGAAACACTACACACAACTGAAGAAGAAATGTGGATTTACTTATGGTACACTCGACCAAACATTGAAGAAATCACGAAAATAAATCCCCAGGCCCAGGTTTCATACTGAACAAGCTGCACAAATCTTTGAATAGAAAAACATTGAAATAAAGTTCATATTTGTGAACATAGTTTTAAAAAAATCTATGGTTTATTTAATAAAATTTAAATGATTACTCATTAAAATTTTACAATGTGTACCGTGATATTTTCATTTGCTTCTAGGTGGCTGTTAAGAAACACTGATATGGTACAAGGCCCAAATGCCACTCAAGATAGAGCTTTACTGAATGAGGTTTGTCATAAGTGATGCGACTAAGGAGGGAGTAATGGATGCATAAGATGAGGATATAGATAACGAGTGAACCATGTGTGATAGGGTTAAGATTTTCGTGATCGAGGAAGCATATTTTCGGGAATTTTTTTTTTTTTTTTTCACATCATGGCAGTTCTGGGGAAGAAGATGGGGAAGAGGATGACTGAATGGCTTTTCTTCCTTACCAATGTAATACAAGAATAATGACACTGAAACGGTTCAGTGTAGGCGTCATGGCACCAAGACAAGTAAAACTAAGGATTTCACATTCCTTGAACACTGAAAACAGCGATGGATTTCGTCTGAGGAAAATAGTTCATCAATCACAAGGCCGTGTAATCGCGCCAATACCTCAACTGTGTGAATCAGTCGCAGCAAAGTGTGGAAATAAAACCAAATAAAGACAACAGGACAGAAATCACCTGTGCCTATTCTGGGTTCTTCTTCTACAGTTCATACGACAATATGACTCACAAAGACATTTGCCCAATTTGCAGTTATGAAAAGAAGAACAAATATAATTGTTGATTGAAAATAAAAGTGACTTTCTCCGTCCAGGAAACAAATCCGCTTGTATTGTGACAAAATATTAATGAAGAACACAAGGTGGAGACGAAGATTAAAATGTTTGAGATCTTTCTTGAGGCATGTCGAATTAGATCCAATAAAAAAAAAGTAAATATGCACCCACATGCATAAGAACGTGTGCATATAAATAGTTAAATAATTTTTAAAAGAAACCCTTTCACATTTAACACGCGGTGAATAGAGTTTAAATTCCAATCGGGTTTCTTAATATTTTCATTTCACAAATACCCTTGTTTCAAGTATTCAAGACTTGATTATGCATGTTTATCCAAATATTAAAAACTATTTGATGGATTCAAACTGGCTATGTAAGCGGGCCAAATCAGCTCCCAAGAATAAAAATGTTCATAACATCATATATATATATATATATATATATATATATATATATATATATATATATATATATATATATATATACTAAAAAGAAGGGAGAAGCCACAAATCTTTTTGGTTGTAATGTGGATTTTAAAAAAAATATTATGTTTTTTTTTTCCATAATTTTGCTGCAGGTGTTTCCGGCCTCGCAACCGATATCAAGCAAAGTGTGGAGACTTCGACATATTATTAAAAATAATTCATTTTTTCTTTATGTTTTTCGATATTGAATATTCTCGATATGAGACATTTTCTTTTTTGTGTTAGTGATCCAAACGTCTTTCTTGAAATGGCAGGGAAAAGTTCTGCGTGAATTGTTATAAAAGAATTAAGATTAGTTCGAGACATGATGGAGTAGTTATCGGCATGCTTTACCTTTTAATGACACCTGTGTGTTCTTAGATCTATTTCCATTTTCGTGTGCTTTTGTCTTGTCAGCATGCGTTAATATATATACATATATATATGTGTGTGTGTGTGTGTTTGTGTGTGTGTGTGTGTGTATTTTATTAACGTGAAGAGCCATGTTATAGGAGGAAGAGGCAAATGGGAAGTGCAGGCAAAAAGACAAATTTTGAGAAAAATGAAAGTTGCAACAATTAGGAGGAAAGAGAAAAAAGGTATCTCTATCTATGAAAGGCAGGTGTGTGTGTGTGTGTGTGTGTGTGTTTGTGGTTGTGTGTGTGTGTGTGTGTGTGTAACGAATGCACGGCCGCAATTTTCGACGGATTTGCACCAAAATTTACATGCACATGCTCCAAGTTAGCGGAAAGGCCAAGACTGACTTTGCATTTCCCAACTCCCATCTATAGTGAAAATAATCGATTTTTTCATGCTTCTACGGCAGTTTGCATGTAGTTTGCGGTCATTTTCTACTAACCAGAATAAGAGCCTATAGATGGCTGCCACGAATAGGCAGGAAGATTCAATTGGCCAGCGTGAGAGCCAACAACTGACTGACACGAATGTTAACTAGCATGCTAGCATGCAAAAAAAATCGATAGCTGCATTCGTCACAAGTGGGAAAAATTTAAATCTGCATGGCTCTTTACTCTAATTGGCTCATTCGCTTAACGTTGATTCTGATTCCGCAGAACTGGGTTGGGTGTGAAAAAGTATTTGTTGTTAATATTCTTTTTTCATTCGGTTTTTCCAGTTACGAGTCCTTTTTTTAAAGCTGATCGTTTTGTGTTCATTTTTTTTTTTTCGTAACAGATTTAATGTTTAGTATAGAGCTTAGAAAAAATTCGCAGTGTGGGATAGGCAAGAAGTAAGGCATGTAGCAACATCACCACGGGAAAGGGCACTTCTTTAAAGGCAAGGAAGGGCAAAAATATTTTAAGTCAAGTGATAGCGATTGCTGTATGAGTCGTACGATTCTTGAATCAAGCACGGGCAACGCCGGGCCATGCTGTTAATGATGATTAAAAAGCACATACTTATCTTCCGATTTATTATTCCTTTACTAGATATTTTTTTTCTGTTTAGGGCGAGATGCAACGTAAAAAATAATCTGATCTGTAATGATAATGGTTAAAATATCTATTTCCACACAAGAAACATACGGCATTCACTGACCAAACAGAGTTAATGTCGTTTAGAATTTATAAAATCGTTCTTTTGCAAAATATTTCGAAGTAAATAGGCATCTCAACTCCAATATATATATTTTCTTAAATTTAGGTTCGTTTCCTTACTAAGTTTTTCCTTAATATGGAATGTCAGCATCCATAATATATCATTTTTGCTGTATATGATAACAATTTTAATTGTAGTCGATTAAAATTGCGAATGCTTAACAATTTCAAATGAATAAAAATTGTTTGAAACAAATGAATCCAATGAGTTAAAAAATAAATACTTCACTAGTTCTTATCGACTGGAGCTTCAAAATCTCCATTATAAGAAAAACACATCACTTGAATACTTCCAATTCATTCGCTTGAAATGATTATAAATGATTTGCTTGAGTAAACGGTAGTAAATAGCTGATAGTTCAGAGATGTTGGTACATGCTGCACACCATGTATGATATCTATCGATCAGACTACATCTTACGAGACTATTTAACAACATGACTCAAGTTCTTAATTAATATTTCTGCTTTTATAGCATCTTGCATTGTTGAACAAAATCTAGCAACTTCTTGTAATATTTAGTAAAAAAATTTATTTTCAAGATCATTCTTATCTCAACTATGAATAGCTGCATCATCAACGTAACCCCATCATCATCGATATGCTAGCATCAGGAGGGGTAACATTAACACACTCATTTGAATTGCCTTATGGATTGTTTAAATGATAAATGTTCTGCCCCGAGGGTTCATTTTAAGTGAGAATCAATAGAAAATTACCCAATCTGATATTAAATAATCTGAAATGAAAGTAAAACCATTCGAACGAGAAAATGTTATCTCCACTAAACTCAACACTAAAATTTCCCAGCATTTGTAACTCAACAATAGACTCCAGTCTATGGATATTTACTGAATTTAATTCGGATACACAGTAATATTTTAATATGGATGTCCGGCGATTTGTGTAATGCTGGGTTTATCAATAATAAAAGGAAAATACCAGATCGTTCTCTTTAACACTATACGTAGAATGTTAAAACTGATTATTTCCTTAGTGAATTGTATATTCTATAAAAATTTCAAGTTTTATAAATTATGGTTTCGTTTTTTGAGACTGGAAAAACACGCTTGACAAAAACCGTGTTCTTCTCCGACGAATATAACAGAAGTAATGCTACATTCAGAAAATAAAAGCTATCGTTCTTTTTTTTTCTTTTACCCGAGTTTCAGAGTAAATACATCAATTTCCGGTCAATTACAAAAAGATATCCTTTTTTCCACTTTGCCATTTCAGATATTACATTTCGATTATACACAGCACGGTTTTAGCAACTTATTCACTTCCCCGAATGTCAGTCCGCTTACCTGGCATAAAAATACTTTCTCAATATTAGATATATAATTCTAAAAAAAAAAAAATTACACCTTACTCTCTCCAGCATCTTTACTATCATCCATTGTCGTCAGGTGATAATCTTAATGGTTGTGCGTGTTATAGAAAGGATTATCCCTCAGATTTATGATAGAAGATTTGAGACAATAATAAATTTACTTTAAGTAATATTTCCCTGGCAACGTCAAGGAATACACGAGGAAGTCAAATACAGACGTTCAAAATCAGACATACGTATGTTTCTACCGTAAAGAAAATTGAAGATTGCAGTGCAAAAGAAAATAGATGAGTGGATGCATATTGTTCGCTCATGGTGTAACCACGTAGCTGTGATTGTCTGATATACAAAGTTAAGCAACGTCGAAACAGGCTAGTATCTTTAAATGGGTTACTGCCGAGAAAAAACAGTCACTGCAAAAATTACGGCGCAACGCATAATAACACTATATATATATATATATATATATATATATATATATATATATATATGTAAGCAAATATAAATGGATATAAATCCGACAGAATGAAGAAAAATATTTGGAAAAAACAAACAAAAATCCTTAAATGCTTAAGTGTTTTGGATATGTCTTGTTTTTATGTCCATCCTCTTTGTCATGTTGAACTGATTATGTTAATTGTATTTTAATGAATATTGTCCTGAAGAAGGTTTATTAAACCGAAACGTCAGACGTTGACATTTCATTCATATTAAAACAACATAATTGCATTTAAGGATTTTTGTTTGTTTTTTCCAAATATTTTTCTTCATATATATATATATATATATATATATATATGCATATATTGTGTATATTTCTGCAGCAATTTTTCATTAATGCATTATAGTTAAATAATATAGACAAGTTAAATTCATTTAATATTGTCTGATAAGCTTAATCACATTATCGTTGAAAGACGAAAGTAAAACACCATACTGATACATGTTTATATCCAATCTAAGCTTTCGGTTTACATAAGCCATTATCAAAGATGCATATATATATATATATATATATATATATATATATATATATATATATATATATATAAAAACGATAAAACATCCTTTGTCATATAATTTAGGTGGATCCTAATACAATAAAATATTAAAATTGATCTACAAAAAGAGCTCAATGTATTTATTATTACAGAGCAAATAATTAATAAACAATACAATCTCAAATCACCTCATATGTGAATAGCGTATTTCGGCGGACGAAGTTATCGGTCGTCTGCCCTTTCAACCCCAGTGTGGACTGTGTCAGAAGTAAAAATTTAGCTATGAAAGCTAAAATAAGTAAATAAATAAATATATAAAATAAACATTCGAAAAACTAACACAGAATTTATCCATATCAATGTTTCAGTCAGATGGCAGACGAAAGTCTCATGACAGTGGTCATGGCAGGGTAGAAGGTATTTGTCTTAAAAGGAAGAAGTTTTATATAATTAAACCGGGATATTAACCTTATGACATTAATTGTAGGTTATATGAAGAATGAAATATTAATTTAAAATTAACAGTGGAATAAATAAGAGTTTAAAAATAACTTTAAAATATATAGATAAAAGGATGTAAGGGATTAATGGAAAGAGAGTGGTTGAGATATAAGAGTAGGTGAAGTTTATAAATTATAATTAATATAGGTAAACAGGTTATAGAAGGCGGGAAATATAGAAATTAGAATTATTAGGTCGGTGGAAGAATAATGTCGTTTTCTCACATAGTAACATATGTGAGAAAACGACATTAATTTTGCACCAACCTAATACATTCGACATTTGAACAGTTAGAGTGGAGTGAATATTATAGAAGTATAGTAGCTAATCAACATAAACCAAATTCAAATTTCCATCACATAGGTTTAAGTTAATAAGCTACTATAGGGTAATAATGATTTACTGATATACGCGTTACTAACTAACCTATAGGTGAATGAGTTAAGATCTGGGTTCATAGCTTTGACCAAGGTATTTGCGCGTAAGTAAATATTACGAATGTGACTTGAATTGAGACTCGTATCACCGAATTCTAATTCCCAGCGCTTATCCATTACTCCACCCACACACCTAAGCTTACAGCACAGGGCATACAATAGCACTGAGCAAGATTACCGTGGCTGAATTTAGGTGATCGTATGTTTCATTATATATATATATATATATATATATATATATATATATATATATATATATATTGTTTGTTAGAGGTGTGTTGCCAAATCCGAAGTTCTACTAAATGAACTAAATTAAATGTTAAATGTAGAACAATATATAGAACCCTATACTATCTAAAGTGATCTCTTCAGAAGCAGTAAGAATATATATGAATAATCAAACCAAATCTGAAAATTCTGCTGAATCTAACGATCTGGTTAAGAATATTCACAAATCTGACGATGTTGATTAAGAATATTCACAAATATATGGTTGTATAGGGATAATGGCCTCATGACTGTAAAGAACTTTACAAGTAGTAAAGTTGATAAACGTAGGAAAATAATTCAGAGAGAATTTATGTCATTAAATCTTAATGTAAAAATTAGTTCTAGCATCAAACAAGTTAATTTTCTAGATGATTTTCTAAATATTTTGGGGATTTGGAACAACCATAACCTCTTCCATATACATATATATATATATATATATATATATATATATATATATATGTGTGTGTGTGTGTGTGTGTGTGTGTGTGTGTGTGTGTGCACGCGCGTGTGTGTGTGTGTAGTAAAATAAAAACTAAAGATTTAAAAACGCTAAAAACTTCAAATATAAAATGCAATTTTAAAAGCTTCCAGTAATAAAAAATCAGAGGGTTGGGAGCGAAAGTCTTTAGACTTTAAATATGATATGCGTATTATAATTATGTTATTAATGCAATTATATCAAAACACGCTAGTCACAGTTTCACTAGCCATTTTAGTTGCCGTTGGCGGTGAAACTCAGTGTAGCGGATTTTGTTATTATTGCATTCATAATATTATAACGTGTGATAGGTCGAACAATACCGTTCACTAGTCAACCGCTAACCAGGGGAGGTAACGTAATTTCGGTGGCTAATGAGGTACTGCCACCTCTGGCGCCACCAGCCACATTTTTCCACCGGACACCGTATTCTGTTTGTATACTTGTCAGTTTCCTGCGATTTCTTTTTACAAATGCAACTGAAATTTTCAACGTTGTTTTAAAATACACAATGCGCTCGTAGCGATCTTTATTAATGACGTAAAATGGAAGATAAACAGATGTTATTTTCACGTCGGAAGTAACATTGATATATATATATATATATATATATATATATATATATATATATATATATATATATATATATGTATATATATATATATATATATATATATATATTACCATAAATCATTCATACAAAAAGTAAATTAATAAAGTTAATGATATAAAACGAAGAAATTCCTTCGTTAAGTAAATTTTAAATGTACATTAATCCACTAATCACTCGATGAATGTTATGATGTTTGTTTTTAAAAATTGTAAACAATATATATATATATTTAGTTTATATATATATATATATATATATATATATATATATATATATATATATATAGATAGATAGATAGATAGATAAATAGATAGATAGATAGATAGAGGAATTTATAAATTTACTTAGCGAAGGAATTTTGCCATTTTATATCATTAACTTTATTGATTTTGATATTTGAGATACACACACACATACACACACATACACACACATACATATATATATAATCATATTTTTACATAAATAATTATATATATATATGTATGTATATATATATATATATATATATATATATATATATATATATATATATATATATATATATATATAATTATTTATTTAAAAATATGATTCCAACGCTACATAAGAGTTCTCATTTTTGAAAACAAGAGCCGAAAACTTCAATATAATTATTTTAATTAAATTGAATTAAATTACTAAGTTCTGTTCCATCTTCAAGCGAAATTTCTTTTGAATAACTTAAATTTACGCGTTTTACAAGTGGCTCTTGTTTTGAAACAGGAAAACTCTTATGTAGCTTTGTAATCATATTTTTAAATAAAAAATTATATTTATGGTCTACTTTTGTATCATGCACTATTTTTTTAAAATAATAACAAAAATACTATAGAACTTTGGATTATTTACCTAACGAGTTCTTTCCCATTTTCTATATATTTTTACACACACACACACACACACACACACACACACACACACACATATATATATATATATATATATATATATATATATATATATATATATATATATATATATATATATATATTCATTTTACAAAAATTGTTTATGCATATAAGTATGTGCCTTTCTCTCACTGTGTTGTGTGCATGCGTGTGAATATTCTATGGGATATGTCATTGATACTGTACGCAAATATACTTACATAGTACATTTTTGAGGTTATTACTGTATGAATTAAATAAATTTCAGTGCAGGTGTAGACGTTAAAAATAATAATCACTAATCATTAAATATATTCTGAAATAATAATTTTTCTTCTTCTTCCACATTTCTGAACTACTGATATTTATTTCTTTTTTGTAAATGTTTTTTTTTTCATTTTGTCACAAACCCTATTTGAAATCTAATAGAAAATCGCAAATGTCCGTTATGTTTTACAATTTTTTACATTATTTTTGGACAATGGCTTAGTGGCTTAAAGTGTTGGTTCGTGTATTTGTTGAAAATAGTAAATTTAAAAACATTATCAAATTGGTGATATAACATTTGTGAGTTCAATCCCTGTGTCCGGCAGTGTGTACTGAGACTCATATGAAACAGGCGAGCAATAACTGAGCAGTACTAAAAATAAGAGCTAGAGAACTGGAACGGAATTGTTTTTACACTGGAGATTTAATAAAGTGTTCAGTTCGGAATTCCCTATAGGTTTTCAAGATTGATATACACATGATGAAGGCCGGAATGAACAACAGCCGAAACATTGGGATAGTAACAAATATGAGGACATTTGTCCAAATATAAATCGTGTAAATAATAACACCACATCCAAGAAATTCAAACATAAGATAGTTGTAAAGGTAAAAGTATCTTTACATATATATATATATATATATATATATATATATATATATATATATATATGGGAGGAAGGTGTCTGCGCGCGCGTATGTGTGTGAATAGATTATGCATCTGAAAGACACTTTGATATTTTGTATTTTTAGTAGATCCTTTTTTGGCATGAATTGACTATAATCAGACTTGGCCATTTCACACGAACTGTCACTCATCGATAGGAAATTAATACTTTTATTCTTTCCATTAATACAAATTTATCGGCATTTTTTTTTATATTGCCTTTCACTATTGCATGCTCAAATTTAAAATAAAGGAACTGATTTTTTTTTCTTTTTGCACAGTCGACTTTTTCAAATCATAAACTTCCACATCAATGACAGTTCATAATATAGATTCACCTTTGATTCACACTTATTTAATTCAGTCATGCAAGATCGGTTTCATTTTTCAAGTCCTTTGAAAGGAATTGCTACCAAAACGAGGCTAAAGATTTCGATTTCAGATGTATGAGAAACAGAATAAAGAAACACAGCCAAAAACGTGTTACGTAGACAGATATATCCGGGATATAATCGTCAGAATAGCAAGAAGCAAAAATCAATAGATCTACCGTCCCTGATATGCACGGAGTAACTGTAGTAATTCTAAAATTTTGCAACATGTCCCAAATTAATATCGTACAAACAAAGTTACTAATTCAAGTAGTTCGTTTTGTGTCACTTAATGCATTTACTTGGCGCATCCATATGGAGTTAAGACTATCGGACTAATTTAGTTGGTCATTACTAATGTTTTGTGAAGTCGAAGTTTAGCACTAATCAGTCGCTAAATTGTCTTCGGTATTTAACAAACCCCAAACGAGGAATGTCTACCTCCCCGGACGAAACTTTGCCCTTCGGCAAAGCTTCGTCCGGGTCCATCTCTGCCAAAGCAGAGTGTTCAACAGAAGTCAGACACAGTAGACGCACAGCTAAGCTTGTCTTCGGTATTTAACAGACCCCCACCAGGACTGTATGTGGCACAAAGCCTAGTTTAACGTGGGCTTATCTGAGCCCGTAGGCTCGGCCAAAAATATACCCTTTTAACCCGCCTAGACGGGTTCAGGGCCTGTCTACCCACCTCGGACAAAACTTTACGCTTCGGCAAAGCTTCGTCCGGGTTCCTCTCTGTCAAAGCAGAGAGTTCAACAGAAGTCAGACACAGTAGACGTACAGCTAATCTTGTCTTCGTCCCACGTTATTCTCAGTGACGAGTTATTAGGCTTTCTCTTGCACTTATGCAAATTAGGCATATTAATTTACCAGTGTCACTCCATGATCTTTACTGGATACCACACATTTGAGGCCTTGTGCCAACATCAGAAAATCTTAGTAAATATTTATACTTGCATGAGACCGCCGGGCGAACTGGGGGTATTAAATTAATATTAAACTCGAACCTCAGTTTTTTCATTCTACTAAACTAGTAGACGATTAACACTAGAGGGATCAGTCGACTTCACTATTTATCTGCTGTCGAAGAAAAATAAGGCATAACTTCCCCAGGGTATTTTACAAAATTAAACGCAATGTGTCTCGGTTTGAAATGAAATTCGACACGTTAATCCAAATTTCAGGGCCGACAACTGCGAACGATACGCACATCATTGAATAAAACTTGTATAAATTATGCAGGGTTACCCTGAATTAACTATTTCAATGAAATCGGGTAATTTAAAATACAACAGACGATGTTTTATGTTTATTACTTAATTATGATACAGTGCAAACACATTTATAAATCTTACATCAAAAACCCGAAAATTTTCAAAATGTCTTCGGCAAAATTCAAATCTCTGCTTAGCGTGTTGAATCATTCTGAGAGTAATCTCTTGCATTCAGTTTGTGAATGCGTTCTTTAAGCTCGGTTATTTCGTTGGCAACAAAGAAAAGTGTACTGAAGCGCTACGTGATATCTGTCCCCCTTTATGGTTGAGAATATTAAAGGTCACCTCAAAGATGAAGAAGAGACTTGGGGCAACGTAGATATGGTTCTACAGAAGGATGCTAAGGATACAATGGACCGAACATGTGAACAACGATGAGATTTTGGAAAGGACGCAAACAAGGAGGAAGCTTATATTTCACATCAGGAAGAGGCAACTAAAATATATGGGACACGTAATGAGAAAGGAGGGTTTGGAGAATGTGATACTCACAGGGCGGATAGAGGGAAAGAGAGACAACGGAAAGCAACCCATGATATATCTAGCGGGCTTAAGTAAGTGGATGACAGAAAAGGTTCTGGGAGTAGAAGCAAAAAGGAAAAACATATTGGAGAGCTACAAGGGATAGAAGGATGTGGAGATCTGTGATCACTTACGCCCTGAAGAGACACGCGCATAAAAGGGGAAGAAGCTCGTCTAACTTACTGATCTCTTGGCGATAAATGTTTGTTTTTATGAAAGCACATAAAAGATGTCCAGGAGTAGGTGGATGAACAAAGATTCATTCCTGTGTATTCATTATTGATAATGGGAATGAAAATGAAATTTTCAAAAGTATCATCTTACTTATTATAAAACGCAGATTGTGTGTGTGCGTGCGCGCGCGCGTGTGCGTGTGTGTGTGTGTGTGTGTGTGTGTGTGTAAGTTTATATATTGGATCGGACTTGCAACATTTTTCAACCGATTTCAACCAAACTTTACAGGACTACGTAAAATTACGCTGCGGTGGTTCTGACAGCGCAAAAAATTGGAAAAACACAATTGTTTTTGCACGGAATCAATTTGAAAACAATAAAGTAATATAGTCTTAAGGTGTGCTATATTTATGGAATAAAGTGCTCAATATCAGAGATAGAGCGTGTGTAAATATAAAAGTGAACATAGAAGTCAACACTTAGAGGCGACAGTCTGTTTCATGCTATATGCAATTGTCAGGCCTGACGATTGCATATAGCATGAAACAGACTGTCGCCTCTAAGTGTTGACTTCTATGTTCACTTTTATATTTATATATATATATATATATATATATATATATATATATATATATTATGAAAGATTATAATATATATATATATATATATATATATATATATATATATATATATATATATATATTATGAAATATTATAATAAAACATATTGAAATCGCTACACAAACGCTTTCATGTTTCAAATACTTTGATTGTACTTCTTCAGGCGATGGTAAGTAACTGGTGATAAAATGATTTTTAAGGACATCTAAATACTAATTGTTACCGCTTTTCCGAAAGTTAAAGCGAGGAGGGCATAAGGTCCGAATTAAAATTAGACTTGTGGATATGTCTTGATTAACCAATTAAATGCCAAGTCTAGGTTAAATAGAAAAGAGAGCTATTTGTCTACAATCACAATACATTTGTCGCTGACATATTTTCCGCAATCGCCAACGTTGCCCAGTCTATGTTCCTGTTTATCATGACATGAACAAATAACTCACCTACCTCTGAGCTTAGTTGAAAAGTTATTTGTAACAAATCATTATTACACATTTGCACACAATTTGAGATGAACTGAACGTAAACATTTAAGAAAGATTACATCGAACTACGGTCATTGGTAGATTGGATCTGAAAATATTGATTGCTATAAGACAAAGAAGTCTCACCCAAAATTCCAATGCTACCATTTAATTAAAATAATTAATAAGTAATACAGAGATTTTAAAATAATATATATGGAAAAAATGTGTATTTCTTAGCAATAACTGTGTATATATACTGTACATATTACTGGTACTAGATATCAAATATAAATACAGAATATTATAATTAAACTGATTTATTTTAATTTTAAGTAATTGGTTGATATTGTTAAATAGATTACTGCACAATTAACACATTAATAGATATTTCAAAGTCACAGTACAGATTGGATGCAGTCCACTATATTAAGAGAAATCGTTTGTATTCACTAAATGATTGTGCGAATCTGCCATTAATTTCTTCTGTATCCAATTCATCTACCAATTCCTTGTCTATAGAAAATAACACAGATGATTAAAATTTCTTCTCAGAGAGCGAATTTCCTAACCTTGTCTTTATGTACTTTAGCCCTGAAGATGTCCTTTCACATTGAACTTGAATAATTGATAGTGTGCACATAACTTTATAATGTTCTTATTCCTTTTTATTGCTAAAACAGTTTCCTGTGTTTGTTTGTTTTATTGCATTTTTATTTGTTATAGGGGACCCATTCTATCAGGAGACCACTAGACATCGGATATGTTAACACCCTGTCAACCACTGAATACCATGAATTCTCATGCATCTATCTTTCATCACAAGCGTGTACAAATCAAAAACCTAATTTAGTTCACCCTGCAAAATATACTACATCTGAATACACGTCTCTAAACACGGGATTCAGTAAAATGACTGCTAAATAGGATTGCATCTACGCTCTGTCGAACGGGGGTATCCATTTGTTTTTTTTTAGACAGATAGATATGAATCACCATTCTGCCTCAGATACTAACATTGACCAATATGTATTTTTTTCAAATCCTACATTATAAAATCGTGAAACTCTAAAAACACTGGTAAAATGATAAAATCTCCTTTTTTTTTTAAAGAAAAACGAATCAAAGCAAGAAAAAACGCATACATCCGTTCTCTTGGCATAGCGGAAGAAGTTACGAATCATGTGGAAAAAATATTGTTTATATAGCTAAGATACAGATAAGTAGATTAGGTGGTAATATATGAATCCTCTTATCAATTTTACTTTTTATTTTTGGGTTTATTTTTTTAAATTCTCTTTGAGAAAAGATCGAAGAGACCATAGGAAAGGTGAAGTAAAACAATGTGCCTGTCCATTGGGATGACAAAAAATAAGCGAAAATAGTATTCATCAAAAATTTCGAAAATCAGCAAATATACATACATATAAATATACATAGCTCTCTTTCTCTCTCTTTCTCCCTCTACACACACATGCATACACAAACACACACATATATTTATATATATATGTTATATAGATATATATATTTTTGTCTCTTTTTCTGTCTGTCTATTTGAAGGTGGACTGTGGACATCAAGTACGTCAATAAATGTTTTGTGAAGCTAAACGGAAAACGGTGGAGGAACTGAAAATATATCAAATGTGGCCTGATTTTCTCAACAGGGTCAAAAAGCTATGTCCCATTAATGTGAACCAATAAATGTTCGCTGAAACGCTGTCTCCAGTTTACAATAATAATAAAAACGCATCTACCATTTAGCTTTCAATCGACTATATTCAATCTCTCTCTCTCTCTCTCTCTCTCTCTCTCTCTCTCTCTCTGTCACTCATCAGATATTCATATCTACATTTCCAAACAGGTTTTCATTTCTCTCTCTCTCTCCCCCTCTCTCTCTCTCTCTTTATCTCTCTCTCTCTCCCTCTCATCAGATATTCATATCTACATTTCCAAACAGGTTTTCATTTCTGGTCGTAGACTCTGTTGAAATAGCATTTTTCCAGCACTATCAGTCTATTCATATGCTTACAACAGGTTTAAATTGTAGGTTTTTTATGAATTATATTTATGTCTGATTTTTTTTTTTTAATTAAGAAGAAAATTATCAGTAATCTCTGTCATGTGACACTTCAAAATATATGTATGCTATGAGAAGGCATAGGCATAAACGTAGATGAATAGATTAAACTGAAAGAGTAGAAGATGCAGTGAGTTTTAATTTTCAGTCTCTTCTAATTATTTATAAAATTAACAAGTGCTCTTCAGCATGTTCTTAATGAGGAGAGGGTTTAAATTTATAATTTCGACAAATATCTTAAGGTATCCATTCTGAAACAGTATTAAGAATCAACCCTCAAAATGCAAAAGGATGGTTAAGTAAGAACATTTCTAACCTCCTGACCCGGAGGAATTAACAGAATGACAGGAGAGCTCCATAATATCTACACTAAGTTCTTGGATTACTTCCTCTTAGTAACTAATCAACTAACCGAAAATGTCAAAATTAACAAGATCACCTCTATATTACGCACTCTTCAGCTGCGTACCTTCACGCTGGCGATGCTTTATTTGTTTTGTTTGTTCATTATCAGTGTCGCCGTTTTTTTTCATTAGACGACAAGCAACGTTTTCCAAGGTCCATAAGTTCTTATCTTTTCCCTCTACCTTAGCGAGAGAGCCTCTTGATTTGTTGGTAAACAAAATACATCGGTCACTCTTATTTTTGTCGGGTGGACGATTTCTACTAACAACATTTCTTCTTTTTCGGGGTCATCATCCACCCATATCATTTCATTGATAAAATTTTATACATATATCTTTATATATATATATATATATATATATATATATATATATATATATATATATATATACATATATATATATATGTATACATACATATATATATATATATACATATATATATATGTATACATACATATACATACATACATATATATATACATATGTATATATATACATATACATACATATATATATATATATATATATACATATTCATATATATATATATATTCATATATATATATATATATATATATATATATATATATATATATATATATATATTATATATATATATATATTATACACAATTGTACATATGGGATTTATAACTCATGGGGTATTTTTCCAGTAGGTGGCCAGTATGGTGTATGAAGGAGCGAATGGTGACGGATAAATTCTTATGGTGTATTGGTATATTGTAACGAATGTGTGGGTAGTGAATCCGATTAGTAAGGTATAAGATAACTGGTGATGACCAAACTTAACCATACTCCCCACTTTTATCCGGCCTTGTGCTACAATTACTGTATTTTCAACATGTAACGTTTGTACAAAGACTTATATTTTCTGTAGGTTTATATATTTTTATACTTGAAAAAATTGTTTAAAAGACAGAAGAAGACAGACATTCTGTTGAAATATTGTTTAACATTGTCAATCACGGTGTTTTTCTTTATCTTATCCTTTCTTAAATTGCGATCTTCTCTTAGCTGTTGAAAATATTTGAAGAGTTACGTCAGTCATTTTGTTTATTATTATTATTTTTATTATTATTATTATTATTATTATTATTATTATTAATAATACTAATACTACTACTACTACTACTACTACTAATAATAATAATAATAATAATAATAAAATTACAAATCACACATATTGGAAATATCAAAATGTAGCACTTGAGGACATCAGTAATTCCAGTTGAAGTTGGAGAGCTCGTATTTATTGGAAAATCATTTTTTCCTCATTTCCAATGCATGACAGATATTTTAACAAAAGATTCCTGATATTCAGTGCTTTAAAGTAATACAAAAAATGTATTCACAAGTTCAGCTCACAGATTACGAAGTGCTTTATCTATGTAAAATGTGTGTGATCTTAGGTTTACTTATTTATTTGTATATATAAGAATGATCAGTGGAAAATGTCATGAAATAATTTATAAGCTTAGATCTCTGGTTGGGATCCGTAAGGAAGTGTGTATACAAGAGAAATAATAATAATAATAATAATAACTTTTTACGGAAATGAAACTGCAAGAAATTGGTATGAATACCACCGAGTCCCGCTTAAAGAGATAGGACCTCTAATAATTTTATGCTACTTTATATGACACACAGAAAGAACCATAAGAGCTAAACCCCCAGACATCGTGATCAGAGACCACAAAAAATTGCGTCTTCTTATTGGCATGGCGGTCCCTGCATAATGTATTTTTGAAGATCCTAATAAAACTATCAAAATCCAAGGACCTTGAAATCGAAATCTCAAAAATGTGGCACTTGAGGACATCAACAAATCCCGATGTGGTTGGAGACATCAGATTGATTGGAAATGGTTCTGATAGATTTGAAGGGATTCCTTGTAGCCGAAGCATTAAAGAAATACAAATCATTGTAGTCACAAGAACATATCACACATTAATATGAGCTTTATCTTTGTAAAATGTATATGATCTTAGTTTTTTTTTCCCAAAAATATGCTACGTGGTATATATCATGATGCCATTTCTGACCTTAGAAGTATGATTGTGACCCGCAAGGTAACATTTATACACCAGAAATCAAAGGAAATAATAATAATAATAATAATAATAATAATAATAATAATAATAATAATAATAATAATAATGAGAAGAAATAATAATAATAATAAATAATAATAATAATAATGATTGTTTGTTTGTTTGGGTTTTATGGCATATCAAACACTGTGGGTTATTTAATGCCAAATCCAGTTTATATGAATTTTAAATGCCTATTTTGTATGGAATAAAAAATGTATAACTGGCAACATTATTGTTTCAAAAAAAACGTATAGCTGGCAACATTACTCTTTTACAAAAAAACGTATAGCTGGCAACATTACTCTTTTACAAAAAATGTATAGCTGGCAACATTACTCTTTTACAAAAAAATGTATAGCTGGCAACATTACTCCTTTACAAAAAAACGTATAGCTGGCAACATTACTCCTTTACAAAAAAACGTATAGCTGGCAACATTACTTCTTTACAAAAAAACGTATAGCTGGCAACATTACCTTTTTACAAAAAACGTATAGCTGGCAACACTAATTTTTTTTACAAAAAAACGTATAGCTGGCAACATTACTTTTTTACAAAAAAACGTATAGCTGGCAACATTATTGTTTCAAAAACTTAGAGCTGGCAACATTATTTTTCTGAAAACATTATGTGAGAGCTTGCTGTTGGATGTAGTTTATCGCCGTACCCAGGACGCGGATGTAGTTTAACATCATACCCAGGACGCGGATGTAGTTTACCGTCATACCCAGGACGTGAGTAAGACTTGGGAAACTAGGGGTTCACTATTTGCCCATAGCTGGGACCCTAACAGGTGCTACCACCCCGGGTCAAGGTGGACCTGGGAACACCAGCAATTAAGAGGTGATTTCACGCTCCTCAAAACCTCCTGATAAGAGGCCTTGCTGTTGGATGCAGTTTAACGTCATACCCAGGACGCCTCATTGGGGGGAAGGGGTTTACACCTCTACAGAGGTGCAGTCGTCGTATTCTAAATCGCCAGCCGACAGGGCCGAATAATAATGAATAATAATAATAATAATAATAATAATAATAATAATAATAATAATGAGAAGAAATAATAATAATAATAAATAATAATAATAATGAATAATAATAATAATAATAATGAGAAGAAATAATAATAATAATAAATAATAATAATGCATAATAATAATAATGAGAAGAAATAATAATAATAATAAATAATAATGAATAATAATAAATAATAATAATAAATAATAATATTAATAAATAATAATAATGAATAATAATAATAATAATAATGAGAAGAAATAATAATAATAATAAATAATACTAATGAATAATAATAAATAATAATAATAATAAATAATAATAATAATAATAAATAATAATAATAATAATAAATAATAATAATAATAATAAATAATAATAATGAATAATGAGAAGAAATAATAATAATAATAAATAATAATAATGAATAATAATAATAATAATAATGAGAATAAATAATAATAATAATAAATAATATTAATAATAATAATAATAATAATAATAATAATAATAAATAATTATAATTAAGAAGAAGAAGAAGAAGCAACTTCTTTTGAATTGTATTCGAGATTAACAAGTAAATCTGATCACTCTTCAGTCTTCCATTTGATTTCACTAATACTTCCTCTAAATTTTCCAAAGACTTTGCAAGTCTATTCCAGACTGTCTAAACTGCCCGGACAATAATGGTTACATTCGTCACCTGAATACTCAACAATACTCTATTCAATTTCCTGGAATATTTACGAGATTTTACTTTGATTGTTATTACTATTAGATTCATTAATTTATTCTTATAGGCCCCTCGAGTCTCTTAGCCCCGTTAAAGTAGTTGGAACATGCTATGAAGAAATCCAGTGTTTTTAGCAGTCATTTCAAGAAAAGGCGGTGGAGAAAGAAGTACGCCGCCAGATACACATAGAATAGTCTTAAATGTATACAGTGTGGTGTGCGGACATTGGTCCGCTCAGAGCGAAAAATAAATTTTCGACTAAAGAACTGAAAATATATAACGTATCTCTGACCGATTCTAACAAATGTTTTGTGATTGAAGGACATGAATTGTTACATAGTCTTCTTAAGAAATCCATTACAAATTGAACCATTCACTTTATTTCCTAGATTTAGAAACTTGTGATATTTATTATTTCCAGTATTGAAAATATCCTGAAACAATAAAGATTTAGTGACCTCATTGACCTCAGCCTTAAAGAACCGGTTCCATTACTGAAACGGATTTCAGAAAAGAAGTTTCTACGTTCCAAAGATAACTGGGTTAATAATGACCTGAACGCCCCGGACTCTGGCAACCTCAATCAGGAGGTCAGTGTACGTTTTAAGATTTTCAATTTATTTGATTTTATATTATGGTCAACAAGGATGGTGGTGTGTTTGTTTGTTCAAATCTCTTTTCGATAACTTCTTTCCAGCTTATATCCATTTCTGTTCGACTCCAAGCTCATACTTCGTACATAGACACGAATGAAGATGGGAAGCTAATGTAGATTAGAGGCTTAACTTCTTTCTGTTGATCCTTTTTCATAAAAAAAATTAATTAATAATAATCCAACATCACACATATTTTAGATAGATAAAGCTCTTCGTAATGTGGAAACTGTACTTTTGAGTCAGTCAGTTATGTGCCAGGCGATCATGCATCATTCGAGCAGCTTTTTTCACACAATAGGTTGCCATTTCTTTCTGCCATCGAAGGCTACATAATCCTGTCTGTTCTGTTATTTACCCATGTCCGGGGGAGAAGAAATGGATTCATGCCTTTTCCCAAGTGAATGTAATGGGTTCAACTGGAATTCGAAATCGGCTCTCCGATTCCTCAATCCGAGCCGCTATCCATTACTCCACCGTTTTGAGTAAAAACTTGTACTTTTTAATGGACTACAAGTAATCACTTCAGTAAGACTATCGGAATCTTTTCCAATCAATCTGAGGGCTCCAACTACAAGTGAAATTATTGACGTTTTCATGTACCACATATTTGAGATTTCTACTTCAAGGTCCTTATATTTTGATAGTTTTTTTTTTTATATACATCTTCAAAGATACATTAAAATCTTCAGGGACAGAGATGTCATTAAGAAAGCACTTTCTCTTCTTGTTCTCTTTGTTTATGATATCCAGGCGATTAGCTTTGACGGTTTTGTCCGTGTGTATTGTAAAGTCTCATAAAATTGATACAGGTTTTATCTCTGTCACCGCGTCTGGCTTATGTTCATTCCAGTTTTCAGCAGTTTTCTTCCCGTAAAAGTTGCATATTTTCCAGTGCAGATATTGACTCACTCTGTCATACCGAGTTTTATATTCAGTGGGTGCTGACACCATACAACCTGAAACAAGATAGTCAATTTTTTCAGGATATTTATCACAAAATCTGCACTTGGGGCCAAAACAGTTTTTCAGGGTGTGTGCTTGGTAATTTCTAGTTAGCAAGCGTTTGTTCTGTGCATCAAGAATAAAACCTATTTTTATTATAATTATTATTATTATTATTATTATTATTATTATTATTATTATTATTATTATTATTGATATGTCCCGTTAAGGCATATATTTGATCAAAGTAGGGAAGTGGGTTTTGGTTAGTGTAACCAAGTAGTACATGGTAGCAGTAATCGACTGGTATTCGTCGTAGTCGCAGGTAATAAGTGTAGACCAATAGGATAGCCAATGGCGTAGTCCAATGGGCGTCGTCATAGACTTGAAACTCTGTCGTAGCTACACATCCGTCAGTATGACGGATACCAGCCAATCATATTCCAGTGAGGGGGAACACAGGTGTATGCATATTCCATTATATCAATTATTATTTTTGTTATTTATTTATTTTATTTCCTTTGATTTCTGGTGATTACTCATTTCTTTCCGGGTCCCACCCAGAGATCTAAGTTCAGAAATGACATCATGACATTTTCCACTGACTCATTTTAAAAAAAAAAACATTACATAAATAAAGCACTTCGTAAGGTGTGGGCTGTACTCATTTTTATTATTATTATTATTATTATTATTATTATTATTATTATTATTATTAATATTGTTGTTGTTGCATTCGATTCAGTAATTTATATTAACATGACAGCGATTATGTTTTACGTACACTGAAAATACTCATCTGACAAGATGAGTAGTTCTACGTAGTTCATATTTTGTAAATCGGAACTGCCAAGAGGTTTTGTTAATCTCCATGTACCGTTTATCGATCGTAAACATGGTTCCCATTCTTATAGGCTGAAAAGTATTTTCCTCTTCCATTGTTGTCAATATCATCATATTTACCAATGGGTAACCGCTTGGGATTACCAGGTGTTATAATCTCGGATGTACGTTGGTGAGTTGGATAATAGATCGCTGCTGGAAATGGAAGAACTGATTTTCAATTCCTGTCGGGTTCGTTATTTTCTTCTTCGCGTAGACATTCTTGAGAAAGATATTAATTCAACTCTTCTCTTTTCCACTCAGCTATGGGTTAGTTAGTAGGACTTTTATCAATAAGCTATTATTTCTGAAAAATTCTTAAAATCCCAAAATTCTTCTACCTTTGAATAACCTGAAAAACGGTTGTTAAGTTTTTTTTTTTTTAAAGATGAAGCTTCTTTTTTTATTTCTTCATCCACTTCTTTTTCCTCTTCTTCTTCTTCTTTCAAATCAGCACTAAATTTATCCTCGTACTTCTCCTCTTCCGATAATTCTTCGTCTTTTTCTTTCAAATTTTCTCTTAATGTTGCTTTCTCCTACTTCTCCTCCTTATTCCCCTCCTCCTCCTTATTCTTCTTTATTCAAATCAACTTGATTTATCACTCTCCTTTTATTCCTCTAATTTCATCATAATCCCCCATCCTCCTACTTCTCTTTATCATTATCTACCTTCCTCTTCCTTTTCTTTGAAATCGTCTCTTGGTTTATCACCCTCCTCTTTCCAAATTTTCTCTTAATGTCGCCACGTTCCACTTCTCTTCATTCTCTACGTTTACTTCTTCTTCTTCTTCTTCTTCTTCTTCTTCTTCTTCTTCTTCTTCTTCTTCTTCTTCTTCTTCTTCTTCTTCTTCTTTCAAATCATATCCCGATTTATCATCCTCCCGGTTCCATTCCCCTAATTTTCTCTTAATGTCGCCACCTCTTCATTTTCTACTTTTTCTTCTTCGTCTTCCTCTTCTTTTTCTTCTTCGTCGTCTTCTTTCAAATCATCTCTTGATTTATCATCCCCCTTCTTCCATTCCTCTAATTTTCTCTTAATGTCGCCTCTTCCTACCACTTCTACTAATTCTCTTCCTTCTCCTCTTCCTCTTCCTCTTCTTCTCCCCTTTAGTGTAAATGATGTAAAGAGAATCGCACTAAGAAGTCAAGTTCAAAACAAACAATAGATGGTTGCATTGAGTTCGTAACAATGCATTAGTTTACAATGCATTAGTTTTATGATTGTTCCGAAACGAATGCGAGTGCGCCCAATGTTTGGTTGTTCATGCACGCGTCTTTATCTTCATGACAATGTAACTCTGCTGACATGTAAGTGCCCATACCCGTAAGAGTAAGTGCACCAATCCCACCAAGTAAAGGATACACTCAACCTATCCAATAGATGAAGACTATTGATTGAAAAGTTGTGAATTTCCGCTTTGCTTTAGGTTAAGTGTCTAGTCCAAGTTTTCTCCACGCTACATTTTTATTTGTCTGTAACTGGCGGGAAAATGTCACTAAATCAATATTATTTTACTCCAACGAAGTTTCCTACAACCGCGTTAAAATGAAAAAAAAATATTAAAAAAGAACTAACGTTTCAAGAGAAAACGAATTGTCGCTTCTTCAGGTTTGGGAGTTTGGTATTACTTAAATCCTTTCTTGATTCATTTAATTATCTACGCTTTTACGAAGCCGTACTGAAAATCTAACAATTTTGGTTTATTCCAGAATTCATTTATTGTGTTGTATACTCACTGAACGAATATAACTACCATATATGCGATTCTATATTCTCTGGGATCAAATAATGCCGTTATTTTTTTTTTTAGAATCATTTCAAACCAAGTAAGGCGATGCAAGTGGTTAATAATGTAGGAAGACAGAGGATTGTAATTGACGTTGCATTTAAATTTTTGTAGAACTTAGGCAGCGGAGAGGCAAGGAACTGGAAGTGAAGTTCACAATTGAGAATTGCGTGAAAATAAACATTTAAAATAAAATATACGGTTATGTTTAGCTATTTCAACAGAAAAACGGTGATTACATTCATGCGATCGAGGTACCAAGAAGAAGCGCTCATTAACACAATTGATATCAAAAAATTTTATGGAAAAAGAGAGGAAAGCCAAGGCAAGGTGCTGAGAAATTGGCTGAAGTCGACATCCCAGATCAGGAACGATAACATTAGAGAGACTCCTTTGGATTTTGTCGAGAATCTCGAGACATATAACAGGGGAACCAGACCAGATAGGGTTGCAATATTCATTTCACAGGAGAAGGATAGAGTTATAAATGTGCAAGATGGATTCTGGCGAGAAAAAAAAAGAAAAAAAAAACTGGCACAACAAATCTTTATAACTACTAACATAACAATTGGAAAATATGAAACGAGGAAGACACGATAATTTGCTTCCTGAAGGTTAGCAACATCCATGCTGATGAAAAGATAAAATCCTTATCTACGATGATTAAAAGAGAGTTTCGTTTTGGAGGCCTTAAAATTTGCAAGGTATTTCTTGCCCCAGTTAACAACTGATCGGAGGTCATGTTCAAGATCAGCTTCCAATTTTACTTTGTCGGACCTAACGAACTCACTATTAAGATAGGAGAATATAGTCCAAAGATGAAGACATGGGAATCAACCGAATTAACGCAAGAGGATCTAGAAAGTTGGTCGTTCAAAATTTTGCAATTTTATAAGGATATGTTCCATGCAAATATATGTGTGTGTGTGATATACATACATATATATATATATATATATATATATATATATATATATATATATATATATATATAATTTGTATATTATATAGTTGCGGTACTTATTGGAAAGCACTCAATATCAGTGATAGAGCGAATATTCTTAGTTTTATGGATGTGAGTTTGTAACCCTAGGTTTCATGCTTTTACGAGTAAAAGAGAGAGACAGACAGACAGAAAGAGAGAGAGAGATCTATATATTTTATGACTTCAAAATGTATTATTATTGGACACTCGTACTTGTAATAGACGTCCCAATTTGTATGTATTACGTCTATCGGCCTGTGATTTTCGGAAATCTTTATAAAGAAAATGTTCCCCAGCATATGTACAAGACGTTATTTTAGTGGATAGCTATATTTGAGTAGAACGTCCGTTTATTTATTAAACTGTATTTTTGTTTATTTTCGTCTCCAGATCTGAA
Source organism: Acanthosepion lycidas (assembly GCA_963932145.1). Lineage (NCBI taxonomy): Eukaryota > Metazoa > Mollusca > Cephalopoda > Sepiida > Sepiidae > Acanthosepion > Acanthosepion lycidas. The sequence goes on from OZ010579.1 coordinate 47,767,264, forward strand.
TATTCGAGAAATATAAATGTGAGCACTACCGACTATTTTTAGAACCTTTCTCAAATATTCATGTCAGTAGACCAAAATAAATATACTATTTCATAAATTCTGGTGCTCCATACTTTCGGCCTTGTGCGACACGCTTAAAAAATCACTATGAGTTTGTGTAGGGGACTTCCATATAGTGTGTTGGCTAGCAAGATTTTCTCGATAGGCCAGTTACGACTGAACAATGAGTTCGATTGTCATCGGTTGCTCCATACATTCGGCCTTGTGCCACACATAAGCTATGCTTAGTACATCACTATACGTGTTTGTGTAGGGGACTTCAATTTGGTTTAATGGAACACCAGATTGTCTTGTAAGATCAGTTACGACTGAAATATGAGTTCGATTCTCAAAGTGGTGCTCCATACTTTCGTCCTTGTGCCCCACCTAAGCTACACTTAGTAATCACTATATGTTTGTGTTGGGGACTTCGATGTTGTGTAATGGTTAGCAAGATTGTTCTCAGTGGGTACGCAATATTTTCAGCCTTGCGCTACGTCTAAGCTCCGCTTAGTAAATTGGCGCGCGTGTGTGTGTAAGAATAAGCGTGGAAACAAGAGCCGTTATTCTCTTAGCTTCACACCAATCACACGTATCTGTCTATATTTCTGGGATGAGGTATTATGTACATTATTTATCTTTCTGTTCTTCTTTTTTCTTGTGTCCTGAAGCTAAAAAATCTGGCTTTCAATTTTGATTCTTTTTCTCTTTCAGTATTTTTTTTTCAGATTCTCTTTTTTCTAAGTCTTTTCCTCTTTCTCATGTAGGATTAAACTAAAAACTCTTCATCTTTTTTTTCTTCTTATTCCTCTGCTTCCTCTGCTTCTTCTTCCACTTCCTCTTTCCTGTTTCTTCTATTCTCAAACCTAAAATTGTCATCATATGTTTGCGTTTTCATCTTCTGTTTTCCTTTCTCTTCCTTTCAAACGAAAAATTAGCGTTAGTCTTTTCTTTTTCTTTCCATCATTTTGCTAGTAATTATTCCACATTGTGATAACAGAGGATCAGCCAAGAATGGTGAAGCGTTTAAGAAACTGTACGAAAATTTACTGTGGATGAACGAGCGAAACATTTTCGTGTAAGGGAATTAATTTCTAAACATTTTGGTCTTAGGGAATTTTTTTCTCTTTTAATTAGAGTAGACAATTTTATGTCAAAATTGTGTCCAGTCTCATTACGATGAGCGACTATTGCGTTTAATGCTTTCCTTTGTAAACTGTCTCGTTTGCTATCTGTCTATATTTCTGAGATGAGGTATTATGTACACTATTTACATTATTCGGACTATTGTCCTCATCTTTGCGCCATGTTTACCACAACCTTGCGGCCGTTGTACGCTCCGGCCTTCTTCAGGTGGTTGGAATGTCGAACTGAACGCTTTATTTTGCTCACTGTTTAATGTATGTCAGTTATCAGTTATCTCCTGTTAATTCCCCTCTGAAAGTTCTCCACTGCCTTAACCGGGTATTGAACTCACTCTTTGGGTCCTGTCACTGGATCTAACCAACGCCTTTATCCACTGTGCCATGTGTCCTTAGACATGGCATGTGGAACTAGAACAGTCTACCCCAGTGAGTGAAATAAAGGGTTCATTTAGACAGTGCAACGACGGCCGAAACGTTGTAATAAATATGGCGACAAAGATGAGGACAATTCTCCGAATAACATAAATATTAGCTTGGTGCAAAAATAATGTCGTTTTCTCACATATGTTACTAAACGATATTATTTTTGCACCAACCTAATAGATACACACCACATTACCTTTTCATAAGAATATATACAGTTTTATGTGCACGGAAGTTACAAGTGTTTAGGTGTATCTACTTCCGTTTAGATTAAATAGTTCTCTCTGACCACCTGATAAAACTCCGTATAATGTATGAAAGATTTTGTTTAACTTTGATAATATCGAATGCAAACATCATGTCAGATTTACTTAGATAAATTGTAATCCTTTAATTCTAAATACACCAGCCAACATAGACGTCGGCTGACATTTTTGGATTAACGTTTCTAAATATTTCATCAGGTTTCCGTTTGTTCCAAATACAGACAGTAGGTCTCCAAAGAGCTTAATGGAAAAGGTCAGAGCATTCATTCCCTGATGTCTTAGCTTAATACGGCTTTATCATAAATGTGTTTAAAGGTTTGTGCTCTCAAGAAGTCATAACTTCTCATTCGGTATCATGGCTTGGCTTAGATAGTCTCTGATTTTGTCTGTACATACTGATGAGCAGACCCCAATTATCGATTGAACTGCAACATTCTGAAATGTGCTTTAAATATATGATGTTTAATAGTGTTATAAGAAAGAATCCTTGGGGCCTCACTGTTGATAAAGCATATACACATATACTCGTGCATAAAAAGCGCGAATACCCTTTTACGAATTCACATGAGGACATACAGTGTTGTTTGATAAAAGTTGCTCACCTGATTTTTTTTTACTTAAAAAGTGTTTCCCTTATGGTTTTGGGGGTCAAACTAATTTTTAATCTTAATAATATAAAGACCCCTTCCCGACCACCTAGTAAAAAGTTTCCTCACCCTAATGTATACTGTTGATTATAATTTTGGATATAAATGAGATTTAGGGAAAACTTCTGTGTAAAAAAATAGACAATAGAAACATAACCGAACAGCTTTAAATAAAGAATAATAGAGGTATAATTTATTTATAATAGGTAATATAGTTCGAAATATTTAATAATCTATGGGTCCTCCTTTATTTTGAATAACCTTTTCAACCCTTTTTGACATTGACTTGATTAGGTTCTGGCAAATTTCATCTCCAAGCATTGAATTCCATTCGGATATGAAATTCACAAGCAAATCCTCTTTGTTGCTCAACTGCTTTCTCGAGAGCCTGTACTTTATAAGGCTCCATAAGTTTTCTATGGTGTTGAGATCAGGAGATCGGGGCGGTCATGTCATAACACTCCCCTGCTTCTCATCAAAGTATTCCTTCATCAATTTTGATTTGTGACCGGGAGCATTATCCTGCATAAAAATGAGCTTGGTTGGGTCGATTTGCACCCTTTCAGCAGAAGGGCGCAGACAACACTCTAAAATTCTCTTGTACTGCTCGCTCGTGAGGGTCTTAACACTGCATCATTAAGTACTGGTTTTCCCTTTAAGCGATTATCCGACGACATATTGCAAAGTTTTAGAGATTATTTTTTTCTTGTTTTTCCCAACTTCGAAGTTTCTTGGGAAATTTCAGTTTTCACGGGGTTTCGGTTTTAAATATTTCCATTTTTTTTTCAATTTGTTCCGCATCTTTTTCAATCCGTTTTGAACATGTATTCATGAATTTAACGAATCATTTACACCCCCACGTTCATTATATATATATATATATATATAATCTGTGCTCTCCAGCAGCATTTACTACCTGCGCTACACTTGACAAAGGGAAACAGTCGTCAGGAAGTATATATATATATATATATATATATATATATATATATATATATATATATATAATTTGGGTCCTTTTTTATGACATTTTCTGCGGTTACCTAGAAATTGTTTCGTGGATTCAAAAGGATTAAAACAAAATAAACATGCATAGTATCTATAAATTATTTAAACAAACCTTTTTGAAGACACACACACATTATATATATGTGTCTGTATATATATATATATATATATATATATATATATACAGAGGAATGTGTGATTGTGTAAAAGATATATAGATTTTTATATGTCAAGAAACATTTTGGGAAATCTATACGAAATTGGAAAAAATTCATGTGATTTTTTCGTCCTTTAAGAATTCATCTGACTAAAGTGATGCTTTTATTTAAACGTGTGCATAAATTTTAAATTTAACTTTTTCTATGTTTGGCATAGGCAGTAAAATAGAAAACAAAATTAAACTGAAGGACATCGGATAAACTATACACCCAAAACACATTAAAAAGTAAAAATTCAATTTTAAAATTCCTGCATCCAATGTCCTTCATGCGCATGTGAAAGTATATCAACGTAAATATTTCTTTAACCCGATGAATTTCTAAAGGAAGAAAACACTTTAATCGAAAATGTTTTTCCACGTGTCGTAGATTTTTTACCTGCATATATATATATATATATATATATATATATATATATATATATATATATATATAGTTAAGTTATGAAGAACTTGGTAATCCGTATGGGTAATCCCAACAAGGATGAAATCCTGAGAGCTCAATGTAAATCCATATTTAATATTTAAAAGAAAAACAGACCACTTTAACGTACCATTATAATAATTTATTTCACCAGAGCCCTTTTAAAGGACGCCGGATCATCAGACAGCACTTCCAAAATGAAATGAAACGAAAAATGAAATTAAAATTGATGGATATTTTTTGTAATTTAACAGAGAGTGTAAAAGGAGCAGTTAAAGAGACATGGTAGAGTATAGGGAGGGATTGATTTCATATCTCTATCAAGCATATTTTGTATTGGGGGAGGAGGAGTGACCAGAATCTGACCTATTTAGACGGTTATCTTAACGGAAGTGATATATTGAAATAGGAGGGGAGAAGGGAGAAAAGAAAAAGAAAGAAGAGGTAGAGGTAAGTAAAGAGAAAGAGGCTGTAATTGGGTTTTAGCAGTTTATGTAAAGAATAGATTTTAATGCTTCATAGTAATTTAGATGTCAAAAAAAAACAGAATAAATTAATTTGATGTTTGCTATCAATTTAAATATTTAATTTTTTTTAAACAAATAGTTTAGTGATTTAATATAAGTTAAATACTATATTTATTAATACATTTATAAAGAACATATTAAAAGAATATTTTAAATTATAACAGTTTGTTTACCCGACCAATCGTACTTTTTTAATATTGTAAAACATAGTTACGGTAACATCTTTATCAGTTTGAATCTAATTTATGAATGCAATTTGTAATTATTTTTATAAGGGTAACCTTTCTTACTTAGAGTTTAGGTTTCATTAAAATGGAGTAATATTTGAGGATAATATTAAAGATTTTGCTTTCTCTCTCTCTATCTCTCTCTCTCTCTCTCTGTATATATATGTATGTATATATATATATATATATATATATATATATATATATATATATATGTTCTTATATATATATATATATATATATATATTACTTTCTATATGTATATATATTTTTTTTGATTTCTATATATATATATATTTATTTTGCTTTCTATATATATACTTTGCTTTCTATATATATATATATATATATTGCTGTATATATATATATATATATATATATATATTTTACTTTATATATATATATATATATATATATATTGCTTTATATATATATATATATATATATATATATATATATTGCTTTATATATATATATATATATATATATATATATATATACATGTGTCTGTGTGGGGGGGTGACGGTAAAATAAAACCTATGGGTATATAATCCAAGTGGGTCCAATATAAGAATATTAAAACTGATCCACAAATGAGATAAATTTATTTTATTTCTACAGAGCAATAGGATAAACAATCGAAAACATTTGTTTAATTCATGCAGAGAATAGACTATTTCACCAGACGATAAATGTTCGTCAACCCAGATATGAAATGGAATTCACGTCCGTAAAGTTTGAAGATCCAGGAAGTAAAAATTAACTGTACAGGAAGTAATATTGGAAAGTGTCAACCTAAAATGTACCATGCCAAAATTATCTAATGCACAGTTCACACTTTTCGATGTATCAGTCAGAAAATAGGCAAAACACAGGTGTCATGGAAGGTGGTAATTATGTATCTTCAAGTCGAGAATGTATATTAAATACAATGTCAGATAATATTAACCCTATAAAGCTCAATTTGTGGGGGGATTTGAATGAAGGAAGCACAAGAAAAATATATAAGGTAACAAGGACGTAAAAGAATTAAAAGAAAGAAAAGAGAACTAGGGGGAAATTCTAAACTGATGAAATTTTTAAAAAAGTTTAAATTAAAATTATTATAGTATAAAAAAAGGAAATCGATGAAATGGGCGTGTTGGCAATAAGTACGTTATACGCTCCTTTAAAGCACGTACGTTAAGGCAATAAGTACGTTATACGCTCCTTTAAGGCACGTACGTTAAGGCAATAAGTACGTTATACGCTCCTTTAAGGCACATACGTTAAGGCAATAAGTACGTTATACGCTCCTTTAAGGCACGTACGTTAAGGCAATAAGTACGTTATACGCTCCTTTAAAGCACGTACGTTAAGGCAATAAGTACGTTATACGCTCCTTTAAAGCACGTACGTTAAGGCAATAAGTACGTTATACGCTCCTTTCAGCCTTCTCGTCTCTCTCTCGGCTCTCACCTCACTTCGCGCGTTATTCACGCCGGCGCCGCATGTCGACGACGGGATAGATATGAAAGCGCCATGAATGTTTCATGTCTTAATTCATAAGGCAAAACTATTTTAAGAAAATTTAAATCTGTTTTCATGTCGACATTTGAACCCTAATTCGTTCAGTAGTTTGCTTGCATTATTTTGTTTTTGTTATTTTATTTTTTTTCTTCCAAGCATTAATTACAACTACCTCTAAAACTATCTGAAGTTTGTGCAGAACCTATAATTTTCCAAACAATTTGTAGATTTAAATTTTTGTCCTTTAATTCTACAAATGTTTTAAAAGATTTTTTTTGTGTTTAAGTTTAGAATCAGCGAACGAATGCTTATTGGTATAAAACCTTTTTTTTTCAATCCCCCGCCGAAATTCTAATATAAGCTTTTTTATTATCCATATTTTCTTTAGGGTAAATGGTCGCTTGGTATATAACCGTGGTAGATCTGTATTTACTCTCTACTCTAGAATTATCTTTAGATCGACAACTACAGGATGATTTGATATTATTAGGTTGGTGCAAAAATAATGACGTAATAATGTCGTTTTTTGACGTTAAAAATACGTCAAAAAACGACATTATTACGTCATTACTTTTGTACCAACCTAATATGTTTGCAGCTGGTCTCACAGAATTTCCTTAATATTTGGTTGTTGCACGAGTTAATAATCTTATAAATGTTTTTAGTACAAGACTAGCTAATCTTAATTGTTTTTTCTATTGAAAATCCTTCTTACTGGGTTATTTTTATGGAACTGCTTATTGATTAACTTTAGAATATAGTACTCAATTTTAATATTTGACAATTTGAAGAAGCTGGGGACTGAATCATATAGATTTTTTTCTGTGTGTACGTTTAATTTCAGATATCTTAGTATTATTGGGATTAGGTAAGACAAATTATTTTTAAAAACAAATTTTTGGATAACATTTTCATATGTTTTTTTATATATATTTTTTTAAAAGATATTTAATTTGGATGATAATCGACTAATTCTCGTGTTAACGCTAATCAGGATCTGTTTCCCAATACACGTCCTGTTATATCTATCTAGTTTAAAAGCGTCTGTCATTTTGTTATTAAGAATTTTATGGTAATGTGTGGAGTTACATTAGAGATGTTTTTCAATTTTTCGGCTCTGACCCAAATGGCTTTAGAGCTCTTAACAGTTTTTTCTCCTTTTATGTCCTCGTTTAAATTTTCTTGGAATCAGTTAGACTGCTTTCTGAATTTCACTTTTTAACTAGATTAAACAGGTCTCCTTAAAGGGGATCAAAGAAATTTGCTGCTCGGTGGAGTTTTTTGGGGTTTTTAGAATGTAGGTTTCATATTTGTAAACCGATGTTTCCGAGAAGTTGAGATCATAATCTTTTAACAAAGTCATTTTTTTCCGTGAGAGACAGGTTGAATGAGTGTGTTGGGATTGATGTGTTTGAATTTGTTATCAGAAGGTTTTTATATTAAGATGGTTAGTTCACGGCCATGTTCACCATATTAATCCGCAACAATATAGAATATAGACATTCAAAAACGAATCAATCACAAGGCAATTGAGTAAGAAACACCGATTATGAGATTTCAATAAAACAACATTCATTTTTATGAACAATTATTATACAATTTGAAAACTTGTAGTTTGACAATGCAAGAAATTGACCATTGGTAAATTGGGTTTCTTATTGATTTACAGTTCGAAATTGTTCAAGTGTTTAAGAACTGGGCAAACAGAGTTAAGTGGAAAATATTATTTATACAGAAATTTGTGTAGTTTGTATGCGTGAATAAAGTAGGAGTTTAATTATCTAAATTCTCCAGAGTTGTTTACCTTGAATTGTTTAGATATTTGACTGAATATTTACGAATACTTGTTAGTAGTGAGTTATTATCACTTTTTAGTATTATAAGAAAGTGTTCCTGGTAGAGCGAAATGCTGCATGTGTTGAGTCAGAGAAATTTGCGCGGCAAAAATGTAACTGGTTATGATTTTGACTGGCGTGGATTCGTTTGGCACTTCTCCAGGATGAAATTCTGACAATATTTATTGCTGTAGATGATACAACAAATGTGGTACAAGGCCAAAAAAGGAGTTTGGGGTAAAGGACGGTCATCACTTGTCTTAATATAAAACTTAGCCACAACCACTGAGCCTAACATACAAAACAATATTCCTTTCACCAAAACATATTTATCCATACCCTTCTTACTACATCCACCAAAATACCTCTTTGACTCAAGGAAAATTCTAAATACTTCCCTTATGTACAAATATTGTCTCTGTGGGGGGGGGTGCATAAAAATAACAATTTTTAAAAGATCCATAATGGGTATATACAATATAACATAATATATTTACAAGAAACAAAACAAAGAATATGTTAGTAATAAAAAATAACACAAACTTTAAATGTGGCAGAAACATCAGTTAACCGGACGAAATCGTTGCAGGACTATGAAAATCAAGGAAATATTAATTCCTCTCAAGCATTCACACAGGCACACACTCATTCATACAAAAACAACAAATACGAAAAACACACGCGAAACGAAAGCCGCCCCGCATCCACCAGAGAACTGACATCACTGACCACCTTAACGAGGGGGGGTGGGGAGTTAAACTAAAGGAAAAAAAGTGGGGGAGAAATAAAAGGGGCCAATGAGAAAACAAACCCTAGCAAAGTTTACTGAAAAGAAGAAAAACTAAAAATCAAAAAACAAGACCTAAATTAACATAATCTCGGGATGGGTTGCCTATGTTCAACCCAAGAAAACAATATCCTTATGCCTAACCGGCATCAAAATGCCACACAATGTCAGCCCCTTTTACTCGGCACATACGCGCAAGATTCACCCACCTTTTGCCAAATTCTGATGAGGTGAGCCGCCACCTTTCCATCCTAATTTTGACTTTAAGCTGATGCATAAAGAACAAGATCAGTTGGGAAGAAGTGAACTTCTCGCCCTCATAGAATTCCTTCTGATGCGTCGTTTAAATCACGACTCTCATAACCCCTAGAAGCAACAGAACACATACTGTTCAGCCTTCGTCATCTGCGGCACCACATTGCTACAAACAGAACTGGCTTCAAGGACAAAAAACTTTCCCTGCAGCATGCGAACCATGAGGCCTTCAACAAAATTGCACAACGGCACTACCGTCCCGAAAGAAGGCGTGACGAATTGTCTCGACTTCCCCCGTACAGCGACGACAGTTTGGATATATCTCCAAGCCTGCTGAATAAAGTCTCTTGGCGACCCAAAGGGACCCACGAATCACCAGCCAGGTGAGTGATGCCTCATCCTTATTGAGGCATTTCATCCGAGGCGCCCAAAGCCATATCGAGCGAGCCTCCTGCTTCGTAAGACCGAGATCGCCAATCAAATCATCTTGAACGCCGCCCCACTAACAGATGATACAATGCCTTCCGAGACAACGCCTGGGCGTTGGAGAGGCCTCCCGTAGCCAGTAAGAGGAGCTTCAGAGCACGACGACATTCGCGGTAGAAGGAGCAATCGGGTCGGGGTGTACGGCCGACCTCTTCCTCGCACGAGTGCACACTTCTCAGGGATGGGAAATGTTTACGGACGTCTTCTTTCCAGAAGGCGCCCTCCTCATCCGTTCCGCGACACATTCGGTCTAGAAAGGTGATGCGAATCTCAATGCTAGGCATACCCAGACAGCCCTCAGAGGGATGAAGGCAACAGATCTCGCGAGATACCATAGGGGCCTTGTCCCTCCACAAGAAAGAGAACAAGATTCGTACTAATGATATTAGTCTGGCATACGGGAGTGGAAGTACAGAGAGTCGGTAAAGGAGAATCGGGTAGATGTGTGAAACACATTATGACACTATTTAAGTTGCTAGAAAGAAAGAATAAGAAAAAAAGAAAGAAAAAGGCGAGAATTAAATTTAGGTGATAAGAAGCCATCACGAAATGGACACTAAGCGATGTTATTTTTCTTAACAGGGAAAACTGATAAAGATTTTATTTTCATTAGCGAAGAAGGTAAGATCTCGTATCTGTTGCGTTTGTTTTATGACGGTGCACCGAGTATGGCAATGGTGAAAATTTCAGGTCGATCAGGCGACCTACGAAACAGAAACTGAGAGATAATATTAATTAGGTCATGCACTGGGTCGCGGGAAAATGCCCATTGGACCACCCCCACATCATTTGAAAGAAAAGAACATGTTTTATGTCGAAGCTGGCCACGATAGGAAAATTATTTTATCAGAACGAATAATTAACGCCAGAATGTGGATCTCGCCGGATGACCACCCACTTGTTTGGCGAAGGTCCCGGGTGATGAATTCCAGGTGACATTCAGATAAAATTGAGATTAAGGGACCACACTACGAGTCTAAGGACTTGTTGTCGAGAAGAAGAAAGAGAAAGAAAAGAAAAAGAAAAAAAAAGGAAGATAATTTTATTTTTCTTTGAGCAGGATTTTTTAAACCGAGGCTAGTCTAGCCACACCCACGCCGCTGGGCGCCCATTGGCTGAATGGTGGCGTGAGCGTTACGCGAAGGTAAACTAGGAAGAAGGAGGGGAGGACTGTTAACGCCCCCTGAAGGGATCGGTATGAGATGCCACTGTGAGAGAGAGGGGAAACCTGTTGACGCCCCCTGAAGGGATTGGGTGAGATACCCATATGAAAAAGGAAGAATCTGGAAGGACTTCAAAAAATGGAAAATAATAAATGTTCCTGACCGAAAACAACGAAGTGGATTGTGGATTTAGAATTATCAAGGAACCTCAAACCCCGACAACCCCAACCCGGTTTTGATCGGCGTCCATATAAGCATAGTCGCAGCGAGTGAAAAGCAGTTAGGTTCTCAGGTGGAGTTGGAAATTGGCAGAGACAGTTACAGAGTTAATAGCCTCGCAGAAAGCTAACAAAGATTCCACGCAATACTCGACCTCAACTTCTAACCAAGAACAATTTATTTTTGAAGAACGACTTAGACTCACACCACTAAAACAAGTTTTACGAATATCGCCTGAAGATATACCAAAACCAGGTTTCTTAAAAGACCAAATTAAGATGTTAAGACTCGCCTAACAAACACAAAGTGTCACGAATCCATATATGCGTGTTGGTAGAAAGATGCAGTCCTGTATTCAGCAACCAGATATAAAATATTGTTATCCTTTTTTTAACACATTTGAAATTTTCGAGTTATTACTTTATTTTCTTTTGCATATACTTGTGTGGTATTACCCTTGTTCGAACTCGACTTGCATTACGGCCCGGCGACTGATTGATTTCGTCTACCTAAGATCAAATCACAACGTGGGTAGGTCAGACTAGAAATCAAAACAGTTACTTCGGTAACCAGACGTTGGAGACGATCTGGGAACGACAAGGCTGATACCGAATCTAACCAGATTGCCATCCGAATCAAAAGGTTAGAACGTCACATTTGGTGCCGCGACCAATACCAAGCCAGTTGGTTGTCATATGGCAGGATAGCACGACGGACGCCGCCAGGCAGACGTCACATTTGGCGCAGCGACACAGAGGGAAGTCACACGTACTTCCACTCTTCGCTTCAAGGAAAGTCTCCTCCGTGACCACAGATTAAACACGATCTCGGCCTTCTCTTGAACCTCCGACCATTTCATTTCCAACTGGAGATCAGGACCGAACCAGACGCCGAGTATCTTGATCGGCCCATCCGTCCAGAGGAAAGGTCCGGGAAGAAAAACTCCTTTCACCGCACCCAACCGCAAGCCAACAGACTTATCGCGGTTGATCTTCTCCCCTGTCACCATCTCATAGCCACTGATCTCTTTGCTGACTTCGGCAATCTCGGCTCTACTCGACACAAGAACCGAAAAATCGTCAGCATAAGCAGAATACCTGGCTGAGGTGGTAGCCCCAGGCAGTGTAATTCCGCGCAGGATCGGATTCGCCTTTAACGTGCGAAGTAATGGTTTCAACGCAAGAACGTAAAGCAAAGGAAAAAGCGGACAAATTTGACGAATGGAGCGAGACAATACAAAAGGTTTCGATCTTACCCCATTCACCTCCACCAACGCACGGGGGTCGCATACAAAATCGGATCCAGGAGCGAAAATCGGCTCCGAAACCGGCCGCCGAAAGGACAGCCTCCAGAAAACGGTGGTCAATCCTATGGAAAGCCTTGTACTGATCTATATTGATCAGTGTGCCTTCACTGTCGACTTGTTCTAAGATCAAGCGTACCATATGAAGGTTATCCTGAATAGTCCTGCCCTTCACAGCACAAGTCTGTTCGGGGTCAATCAGACTAGACAGGACAAGCTGCAAACAGTTGGCTAAGATCTTCGCCAAAATCTTCAGTGTTTAACATGGTTAAAGGGCGGAAATTCCATAACCCATCCCCACCTTTCTTGTCCTTACGCAGCAATTTGATCATACCCCTGGTGAAGCGTTGAGATATAGTCCCCTGTTTCATCCAGTGGTTGAAAATCAGTTCCAGCAAAGGAACAAAAACGGGCGACTGCCTCAATTAAACTTCGTAGGGAAGACCATCTAGTCCCGGAGATTTATCTAGGCCAACCTGCTTCAGCGCTTCCCAGATTTCCGACTCTGTTATGGGACCCTCGCACCTAGCCGCTTCAGCTGCCTCGAGTCGGCTAAATAGGCGTCGAACTGAGCACAGCTCAGACCGGGCTCCCTTTGTAGTCACGGTCCGCTTATCCGGAAATGTGACGGAAGCTATATGTCGCCTAGACGCGTTCCGATTTTCCACTGCACGCAGTTCAGCGGCTATATTCGTCGCCTCAGAAATTCTTTTTAGCCTAGCCCTAACTACCAGAACTTGATCCGTCTTGATAAGCAAGGAGGAAAACTCTGCTTTAGCTAAGGCTATTTCTCCACTAACACGGGATTTCACGGCCCGATCAACTTTTTCTTCTAAAGCCGTTTGCGCCGCTAATCTATCTAGATTGAGTCGACGACTAAAATCGGTAGCAAACGTTCTAATTTTTTATTTTAATTTATCCCACCAGGCTTTCCCCACAACCGCCCTGTCAATTCCCTCTGAATCATTAGTAGCAGCTGGTCTCGGAAACCCTGCTCACCAAATAATGAACAGTTAAATTTCCAGTAACCAGCCATTCTAACCTTCGGCTTATCTAAGTTTATACGGATCCGAACAAGCCTATGATCCGAATAAACTATATAATGGAAACATGGATACCCTAAGAGCCCTACATCGACTCTCTTAACTAAGACTCGGTCAAGGTAGCTAGCAAGCGTTCCAGGAGCCGAGTTGCCACTATTTGTCCAAGTCTATGCTACCTCCCGAGGGTGCTCATTTCGGTACTTATCGATAAGATCAAACTCATTGATAAAGTCCTGAAATGGTTTCACGTCCGGGTTGTTAGTACCCTGTTTTTGCCCTATACGATCTACATCGGGGTCAAGGATGGCATTCCAATCCCCCGCTAAAACTACCCGACGTGATGTCGTCAAGTACAGCCCGATCTGCTAAAACAAAGCAGGCCGCTCGACATGGTTATTGGGCGCATAAACCCTAATGAGACGTAGAACCTTATCCTTTATGGTAACTTCCAGCACGCAAAGTCTTCCCGCCGGATCCGCGAAGACAAGGGAACATGCAGCCTTCAAAGACCTGCTCACTAGCCAAGAGACACCCCTCGAACGACCATCAAAACATGCTGAATAAAGGGGGAACCCCTTAGATGGTCATGAGAAGAAAACTGGGTCTCTTGCACACAACATTCATTCCTAGGCGCTGAAGGTCACGAGAGAGCCTCGCCCTGCGAGACTCGGACCTCAGGCCCCGGACATTTAAACTAGCTAACCAGAGCGCCATAGAGATGTCCGATTAGAGTTGTTTACCTGAATTGAACATAGCCGGGGTAAGGATACCGACAGCCTCTCCCATAGACGCATGGCCCATGTCAGTTTTGATGGTACCATCTTGGGAGATTCCGCCGATATCCCAGGGGAAAGTCAATTTTAGTGCTCTATAAAGGGAGGGCTGAACGAAAACCGCGTCCCTCCCTGCACACAATTACTTCATTTGTCTTAATTTTTCGTTTTATATGATGGCAATGTGCGGGGTCATATTGAACGAAGTTATTGCCTCGTCCAACATGGACCAAATCTGTGTCGCCCCATTCTCTGATCTTATGACTGTTAATATTCTCTGGGCGTTTGGGAAATTATTTGGATCATCGATATTTTTATCGCCAAATTGCTTCACAGATAGCAGGTATTTCAGGTTTTTAATCCGGTTGCAATAGTCTTTGGCCTTCTCCGCTTGTAAAGGAGAAATTTTACACACATCAGTACCTGGATTATATATGTGTTTGTTTTTTTTTCTTTTTTCTGTGGGATCTTGTGTGGGGCTTCTGTGCCTTTTGTCAACTGGAGGGGGCATTTCAGAAGATTTAATAGGAGAAGGACTGGCGGTATTACGGGGTGTATTTGGTTGTCTAAATGGACTGAGGTCTCTACTGAGAGGGATTTGAGACTAGGCAGAAGTGGAAGGAGAAACAAGTGGAGACTTCCCTTTACAAAGAGGGGTTGAGGGACGGGGAGAAGGTGGTGGATCGGAGGATGTGGAGGGAGTGGATTTCTTCAAAGAGTGGGACTTTGGTAGACGGGATGTAGAGGGCTGTGGAGTCTGTGTAGTGAGAGAGTTCTTGGATGGAGACTGTTTTCCTTTTCTTTGTTGATCTAATTTCTTTTTCAGTTCCTTAATTTTTTCCGTTTTAACGTAACCAGGATCATACTTTCTTTGTAAATCTTCGATGGTCTAAATAGAGGCAGGGGAGTCGCCCTTACTGTTGTCAGAGGGAGTGGGGCTGTAAGTGTCTTTAGTTCTAGGTGTTTCAGGGGAATGAGGACTCGTTGTCTGATGCTTCCCTCTGGCCCTGCCAGCTACCTGCCATTCCCCCTCTTCCCTCTCCTCAACCACACTTGCTGTGGATGAAGTCAACTTCGGGGAATGGGGGCTTTGAGATGACGGAAGCGGGGGTACAACCACTCCAGTCCGGGTAGCCGGCATGCCCATTACAGGCGTGGCTGTTTTTGAAGACTCGGTTAGAGGGGGAGTTTGGTCGGTTGGGACCTGAGATCCAGAGGCCTTCTTCTCTGGGCAGGAAGAGGAGAGTTGATCAGTCACTCCGCACTTCCAGCAAACTGGTTTACGGCCGGTCACAATGACCGGCAGCCTCAGGTCACCAACGTCAAGACACTTGGGGATAGAGACGAAAGCCTTTTGATCGAGCATCATATCAAAACTCCATCCCCCAGTCAGGCTATCACAAGAAGCACCCAGAATATCCCCGTATTGGGACAAGAATGCCGCCAGATGCACTCGTCATGGGTTATCAGCAACTGACTGCTTATCCTTCTAAAATTATTTTTTTTATATACACCTATCATTAGTGGACGTATTTTTGTAGTGTTTGTATGTGTACGTCTGTGGGTACGTTTGCACGTTTGCGCGCCTTCTATAAAAAAAAATTCGATCCACTATAACATTTCTAAGTGATAACAACAATTTTCGGCAATCATTCTTTTTAAGTCTACAATATCAAAATATAGAGTATTAAGAGAATTAAATAAAATTGAATGCTCACGTATGCTCACTTATATGCGCTTACTCTGAGGTTAGCAGAGTTTACAATTGACTTGATTCGCTAAAACTCCCAGTATCTCATAATTGTAATTGTGTTATTAGGCGTTACCTTAAACTATATATATATATATATATATATATATATATATATATATATATATATATATATATATATAGTTGTGTTATTAGGCGTTACCTTAAACTATATATATATATATATATATATAGTTGTGTTATTAGGTGTTACCTTAAACTATATATATATATATATATATATATATATATATAGTTTAAGGTAACACCTAATAACACAACTATATATATATATATATATATATATATATATATATATATATATATATATATATATATAGTTGTGTTATTAGGTGTTACCTTAAACTACATCCGGCAGCAAGGCCTCTGATCGAGAGATTTACGGTTTTGACGAAAGTTAATTGCTGCTGTTCCCAGATCTACCATGACTTGGGGTTATAACACCTGTTCGAGTCCTAGCTCTTGATAAATAGTGACGCCCACCCCACCAAAAAAAAACATAAGAGTTGTTTCGTCGCTAAACAGAACCAGCCAACCTATTTAAAACCATTTGAACCATGGCTGGTGTTGAAATTCCTCAAATTATATGAATACGGAAGATTACTCTATATCTTTCCTGCTTGGGCGGAATCTTCAGAAGATTGATTGCGTTCAAGAAGGAACGGTGTTGACTCAATATTCACATTTATATTTACATCTTACACTCTATCATTGATATTGACCATCTTTTACCAAATATACCATACATATATATATATATATATATATATATATATATATATATATATATATATATATATATATATATATATAATGTCTTGGCACCAGTTTATACTGATCGAATATTTATATGCACATCACTGAGGACTGAATTCACTATTTCAAAAGAGAAGTGAAGCGATCTAATAAATAGGAGATTCTATACCAAATTCATAGGAATTTCAATATAACAGAGACTTTTGCTACTGCCTTAATTATTTCATACGTTTTTTTCAAATGACATTTTCATACTCTGAGAAAATTTTAAAAGCTTTCAGGAGAATGCCAATTCTGACCGTGGTTGGTTATATGAATGCTGAAGCATCTAATAAGATATGACAAAAGTGTAAAATCGTCAGCATTATTGTGACGTCAACAATTTGACCTTATCGAACTGAAAAGACTTACTGTCACGATAGGAGTTAATGGTTAACTGATGCTATCAAGAATGTCGTTAATTAAGAATCAAGTAGGACAAAGTATAGAGCCATGATGGATACCTCCATTATTACAAAAGAATCTAGAAGAATATCAGCTTAGGATAACTTGCATTTCACAATTTGATAAGAAAGACTGTATTAATACAAAAATTCGTCCGGAGACTCCATAACTTTTCAATTTGCGAAGAAGTCTGGTATGCTAAATACTGTCGAACATTTCCGTGACGTTCGAAGCAACATACCTTGATACAGCATTCCTATCTAAATACTGATGAACTCTTTCCACAATAATTGTTAATACATCAACAGTTGACCTATAGAAACGAGATTCATATTGTTTGTCTGAAATTAGGCTCTGTATGTGAGATGCTTAACTAATTCAACGTTGACTAGGCCGTTTAGTAATTTACCAAAAAAAAGCTGATAGTTGAAATGGTCTGACGACTCACCCGAGTACTTGAAGTCTGGTAAAATAGATGAGGATTTCCAACAACCCTGAAAGCAAGAGGCAGCCAGGTATTTATTGTACAGTTTAGGGAGAACAGGGGCCAGGTGGCGAGCACATTTCTTAAGGTCTAATAGAAGGATACCATTAGATCTAGTTGCTTTATAACAGAAACCATGGAAGGATTATGTAAGTTCTCTGTAGAAAGTCAGGCTAGGATTTTCTAGATTATTCAAAAGAGTTTAAAGAGAATTTACGGGCGAAATATTCTGCTTTGTCCGCAGAAGATATTAAAACTTCAAATTTATTAAAGAGATGCAAAATAGAAAAATTTAACAGACTATTGGAAAGCAGCCATTAGTCACGAGGGCTAAGTTGATAGATGCAATACGGTGCCTCATTCTCTGGAGAAAAAAAAACGCCATGTGAACGGGCGACAATGGAGAATGTGTTATTTGTAATGTTTTCCTCTAAGGGAAAACGGTCAAAACCATTGTTGGATTTTGTGTTCTTTTTAGGGACCAAGTGGTTCCCTCCGTTCAGCTACCCTCCGCTGTCACTTATTTTTTTCTCTCTTGTGGTCTATTCAGAAACTCTCGTCCAAGAACAGACGTAACACAGCGCCTGTCACGTGACCCTCGTGGATGCGTCCTACCAAAAAAGAGATTTCTTTTTTTTTTTTTTCATATTCACACATCGGTATCGAGATATGTTTTATCAAGTATACTTTCCATTTCTTCATTTTGGGGGTGCGGTATTCTTTTGTCTTTTTTTGTTTGTTTGTTTTATACAAAGTAATTAGGATATCTGATGAGTTTAAAAGAGTTCAGTATATTTCTCTTCATCATGTAAATATTTTGTCCTGGATATGAAGATAAACTACATCCGGCCTCAAAGTCGCTGCTCGGAAAATTCGAAGTTTTGCTCATCAAAACATCTTAATTGCTGTTATTCAACGTTCCACTCTGACTCAGGGTGGTAGCACCTGCTAGGGTCCCATCTATGGGCAAACAGTGAACTCTCAAACAAAAACAAAACACTATGAAAGTATAAAAATACGTATATATATATATATATATTATAAAAATACCAGCAACACTTTTTATAAAAGAATTACCAACAATACCTATTTATAGCATGATTACCAACAATACAGTTTTATAGTAAAATGACCAACAATACATTTTACTTGTAGTTGAAGGCATACAAAATATTTTTTAGTTGAAGCCATAAGATTGTTTTCAAAATATTTAGATTTCGGCATTAAATAAACTATAGAGGTTGATATGCCACTAATCAAATCGACCAAACAACTATGTAAATAGTGAAGTGCCCAAATTCTAAGTGGTCTTATATATATATATAACGATAATTTTTGTGAATGTTACTTTCTTTTTGTAGTATGAATAGAAGTTCATGGAATCATCATTTTTGTTAGCTGATTTTCAGTCGATATTCTCTTTTCTATCGTTAGCTGTACAAATTAACATGGTATGAAGGAAAGATAATATATCGTTTGCTTTTTTTATAAGTATATTCGAGTTTACATTTGATGTTGGGTTTACTTGCAAGATCAGTTAATATTGCTTTCCTGGGATATATTAATAAATTAGAACCAATAAATTTGGAAGGAACCACTTTAGGAATTCTTAGAAAAGATAATCTAAAACGTCGTCAAGTGGTGATCCCATCGGTAATACGAAATATTTTCTCGGAAAATGTGTGTCAGAAATAAACTAACATTGATTTGTAAGTAGTCAGTAAATCTTTACAATTTTTTCTATCAGTAGGGAAACGTTAATTTCTGATTCTATTATTTTTTTAAAAAGTCTCAAGCGTTTGTTAACTGGTACGTTTATATATATGGATTTGCTTCTCGAAAGTTTAGTGCTTGCTTGTTTCATACGTATATTCGATCTTACGTTCGATGTTGTATTTACTTGCAAAATCAGGTAACTTTGCTTTGCAGCGATAAATAAATAAATTCTAACCAATGAATCTAGAAGAGACCATTTTAGAATTCAGAAAAGCTAAGCTAAAAACCGCGAAATTCATTGTCAAAATGAAATAACATTGGTATGTAAAAAGTTGGCAAATCTTCATAATTTTATCTATAATAAGGGAGACGTTAATTTCTCAGTCTACAATTTTTTAAAAAAAGATTCAAGGATGTGTTAGCTGATATATTTATATACAGGTGCGATAAGTAAATTGTCGCCATTTATAAATTTAAATTTCACGCATGCGCGTTGTTATCATTTTATCGACTGAACAGTATAGTAGTGTCAGTTGAGCAACGCTTGTGAGAGAAAGAGCACCATGATGCAATTCACTCCACCAGAAATTTGGAAACGACATGCTGTAGTGCTGGGTATACGCACTAGAAGCAATAATACGAACATTTCAGAGTGTTTGGATGTCAATCTGAGGACAGTGCAGAGAATTCGGAAAAAGTTTAATTATTCTACATTCATTACTCATCGAGGACGATATGCAAAACAAATTGTCACCTGAGTACTATTTAGGATAAGTAAATCTAGAATAAGTTAATCGCCCGATCATTTGATGCAAAGACGCAACAATGTTAAAATGGAGGAAAATATTAATAAATTAGTAATCTAAATTATATGTTGCATATATTCACACGTACCAAATTATACAGTACTTTGCATAGGTAGAACATCATTTTGATTCAGTCATAAAATCGTGTATGCTTTACTGTTCTTTCTATTAGATACGAATCTGTCAACATTTTTCTATTATATTAATTACATCTTGTTCCATCTATCGAAATGAAATCACTAATGTCGAAATACATTAATGCAAAAAATAGCCATTAACAACTTGAAGCATATATATATATATATATATATATATATATATATATATTTAAATGTGCAGTTTTTAACATACATACATATATATATATTAGGTTGGTGCAAAAATAATGACGTAATAATGTCGTTTTTTGACGTTAAAAAATTCGTCAAAAAACGACATTATTACGTCATTATTTTTGAACCAACCTAATATATATATCAAAGACATTTTTATGTTTAACGTTATAGACACAAGTATTTAAGTAAATGCTCTGTTTATAATAAACACTATTAAATAACATTTACTGGCCTGAATGTCCGAGAAATTTTCATAGAAAATATTTGTTTTTCGACAGGATTCGAACCTGCATCCTATACGGAACCATCATTTACGCTGACGTGCCTTACCGTTAGGCTACAAAGAAGCGTTCGGTAGACAAGGTCGAATTTACTGCTTATAAACTCAATCTTCCATGAATCTCGAATATTCATAACTGCTGATGGCGTATCAAATGTAAACAAATATATATATATATATATATATATATATATATATATATATATATATATATATATATATATATATATATATATATATATATATATATATATATATATATATATATATAAGAATGTGTCCAAAAAGGCAATCGTATTCACACGGTATATTATATTAAAAAAACTAAAAGAAAAATTCATGTCTCGTTATTTATAAAAAAGAATTTTCTAACAGATATAAAATAGGTGTTACATATGTAGGCTGTGTCAAGAGGAGAAATTGTCTATTGCAGCATACTAGGGTGGCGCTGATCTGTTGAATGCGAGGTGCAAAATTATGGCCAAATGTAGGCACTTAAGGAGGTTGACTCTGAGTTTCTACGAGCCCGGGTGATGTTGGAGAAATCATTTTTTTTTCTACTCCTGCTCTTCATTCTTTCCACTCCACCACATTAATTGCGTTGACACATTAAAAAATTCAAGTAATTGTCTCTAATTAATTCGCTGTTAACCACCTGATGTGACATTTTGGGTCGAAACCGGGGTAGTGTTCCCTTCACCGTATTAAGCTTTTAAGATATGAAATCGCTCTGCAGGTTTGATTTTTCATGCTTGAAATTCATTACTTTTTAACGAAAACAATTTTTTACAACAACAATTTCTGCATTACAACAATTGTTTCCGTATATATATATATATATATATATATATATATATATATATATATATATATATAACGCCTGATACATATATATATGTAACACCTAATATATATATATATATATATATATATGTGCGTGTGTGTGTGTGTGTGTGTGCGTGTGTGTAAGACTAAAAAGTTCGTTTTCAGTTCGTATGAACTATGATGAAAAAAGAATGCAAAATACATTTTCTCCTGAAGATACCGAAAGTTTGAAACCTACTGGCTCTATATGATAATTTATTTTTATACATGTATTGAGCAGTTTTTAATACTACTGTTTCTTGCTCTAATCCATCTCTGACAATTAACTTTATTATTATTATTATTATTATTATTATTATTATTATTATTATTATTATTATATATAATATTTACTTAATTGTAATTTTTCCGACTCCAAATGTTCGTGGTAATATAGGGTGTTTCAAAAAGAATACGCCAAAATCATTGCGCTGTTTTTTCAGGTCTGTAGCATTGTAGTGGACTCAATCAGTGGTTATTTGATAGAGTAGTTATCAAAGTTTGATTGGGTGTCAGTTTCACCACTGTCGTTAGTATAACTTCTGGTTCAGCTGAATTGTGGGAAGATCAATCAAAACCGCAACTCCTCAGCAGAAGGCATTTGTTTTTGTGACAATGGCATTTGTTTTTGCGACAATGGCATTTGTTTTCGCGAACTCAAGCACGCAAAAACAGTGCTTGAGTTCGTCAAAACAAATGACATTGTCACAATGCAGGCAGATTCGAATGACTTCATTTTTCAGCAAGATGGAGCACCACCCCATTGGCATCTCGGGGTTAGAGCTCATCTGAATGAAAACGTGTCTCAGCGATAGATTGGGAGGAGAGGTGCTAAAGACCTTGCTCTCTGTGCTTGGCCTGCCAGATCCCCGGACCTCACTGTGTGTGACTTTTTCTTGTGGGGGTATGTTAAAGACCAAGTTTATGTTCCAGCACTTCCATCAAGTATCGATGACTTGAAAGATCGAATAACAGCTGCAATCAACACGGTGGACCGTGACATGCTGAGGCGTGTTTGGGAGGAATTCTCATATCGGCTTGATGTTGTCTGCGCTGCCGGTGGTGGCCACTTATAAAACATGAAATGAAACTTGAATGTATACACAACACATGTGTTCATGCTAGAGATTTGTAATTTGTTTTCGTTATTGACACATCACGTGATGATTTTGGCGTATTCTTTTTGAAACACCCTGTATAATATCCACTTTTCAAGAGGTTAATTCGTATATTACATATTTCCAATTGTAATTTAATATACTGATTAACCCTTTGAAAAATGGTGATATTAGCATCAGCCGGATCACCCCACGCCTTCAAAGTTGTCGAGCAAGGTGGTTAGAAACACAATGGAATCAAAAATAAATGCTTTTGCTGATGAAAGCCTAGTTAGTCAACGCCTAGTTAACTAGACATAATGTATTGATGATGTTAATTTGGGGAAAGCAACAGAAAACCATTCTAAAATACTTTAAAAAAATCAATCGATGAAAACCAATGAAAAGGTTACAGGAAACGGAAACGCCGTAAAGTAGATCAAGTCCCTTAGAAGTGGTTCACCGCCTGATATAGATTAGTCACATGACTGTTATGCGGCGACAGTTTGCAACAAATTTCATATCGTTATTGATATTAAATCTGTGGACAGTATAACAAAGCGAGAAGTTACTGTCAAACAGGGAATAGAAAGACTAAATGTGAACATCCTGGGAGTATTTGATACTAGATCAGAAAAAAAAAAAGATTGTGACTTCACACGCCCCTGATAGTTAGTCATATATGCAAGTCGAGAGTGAAACAAAAATGAAAGCGGATTAATATCAGACAAAGGCAAGAATAAATTTGTTCTGGGATACTACCAACGATCACACAGAGGTCCCCCAGTGAAACAGAAAGGTAAGCTTTTCGATATATATTCATCATAATAGTGTACCCGTTAACATCACAAAGCACGAGGAAAAGATATCCGAGCACACTGGAAAATGCAATGAATCAGGGAAATTTGAGATAAATACAAAAGAAGGCGAGTAAAGAGTCAAAGAAATAGTAGGCAAGTACAGATTCAGATCAAGCAACTAACGCGTAGAAAACTGGGTCAAATGTTACCAAGCAAATAATCAAACACTAAACAACACCATGAGTGGACACGGATAAGACCAAAGAGAGAGATAAGAAACATGATAAACAACAGTAAAGTTAATGATACTATTAGGCGTTTCCTTTTTAGTAAACCTTCGGCGTTCATTGGCTGAGTAGGTAGTATAGGATGTGAGATAAGTTCGGGTTTAATGTGAGAAAACAGAGCGCCTACACAAGGGTCAAGAACAAAAATGCCCAGCGCCCGCAGCCGTCGGTTGCGCTAACCTCTATAGCGAATACCGATCTACCTTCTTTAGGGCAAGGTGTGTGTGTGTGTTTGGTGGGGGGTTGATGCAGCCTCGAGCAGCTGTTCCCAAGCGACGGGCACCTCAAAATAGTAATTTTTCTCAGTTAGTCTCTGTCCGCATGGAGCGCCACAACTGTTATATTTAACAGTCCCCCCGCAAGGAATGTATGTGGCACAAGGCCGAGTTTAACGTTGGTTTCTCCGAGCCCGTAGGCTCGCACAAAGATATTCCCTTTGAACTCGCCTAAACGGGTTATGGGATTGTCTACCTCCCCGGACGAAATTTTCCCCTGCGGCAAAGCTTCGTCCGAGTTCCTCTCTGCTGAGGCAAAGAGTTGGACATTTGAACAATCTATGCGACTGTTCCCTGGTGAGCCACAACTGTGTCGCACTCTGCCCAAACACAGAAAGACAACTGAGAATTTATAAAAACTACCCAGAATGTGCCAGGTTATGTTCACCTCGTCTCCCCACTGAGACGTGATATGACACAAGGGCGGGTTTATCATGGTGAATTTGAGCGCGTACACCCGGACCAAGGACCAAAGTACCCCAAGTCCCCGCCACCGTCGGTTGCATTGGCAACTATAACATTCCAGTTTTGGATAGCAATTAGTAAAAGATATAGAAATTGCGTTTTAGACTCTACCAGCTATTCAAATGCCGACTGTATAAGCGCCGTGTTCCAAGTAATATCCAAATTCAAATATTTCGGAAATAATATATATATATATATATATATATATATATATATATATATATATATATATATATATATATATATTAAACAAATTTCTAAAGTAAAGTGCAACTTACTTCAAGACGACCCATTTTACAAATAGACGCATGCTGATATAGTTGAGAACAAATGTAACATCTTCAAATCGTTCAGTCATTCGTAGTGGAACTTGTTGAGGGAAACACTAATAGCATCGGCAGCTGTAATAATGAGAGTACAGAAAACTGGAAGGACAGATAAAGAAGAAACTGCAAACAATGCCAAGGAAGAGCACAGACTATAAGATAGTAAAAAGAAAAGCTGGAAAGAAATTTAAGCAGGCAAAATATAGATGGCACTATGAAAAGTGTGCAGAGACATACCATGTGTGCATAAGATAAAAGAAAGATCAGAAAAGAAAACATGGTCGTCGATATGTTGAATAAGCTGTCAAAATGAAACGTTCCTAATAGAAAAATACTTCAAAATTGGAGCGAATATATGGGGAGAAGTCTTCAACAAAACACCAAATACAAAACCTACAACACACAATAATATGAAAGGGCGCGTAATAATATAATCTGAACTGTTTTCGTTTAGTCATCTTAAATTAGCCATTATTACCTTCTACCAACATGTCTGATACCAACCTCTAGGACGACTATTCATTGCGCTTTCTCTGTGACGCATTTTCCCTCCGGAACGGGTTGGAAATATTATAATGGGTCAACTCTTAGGTATGCTGCTAGAAAAGTTGCTTCACTGTGTCGGGCCAACCCACTGTTTTCCCCCAAATTCATTTTCACATTTATATATTTAACATTCCTCTCTCTATTAAATGTTTGTGCCATATCAGGTCTGCTGCTCCTAACATATATCTCGAGATTCTTGACAAAATCCAAAGAAGAACCTGAAATGTTATCGGCCCTGAGCTGGCATCTCGGTTTCAGTCTTTTTTCCCACTGCTGTCACGAAGCTTCCCAAATGCCTTTTCTATAAATAGTTTCATAGAAATTGTTCTGGTGAACGTTCCTCTTTGCTGCTTCGACGGCATGAATTTAAGCTTAGTATTTAAATGCCATGTCATTTCAGGACGTAGTCGGTTATGGCTCTCCACAGCTTGCTTCTTTCTTCTTTAATATGTGAATTGTCATGTCTTCTTAAAAAAAAAAAAAAAAAAGTGATTTCTTGTTGCCTTCACTAGAGTTTGGAATTCACAGTAGTTCTTCTTCCAGACTGATTTACGCTTTCAGCATTTTTTAAAATGTGAATTGCCATTATAAGAGGATTATCATGACTTTTTGAGAAGAGGCTCCACGCTACCTATTCCATAAGAGCAGCGTCTACCCAGCTCATTAACTCTTACCTGGCGTAGGGACTAGGGGCGGATTTATGAAAGGGAAATTATGCCTAAGTGAATGCAAAATACTAGCTCGAAATTCGGACTTGGCTTGCGTAACAGTGATATTGCAACCCAAACCCAATATTGCTGCTCAATATATACGCGCTTATGGAGTGGTGTACACACGCGCGCATGAACACACTATGGAAAAAAACTCGTTTTAAATAGTTTATTTTCTTGTACTTCAAGATTCTAGGAATTTCTTCTGACTTTTCTTGTCAACTATGATATTCACCAATTGAATTCCAACGCTAATCGCCATCATCTGTCTTCCTGGATCCAATTTTTACTGGCCTTTCTCCTCACAAATGTTTTCTCATTTACCTTAACTCGCAGTAAGGTTATTGCGTCTTAATAGCTTTATCACCTTACTTGGGAT
This sequence comes from Acanthosepion lycidas, assembly GCA_963932145.1. Classification (NCBI taxonomy): domain Eukaryota; kingdom Metazoa; phylum Mollusca; class Cephalopoda; order Sepiida; family Sepiidae; genus Acanthosepion; species Acanthosepion lycidas. The sequence goes on from OZ010579.1 coordinate 47,793,901, forward strand.
GAAATGATTAAAAATGAGATCTACACTGGCTAAGACGAGCAGAAACATCGCGGCAGGACCAGATGGGAATGAGAAAGAGATGCTGCCAGCGTTTGATGATTTCGTGATCGATAAGATGACCGAAATAACAAATGAAATTAAATTAGCCGAAGACCCTCAGTAGACCAATCATCATAGAAATGCCAAAAAAGCCAGGTGCAAGTTAATAGAAAGTCCATCGGAAAATCAACTTCATGAACCGCACAACTAAACATATCGTTAGGATTTTAATTACTACAACCGAGAGCAGAATTAGTCCAGAAATAGTTACAGAACAGTTTGCCTTTAATCAAGATATTTGAACATGAAATTCTATCTTAATGATCCGAAAGATATCAAAGTGAGCATTATATAAAGAGAATTTCCTGTACTGAGGCTTTTTCAATTGCACAAAACATTTAATAAATTAATGCCCAAATTCTTATTTAAATTGCTAAGAAAGTTGGATTTAAAGTAATGATAATGGAATAATACGCAATTTTTACGCGGATTAATTGTATCATACGGATTAAGAACGAGTTCAGAGAGTACACAACATTGACTAGGTGTAACCGTATCATATGGATTATGAACGAGTTCGGGATCATACAAGATTTATTATGAATAATTATCATACGAATTAAGGATGCGTTCAGAAATTACACAATATTTACTAGGTGTAATTGTCTTATACGAATTAAAGACGATGTCAGTGGGGTACATAACATTTACTAGGAGTTACTGTATCATACAAATTCAAAACGAGTTCATTGGGTAAACAAAAACAGAAAGAGGGTTAAGACAAGCATCTATTTTTTAGCGAATCTATTTCTACCTATACAACCAGTTGATACTAAGAGATGTACAATACTCACAAGGACTAATAGACAGTACTAGTGGTTGGTGCAAAAATAATGACGCAATAATGTCGTTTTTTTACGTTAAAAAATACGTCAAAAAACGACATTACTACGTCATTATTTTTGCACCAACCTAATAATAATCCTATCTACATAAAGAATATGGCTTACACCGCACTGATAGCAGCCTCCGAAGGGTAACTGAAATAAAACTGGTAAAATAAAGCGAGAATAGACTAATTACTAATTACTAATTACTACATGTAAGAATTTTTTTTTTTTTTTTCATCTGGAATAGAAACAGCATCAAATGTAATTTACGTGTTGGAGAGATTAAAATGAAGAAAGTAGTAAGTAATAACTAGAGGGCTAGTGTAATGACCGACAGCGGGAAATAGGAAACAAAAATCCGATGACGAGGAGAACATCGAAAAGTAAATTCTAGAAACTAAGGAAAGTATAAATCGATAGGAAAATTTCACAACAAACAAGGAAAATATTGTTGAACTGTCTTTGTTATATTCAATTTACTATATGATAACGAATGATGTGAAAGGTTTTCACTGATAAAGATGAGCCTGGGAATAAGATTAACATGCACTGGACATACGAGCAACGAGAAAGTTTAAAAATAAGAATTAACAAACCACTTATGCTTAAAATCAGGAGAAGACATTTGAAATGATATGATGAAGGAAGAGGGTGTGGCGATAGTTTAACACGCAAAGGGCATAGTGAATGCAAGGAGAACATTGTTAAACCTTATGAATTTGCTTGAATGGATGGCAGAACAAATCACAATGGTATGGTAAATCTTCCAAAGAGGAAAAAATTGCAGGATACAGCCGTGAATGGTGATCACCTAAATCCCGAAAGGAAACGTTACCTAAAATAAGGAAATAAATTACAAAGATATATAACCGACAAATCAAAACCAAGTATCAATCAGCTATCGTCGGATAATTCTCATCTCTGCTTGCTGACGTGAAAGCGGATCTTTAAAATTCTATCAACAGTTTGGCCAAAAGCATCCCGTTCTATACCAAAGTACAACTCATGATGTACTTCACGCCAGAAGTGAAAGTCTATTTTAAATTCGCAGCTATTACCAATTATGCCACGTAAACGTGGAAAAATCATTCTCAATTCGTTCGTATTCCATTAGTAAGAAGGAATTTCAACTCAAACAGCATCTTCCCAAGAGCAACTTCTTTGTGGAATAGACTCCCGAGATGATATTTTCTCGATCACTACAATATTAACCTCTACAACTATAAAGTTAACTTTTATCTCTCCAATATAACGTTATAAACTGCTCTTCTTATCATCGCCTCTTTAAGCTCATACAGATAAATATTCAGTAAACCTCTACCTTGAGTGGATCTTGAGACATGTATTGAGTAAACATTACTAAAAATTTCGGAAACTTGGAGAGAAAATTTAAAAGTTTAACAACATCCTTAATAAATTACTTTTTCCTTAATATGTTATTTAAAAATGTTACATTTGATTCTATTTTGTTTTACTAACAGTGTAACACCTCCTTTAGTTCGTTAACCCTTTCACCAGGGGTCACTCTTCCCTGGCTATAGATACTCGCTGACCCTTCGCCTCTTCCTTTTTTTGCCTCAGGCTTTCAGCCTTACCACCTCGCAGATGTGAACGCTCATAGATACAGCGTTTCCCAAATGCTGGGAACACGCTAAGAACAATACACGTAAGTACGAACACTCACCACAACACAATACACACATTTAATATTCACCATACGCACTCTATCCCTGTAACTGTCCATGTAACTTGTAACTTTTCTTGTTATTAATATATATATATATTTGTTTACATATATTTATCGGTCTTGTGTTTGTTTTTCCTTGTCTTCTTTGAACTAAATTAAAGTCCAACTTTCTCATGTAGTTGGACCGGCTAGCAGGCAATTTTAACCCACATGTATTCTTCTACTTCTACAATACATAAACATCTACTTCTATACTAAACATCGCCGACAAGGTCCTCTACAATCCTCAATATATTTTTATTATGAATAACAATTTCATAGAGTAAAATATTAAATGAAATTTATGTAAAAGATAATGAGATTTTTTTAAAAGTACGCAATATGAAATCAAAATCAATGAAAAAGTCTTCGGGAGAAGAAAAAAATAAAAATTAAACTTCGCAAAACATTATTGAAATTAACTTTCTTCAGACAGTAATTGTAACAATTCTAAAAAGAAAGAGACGATATAATAGGGTTTATAAATTTAAATTTAATTATAGATCAACTATAATTACTCATGTTTCGCTTAGAGCTTAGTGATTTGTCACAATCTACAAATACTTTTTCTTTAATTTTGCCTTCTATAATATTGCATTAGGACATAAGTACCGTGACACAAATTCGTTATAAATTTTCTCGCTGATGGAAACAGAAAAATCAGTTTACTCAAATAAGAATAAATGTATTCTCACCTTTTTGCACGAAATGTTTGTTGTTGCAATAAACATAATATAATATAGCAATTTCGAAATAAAATAAGTTAGTCTTACACTTATTTCAAATAAACCAATTCAATGGGAAAAAGCAAAATTCTCTTTGAATTTATTCAATCGATTTTAGCAGAAAATTGTTGCAAACAAAAAGCAAAAGTAAAAAGTGTCGCTCAAAATGGAATTTTTTTGTTTGTTTGTTAAATAGGCTTCCTATTCTGGTTATTATTAGCATCATGAATATACAAATTGCTATTTATTAATCCGTTAAAACGTTATTATGAGTGGATATCTGAGTAAGTCCTCCGTTTATATATTATGCAGGATGTTTATTTCAACTACAGGTTTTTAATTTCACGAAATCTTTTATAAGAAAATTTTGTCGAACAGCGCAATTTTTTTAATAAGATTTCTCGTAATTTCCGACCGGAAAATGAAAATAAATAAATAATTATAACTGATAATATTGACGCAGTTTATATACGCACTACTCTTGTGATCAAGCTCAGCAGCATATTTTCAGCTGTACACATACATACATACATATATATATATATATATATATATATATATATATATATATATATATATATATATATATATATGTGTGTAATGAAAAACAAACCACTTTAAGGTACCATTACGATAATTTATTTCACCTAAATCCTTTTTTAAGGATTCAGGATCATCAAGTAAAACTTCCCGAATCCTTAAAAGAGGATTTAGGTGAAATGGTACCTTAAAGTGGTTTGTTTTTCATTACATATTAGCTCTGTCCTCACATTGAGCTCTCAGGATTTCATCCTCTTTGGATTTACCAATTCGGTTTACCAAGTTCCTTATAACTTATTTATATATATATATATATATATATATATATATATATATATATATAGTTATTTTAAAAATAAATATGAATCCATCGCAACACAGAAATTACTGTTTTGAAACTTGACACAAGTCCTAAAGTTTAATTTCAATATTAATTGTAAAATTTAAAGTAAGTAAATCTAAAAATATTTGGAGTTAGATAAATCTAAACATCGCTTGAGGAGGAAACTGTAATCTTCAGAATTTGAGTCAAGTTTCGAAACATAGTAATTTCTGTGTCGCAATGGATCAAATTTAAAAAAAAAATTATAATTCAAGCTCTACTTTAATACACAAACACATGCACACGCACACGCACAAACACCCCCCGTATATATATATATATATATATATATATATATATATATATATATATATATATATATATATATATATATATATATATATATAGTTTTAAGGTGTGCTATATGCATGGGATAAAGTTCTCAATATCAGAGATAGAGCGTATGTAAATATAAAAGTGAACATTGAAGTCGACACTCCGAGGCAGCAGGTTGTTTCATGCTAGACGCAATCGTCTGACCGCTAGTGTTGGGTTTTTCTCAATGTTCACTTTTACACATACACACACACGCACACACATACATACATACACACACACACACACATATATATATATATATATATATATATATATATATATATATATATATATATATATATCCATTGCTTTTTTTGCTTTTTTTTTTCAGTTTTGGACAGGAAACTGAAACGTTATGATAATGTGACATCCCCCCGGTGTCGCTGCGCCAAATGTGACGTCTGCCTAGCCGCGTCCGTCGTGCTATCCTGTCCTGTGACGACCAACTGGCTTGGTATCGGTCGCGGCACCAAATGTGACGTTCTAACCTTTTGGTGATTCGGATGGCAATCTGGTTAGATTCGGTATCAGCCTTGTCGTTCCCAGATCGCTTCCAACGTCGGGTTACCGAAGTAACTCCTTTGATTTTTCCAGTCTAACCTACCCACGTTGTGAATTGATCTTAGGGAGACGAAATCAATCAGTCGCCGGGCCGTAATGCAAGTCGAATTCGAATAAGGGCGATATCGCACAAGTATATGTAAAATAAAATAAAAATAATAACTCGAAAAGTTCAAATGTGTTAAAAAAGGATAACAATATTTTATATGGTTACTGAATACAGGACTGCGTCTACTTCCCAACCCGCTATATGGATTCGTGACACTTTGTGTTTGTTAGGCGAGTCTTAACATCTTAAGTTGTTTGTACTTTAAGAAACTGGTTCTTCAGGTGATATTCTTAAAACTTTTTTTGGTGGTGTGAGTCTAAGTCGTTCTTCAAAAATAAATTGTTCTTGGTTAGAAATTGGGTTCGGAATTTGCGCGAATCTTAGTCAGCTTCTTCGAGGCGGGTCTTCAGAGCTCTCAGTGCTTGCTTGTCTGTCTCAAACACCAACTGCGAACTTGAACTCAAACACGGCTGTATCCTGCAATTTTTCCTCTTTGGAAGATTTACCATACCATTGTGTTTTGTTCTGCCATCCATTCAAGCAAATTCATTAGGTTTAACAATGTTCTCCTTGCATTCACTATGCCCTTTGCGTGTTAAACTATCGCCGACCAAAACCGGGGTGGGCTTGTCGGGGTTTGAGGTTCCTTGATAATTCTAAGCCCACAATCCACTTCTTTGTTTTCGGTCAGGAAAATTTTATTATTTTCCATTTTTGGAAGTCTTCCGTCTTCCCACCTTCTTCTGTTCTCATATTGGTATCTCACCCATACCCTCAGAAGGTGTCAACGGGTTTCCCCCCTCTCTCTCACAGTGGCATCTCACACCTATACCCTCAATGGGTGCCAACAGGCCTCCCCACCTACTTCACATGATTACCTCCGCCTAAGGCTCACGTCACCATTCATCCAATGGGCGCTCAGCGGCGTGTGTATGGCCAGACTAGCCTCGGTTTAAAAAATCCTGCTCAAAGAAAAAAAATTATCTTCCCCTTTTTTTTTTCTTTTTTCTTTTCCTTTTCCTTCTTCTCTTCGAGGAGACCTCACAACCTAGACTCTTTATCTTGATCGAATCACCTGGAATTCGTCAATCAGCTTTGCGCCAGCATCAAGTGGGTGGCCATTTGGACGTATTTGCATTCTTGGTGCCAATTACTGATCCGATAAAATAGCTTCGCAATCCTAGTCAGTTCCGACACAAAACAGATGCCTTTTCCAAACGACCTTTCCGTAGATAACTAATGTTTTAGTCTTTTGTTTTTTGTAATTCTACGGTTGATCCAACGGTCATTTTCTGCGACCTTAAATAATTTTTATCTATTTAGAATTCTGCCCTGTAGGTCATTTGACCAGCCTGGAATTTTCACCAGCCCCATAACATAAATCAGATTAAATCCAGTATCTTCCTTTCTCGACAATGGAAATAAAAAAAATTACCACTTTTCTTTGTCAGAAAAATAATACCGATTTGTGTTCTTTTCGTGATGGCTTCTTATCACCTAACTCTAATTCTCGCCTTTCTTGTTTTTTCTTCTTTCTTTTTTTTCATCAAGCCAAATAGTGTCACAATCCTCCCTTAACCTATTTGTCTTTTACTCGTAAATGACACCTAAAACCCAAATACACTATTTAGCATGCATCATGCATCTGACCCATGCAATTCTATTCTTCTTTTCTTTTATACGGTTTTACATGCAAGGTGATGTACTTTTCATCTTCTTCTGTTCAGCATGCAAATGTAATGTTCTTTTTATCTTCTTCGTTCTACATGCAAATGTAATGTGTGCGTGTGACTGTGGGTGTATGTGTGTGGTTATTATGGCTTGTTTTTCTTGGTCAATGTTTTTCTCTCCGCCTTAGGGTTTTTTTCCGCCATTCGTGTCAGTCTCACGCCAGCCTCCTCCGCCGGTCTTTCTGCAATTTCTTCACCGTTTTTGTACGAGCCTTCTGCTCTGCGACTGGCACACTACACAGCTCTGAACATAGTTAGTGACATCTCCGTACAGTTTGGGCCAATAGTACTTTCTCCCTATTAGATCATATGTTCTATCAATTCCCATGTGACCCAACCTCTCGTGAGAGATAATACAGCCTTTCCTCTATTATGGCATACTTGGTGGTCTCTCCTGCCTCCACCTTTTCTCTAAGGGCAGCTATTTCACTGTCTGCCTGCTCCTTCCCAATTCCTTCTGTCCAGTAGGGATCGGTTATTATCTGTGCGTCCCCTTCCTTGTCCGATTCTAACATAGAGCGATCTTTTAGCTTATTAGATTTAATTACTCCGATTCTATAGGCTTTATCATCTACTCCCTGCCTTACTTTTACAGGTCTTTCTTCCAGTTGTTTCGGTATTCTTGAGAGTAAATCTGCGCACGTGTTTTCCTTCCCTGCCAAATACACTATCTTACAGTGGTAGCCACTGAACTTTAGCGTCCACTGTTGAATCGTATTATTATTTGTCCACTCTGCCTGCAATAGGTACTGCAGAGGCTTGTGGTCTGTTTTTATAGTAAAGACCGCACCATTCAAGTAGTAGTCCAGTTTTTGGAGAGCATACATGATAGCATATGCTTCTCTTTCTATTACTGGACAATTCTGTTGTGTCTCTGAGAGCTTATGAGAGAGAAAGTATATCGGTACCTCCTCTGGTAAGCCTGGCACTGGTCCTTCTTTATCGGGACACGGCTAGGTAAGAACTGCTCCTACACACTGCTCACTGGCATCAGTGTATAGTACCATAGGTTTGCTGAGGTCTGGGTACGTCAGCAGTGGGACGTGTGTCAACTGTTCTTTTAAGGTATCAAATGCCCGTTGACAGTCTTCTGTCCACTTGAACCTAGAGTATTTCTTCGTCAGGGCTACTAAGAGTATGGCAATTCTCGAGAATGCCGGGACGAATCGTCGGTTGTACCCTATACCTCCTATAAATCCTCTTACGTGTCTCACTGTCTTAGGTTCTGGCATTTCCCTTATGACTTTCACCTTATCCATGTCGGGTTTAATACCGTCTCCGTTTATAAAAAAGCCCAAATATCTAGTCTCCTCCTTCAGAAACTGACACTTCGACAATTTCAATTTTAAGCCGTGCTTTCTTAGTCTTCCCAACACTTGTTTTAGATGGAAAAAATGTTGTTCTACTGTTTCTGAAAATATCAAAATATCATCTAAATATGCCATGGCAAAGCTCTCGTATCCTTCTAACACTATTGACATCAGCTGTTGGAAGATTCCCGGGGCATTGGCTAAACCGAATGGCATCACCCTGAACTGAAATTGTCCCAGGTGACACGCAAATGTGGCCTTTTCCTTGTCAGCCTCATCAAGGGCTACCTGCCAATACCTGGACCTCAAGTCCAACGTAGAGAAGTACTTCGCTTTCCCTAATGATGCCAATATATCATCGATTAGTGGCAATGGCAACGCCAACGGCTTCGATATAGAATTCAGTTTCCTAAAATCTACACAAAAACGGTGCCCGCCATATTTCTTGCCTACTATCACGATGGGAAAGCTCCAAGGGAAGATCGATCATTCGATAATCCCAGCTTATAACATCTCTTCTACTGCCTCTTCTACAAGGGGTCTCTTATGAATAGGTGTCCTGTAGGGCTTCAGTTTCACATGGGGGTGATCTCCGGTGTCGATTTTCATTTTTACTGTCTGGGTCTGTCCCAATTCCTTATCTGATTTGGCTACCACATCTCGATTATTTCTCAGCAGACCTCCCACCCTGGCCCTAAATTGATCAGGTGCCAATATATCTTCGTCCCCTATTCCTTCTGTTTGCTCTACGAGTTTTCCTCGTTTCTCCTCGAATCTCACTCGATTCAGAGTTCGTAGGGGTAGTGCTTTTCCTATCTCTTCCCGTCTCTTACCCTTTATCGTCTTTTGGGCCCGGTTCGCCATCATAATGGGCACTAATTCAGCTGCATCCACTACTGCCTCACACAGAGTTACCTCATTTTCTTCTAGGCCCTTCCCTTCTACAGGGACCAATTGCAGGGTTCCTTTTCCTATTTTCTTCCCTGTCATTATCCTACCCTTTTCCGACACCGCCGTTCTGGGGGGTAGCTTTACATCTTCCTCCACCACTATTGTTATATCTTCTTCCGGTGGGCATCCCAATGGCGTTCTCTAGCCATTCACTACCAGTACAGTGGGGTTGAACTCAATCCGAGCTATCTATATTTCTTCTTTTTTTTTTTTTAGCAAGCCAAATAGTGTCACATTAAATTTCTAGTCTCTGACGAGAAGAATTTTGCATTAAGCTACTATTCAGCCCTTCCTAGTCCGCTCTTTGTAACTCAGCTGATCTTGAGCAGGTCAGATCTACGATGGTTCTATCTGGCCAGTAGGACGCAGGTTCGAATCCTGATGAAACCGCATATTTTCTTTAAAAAATCTTCGAATATTCCAGGCTGGTAGACGAAAATAAACAAACTGTTTAGTAAATAAACGCAGCATCTAATGAAATACGTGTATCCACTAAAAACAACGTTTAATAATAAATAAAAATTCATTACTTAAAAAAAATGTGTTTTTATTTATATATATATATATATATATATATATATATATATACTGCGTGCCAAATTATTATCGAGATAATATTTCAAAAACCGTCCAATCAATTCACACAAGATTTTCACACAATGTTCGCAACACTGACCTGTGTAATCACTGAAATTTTCGTATTGATCTACGCTATGTAAACAAACTGGCTTCATATTTGTTAACAGCACGGTGATTTGAGCATTCGAAATTATTAGAAATGTGTAAGAATTTAGTGAAAAGATGGGCCATTTGATTATTATATATATATATATATATATATATATATATATATGATTATGTAAGTTTGAATTGTGCCTTTAAAAAATTATAAAATCTGCAGGAATAATGGATAAAAATCCATTACTTCTTTAGTAAATTGCTTTATGTTTGGATACAAAACGGAGCACTCCACGCGCACGCACGCACACACACACACACACATATATATATATATATTAACAGAAACAACTATAGTGGTGTGACCAATAGAAAACTTGCCAGAAGAGACGAAACTTCTCGAACAAGAGAAGAAAAAAAAGGAAGACTAAAAGGCAAACACCTACGTACTCAATAAGACAATAGTATTGTTGCCGACATTGTGCGAAAATTTTGTGTGCATTGATTGGACAGTTTTTGAAATATTAGAAAAATGTTACCTCGATAATAATTTGGTACTCAGTATATATATATATATATATATATATATATATATATATATATATATATATATATATATATATATATACTTCTCTATCTAATGTCTTTACAGCTTCAATACAATGATTTTGAGTTTGTTCATATTACTAGCATGCGATGTTTGAATTCTAGACTACTTCATATCTCGAATGTCAGAAACACCCTCGAATTAGACATAAAGTGTCTCATTCATTATTGATCGTTCCGAAACTACATTATCACATTCATATAAGCCTGCTACTCTGCTATAGGTATACTTTGACGATGGAAAGTTCTTCCGAAAATCACCTTCCGTATCAGCCATAACTCTTCTGTAAAGACGTGCTCTGTTTTGTAATAATTGTAACTTTTTTATCGTTTATTTTCTCTGCTGGTAGGCTACATTGTCTATTTTCTCTCGAAACGTTTTTAGCTATATGGCGTGGAAACATTATCTCCTGTCGCTTTGATTTCTAACGCGTGCTAAAATGTTTTGATCTTATTAAGAAAGAATTCATCTCGATTTTCACTGAAGATTCTTGACTCCTATTGTGTGATTTTGGGGCTTCTCATTCGTATATGCCATAAAGGAAGGGGAACACATTACCTTCGAGAAAGCTGGAACACTTGCAGCGATGTCTGATTATTACGTAGACGAGTCAGTAAAGTCTATTCCGCCATTCTTTGATAAGGTTTCCAACGAATAGTCGTTTCTATGGAAACAAGTTGTGGGGTGGTAGCTTGTAAAGTGGGTTTAGGAAAGATTCCAGTAGAGGTAGATGCTAGTGTCCGGGCTTGTTTGCCAAAACCTAATATTCTCGATCAGGTCACACCAGCAAAAAATAAGTAAAAAAATGCAAACCTGATTTATCACTTTTTCAGTTTCAGTGCTTCTCGCAGTTTTTCTCTATCAATAATACTGCTAGTTCGTTGTCTATCGATAATACTTGCTTGCTTTATATACAACACTGATTTTGAGATGTTAACCTGACAAAAGTTTCGCAGTAAATGCGAACATCCAAAATAGTGATTCCTTGTGTCTTCTCGGCCTAACATAATCGTCTGATATGAAGTTTAAAGATTATATCGAATCCATTTCTAGATCTGTTACTACGAAAGTTGGTTCACTGTCTCGAGTAGACATTTTGTTCTCTGTCACCTATGGTCCGGTGCTCCTGCTATATATTTAGATATTCTAACCAACGAAGAATCAGTAATATTATTATGTCTTCAGCCACTTTCCTGCCGCCGTAAAGTTGCTTCAATGGCCTTTTGTATAAATACTTTTATGGTAATTGTTCGGATGGGATCTTCGCTATGGTACCTAGAATTTACTTATTTAACCACAATATTAGTTTGGCGACAAATTTTCATCAATTTACCTTTGAAGTGGTTAGATATAACCTTAAATTCTACGCGAACAGTTTGTTTCTCGTACTTCTCGCTTGTGGAACTAACTTCCGGATTGATGCTTTTCAGACAACATTGACCTTCAAAATTTAAATGTAATATAAATCGTTATCTACTGCCTTTCTGATCACTAGTCTATTGTTGTCGCTTCTTATATTATTCCTATTTTCTCATTTATTTTCACCCAGAAAATTCCTGTGTCTTTACTGCCTTGTTTGGTGTGAATTCGATTAAAAAATGTTTGTACGGGTTTGCGTGTTGGTGTGCATTTGATAGTGGTATATATCATTCAATAAAATACTAGATAATTACTTATACACGTGTTTCAGAAGAAACATCGGAATAGTTAAAGTCTATTTCCTAAAGAAAATAAAACTATTTAGTAACGAGAAATTTTCGTTACGATCAATAAAAGATTACTGAATTGCTATGTAATATCAAACTTCATATATGGAAGTAAATGCTCGAAATTTTCCTCACGGAGGAAGAGATTTCAGCCAATGGAGCTGTGTTTCTACGTCTGAAATCTCCACATCATGGACAGAAAATAGGTGCAATGTGGAAGTTTTTTTTTCTTATGGAAACAAAATGATGCTTATACTTAGAATCACAAAGTGGCAGTTTAAATCTTTGAGGCACTTAATGAGAAAAGCGAGCTTAGTGAATTTGACACTTAAAAACATACTGAATGCAAGATGAGGTATAGGAAAGCAACTAAAAAAAACATTTAACAATCTGGAATCTGATTAGCAGAGATAGTAATGTGAAAAAATGTTTTGAGCTACAAACGATAGGAAGTAGTAAAGAGCCATTGTCGACTACGTCTTGATGAAATATGGCAGATAAAATGAAATGAAGATATAATGTTTATGTTATAAATGTCCTCATTAAATATTTAATTTATAGAAATTTTGGTGGGTCCAATCTACACTCAGATGACAAAATAAGAAATAGAGGATGAAGGCGTAGTAGATAAAAGGTGTAATTAATTTACCGATTGGGCTATCGATCTCAGGGGCACTATATACAGACTTAACCACATGGAGACGCCTATAGCCCGTTAACTCTCATGTATGCATCTGGAAGACCCTGACACCATCTTTTCTAAAAAAAAAAAAAAAAAAAAAAACAAACAACCGGTTGAAAGGTCACGATAGGAAATTCAAGTTCAATGAACTTTCTGGTAGATAGTTGCAAAATAACTTAATTGGTTTTTAAATTGTATCATAAAATAATTCCTAAACGATTTTTTTTTTTAATTTTGGATTAAAATCTAAGTATATTAAAATTAAATTAAACCTATATATGCTATATTACATGAGATATATAGATAAATTTTGGTTTTGTTCCCCGAGTGTTAAAGTGCCATAAAATTTTTCCAAAATCCTCATGAAATGTAATTTTTTTTTTTTTTTTTGGTAAGTGTTGTTTTACTTATAACAAAAAAGAAATTAAATAATACAACAGAACCTTTTTTCCGTTTTGAATAGCAAAAAGAAAAAAATTACATTTCTTTACGGTAGTGCGTAGTGATTTTCTGCAAGGAAAGTCTTTAAAAGAAGTAAATAGGCCAATTCTTCTGATTACGCCTGCGTAGGTACTACGCAATAACTTAGTAGACATGATGGCAGTAATGGGGGACGAATAGCCAACAAGAAGTACGATTTTTTCTTGTCGATAACTCCAAAATTATGGAGGTTTCCTCATAATTTAATTGTTAATTCGAGGTCAGCATGTACATTTGCCCGGAATTATGACGATTTTGGAAAAAGTTTAAGGGATATTAGCGCTCGGGAAACAAAACCAAAATTTATCGATATATAATTATGGAATAATATATATCAGATCTTATTGATATAATTTATCTTCACTGTGTAAATATATAAGATTTACGATATATCAGATATGTAAAATATTTACTGATATAATAATAGATATAATTGATATATACAATTGATCGATTCATTCATTCATTTACCCAGTTAAATGGTCACCACTCCTCTCCATTTCACAATTGTTATTCATGATGAGATTAAAGGGAGAATGTTGTAATGGCTTGCCGGTTCCTTCTGCACCGGAGTTAACTTGTTCCACCTCACAGAAATTCTTCCGCTCACTGGTAAAGCCGTTAAACTCTGAGGTACAGCCCCTACGTCCAGGCTGGCGACTGCGCGATGGCCACATGGGTTAGGAAGAGGAGTTTCTATTCACCGGTCGGGAAAGCCTTCCGACTACCTTCACACAGGTTACCCAGGACATCGATGCCGTTTACTGGAGTGTGGCCATCACAGTGTCCATGCGACTTCTCGGAGCCATGTGTGAGATTTGGTGTTAGGCCGTGGACCAGTACAGTTGCGTATCGCAATTCCCTTGAGTAAAGCAGGGTCGACCCCTTCGATGCAAAGGCACTACTACCGACCATATACCCATAAACACATATATCTTTCACTGGATATCGGAGTAAATATTTCATCATCATCATATATATATATATATATATATATATATATATATATACATATATATATATGAGTGATACATAGTATTATTATATTTTTAATCATTTAACTCCAAGCAAAGTGATAAGTACACTAGAATGCAGGGGTCTACACGGAATAAAAGTGAATAAAAAGATTTAAAACTGGAGACCATTTGTGAAGATTGTAGTTATCAGGGGATCCGGAAATTAAAAAAAAAACAGTGTAGAATTGATGATTGCATTTAGCTAGTTCAACAGTTAAACGATAAGACCTACTTGCCAATCTAGTAGCATGATTGTAGTCAGAACACCAAGAAAAAAATTCGCCCGAGCACTTACCATGAGAAAATATTTGTAGAACAGGCAGATGGATGACAGTCGGTGAGAAATTGATTGGAGACGAGGTGGCTGGTCATGATCGATTGTATTACAGACTCTTCGCTGGATTTTGTCAAGAATTCTCGAGATGCGCAGTAGAATCAGCAGGCAAGTTTTATATAAGATACTAGCAGCATTACCTGGCGTTGCCTGGATTTATTCAAAAAAAGATCATCCAATCTGTAAAGTTAAAATAAAGATTTTTCTTTAGTGTTTCTTATCTATATGGCGAAATATTATGTGATGAATTGTGAAAACACTTATAACAGGAGAAAGTTGTTTTTTACAGAAGCACAGAAGATACAAAAAAATTGTCAGCAACTGAATAGTACATTAATAGCAATCGATCTTTGAAAATTGTTGAGGAGAAATGCTTTGTTTACAGCTTTTGCTCAAACTACATCGAATGAACAACATGCATTGGAAGGAGAAGAAATTCAACAACTACATTAGTTACTCGATATAATGTCAATATGTACTGAAATTTCCGTTGAAATTGGGGAATACTGCCACAAAATACATTTTAAAAGCAACTGAGGCATCAAGGGGTTAATAGGGTCATCCTGGGGGCCCTTTCATGCATTTTAAAATGCATTGTAAGAGGGTAACAAACATGCATAATTTCATCAAAATCGAAGCAATTTGAATTTTTTTAGGTTCCTTTGGGGTACCCTGGGGGTCCAAGTGTCGAAAGAAACGAAAATCAATATAGCGTATAATAGGCGTGACAGAAAGTTGCATACACTTATCAAGTTTCATTAAAATCAGCGTTACGGTTTAGACTTCAAGTCTGAAAGTTTAAAAACAACCGAACTAATGGAAATTCCCATTTAAACATTATATTTATCGATTATCGGTTATCAATTTTTGAAAAATGATTTTTTTTTTCGCCAAGACACAACCAGTATCGAGTACAATCTATGTTCCAAATTTGGTGGAAATATACCTCATGGTTCTCGAGTAGTTCGCGAACACACACACACAGTCAATTTTATATATATAATAATAATATAAAGTATTCCTGTTAGTAGGGTAGTGAATCCCAACAAAAACGGGGAAATGAAACAAAATAGGAAAGTGTCCTGTTGACAACTCATTTCGACATAGTCAGATATTTAGATAGGAAACAAATCTTTTTGATGTTTTTGGGGTCTTTTTTTTATATTGTAACCTTTCACGTCTATTTGCAAGGTTGGCGTCTCCCTGTCGAAATCAAATTAAAACGCTACGTGTTTTGTTTTTTATTTGTTTATTTGTTTGTTTCTTATTCATTTATTTATTTATTTATTTATTTTTATTAAAGCTGCCTATCTTCTTTGAACTAGAAACTAGTTCATTCGTAACTAGTAACGGGGATCTGCGGGGGATTGGCTAGTTTTAAGTTAAGTTAAAATGGCGGCTATGATACAAAAAAATAGATAAATAAAATAAACACGCCGTTTGGTTATTTCATTCCGACCGGATGACGCCAAAACGTTCTCAATACAAAAAAAAATACACAGATATTTGTCTTTCAATCTGATCTTTAAGACGCTTACCTAACACCCAAACAAAGTCGACATCTTCTGTCAATAAGAAGCTTTTCCTCTTTGTCGCGTATATAAGATATACAATTATATAAGAATTTGTTAGCGATATATGTCATTGATATATATTTTTATTTATACATCATATTTAATAATTATTTTATGACATAACACATGTAATTATATTTAAGTAGATTTATATTTATTTTCTTAAATAGTATATTTATTTATTTTTCGTCTACCGGCTTCAATATGCGAGAAATCTCATGAATGAAAAGCGAATATTCAGACAGACGGAAATAATTAAATATACTATATAATAAATAAACGAAGCCTCTACTCAAATGTAGGCAACCCCCAAATATAACGTTTGTGTGAAAACATCTGTCGGATTATCAAATAATAAATGCATTACTTCTTTAGAAGCATTCTTTAAATGACAGTCCGAGTCGTCACTCGAGTTTAATGGTTCGGGGTTTCAGATCTCTAGGCCTTCTTGCCTGAAGATTGCGAGAGTGTGAAACTCGCGTAACGAATACTTTTATCTTTTGTTAATTGGCGACGTTGAGTAGCGTTTTTTTTTTCTCTGTCTAGATAATGTGAGCATTGCGCACTTTACATTGCTGATTACGTAGTTGTTTGCCTTTTAGTCTTTCTTTTTTTCTTCCCTTGTTCGAGAAGTTTCGTCTCTTCTGGCAAGTTGTCTATTGGTCACAACACTATAGTTGTTTTTATTAGTATATATATATATATATATATATATATATATATATATATATGTGTGTGTGTGTGTGTGTGTGTGTCTGTGTGGGCGCGCGCTCCGTCTTGTATCCAAACATAAAGCAATTTACTAAAGAAGTAATTGATTTTTATCCATTACTCCGGCAGATTTTATAACTTTTTAAAGGCACTATTCAACCTTACATAATCGTATATATATATATATATATATATATATATATATATATATATATATATATATATTCAAATGTAAGGTCAATCGACATCTCCAGTTGCCTTGATCTATCCACTATCCTTCACCACATCATTTCTTCTATCACTCCTATCTGATCTTGCTCCAAATCTTCTGTACCCCCTTGCGTCCTAGTGGCTTCTCGCCTTTCTTGGGCTGAAACGCTGAAATATATATATATATATATATATATATATATATATATATATATATATATATATATATATATATACATTGCGTGCCAAATTATTATCGAGATAACCTTTTTTCTAATATTTAAAAAAACTCTCTAATGAATTCACACAAGATCTTCACACAATGTTGGCAATACTGAATTGCGCCATTACTGAAATTTTCGTACTGATCTGCGCAATGTAAACAAGCTGGCTTCATATTTGTTATCATCACTGTGATTTGAGTGTGGCAAATTATTAGAAAAGTGTAAGAATTTAGTGAAAAGATGGGTCATAAAAGCAGTTTAAGTGATGCTGAAAAGAAGACTATCACCTCAGAACTCTCAAAAGGTAAATCTACCCTAGAAATTTCTAAAATGATCGGGAGGTGTCATCAGACAGTGAAAAAGTTCACCGCCGACCCTACACAAGTACGCAAAAGAGCAGATAAAGGTAAGCCGAGGGTTATTTCACGTTGTCTTATGTCATGACTTAAACGAGAGGCCACGAAGAACCCTGGACTTACCAGTCAAGAGCTTTTCAGTCGCATGGGGATCCTACTGTGTCTAAAAGTACTCGGTGTCGGTATCTGAGGGAAATAGCAACAACAGTCAAACTTGTATCGAAGCCTCCGTTGACGAGAAATCACATTCAAAATCAACTGAAATGGGCCGAGGAAAATATGAAGATTGACTTCTCTAAAGTTTTGTTCACAGACGAAACTCGCGCAACACTTGATGGGCTAGATTGATAGTGCAAAGGCTGGGTAATGAATGGACAGAATCGCCATCAGAGTTTGAGACACAAACAAGGCAGTGCAGGCATAATGATCTGGGGTGGTATTATTGATAAAACATTAGTGGGCCCATGGAGAGTACCAGATGGCGTCAAAATGACTGCTGATGCATACATAGCATTTATGAAGGAGCATCTTGAACCGTGGATGAAAAGGCAAAGAGTTGCCTTCAGAAGGGCCATTGTTTTTATGCAAGATAATGCTCCTTCACATGTTGCTCACAAGACTACTGAATATTTGAAACAGTTAGGCTTCGATGGACCTCGAAATATGAAATTCTCCAGATTTGAACCCAATCGAAAACCATTGGAGCATCATGAAGCGAAGACTGTACGCCAATGGACGACAATTCAGGAGCAACGCTGACTTGTGGGAAGCAATTCTTGACTTATCTCACGTCATTACAGCAGATGACATCCTAAAATTAACAAATTATATGGATCGTCGACTTCTTCAAGTAATTTCAAAACGGGGAAAGCTCATTCCCTATTAATTTGTTTAAAACCGTGGCTTTGTATCTGTTATTATTTGTTTGATTATCTTATTTATTATCTTCTTTTGGTCATAAACATGCATGTGCAACATTAATAAACGTTTTGTTTGCTCAATTCTGGGAATTTTACTAAACCTTTATAATAATTTGGCACGGTCAAATGACCATGCTGATAACAAATATGGCGCCAGTTTGTTTACATTGCGCAGATCAATACGAAAATTTCTGTGATTGCGCAGGTCAGTGTTGCCAACATGGGTGAAAATTTTGTGTGAATTGATTGGACGGTTTTTGAAATATTAGAAAAAAGTTATCTCAATAATAATTAGGCACACAGTGTATATATATATATATATATATATATATATATATATATATATATATATATTCAATAGGAAATAACAGTCAGATTTATAATACAGATTTATTTTTAAAAAACAGTGCTCGATACATTGTAAAGCATAATATGATGTTTCGAAACAGTAATGTCTGGATGGAGACATTTTAAAACAAAGAATTATATTATGCACTTTGTTTTTTAAATAATTATATCTATTTTCTTAAATAATCATATATATATATATATATATATATATATATATATATATATATATATATATATATATATCGCTTTGAGTGCGAGTGTTAATAAAAAAAGTGACCGATGTAATAAAACAGAGCTATTAAGTATATAAAAATAAATATACAAATTATTCTTCACCGGTAGCTTTCGGAGTTTCATGCACAATGCAATCTCCAGGTGCGTAGTATAGACTGGCCGTTATGTAATTTAAATTTTAATAAAAATATCTCGGTATGTCGTCGCAGACCATATATTATACGGGGATAGCAGTTTTTATATATATATTCTTTACACACACATACACACACACACACACATATATATATATATATATATATATATATATATATATATATATATATATATATATATATAAATGTGAACATAGAAGTCAACACTTAGAGGCGACAGTCTGTTTCATGCTAGACGCAATCGTCAGGCATGACGATTGCATCTAGCATGAAACAGACTGTCGCCCCCAAGTGTTGACTTCTATGTTCACTTTTATATTTACACATGCTCTATCTTTGATATTAAGCACTTTATCCCATAAATATAGCCCATCTCAAGACTATTTCTTCATATACATACATACATATGTATATATATATATATATATATATATATATATATATATATATATATATATATGTTTGCTGTATTTATGAAGTATATTTGCGTATATTCATGCAATTAAAATGTTCAGTTTCTGTATGTCCATATATTGTTGGTAAATTCACTTTGGATTTATTACATTACACCACTATACTTAGATTGAACTAAAATAATAACGAAACTTAATATGCCAGTTTTACAATACTTAAACGAAAATATATTCGGTAGAATATAATAGATTCCTCATTTATATTTCACTTTTATATGAAGCTTACTTCCATGTAATATTCTAGACAAATTTTGACCTATTTCTGCAACAAATAATTGCTTAGAAATCTAATTCAAATTACTAATTGAGCAAGCCGTCGATGACCTATCGTGCGCTCTAAATAACCTCTGTTAAGGAAAATCGTATCGCAATTAATTAACAACTTAATTAACTGCTTATTCAGAATTAATTTCCGCTCGTGTCAAGACATGTAAGATAGCGATGACAAAGGAATTAATGAAAAGAAACAACGAGGTGATCGATGGGTTGATAGGAACATGAGTGTGATTGATTCCAGCGGGCTAGATAGGTCTGCAGTGCTGTGTGAGTTTTAACTCGACTAGATCGAGTGAGTGATTAACATATAGATATGAAATGATAAGAAAGCATATGATGTGATACTTTAATTTATCCGATAAGGTAAAATATAGTTTTGCTGCAATAATTCTTTGCGAAATAAGAGACGTTAAAATGCGAGAAATCGTCTTGCTTTATATATATATATATATATATATATATATATATATATATATATATATATATATATATACACATAAGTAAATGCTCTGTTTATAATAAACAACATTTACCGGTCTGAATGTGCGAGAAATTCTCATAGTAAATATTTGTCTTCCGACAGGAATCGAACGTGTATCCTATACGGAACCGTCATTTAGCCCGACGTGCCTTAACCGATTCGGCCACAGAAGAGCGTTCGGTTTGCAAGGCCGATTTTATTGTATTTTTATATACATATTTATATATATTTATATATATATGTATATATATATAAACAAATAATAGCTGGCTACTCGATTCTGAGTACTCGCGTGGGATATGATAACTAGCTAGTCCTTGTTGTAGAGGCACGCTCAGACACAGTTGTGCTTTTTCAATGACAACGCAACCAAGCTGGGCAGATCTTAGATTCTGGGAGAGACAGCATAAAGTGTGTAAAAAACAGATGGACCCTCTGCCACGGTGAATTATTTCATACTTCTAGCGCAACCATCGATGGCTTCCGTACGGTTATGTCTATACATTTTCACTCATAGGGTTTTGGTCAGCCCCGTGGCATGTTTTTCAGGTACATATCAACGATAAGGCAAGCGTGAATCGTCTCCCTTACAATTGGAACATGTTGAAATTCGAATTCGCATCTAGTGGTCCAATCTCGAATGTTCTAACCACTCGGCCCCACGCCCATATATACATGGAAGCGATGGTTGATTAATACATGTCTATCCAGATATAGATATCTTCTAGACTTATTGCGGTTAAGGCGCATCGGAATATCGAGCGTTACCTTTCACAAGCTAAACAAATATTTAGAAACAGCAAAATGTTAGAAGCGAACAAAAAGAGGGTAGAACTGTGATGCAATATTAGTTCTTTTCTCTGCTAATGAATGATGACCATTTTATTTACAGATGAAAAAAAAGATTTTAGGTAACGTAGCTGAGGTTGAGAATATCATAAACGAAGCATGTAAGCAACGAGGTAATTCTAAGAATAATGGAAACAAAATCAGAAAAGCGGGCTTGGAGAATTTCACTCACAGAATGTATCGAATGCAAGGGCGATAGAATATAACATCGAGGAATCTACATGAGAAGCTGGTGTAAATAGATTGCCGAGCAGACTGTTGTGTTAGTAGTAAGCCGACAAAATTTACTTGGCTGTAAAAAGGACAAAAAGGAGATTTTTGATCCTGAAGAGACAACCCCCGCACACAACAATAAAGAACAGTGTTTCATCTGCAAACTGGTTCAAAAACTAATTTTATAGGCTCGGTATTTTTTTCATGTACAACTGATTGACAATAACTGTTTGAAATTCTGAGATGAGGAATTATCATTATTTACACTATTTAAATACAGACTATTGCCCACATCTTTGTTGTCGTTATCATAACGTTTCAGCCGTTGTGACATCCGGCATTCTTCAGGTAATAGGGTAACCTGCAGAAAAATTCAAAACTTGTCCCTTTGTTTAATCTACTCTTTCCACTACCCGTCCGATCGGGATATCTTGCATCGTTCTTATTTTTAGTACTGCTCGGTTATTTCCCATTTGTTTCAGCTGAGTCCAAGTACACACTGACCGACTCAGGGATTGAACTCACAACCACAATTTCACCAAATTCACGAATATAGTCTTCTTGCCTTGTAACGGCATTCACACGGGGTGGGTTGAGTCAGCTCCAATATTGGAGTTTCATGGGAATTTGGAATTCACAAGCAGTCACCAACCTGCATGTATAGCACATGAGATTTGATTATAGGGGTGAAGGTTTTGTGCAGGTCCATCCACACTTTTTGAAGGGCCGATTACAGACACCTGGTGCCCTACGTGCCACAAGGTCCCCAAACGACCCTCCGCAGGTTTTGAATTCAGAATTTTCCTTCTCCTAGACCAGTTGCCATCCAAGGCTATAGGACCTAGTCTCTCCTGCTATTTACCCATAGCCGGAGGGAGAAGAAGAATTCACACCTTTTCCAAGGGTATTAGCACGAAAGTGAATGCAATGGATTCGAGTGAAATTCGAACTCGGCTCTCCGAATATAGTGTAAATATTGATTTATAATAATTGTAATGTGTATCTATAAGTGCGATAACGTAGTCGATGTTTAGAAGGGAGTTTCAAATAGATTCGCCAACGTGAGCAACGACTGCTCGCATAAGAGATAAGTTTGAAACGGAAATCTACAAACACCCTTCTTAGTAGGCACAGCAGTCAATGAGTTTCGAAGGAACGGACAGCGGCTGGAAAATTCCTTACAATCCCCAAGAAAATCTCTTCGGCAAGCTGCTTTTGAGAAAGCCATATCAAAATGACATTATGAAGTAAGATAGTTGGAAAAGTTTTATTCCACCATTCGACCATTTCTAAGCTCTATACTAAACATTAAATTTGTTACGAAAAAAGAATTAAACAAAATGAACACAAAACGATCAGCTTTAAAAAACGACTCGTAACTGGAAAACCCGAATGAAAAAAAGAATGTTAACAACAAATACTTTTTCACGCCAACCCAGTTCTGCGGAATCAGAATCAACGTTGAGTTTAAGCAAGCGAATGACCCAATTGGAATAAAGTGTCATGCAGATTTAAATTTTTCCCATTTGTGATGAATGCAGGTATCGATTTTTTTTTTTTTTTTTGGATGCTAGCATGCTACTTAACGTTCGTGTCAGACAGCTGTTGACTCTCACGCTGGCCAGTAGAATCTTTCTGCCTATTCTTGGCAGCCAGCTATAGGCTCTCAATCTGGCCAGTAGAAAATGGCCGCAAACCACATGAAAACTACCGTGAAAGCATGAAAAAATCGATTATTTCCACTATCGATGGGAGTTGGGAAATGCAAAGTCGGTTTTGGCCTTCCCGCTAACTTGGAGCATGTGCATGTAAATTCTGGTGCAAATCCGTCGAAAATTGCAGCCGTGCATTCGTTACAAACACACACACACACACACACACACACACACACATCCTGCCTTTTATAGATAGAGATTTTCTTTCCAAAGAAAAAAACATAATCGATTCTTACCCATTTTAAGGCAGAGGCTGATGCGTAAGATTTTTCCAGAGAAAATGGCTTCGGTATCTTTAATAAAAATTTACCTTGATCTTTTTTATTAATGCGACTCGTCGTGTAATGTACTCTAACTCGTGTGGCCCACTATTCCAAAATGGTTGACCATGCCTACATTATATAGTGTTTGATCCATATTTTGAATCACCAGCATCCATTCCTATATACGATGATTGAATTTACATAACACTTCAGTACTCTTTTCTTTGTTTCTAAGCAAATTCTTAGCTTTCCAAATAAAATCCGTTCATTAACTGACAAAATGATTTATTTATTTATTTATTATTAACCCTTTGCATGTTATTTAAAGCCAGAAAATATTTTCAAAATTTAAGATTTTTTTTTTCAGGAGATAATATTGATTTAGCGATACAAGTCTTAATATTTAACCCATAGCCGCGTGGAGAAATGTCAGATACTTACCTTTCCAGAATGTATTTTCGCGTAAGGGAATATAACTGACTAAACGAGAATTTGAACTCGGCTCTCCAATGAACAATTCTATTATCCATTACACACATCCAATCTTACAGCACCTGACATTCCCAAGCGGTCACCTATCTAGTTACTGACGAGTTTCAATGTTTCATAAATTCAGTGATTGTACGGGAAGCTGTGTGTCAACCTAATGTGTCCGTATGCCTCGGAGATAATAAAAAAGACACTAAATTATATCATTTGCTATATCAATACGCAGATAGCAACTTAATAAAGGAAGCACTTGTTTTACACTACACATTTATTTTTCAACATATACGCTTTCCCGATGCATGTTATTAAACCACATTTGGATTGAAATTGCATTGCCCGCATATCATACAGCGAACATTCTTAGACTATGCATGTGACTGGTTCACCTGTGTTTTTATCCTTGCTATAACTAGCTTAATGCAGAATCAACGAAAGCAAAGGAGTTTCATGTTACCCGTCTGTCTAGGCAATCATGTGCTTTCACGTTCATGATAGAGAAGCAAGATTGATTTGCGATTTGTTTTTTTTGTTTTCTTTTTTGTTTTTTTTTTTGTTTTGTACGACTTCTAATACCTTTTTTTTTCTGGACCTAACAACATTGATTTTCATTAACTTGACTATTTGGCCACCAGGAAATTTGAAGCATTCTAGTAAAAAGCGAATATCGACTCTCAGAAATGGAAAATAAATTATATTTAAAAGTTGGACAAAAAAAAAGAAAAGAAAAGAAAAGCAAGTTAACTCTGACTTGGGATGCATCATATGCAAAAATAGTTGAAGGTAAGAGCTTCCTTTTTAATTTCATCGACTACCTTCCGTTGAAGTTCTTGCAGTTTTCTTCCTCTGCCTGTTATCAATGCTTTGCTATCTGCATATATTATGTTCATAAGATTATGTCAACCAATAATCAAACATGATCGGATTTCAAGTTCTCTCGGTATGACCTCACTGTAAAGGTTAAATGACTCCAGTGAGAAGATATATTTTAAAAACCTGTTTCATAAAAAAAAAAAAAATTTCTTCCGCCTTGTAATGGTTAGAAGCGTTATGTTCTTGTTTTATGTCCCTTTCTATTAGCTTGGTGCAAAAATAATGACGTAATAATGTCGTTTTATGACGTATTTTTTAACGTCAAAAAACGACATTATTACGTCATTATTTTTGCACCAACCTAATATTTTCATTTATGAGGTCATTTTCTATTCGTATATGCACGGTTTGCTGCCAATGCAACTCCTGGGTTATATTCATATCTTATCCAAAGAAATCAACTTTCCTGGCAGTCATATTCTTTGCGTTATTATATCAAATCATTTTGTATAATCTATAAAGCATAAATGTATATCCTTTTGTAATCCATTTGTATTGTCCTTTCTGATATCATTCTGAGCATGAATATAGCATTTTTTTGTTCCAGTGTCATTAAAAAAACCGTACTGTTTTAGTCCTATGTGCAGCCTCACACTGCTACGCGGTCTATTCATCATCATTCGGATGATATGTTCTATTACGCCGAACGACCTATTCCTTTGCCCGTAGCTTCTTATGCAACCCTATGAAAATTGATCTATTAAGGTCTTATTAATGTATATACATTATAAATGTGACTGTCCAATAAGAGTTCGCGAAAGCAAGGAAGAAATGTATATAGATAGATTTGAATGTTTTCTATTCGTTGACTTACATTGAATGTAGCTGTCCGAGATAAGAATATTATTTGGGAAAGGAACATTCAGTTTCATTCTCTCTGAAGTGTTATTCTTTATTTCTGAAACTTATTATATACTAGCATCTGTTTCTGAATCATATTATATTATAGTATGATAAAAATGATGCGATCAAAAACAAATGTAAATAACGTAATTAGAATATCGCTCTCTTTTGACGGTCAGTATCATGCGTCTTGTCGTTTTTTATAAGACTAATCAGAATTACATTTTGAATATATTTGCAGATTATATGTGTTTTTGTGTAAACTGCCTCCCTTCCAATGTTTTCGTTTACCCCCATTTACGGGTTAAATAATAGGACTTATTTCAGAAAAATGACACTTATTCTAAAGAATGCAATTATTTTTATAATCCAAAGCTTTAAATAACCAACAAGAGGCTGAGAAACCTTAAAAAGCAAATCTATTTTCTCATTCAATTTTTGCTGCATTGTAGATGTTGCCATTATTATATTTTTTTACCTTCCATTTATTTACATAATTTGGCTTCATGTTTAGTGGCTTAATAATAAATAAATACATAAATAAATATTCATATACTTAAATATATCATTTCAAAGTATACAATTCGTGTTTTGATGGTGAACTTTAAATCCTTTTCAAATACAAATTAAAATGGCGGAAAATGATATGCGTTTTGGTTATTAGATACTCTTCTTTTTCCTGAAAGGAAAAAAAAAACTACCCAAAAAGCAAACAATAATATGTACTTTTTATGCTGATGGTGCCATTGCTTATAGTAGTATTCGTAAACTTTTGATTAGAAACACCGTGAAGATTCCTGGAGGTCTGTAGTCTTAAACGCTGATAAAGATAATCCATGCCACCCTACACGGTACATTGCAAATATAATCCATGTATCTTATATGAGCGTCGTAAGGCATTTTAAAATACCTGGACATTGAGAGAAGGGTCATAGTAAATGAAAAATTAATAGTTTAATAAAGTGGGGGAGCTATATATATCTTGTGTAAAACGAAAAATCGATATGAATCCGAAGTAATTGGTAATGTGTATCTAGTAGGAATTGAAAGGATTACGATCATCTTCCTTAAAAATCAGACATTAAATTCAGACAAATGTTTCTCCCAACCAAACCGATCGAATGAAGCAATCCATGAAAAGCGCCTGGAACTGGTGCCGGCATCAGTCAAAACAAAGTCCAATCCTCACGTCTTCTTGTAGACCGTTCAGAAAGTCGTTAATGTTAGCTAGGATGATCTCGCGTTATTCACTTGATCTTTCGTATTTGGATTACCGCTTATTCCACTCACTAAAGAATTCTCTTTAGAAGGATTTCAAATCTCCAGGATACGCGAAAATCATTTAGGATAGTTCAGCACACAAAAAGATGGTGGAAGGTTCTTGAAAGTGTCTAAAATGTTCTGAAAGGATGGAATCACGAAGTCTTTTTTTTACCTGAAACCTGAGTTAAAGGTATATTTTTCTTTCTTTCTGAGAAAATTATTGCGTATATTACATTGAGAGCTTTGTAATATGTGAGAGATGTCTCATGAACACAATCAGCTTACAGCTACGTCATGTTGAAACACGGCAGGATCACTTAAGTTAAGCAACGTCGAGTCTGATCAGTAACAAGATGAATGACCGCTTGGGAATAACAGGTGCTGTAATATTGGATATGCGGATGGTGTAATGGATAATCACTTGAAATTGCTAATCGGAGAGCCGAGTTTCAATTCCTCTTACGAACAAATGCCCATGGGAAAGGCATGAATCTGCATTATCTCTCCATTTTTCTGAGATGAGTTATTGTAACTATTTACACTATCGTTCAGATTGTTGTCCTCATTTGTATTTTCATATACACAATCTTTCCTAAGATAAAACTGCAAGAACACCGTAAAGCCGTAACACGAAGTGAAATAGAAAATCAGACATAGCAGATCATATATGAAGAGAAAAGGAGGGTTACTACACTCTGTGACATGAAGTTTAAATAATAGGCAGAACATCACTGGGAAATACGAAAATGTATGGAATCATCGCATATGTTAGGCCCTAATATTCTCCTAAGCCGGATAAGCATATATATATAAATTGTAATATAAGCTGTGTTAAAAAAAATGTAACTGACATTAGGTTTGTAAGTTCCAAAAATTCACTCAGTGACGTACCCAAAGCTCAGTGGATAAAAGCGTCGCTTGAGTAAAAGAAAAAGTTACTTGACCCAAAGTGATGTGATTCCAATAGATGGCCACAGAAGAGAAAAAACATCAATTGTAAGAAGACAAAATGTATGGCTTTCAGCAAAAGGAAAATCCAAAAATGTGAGTTACAAACCGGAAATGCCAAAATGAGACAAATACAAATTTTTAAATATCAGGGAAATGTTTTAAAGAATGACGAAAATTGCGAAACCGAAAATCGTATGCGCATTAGCATTGACAAAGGTGGCTTCCAAAAGCTAAGCAAAGTATTAAGAAACAGGAAAATCTCATTTGAAACAAAGAAAAGATTTTTGATCTGTTATGCAATATTGATCCTTCTATAGGGCAGTGAATGCTGGAAAAGTGCATATGAAGTATTGACTTGAATCACCAGGGATATGGATCTCAGAGGGATACTTAGAATACTATGGGAGAATATTATGAACAACGAAGCTTTAGAGGAAATGGAAACAAATAGGACACTTCTTAACGTAAGAAACAGACAACTAAAATTTCTAGTCCAATATATTGCTGGTAAGATTTTTGCCTCAAAAATGTATTTCTGGCAACATTTCTTTTATTTTTATACTTTCACAGTGTTCCTACCCCATCCTGGGGGCCAACCACATACCCACAGCTGGGACAGTAACAGGTGCCAGGTCAGGGTGGACCCGGGAACACTGTGAAACAAGACGTTGTAAAAAGCTTCTTGGTGCCGGTTGTATTATAGTTTATGGTCATACCCAATCAATTCTGAATGTTTCGGCTGATATTACCATTACTATTACTATATATAAATGCTACATTTACGTTCCGTGTTTAGTTAGTTATACTGAAGCGATATTAAATAGTACAACAGGGTCTTATATTATGCTATTTAATTATCGGCTTTGAAAAGAAAATGATTTAATTCGATATCTTTCCACAGGATCTTTCTATTTATATTATTTTAATCACTATGACTTGTACGAAAATATAGGTGAATGATTCCTCGTTACCGCCTAAGTGATTTTGAATGGAATGACGTCTTTCTCTTAGCCAGACGCAACATGTTTTAAAATATGCTAAGAGTAGAGGCTAGTCTCTCGAAATATATCCCACAATAGGACTAATACCAATAGTTAGTTACATTTATACGGCTGTAAAACGCAAGGTACAAAAGTAATCTACACTTGTAAACACACTTACTCTTTTTTATAGCACTTCTGGACTATGTTTTCTGTATTTCTCTCGACAACATGGAGAAAAGGGGGCTCCTTTTGAAACGTCGCCAAAGTAGTCGGAAACTCCAAAATACGTGACTGGCCTTGAATTTGCCGATGACCTTGCATTAATTTTTCAATGTATCAAAGATGCAGAATCCTTGCGGCAATCACTCGAGCAAGCAACGAACCAGGTAGGTTGAATTGCAATGTGAGTCAGACAGAATATATCACAACTTCCCCCACGAACCATCGAAGTCACTCAATAAAACAGCCAAAGTTGAGGACCGCAAATATCTTGGATCTCACATAATAGATTCCCAAAAAGACTTCAACATCCGCAAAGTTCTTGCATGTGATGCGTGTAACAAACTTCACCAGATTTGGAGCTGGAACCTCCCTTCCTCTTTAAACGTCCAAACCTTTCGAACACTGATTGAACCAGTCGTGGTGTATTGATCAGAAACGTGGACATTATTCGTCTTGAAAGATAACTGGATGGAACATATACGTATCAGCTTAAAAAAAATTCAAAACATCAGTTGGAGATCACTTGCAACGCAATTAACGGAGAACTGAGACTGATCTCTCTTAAGCTCAAACAAAAGTAATTGCAGTTTTCCGGCCACTGCCACTGCCACCGAGCGGACGGGGAGATCTTTTCATCCTTACTTCGATGGCATCCTTCTGGGAATGTCTTCTCACGAAAGTTGACTTTCCCGGACACTACGCCTCGGGACTCGCGGTTGGATATTGGAGATCTGGGGAGTGGGCGGAAATACAGGACCGAACAGTATGGAAAAGTATTGTTAATGGAGCTCCGACCAACCATGGGGAGGTCCAAGAATGATGGTGATGTAAACATTCCAAACAACTAGACTCACTTATATATATTCCATATTTTCTATTGGAGAACATTGCTCGTGAAAAGATGATTCTATCTGTATACGTTTCAAAGTAGTATTTCGTTGGTGTAGCAATTACGTTGAGACTCTTGTGCAAAACATTCTTATAATAATATTCACTCAATGTAGTATTATATGAGAATAAGAAAAGACATGAAGTGAAGTTCATGCTGCTATGCAGGAAAGATAAGTGTTAATCCTAGACTTGAAGCGGTTCGTTAGCTATGTGCCATGCGTGATACATGCTTATGTATCTTTCTTTCTGTAGTAAACCAGTTGCCATCCAAGTCTATAGAACCCAGTCTGTCCTGTAATTTACCTATAGCTGGAGAGAGAGAGAGAGAGAGAAGAACAAGGATTCATACATTCTTACCTTTCGCATGGGTATTAGCACGTTAATGAATGTAATGGATTCCAGTGGAATTCGAACTCCGCTCTGCGATTCCTCAATCCGAACCGCTATCCATTACACCACACTGCCTCCTTTCTGGAGTCAGTACCACTTGAAAAGAGGTTTTCTGAACGGAAATTCTCACTGCAAGAATACGAAGGCAATGATGCCATTCCGGGTTTCATTCACATGGCATCAAAATAGAGATAGGGCAACAACAGGTTCGTAACGTTTCCCCTACGGGAAAGGTAGAGACTAATTGATCATCCACATGGCCACGTAGGCGATTTTGAACCCTATCAAGACCGGCAAATGAGCTCCAGCCCAGATATGACAGCAATACTCCATTTTTGGTTTGATCTCGCTCTTGTAAAGACAGAGTATAGCTGGGGGAGTCAAATATTAGGTTAGTGCACAAATAATGACGTAATAATGTCGTTTTTTGACGTATCTTTTAACGTCAAAAAATGACATTATTACGTCATTATTTTTGCACTAACCTAATACTTACCAGAGCGTTACAATGAACCGACATTTTTTCCGGCTTCTTTAAGAACAGATCGGACATATGAGTTCCACCTGAGGAGAGCATGTGTACGAACAGACGTTCAGGACAAATAGCCACCTTGAGAGATAGGTGACAGTTTGGGTCTGCTCGGTGGTGGTGGATCATTACTAGTTTAAATTTGGACGGATTTAAATTGTCCACTAGGTTAGATCAGAGGTGAATTGAAATGCTAGTTTCTGGTCATACAGATTATTTGAGGTGCACCAGTATACTGCTGTATCATCCGCATGGATACTCATTAATAATGTTATTCTTGTTGAAATAAAACAATTGCTTGGTAAGCTATCACGACCTGTACTGTGTTATGTAATCCCCACTCTTCACGCGGCCAAGAAAAAACGACTTGTTACCGCGGCGACAATAGTACTTAACATTCTCATCGATAAAATGGAAAACAAATAAATTGGGCGAGGTATCATTTCAAAATGTCGGACGTCGTAAATCGATGGGATTTTTATTATCTCAAAAGACCTCCGAATCTGGCAACAGAACCAATTATTTCTCATATCGAGAAAAGAGTAATATTTTTTCTCCTGCTCTCCAAGCAGATTTTTCTTAACTATTTCCTCCATTTGAAATATTATTAATGATTAAGTCATGTACTATTTCAGTACTAGCTATAACTGAATAAGAATGGACGAAATGTTCACCCAATACAAGGCTCAATAGATATTCAAGGTTGAGTGTTACTAAACGAGTTTGCTCTATAGACGCAAGAGGAGGGAGTAATTGTAGATGAGAAAATATAGGATAGATAATGGTTGTCACGAGATTTTAATTGGTTAATGAGGCAACTTGTTTAGTGTCTGTTCCACAAGAGGTGGCTCTTGAGATTCACTTATTCCAATGGAATTCCTTTCTTACTAAGGAAATATGAAGCGAATGTATATGACATAGCGGGTCTTAGTGGTAAGTGTTTGAATAAGTAAATCTATTAATACTCACTGGTGGAACTAATAATAATAAGACTGACAATAACAACAATAATACAGAAAAATCAAAGCTAGTCGCCCAAACATTGTGATCAGAGACAGAATGTGTCTTCTTATTTTCATGGAAGTCCCTGCAGTTTGCATTGTATTAATAAAGATCTTTAAAAAATATCAAAATAAAAAGATTTTGAAATCGAAATTTCTAAAATGTAGCACATGAGTGTATTGAAAACTCTAATTTTTGTAGGCTACCTCGGATTGATTGGGCGTTCTGGGTATGACGATAAACTACATCCTCGTCCTGGGTATGAGGATAAACTACATCTGCGTCCTGGGTATGACGATAAACTACATCCTCGTCCTGGGTATGACGATAAACTACGTCCAACAACAAGGTTTCAGATAAGGTTTTCGGAAAAATAATGTTGCCAGATATACGTATTTTGGTAAAAATAATATTGCTAGCTATGCGTTTTTGAAACAATAATGTTGCCAGCTATGCGTTTTTGAAAGAACAATGTTGCCAGCTATAGGTTTTTTGAAAAAATAATGTTGCCAGCTATACGTTTTTTGGAAAAAATAATGTTGCCAGCTATACACTTTTGGAAAAATGATGTTGCCAGCTATGTGTTTTTGAAACAATAATGTTGCCAGCTATATGTTTGATAGTACTGTATATCTAATATGTGTATAGGTATATGTGTGTGTATATATATATATATATATATATATATATATATATATATATATATATATGTGTGTGTGTGTGTGTGTGTGTATATACCTTAATTTGGCATTAAATGACCCACAGTGGTTGATATGCCATAAAACCCAACCAACCAACCAACCAACCAACCATCGGATTGATTGGAAAATCCATATTATCCTTGAAGGGATTACTGGTAGCACAAGCCTTAAAGAAATGCAGACATGTACTCACAAATACAGGCGATACCTGACGAAAGGCTTTATCTATGTAAAATATGTGTGATTTTTTTAATTTATTTTTTTCCTCAGTGGAAAATATTATGATTCCATTTCTGACATTAGGTCTCTGGCTGGGACCCGGAAAGAAATGAGTGCACACCTGAAATCAAAGGAAATAATAATAATAATAATAATAATAATAATAATAATAATAATAATAAAAGACCCAAATATGCTTGCCAATATCCGCGAGGGTCACCATGCGAAATAAAAAAAATTCTGAAATACCGAAATAGATAAGGTAAAACTAAATATAAGTTAAAGTTTCAATCATACGTCATCGAAAAAAGAAATGAATCCAGATTGAAAATAGATAATATGACAGAGGATGAGATACAAACTAAAATATAAGAGATAAGACTAATGATTTCTCATGAAATAAAATAATCAAATCTGGCTGCGACATTTGATTGCACTGATTCAGTTTCTGTCATTAATGAAGATGTATCAAACGACATTAAAGCAGAATTGCTTGATAACAACAGAGTTGAAATCTCTGAAGCGAAAACCCACATCATTCAAATGGTCACCAAAGTAACACCCCAAAAAATACCAGCCACCAAAATTTCATATGAAAAAATCTACTAAATATAATGCGCAAAATAAAAAGCTGCATTGCAAATGTTGTTAATAGGCAGACCGTTAGAAAATATCACAGAAGTAAATAATGACATATATGCAACAGTGTTCACACCCATCGAAAAGCTTAATATAACGACAGATAAAAGATTAAAAACAAAAACATCCCACCTCGAAGACAAATTTTAAGCAAGAAATAGAGACAATCAGATGTGAATTGTCGATACTAGATGAGATTTCAAGAAATTCAAATGTTTCAACATGGGAAGCAAGAAGATCTAGGGGAAATATAAAATTAAACAGTAAATTAAATGCTACAAATCAAGGGAATGCTTATACAGAAACTGCAGTTAAAGGCACAAAGAACAAGACGATATGAATAGCGTTGTAACTTCTAAAGGCAAAATAATATTTTCGAACAAACCTTAAGAAGTTTTACACGGAAATTACAAAAGTAGATATGGAAGTCAAAATGCTACCATCTGTTGAAGAAGTGTAAAAACATTTGGGAGAATATTTGGAGCAACCCAAAGGAATATATTGAAATTGCAGAGAGGATGAAGAAAGAATGAACGATAAACTCGTGCAAGAACGAAAGATCACCAGGAATAATGGTAGACAAGCTTTAACAAAATCCCCAAAATGGTAATCCCCAGGAAATGACAAGTTATCCAACGTTTGGCTCTATCATCTGTCATAAACCTATAAAACTCTTGACCAAACTTCATAAATACTAATTAATAACCCCAATGAATTGTCGGAATGCACCTCTGAATGTATTACACATATCCTACCAAAAACAGATGATCCAAAAATTATAGGCCAATAACATCCGTGTCCCCAGCACAAAAATTGATCACATAACTGTAGTTATTCTTTTCAAGATGCAAACAAAAGTCTTCCACTGGAACAGAAAAGATGTCCAAGAGGTCCATATGGTTGGAAATATCAACTACTAATGAATAAAATGATCATGGAATATTACAAGAAGAAATGTAGAAATCTCAGCAACGCTTGGATAGATTACCGAAAAGTATTTGATTGTGTGCTACACCCTTAGGCTTTGGAAATGTACAAAGTATCTTTGGTGATAGTAAAATTCAATGAATATAGTAGGTAACTATAGAAAACGTCATTATACCTAAATCACTCCAAAGGTACTAACTACTACGTCCTATTGTTTGAGTAACCGTCAAGTTATCTTACCAGGAGACTCTTTGTCCCACCCACCTTTTGTTTTGTCTGCCCATAATTCCCCTTTCGCATGAACTAAACAGTAATAACTATGGAAACAAAGTAAGAAAGAATGTGTTTAATCACCTGTTCTATGCGGATGATATAAAAATCTATGCCAAAGACTACAATTGAAGGGCATCCTCAATACTTGAAAATGTTTCATCGATATAGATTTCGGATTAGATAAATGTGCAAAAGTAACCTTCATGAAAGGGAGAATTGCAGAAATTCCGATTATTACAAATTACAGATTTTGCCAAAATTATTAGGGAAATGGAATAAGAAGAAGCCTATAAATACCGCGGAGTTTTCGAAGGAGAAGGAATACAAAATACCCAAATGAAGGAGAAAGTAACAAAAGAATACGACAGGCTTTTACATCTGGTGTTAAATACCGAGTAGAATTCGTAACACAAAATAACAGCCATGAACACTTACTTTGTCCCTACGGTACAATACTGTTTTAACATCCTTAACTGAACCATGACTTCTTATTAGATACTGCATGCATCAACATAAGGCCGATTTTGATCGACTGTATGTGTCCAGATTCGAAGGAGTCGTAGATTTACTTCAGCTACAAAATTACAGCAATCGGTCATCAAAAATAGCTGGAAACTACAAACGACATGATTTCCGTCAAAGAATATAAATGAAATAAAACGTTATTCAATAATAACGGAAGCCAAAAAATCGCAATGAAATTTCAAATGGATGAAGAAGTGCAAGTTAACCATAATATACAAAATGCAGCGTAAAAGAACCTATAAATGAAAGCAAAAGTAAATGAAATGTACCAAATGCAGAAAAGATAGCAAGATAAGCCTCTTCATTGCCAATACTCTGCTCGTACTAAACAAGCAGACAAACCCTGTACCCATCAGTAATTACGTGGTTACGGGTTACAAACCGAAGATTTTTTTCTTGCTGCACAAGTTCAATGCTTGCTAGCTACAAATTCCCAAGCACACATAATGAAAAATTATGTTAACCCCAAATCACTTGGCAACGAATTCATCATCATAAAGCTGACGTTGATGGTCTGTATACACCATTCTCCAGAGGAAGCAGCTGGGTTACTTCAATTAAAAATATCTTACAAAATCATAACTATCTTCAAAGAAACCTAGAAATTACAGTTGACTGGATGATGATATGTGTCAAAGGTCATGAACGAA
The DNA here is from genome assembly GCA_963932145.1 of Acanthosepion lycidas. NCBI lineage: Eukaryota > Metazoa > Mollusca > Cephalopoda > Sepiida > Sepiidae > Acanthosepion > Acanthosepion lycidas. The sequence goes on from OZ010579.1 coordinate 47,829,997, forward strand.
ATAAGAAAATCTGTTGTGTGATAAAAGAATGCAACAAATCCAAAAGAGAATTCCAAGGGGTGATGAAAAGTAAGTAAATCATTTATTACTGAAAATAACGTAAACAGGCGGAAGTAAATGCTATGGATCAAATCAAGAAACGATGGTAAGATAAATTTATTTATGATCAATACACTGCCTGTATCAAACAAGCTGACATGGAGAAAACCCAATCACAATCGGTGGTTGCATACTGCATGATTAAAAGCTGAAACTGAAGGTTTTATTCTTGCAGCACAAGCCCATTGCTTCCTAACTAGAAATTAACAAATAAACAGATTAAAAATGGTGTGGTCTCCAAATGCAAATTATGTTATTAATATCCAGAAGCAATTGACCATACTGTATCAGGTTGCAATATACTAGCCTCCAGCGAATATAAAACTAGGTGTGGCAGGGTGAACCAATATATGCCATGGAAAGTCTTCACATTTTATGAGAAGGAAAATAGAATAAACTGATATGAACCCCACCCAGACTCGGTTAAAGAGATAGGACTTGTAGCAATTCAGTGAGACTTTCGATAGATACTACAGTTAAAGCTAATCTCCCAGACATAGTGATCGTAAAAACACAATGTGCATTCTTGATATGGTAGTTCCCGCAGCCTATGATGTATCTAATTAGACCTTCAAAAATCTATCAAGATACAAATATCTGCATTGATCTCTTGGGACTGGGATGACTGGCCGTTAACAACTACCTTCAGGGAACTCCCCGTAAGGAAGGACTACATAACTAAGAAGACTATCTCACTTATTCAATAGGTCGAGAGCTTTGAACAGTAACCCTTGTCAAAGGCCTTTGAAATATCTAATGCGATCGTCCTTAAAACGTATTTGTGCCTCACTAATTCTGTGAGTAATCGCAGTTAGGATATTAGCAATGGACAAGGTCGATCGAGATCCGTACAGTTTTTCGCTCAAGAGGTTGTTCCTATTGACGTGATCAATAATTTTCTTGTTGATAAAAGCTTGATAGAGTTTGCTAATGACACAGAGAAAATAGATGACTCTACACTGTGATGTGATTAGCGCTCAACCGACGACTTGAAAACTATGCATACATTTGACAATTTCAATTTGTGAAGGATTTCTCTATCGAGCAGCGGTTAGATAATTTCACTAAGATTGTGGATAACGCAGGGTTAATATTGTTAAAGCAACCACTGGGATTTTTTCTGGACGGGTGGCATTCTTAGGGTCAAGACTTTTGATAAGATTTGAGACTTCCCAGTCTATATTGAAAATATTACTGAAATTGTGCCCAGTTAGATTCGGGGTACGTCGTGAAAGAATTGACAGTTTTCATCTAACAATTAATTTGAGACAAAGGCTGGCCTGATATGAATGGGTTGACCTCAGGTCCAGTTATATTAGTAGGCACTGATGCGGCATCCAATGTGTTTGCTTTCAATCTTCGACTGGACTTCTCGGGCATAGCTAAACTTTGCATTTTCTAGAAATTTCCTGCTGTGACTGAAGACAGTTTTGAATACAGCAAGTGTCCTATTAACAGTGCTAGGTACTGTAGTAGTGGTTACAATGCGCTATTGCTGCAGAACTTTCGAGGATCAACCAGGGCTGGTTGTTCGGTTTCTGCTGCATATTTTTTGGTGGGGGGGCGGCGTATAAAACTTTCCATTCCAGTAAGGATCCATTCTGATACGACAGCTTCAGTTTTGGATGACGTGTGCTTGAAGAAGGCTGAATGATGTGCCATGTAGGATATGAAGCTATAACAGTCTATTTTCTGGTACCGAAAAAACAGTTCTATGGGACTTATCTAACAGCGGATGCCTTTTGTTTGGCATCAACTTCGACACTGAGTAGATGATCTGAAATGCCCGGGAATAGTTTACGCGGGAGATAAAACGTTAGAGAATAACTTTTCAGGGTAGAATATTGGGTAGTGGTCAAGGAGATTATCCTGATGCCATATCACATCAGGAACGCGAGTGAGTTCTTCAATTAGTGTCCGCCTTCTTCATTAGTTTTGTTTGAAGTTGTCTTTGTGATGAATATTGAAATCACCATAAATATGAAAGCTAGCCGACGGAAATTCGCTGGGGATATTGTCTGCCGTTTGAGATATATGGTCGGATATTGCAGTGCCATCATCTTGAGTTAGGAAAACAGCAAGGTCTGCCTCAAACAATGTCAGATTTTCCCATGCTGTTTTCAGCCTGGTGCGCTTTTGATCGGCTGTCAGAAGACGTGACACCCACCGATCAGATACTTTTGTCATGCCACGTTCGTTGCGTCGAATATTCTCAACTCTACCATAAGATATGCTAACCGTATTGGCTATATTGTTTATAGTCAACCGTCTCTCTTACAAAACTGTGTTGTGTACAGGATCAATGTTTCCCTCGGTGATGGCAGTTACGAGACGTCTACACCTTGATTCACCTTCAAGACTCTAACTTGCTCTCTTAATTGCAGGTGCCTAATTTTGCACTGTTGATAAAGGTGAAGCATCCTCCCTTATTGCATCAATCAATGAGATGAGCACACAGATAGGGCAATGTGTTTCATTCTAAACGGATGCGTCATATATTTCCATGAGCACTATCGCAGTTTAACCCATAAATATTGCATATCTTAAAACTCTCTCTCTCTCTCTCTATATATATATATATATATATATATATATATATATATATATAATCACCAAATCACATTTCCTCCAGAATAGTGACAATTCATGAATATAAACCAAAATAAGTTTTTCGGTGTTATACAGTTTATATGAGGGTACTAATTCGAGATATTCATGCTTCGTCTCCAAAAATTCAGACTTCTTTTTAGATGAAAAAACTCACGAGGAATATACAAGTGGAAAAAATTATTTGATTTCTAAGCATAACCGACTGATAACGTTGGTATCAATGACAGAAAAACGCAAGAGTAATTCTAATAGAATTATATTAGCAACTAATGTAATACCGGAAGAGATGTTTCTGTCCGACGCTGACTTCATCGAACATCAATAGAAGGATAAAAAAAAACCATCTAATCTAAGTATATTAAGAGATAATGGGTGAGCTCTGAAGAGATTTGCATCACTTGCTAATACTTGTAGAAATATTCTGCAGTGAATGAAATTAGAGCAACAACAAAAAAGCTGATGTTGATAGAAATGGAGAAAAAGAAGATAAAAGAAAACACGACGAAGAAGAAAAAGATGAAATAAGTGAAAGACGAAGAAGAAGAAAAAAAAGAAGAATCAGAAGCAGAAAAAGAAGAAAAAGAAGATGTTTCTGAAAAACGCCAAATAGTCAGTAGACACAAATACGATAATAATTTTTTTAGATTATAGTTGTTTTGGTTAAGAACACCAAAGGATGATAGTTGAGAACACAAGCGTAATAAAAGTATTGTCCCAAAGATTAAAGTCTCGGATGAAAACAGGAAAATGCGAGTGGACTTCCGCCGGAAGCTTGCCAAATAAACAGAAAATAATAACAAATCTGTGTTGTTGTTAACTTTCCCGAATATTTCTATGTCCGTCACAGGCTCTCAAGTGTATTTTCAAACAAAAGAAAAAACAACAACAAAATGAAACAAACGTAAAGGTCCAAACCGCTATCTTGATAGAGACCGTCATATTGAGCATATGATATGCGCAACGTCGTTCCAAAGTACGTAGTAAGAGAGAAGGATGATAAGAATGAAACAGAGCGAAAATTTATACATACAACAATCTATTTTTCGTTTCTGGGGGGAAATTCGAGAAAATAAAAAAAATTAAAAAATGAGAACGACAACATTGCTTCTTCGCATTCCGATTTTATTTTGGTCATATGTAGATATTTTTTCGATTATTTATATTTTTTATTCGTTTTATTCGAACCGTCAACAGCTCTCAGCAGTTCTGTGTCTCCTCTGATTCCCAAAACGCCATCCGATGTATGAGAAGTAATTTTTGCATTAGACCAACGTCTGGGAATATTTCAAGAAACCAATGAATAAAAAGTATTTATAGGTATGAAGATTCGAGACGTATATAGTTGTATAAATGTAGGATAGGGGATATATATATATATATATATATATATATATATATATATATATATATATATATATATATATATATATATATGCAAGTATTTGAGTATGCGCACAAAGTCATGCACGACTTGTATATTTTGTCTCTGCATATGTGTATTCATGAGGAAGAAAAGGAGATTTTTATGCATAATTCGAGAACATATAACATTTAATATGCATACAATGGGATAGATACATACATACATAGGATTAAACTAACATGCATATGGCTAGATAGATAGATAGATAGATAGATAGATAGATAGATAGATAGATAGATAGATAGATATTAATAGACTCAGAGATAGATATATAGATCTGAAGAGACCAAGAAATATATGCATAGATAGATATCGATTGACAGAGATGGACAGATCCATAGACAGATAGATAGATATCCATTTATATATACAGTGTAACCCAGATATAAGAGAGTTGTTGGGACCGGATAAGAAGTCTCTTATATCCGAGTTTCTCTTATATCCGGCTTTGGTCTATTTTATTTAGTTAAGTATGGCTCTAATATTGGACCAGAGAAAATATCTCTTATATCCGGGTTTCTCTTATATCCGGGTAACTCTGTACATTGATTTTTCTGATCTATGCATGAAAATATTAGCAGCACGATTGTAAATTTCACAATTATATATATATATATATATATATATATATATATATATATATATATATATATATTTATATATATGTATATATATATAACAATATATTTCTTTTTCTTATGCCTGTGCTATCGATAATTTTACAGATATACATTCGTACATATAAGAATGTTGCTGAAAAGTTTTCGGCTTAACCAAGAAGTAATTCAAGAAAAAGTTTTTTGGTTTGGCCATGTTTTGGTAAGTGGGTTAGGCTAATTAATATGTTCGTAAGTGAATGAGAAATCATTTTTGCGAATATTCGTCTAATGGCCACAGATTATATTTCCTGCATTCAGACGAGTTTGAATGGACGTAACAGTTCAACAGAAAGTGTATTTCTTATAGAATCTATACTCTTTGATACTAATAGTGTTACCTTCCATAACGTAAAACACAAAATTATGTAGTTTCTAATAATC
>OZ010579.1:47837668-47945168 GCA_963932145.1 Acanthosepion lycidas
TCTTCTTGGGAATATATATATATATATATATATATATATATATATATAAAGAAAGAACAGTAAGATATATTTTTTCAAATCGTAGTTAAATAAAACGTATTCTAACCTAAACACCCGCCCAAAATCTTTAAATATAAAATTCGAAAAAAATACCGTAAGAATTTTTGCCATTAACAATAAATTTAAAAAAAATCCAGACGACATGCATTTAACGGATGTCAGATTTCATTGAAAAATACAACCCTACCCCTACCAAATCGTAACTAATAACTGATACATCAAAATACAGACATAATGAACACGCAAACACCCCTTGTCTGGTTGGTTGAATTGGATTTCTCTGCATCCTTGGAAACGTGAATTATGATTTTTCCTGTGTCTTTAAAACCTAGTAATTTTAAAAGTTACTCCAAAATTCGCTTGAGTATGAAATGGAACTAATGTCTTTAATTTAATTACAAAATTAAATTCGGAGCTTTCAGCTTCTATTTTTGAAACATGGTTAGAATTGGGTAGCAAAAAGCATATTTTAAATCAATTAATTTATTAGGTCGGTGCAAAAATAATGACGTAATAATGTCTTTTTTTGACGTTAAAAATACGTCTCAAAACGACATTATTATTATTTTTGCACCAACCTAATATAATATATATATATATATATATATATATATATATATATATATATATATATATATATATATATATATATAATTCCCAAGAAGATCGAATGTAGGTAGAACTCAATGTCCTGGACAGAGTAAGAATATAATATAAAATGGTCAAAGACTAATATTCCATGGTTATAATTTATTACATTGGAATCGTAATCACGATCAAATTCATCAAACCTACAAATTTATAAAGAAATCGGAAAATATACTCCGGTTATAAAAATACAAAATTTTATTTTTTTATAAGCGGAGTTATACTTTTTGAATTTGTAGATCTGATGATGATGATGATGATGATGATGATGATGATGACATATATATATATATATATATATATATTAGCTCTGTTATTTTTACATATAGAACTCTTTCGTTTTTTATATTAGCGTTAGAGATTATTTGTCAATAAATATATGAAAAAATGCGTACGTATATATTGCACCGTTTTCTTTTTAGCTATCTATAAAATTTATTTCTACTTTATCTACATTTCGAAAAAAATAATCTGCCTTCGAAAAGTTATTTCCACTCGAATGCTGGAAAAAAACATGGTTTACGCAATGTCAAAAAAATATATGTCGTTAAGATTCATTTCAATAATCTGAAAATATAGCTATTTTACTCCGTCAGTAGAAAGGAAACGGTTAGCTTGGTAAAGAAAATATTTTCACGTCGGCAAAAACGCCAGCAACAAAAGATATTTAAAGTTGTCTGCAATTCACGATTGTCTCCTTTCACAGTCAGATTTGTGAAGTTGTCGTGCTATTCAATTATGTTATTTAATAAAATCCAGAAAATAAAATCGAATCAAAATTCAATATCTATTTAAAGACTTATATTTAAACTGCCAAACAATAAAGTTTAGAGCTGTAAAAAACTAATAAATGGTTTTATTTTCTAACCATGAATACTTTTTCTAGGTCAGTCATTGTTTTCCAACCGTAAAAGCCTGTCTTAAAAATCTAATTTATTCGCAATTTTTTTAATTCTATTTTCTTATATTTTGTCATCATTTTGCTTTCTTGACAGCTTCAGCGAAAAAGAGAAAGTCGTCATTGTCTTCGGGCTAAATATATCTCTTTCAGGAAGATTTTAAAAATCGATGACTAAAGTCCAGAATGATCATATTTACAGCCCAGTGATGTGGCAAAAGACTTCATTCTCGTTAGACATCGAACAGGCCTTTAGACTGGATTACGTGATTACTCTCCAACACCTTTGAGGTGGAGAAGAAGAAAAAAATGAGTTGCCCAGAATCAAAATAAGATTACTACGTTTCACTGAATGATATTGTTTGTTAAAGGTCAGTCGAGCGTGACACGATTTTACAAGACTGTCTGGTAAAAAAAAAAATCGATATTATTCTCTATACGGCAGTTATTTTGTTCGGTGCTGGATAAAATTATGTTAAAAATATGCCGCGAAACTTTTAAATTTCTTTTCCGAAATGAATTTATTCAGGCTTGAGTGACTAGTGTGTGACGTAGCTGATGTAGTAATAATACTAAAAATATGTTTTACAATTGCATAGAGTTGTACAACTATACGATTAGCAACCATCCGTACAAATTTCATAGCCAGTTACTTGCTACAAGCAGGTGATTATGATATATAATAAAAACTCTCAATTCATATCTGTTGTTGACATTTACGATGAATATCCTATGCAGGATCGGCGATTGTATACGCCGAAAGAGCATAAAGAAAATTTTGCTTCTCTTCTCGTGAAATACTTTTGGTTTGCTAACAAAGAATTAGGATGTTTGGAATTTAATTTCGTTTTACCAAATAGGCAATGAAAATGAAGTTAAGTTTAGTTAAACATTAGTTGTCTTAAATGTAATCAACTAAATTTTCAACGAGTGTTGTTTGTTTTGTTTTCGTCTTTTTTGTTGATGAATGATTTGTCACTTATGAATGAGATGGTAGATATGAGAAAAGATAGTAGGACAGTAACGTTAATTCATGTAAATGTATAAGTGTGTATGTGAGAGAAGTTGACAGATGTCACCGAGTTCCCAATCCTAGCCGCTATCCATTACTCCACCTTGTCTCGTGTTAAGACTTGTCGGAATTAGCTCCTCCTTAATTCCCTTATCGTCACTAGGTGTCACTCTTCCTATACTATGAATACTGGGCGACTTCTCGTCTCGTTCTCATTTCTTCATTTCTCCTTCTCTTAGATAATCCGCGTTTTCCCATACGTCGAACATTCACCAATGAACAGACACAAATGTTCACACGCACACATGACCATTGTACAATTGCGTTGTTTAATACATACATACATACATACATACATATATATATATATATATATATATATATATATATAATGTCATCCTCAGACAGACTATTTCGCTGTTTCACAGCTCTTCAGTGGAGCTAGACGTCCGGTTGCCTCTAGCTAGGATCGAAACCCGAGTGAATTGGCATCAGTCGGAGATTCTACCACTAAGCTGTTGGGATGAAGGTGAATTTTAGCGTATTTATTTTTAGATAAACACACAGTGACCGACAGGACTAAATTCGCTTTTGCCGAAGAGACTCGCTATATCAGCCATAATAGTCACTATTTAAAAACCTACAATTTCTCCCAAGAGAGCTCAACCGAAATTAATTTTTCAGGAGCCTATATCATTCTTGTTTTTTCTTTTCATCTTTAGTTCGTCTTGAGTCCAGCAATTTTCCTTCTAGCAGGGATAAATAACACGTGTCCCTAATACAACAACACGCAAACAAACCACACGGTCTTCTGCAGACTTGTATGCCTCCTAAACCTTTATTATCTTTAAAAAAAAAGAAAGTCTTGCAATCTGAAAATATATTCTTGCTTTAAATATCTTCCAAAAGTTTGGTAAACCGCAGCAAAACAAATCAATCAATTAAAAATCATTTTCGCTGACTGGTTGCATTAGATATGGATAACTTTGTTTTAATTTTTTTGAGCCTTTAGTATTCATGCCAAAAATTCAGGGGCCAATACATGAAGTCAATACATGATGTCGATTTTTACACAAGTATATACGGTACTACATCATCTGGCTTTAAATAACATGCAATGGATTGATAAGTCGTAAAAATTCAATCAATCAATCAGTTAATGAATCAACTGCATTGATTCTTGAAAATTTAATTTTAAACGCGTTATCCGTTTTCGGTTCCCAGGATTGTCACGATTTTTTATTAGCAGTGTTTACAGAATTTCATATTTTTTTAAACATTTTAAATAACCAAAAAAGTCATCTGATGTTATTTATTGAGGATTTTTTTTCCATTATATCGTAAAAGCTTCGAATATTTTGTGGTTTCCTTTAAAGTGCGTGCTATATACTATTTCTTTTACTATCAATGTTTGCCGGATGTTAATAGTCGCTTTTTACTGGCTTCTTATGTGATGACCGATATGTACATGAATTGCAATGAGTTTTGATAAGTAATAAATCCGCCTACGGGATAATGTGTTGCTTGTGTGCCCAATGTCAGAATTTCATTTTTTTTTTATCGCTGCTATTTGAGATAGAGTCATCTAAAGAAGTGAAGAATTCATAAAATATTACCCAATTTACCAAAGTAGGAATTGTTGAGATCCTGAGTTATTAATGTTTTAAGTTAGATGCTTTAAAATAATTTTATAGTAAATGATAAATCTAATTTGTTTCTCACAATCATGAAGTGACATGAAAAACGGATTGTATTTTCAGTTCTTTTTTTTTTCATCTTGTTTATACTTAATAATATATAATAGAATAATTATAAGAGCTTTTTAAATTTTTTGTATTCCTCAGGCTGTCATTATTTTAATATTTATTTAAATTATTTAAGGTTAATTTTATTTATTCGGTATCAATATGATTGGGTAAGTTCTTGCTTTACGTCCTTCGGTTTACTGGCACCATCTTTCCTTTACTAAACTTAATTTGCTCTGAAAGAAAACTTACCCTATCCTGTCGGCACTCCTATATTTTTTTTTAAAACAGCCAGAAGAAAAAGGTTAAACAGCGATCATTGTAAAACTGACTCTGGGTATACAAAGGCCTCAAAACCTAAAAAAACTTAGACTAAAAAAAACCCAGATGAAGAGGACCAAAGTGTGATATCTGTTCTAGCAGCGGCCAGACGCACCACGGCTCCAACTATCAGCAGCTGCTCCATTTATCCTCGCGAACAACAATGGTATGCAATAAAATGCAAGTTTTAGGACTACGTTCTTCAGTGACTGAAAAACTGTCATTTTAAAGAGAGCGCACTTCAGCGACTACAAAACTGTCCTTTTCAAGACAACGCTCTTCAGCGACTACAAGATTGTCCTTTTCAGGACTCGTTCTTCAACGACTATAAAATTTTCTTTTTTCATTATAATCCTCTTCAGCGACTACAAAACTGCCATTCCTAGGACAACGCTTTTCAGCTACTACAGAACTATCAATTTCAGAATAATCCTATTCAGCCACTAAAAAATATATTTTCCAGGTCAACGCTCTTCTGGGACTACAATACTGTCATTTTCATGATAAATCACTTCAGTGACTACAAAACTGTCCTTCTCAGGACAACGCTCTTCAGCGAGAACAAAATTGTCATTTTCAGCACACGCACTTCAGCGACTAAAGAACTGTCCTTTTCAGGGCAACGCTCTTCAGTGGCTATAAAATTATTTTTTCAGGACAATGCATTTCATCTACTACAGAACTGTCATTTTCAGGATAACGTTCTTCAGCGACTACAAATCTGTCCTTTTCAGGACAACGCTCTTTATCGACTACAGAACTGTCAGTTTTTAGAACAACGTTTTTCTGCTTATATAGAACAGTCATTTTCATGATAATGATTTTCAGCGACTACAACACTATCCATTTTGGACAACGCTCTTCAAAACAGTCATTTTCAGGACGACGCAGATCAGCTACTACAGAACTGTCATTTTCAGGATAACGCTCTTCACCTACTACAAAACTGTCCTTTTCAGGGCAAAGCTCTTCAGAGACTACCAATGTGCCATTTTCAGGACAACGTTTTTCAGTGACTACAAAACTGTCCTTTTCAGAACAACACTTTTTACCTACTACAAAACTTCCATTTTCAGAATAACTTTCTTCAGCGACTACAAAGCTGTCCTTTTCATAACTTCGTTCTTCAGCCACTACAAAACTCTCATTTTCAGGACAACGCTTTTCTAGAACCACAAAACTGTCATTTTCAAGATAAAGGTCTTCAGCGAGTACAAGATTGTCCTTTTCAGGACAACGCACTTCAGCGACTACAACTTTGTCTTTTTCTGGACGACACTCTTCAGCGACTACAAAACTGTCATTTTCATGTTTATGCTTTTCAGTGACATCAAAACTGTCATTTTCAGCACATCGGTCTTCAGCGACGACAAAAATTTTCTTTTTCATGATAATGCTATTCAACGACTACAAAACTGTCCATTTTTGAACAACGCACTTCAATGAATACAAAAATGTCCTTTTTAGGACAATACTTTTCAGCTACTACAGGACTGTCATTTTCAAGAAAATGCTTTTCAGCCACAACAGAAATGCCAATTTCATAACATTCTTCAACCACTACAAAAATGTCTTTTTCGGAACACATGGACTACAATACTCTCATTTTCATGATAAATCTTTTCAACGACTACAATACTGTCCTTTTCAGAACACTTTAGAACAACGCTCTTCATGGGCTACAATACTGTCATTTTCATGATAATGCTCTACAGAGACTACAAAACTCTCTTTTTCAGGACACTTCAGCGACTTTTCCAGGCCAACGCTCTTCTTGCACTCTACATGAACAGAGATATTGTTTGCCCAGTACATTGTAACCGTATTTTTGTTGAGGTAATTGCTTTAGCGAAAATAATCTTGGCAATATATTTTTTACTCATGTCTTCGTTTTGTCCATTGTTGTCTATCGTCATTCAATATCTATTTGCTGGTAAATATAGCACCTACAAAGAAGGTGAGGTTCGATATCCCTTCAGATGCCAGTGAGTTAAGCCTGAGAACGAAAACTCCAAATCGAAAATGAATGAGCATGAGACGATTCAAATATCATTATACAAAAAGCAAAATATATTATTCTAGATACTTCGGCATATTTCATAATTTCAAAAGAATATAAAATACGAAACTATTTATATTTGACGTTGTTTAATATATTAAACAGCGCATTGTTTAAAAATGGATTTTTTTTCAGGGTTAAATATTTAAACTTCAATATTCTGCTGGATTCACAAGTTCAGATGTCTTTTAAGTTGTTATTGTTTAAGTTGGTATTGTTTATTTTGAATTCATTCAACAAATCTTTATATTATTCGGAGTATTGTCCTCATCTTTGTTGCAATATTTATCACAACTATACGGCCGTTGTACGCTCCGGCCTTCTTCATTGAGTTGGAACGCCGAATTGAACCCTCTATTTCGATCGCTGGGGTAGACCTCCTCTAGTTTCACGTGCCATGTATAATGTATGTCAGTTATCTCCTGTTAATTCTCCTTTCCAAGTTCTCCACTGCCTTTACCACGTATTGGTATATATATATATATATATATATATATATATATATATATATATATATATATATATATATATATATATTGGGTTGTAACTATATATATATATATATATATATATATATATATATATATATAGTTACAACCCAAGGACATATATATATATATATATATATATATATATATATGTGTGTGTGTGTGTGTGTGTGTGTGTAATTTTGTATTTGGACAGCAATCTCTCTTTTATACAATATTCGTTAAAAACGATTGACAATACAAATATAATAACCTCATCCACTTTTTAAAAAGACTAAAAATAATTAAAAAAAATAATTAAAGGCCAGCACTCAAAAGCGTCAACTATAAACACGCCTAGTCTGCTAACCGTGTTTTGTAAATAAAAAGTCCCTGTAATTCTAGATACATATATAAAAAATCAATACATTCATTTAAAACGAAAAATTTTAAATTGTGCTTGTTATTTACTAAAAGAATAGACGAAAGCGTCCGGATAGACAGAACATTCGGACAAATTCTAAATAATTTATTCCCATAAAAGATAAAAATATAAGAATACAAGAAAAATTAAATAAAAAAATTGAACCGAATTACCTTGTCAATCGTTTTTAATGAAAATTGTATATAGATTGTGGAGGTTGGCAGGCATTTATCTTTTAAGTAAGTTTTGTTAAAAAAGATTGACAAGGTACAGTGGTTGATGTTTTTATATCATTTTTCATGTATATTTATAATTTTTTCACTTAAAAGTAAAATAAAATTCATCCTTGATAATGGCAAAAAGTATAGCCGAAAGCGCTTGTATATATAAAAATTCAGACATTTTTATATAATTTATATCATGAAAAGAAAAAAATTATACGACCATATCAAATAATAAAAAAAAAATGTTAAACACAGAAGCTTGTCAGTCGTTTGTAATGAAATTTGCATATATATTGAAGAACAAATGTAGACCGCTTATGGAGAGGAATCCGACAAAGTATTAAAACGAAATAAAGAAAAAAGTAGGAAACGTATCTCAATATCTGTCTATATTTATGAGGTGAGGTATTATGTACACTATTTACATTGACTATCATCCCATCTTGGGAACACATCGCACAGTGGATAAAGGCGTTAGTTTGATCCAGTGACAGGATCCAAAGAGTGTGAGTTCAATACCTGGTTAAGGCGGTGGAGAACGTGGAGAGGGGAATTCCATTAGACTTGACACGCGGAACTAGAACTGTCTACCAGATCGAGCGAAATAAAGGGTTAAGTTCGACATTCCAACCACCTGAAGAAGGCCGGAGCGTACAACGGCCGAAAAGTTGTGATAAATATGGCAAGAAAGATGAGGATGATAGTCCGAACAATGTAAATAGTAAGCGTATTTCAATCTAACATGTTTCACCTTTATTAAGGCTTCCTTCGCGTTCGAGAATACAAAGGAAAAAACAAAGAGACAGAATTCTAGAATGGTATGACTTTTGGTAGTTCTCATTGGTCAGACACGAGTCACGTGTATAAACGCAATAGATATTATATAAATATGTGTGAGGAACATTTAGAATATTAAAGTATGTGATACTGTAAGAGTGTGTAAGTGAAGAAACGCTTCTGTGTGTAGGTATCTGTAGGACGGTAACGTTAATTCATATAATTTTATAAGTGTCTATGTGAGGAACGTTTACAGATGTCACCCACGTATTTTGTCGGCGAAATATAGCGATATGTTGCAAAAAAGAAATTGTATTTGGTTGGATTTTTATATTATCGTATATGTGTGCATGTAAAAAGTCTGTGATCGTCTCTCTGTGTGCGTTGGTGAAACGTAGTAAGATATAGTAATAATCTAGTTTTTGTTAGATTTAATTTTGAAAAAAGGGAAAATTGTAAAATCCTCATAATTTTAGACATAAGTTAGTTTAATGAATAATGGACCTTTAGAAAAATGGCGATATGATGTAATCATTTACGCGTGTGTTTATAGTTAGTAGTAATGCTATGAATATATTTTCAAAATATTTTCTTCCTAAAGAATCATATCCTTTGTTAATTGGGTGAGCATTAATAAAATCATATGCAATGGCCAAATCATGTAACAGCATAACTGTCCATTCTACAAAATGTTTAAGATTTTAAAGCAACTAAACTAATTGAGTTTCGTTTTTCCATATTTTCAGATAGGACGTTTAGCCATCTTGACACCATTTGTCGTAAGAATCACTGTAAAAACACACTACGTTATTCAGCTGAAAATAGAACGGGTTTTTTTACCAGCCGCAATGTCTTTCCAAATGAGCAATGGTGAGAGGAAAATGATCATTCAGTCCTTCAGTAACGGCAAGAACATTGATACTCTGGCTTCCATCTTCAAATCCATTCAAGAACCATCGAGATAACGATGAATAATGTTTGAAAAAGAAGGAACTGTAGACAGGTAAACTGGATAAGGAGGTCACAACAGGATGAGGGATCATCATTTCAACTCAGAGACAAGGGATAATTTAAAAAGATCCAACTCAATCCATAAGAGATTTGGCACGGGAGAGAGGATTTCCACCTATGAAAGTACAAATACCAATGAAAGTAGACGTGAAAAAGAAATCGTACGCAAACTTATTACTCCAGGACAGAAAGTTAGAAGTTTAGACAGGGCGAAGGTAATTTGGAAAAATGATCCTGGAAGAATATATATATATATATATATATATATATATATATATATATATATATATATATATATATATATGAATTTTATTGTAATTCTTAATGAGATTATGATCCTTTGCTATGATTATTTAATGATGAACCTTTCATTTTCGTTTGTTATCGATTTCATCACGATTCTTCTGTAAAGATTAGAGAACAATTAAACATTCATTCCTCAAAGTAGAGTCCAATAGCATTGTAAAACCTGAGAGAATTCCAGTAAGATATCTTTAATCATTTCTAAGATAAGATACAACGGTTCAAAGCTTTATCTAACAAATGGACAATTTTACTTTTACACGGTTCGAACAATTTTATACCGGGTATATATATATATATATATATATATATATATATATATATATATATATATATATATATATATATTCATACACGTTTCATTAAAAAATATGGACAAGTGTTGTCTATTTATTTTATGTATTTTTTTTCGTAACGTTTGATAAATTTAATAACATTATTGTTGAAAGAAGAAAGAAATTCACAATATTGATCCATATTTTTTTGTAATACAATCTAAGCTTTCGGCTTACATAAGCCATTATCAAAGATGTCAATTACAACATATTAAACAATATACGGACAAGACAGTGATGATAGTCTGTCATTGTTTACATAGATGATTTCTAAGCAATGATAAACACGTGCATATAAGACGATAATGTTATTAAACTTATCAGACGTTACGAAAAAATTACATAAAATAAATAGACAACACTTGTCTATATTATTTAATGAAACGAGTATGAATGAAAAGATGCTGCCTAAATGCACACAATATATATATATATATATATATATATATATATATATATATATATATATATATATATATATATATACTGTATTCAAACGTATATTTTAGTGGATATCCGCATTTAAAAAATATTTATTTTGTCTGCTGTTCAATAAACTCGAAAGAATGCAAGTGTGCAGGCCTTTTACTGTATCCAGATCGGTTGACAAAATATATATCGTCTAATTCAGGTGTAAGCTTTAAGAAAGTTTGAAGTAATAACATATGTTTGATTAAAAAAGTAAATACCTTTATATATATATGTGTGGTGTGTGTGAGTCCATGTTTGTGTGTAATCTAAAATTAGACACTTCACACGTCTTTTTTATATGATACGTGTGTGAATTATGAATCTTATTTTTTTTCTGTTAAATTGAAAAAAGGTCATAAAAATCAGAAGAATTTTACAATTTCTTCACCTAGGTTTTCTGCTGCCGCTGCATATAGAAATGCAATGGATATTTTAAACGGTCTCCCTTTTAGTTTAATTGAAACTTGTTTATTAGATAGCTGACAGTATTTCAGAATAATTTCCTACTTCATCTACCATAATTAGGTGATCTTGCACCTTCGGATAATCAGTTATTTCGTTACCTACACAACATCCTTTAATAAGCAACGCTTCAATTAACCGGAATACTGTAAAAACCATCTAGACGAGTTCATCACCAAGAAAGATGCCAATTTCTGGCAATCGCGTAACCGTGTCAAATACAGCCAAAGGCAGTGGAACAAAATGATACATATTTGGTTCAATAAATCGATGTAAAAAGATAAAATATTGTCTTTGACATTCACTTGAACAACGATACGAAATTGTTGCGACCAAATATTTAACCATACAAACTAGACTACAAAGTGATTTTTTAATTTTATCCAGAAAAGAGGCTTATGACGTTTTTTTTTTTCCCCATTATTTTTTTGTCGTAAGAAAATACAAACATTGCAATACTTTATTGTGTTTACATTTATATAGATGTTATTGTCACCAGAGGACATGAAATATCAACCGCTCAGAGCGATATATACTGTCAGTTCTCTCAAGCAACCACATTCCCTGTTATAACTGTCTTTACTGGGGTAAGGAAAATCAAACCAAATATACAGTACAATTCCTTTAAACCGAACAACCTATGCTCGGTATTGAGGGTACTGTTCGGTTTCGAAGTCTGTTGTGCCAATCTTGAAATGTTTATTAAGTTTTAAAGTTTAGGATAGAAAAGGTAGTTTGTAACATTGATTCGCTTTTATTTAAAGTGTAGAATGAATGCATACATGTACAAGAAAAGAAATGCCAAACAATTGTAATGAAAAAATTTGCGCTAAACAAATATTGTACTTTGTGAAAATTTAAGACACTTTATGAAATGTTTAAAAATTTATGAAAGTTATAAATTAATTATATGTCCATTGTCAGATCTTCCTGAATTTCGCTGCGTTCTTCATTTGCGTTCATGGCATTCTATGGCTCTTTAGATGCAAGTACGATATTCTTTCACTTTACGAGGAAGAAAAGACTTCATATTTATGTCAATGTTCGGATTTGAAGATGAGTCCAAATTCGAGAAAGTCTAATTCGAGTAAATCTACATTATGCAATGTTCGGATTTGGGGAGTTCTACTCCATTTTTATTCTTCTATGTGTCGTGTCTCTTCAGGGCGTCTTCGATCATGGTTATCCACAAAATTCTGCCCTTTGTAGGTTTAAGCTTTGTCTTTTTTCATATTTCTCCTAATCCTTTTTCTGCCAACCATTTACATGAGCTCGTTAGGTATGTTATATCCTTTACCTATCTTTCCTCATTATGTGACCTAAATATTTGTTGTAGCTTTCTTAGGGACATAAATAAATACACAAATAGAGGAACTGGGTTAAATATGTTAACAGAAACAGTAATACAAACATAGAAACGAGAGTGTTGCAGCAAGAATATTCGTCCCGACTCTCATAGCTGACTCCTGGAAACATCCCTCTCCAAAAAGCAGTACCTGCTCCTATTTATAGCTGGGTAGTGCATTCGTGTTGGGTAAATTAACATAACAATATTTCAACTGTCTCTTTCTGATGTTAACTGTAAATGTTATTTTTGTTTCGACTTTCCCTAAAACTACGCCGTTGATCACATGTTATCTCATGATATCTTTCTGTATAACCACATTTCTTTTGTCTAACGCTACTTCGTCATCTGTGAGAAAATTTTCCAGCATTCACACCCATATAGGAGAAAAGATATCAAATGAATGTTCAGTGCTATTTTCCTCGTTTCTAACAGAGTTTTCCTGTTCCTCAATAATTTATTTAGGTTTTTGAAGACATCATATAATATAACACGGTCGACACGGATCGATTTAGTATTGCTGCTGGTCAACTGATGGTTATCTGGTGACCACTTCGTTTCTTCATCTGCTCTGCCCACGTTGTGTTCTTTCATCACAGAGTATTCAAGATCGAATTTTCGTCCGTATTTGAGCGCTGAATCGAGCTGCGGCAGTACCTTGCTACGAAAGGACGAAGAACGCTTCCGTTGGTAAAAATATAAATAACATAAAAATGAACGATAAAGTGGCTGGTTTAATTTCAAATTGCTCTATATAGTCGCTAATACTACAAAATTAACGTTTCCAGTTAATCTCTCTATCTGTGTCTCTTGCTTATAAAACTTGGAGCGGGTGAAGTCATTCAGACAAGATGATCGCCGGGAATTCTCGGCGATAGGTCACGTAAGGTTCAGTAACTCTTTCATCCTCTGCTGACTCGTCTCAGCTCTCGCTCCAACTGTTGGCTTCAACTAAGCTATATGCATACGTTTATGTGCATTTCATGCGACTTCTACCGCACCTCAAAACTCATTTATTTAATCATCAATTATTTATTTTCTCCAACCTTGGAGATACGGCACCGACCCTGAAACCAAAGTGTCAGCTATTTCAAAACAATAATTCCTTGACAACGAACTTTGTTTAACATTCCTTTCGACAAGCGTTCGCTTACCCAAAACATTAATTTTTCGTTAACAAATGTATTTGTTTAAAAATTATCTCTATTTTCTCTAACGTAAAAATAATTTTATTTTGTTGGCGACTTTCAAAATGACAGATTTAAAATCTCATTGTTTACATTTTGGTTTTATGAAAAATAAGTCAATTAGCTTCTCAGTCGGCAAATGACCTTCAAACAAAAACGGTCAACTATTCAAAACAATAAATTTTCCGATAATAAATTCTGTGCTTAAAAGTTATTTCCATTTTTCTAAAGTCAAAGAATTCGTTCGACAATTATGTTCCTGTTATCAGAAAAGAAAAAAAAATTATTTTTTCCCTCGCTTCATATTTCAAATCATGCCTTTCACCATTTTAACGTTTCTTAACGCTTCCAATTCTCCAATTCCTATACGAGGTTTTCACATGAACCATTTTAAGCATAATTTCATATTACCAGAAATACAATTGAGTTTCTGGTAGACCGGCCCTGAACCCGTTTATGCGGGTTCAATGGGCATATTTTTGGCCTAGCCCACGGGCTCGGAGTGCCCACGTTAAAAAGGCCTTGTGCCACATGACACCCTCGTGGTATGACTGAATATCGTCAGTCAGTCAGTTGCTCAACTCTTGAACGACAGATCCGATGAACTCTCTGCCTTCGGGCGGGAGGAACCCGAAGGAGGCTACGCCGAAGGGCGGAGTCTCTTTCGGGGAGGTAAACCGACCCTGAATCCGTTTATACGTGTTCAATGGGTATATGTTTGGCCTAGCCCACGGGCTCGGAGTGCCCACGTTAAAAAGGCCTTGTGCCACATGACGCCTTTGTGGGGGTACAGAATATCGTCAGTCAGTGAGTCGCTCAACTCTTGAACGACAGATCGGTTGAACTCTCTGCTTCCGGCGGGAGGAACCCGAACGAGGCTACGCCGAAGGGCGGATTCTCTTTCGGGGAGGTAAAACGACCCTGGACCCGTTTATACGGGTTCAATAGGCATATTTTTGGCAGAGCCTAAGGGCTCGGAGAGCCCACGTTAAAAGGCCTTGTGCCACATGACACCCTCGTGGGGTGTGACTGAATATCATCAGTCAGTCAGTAGTTCGAAGTCAGTAGTTCAAGTCGAGTCACGAGTCGAGTCAGAGGCAGTCTGAAATAGAGTCGCGTTCAGACAATTACTGCAAGACATTGGAATAGTGATACTGGTCGAGACTACATTGTTCTCTCTACTAAACCTGTTGTTCGTACTAACACTTTCTAATTCTCTGTATATATTCCTGTTTGAAATAAATCTGTGTTATTCCATACCTGTGTTCTAGTTCATCTTTATTGGTTCTACCTTGGACTATCGCCGTGGTACAAGGAACCAGATCATAACACAATACATGACTGCCGTGGCAGATTTTTTTCTGCAGTAGATTGCCATTTCTTTTTGCAGTAAACAGTTGCCATCCGGGACTATAGAAGCCGGCCTGTCTTAATATTTACCCATAATAGAGGGTGAGAAGAAGAGGATTCATACCTTTCCTTAATAGTATTTTTTTCTCATATTCTCTAACACTTAGTAACCTCTTGAGTGCTAGTGGTTTTATTGCTGGGGTGAAATGATTATTAAAAAATAATTCAGTATATCGAAAGTTTCGGTATATTAAAACCTTTATCGGATCAAATATACACCTGATGTAAAATTCCACATTTAAGAGGCAATAGCAAATACATATCGTAAACCTCTGCCAGTGTCATATGTTCAGATCTAAATGGATGATTTAATTCCATCATTAAACATGAGAATATTACAGTAATCTATTTACCAACGAAATAAAAACTAATAACATGTTCCTTTTTTTTTCTTTTTTTTTTAAATTTATGAATTAGTTTGCTTTCCGTATTTTTGAAATGCTGCCTGATCTTTGCTATATTAAATATTTTTGCTATCTTTGCTATTAAATATTTCCAGAGCAACTTGAGATATGCTGATGACACAGTGTTGATAGCAGATATACGAAGGAAATTACAAGAATGACTACAGAAGTTAAAGAGGGAGAGTGAGAATAATTGCAAGTGGACAGAATACATGTTTAAAAAACCAAAAGCCCAACATACAAATTGCAGATGGCAAGATCAAAAAAGTACAAAAAATTAAATATCTGTGAAATGTTTTAAAAGAGAATGGAAAGTTAGACACTGAAATCCGAAAGGGTATTTTGATAGAGAAAGATGTCTTCCAAAAGCTAAGCAAAGTATTAAGAAACAGAAAAATTAGAAACAGCAAAAAATTACTGAAATCTTATATAGTATCAGCCAATCTATTTTCTTTAAAATCAACTCACACAAAGCAAAGGGATGATGCCATGATGATACAAAATATTACTAGGGGTGAAAGAGAATTAAAAACAAAGGTTTAGAAGAAACTAGAAACCCAATTCCAAACGGGAAACAAATGATAAACCTCTACTCCTGTTCAAATGATCGGGGGGGAATCTACTGGACAATTTCTAGCCTAATGAAGAAAAAATTTGAAACAA
This sequence comes from Acanthosepion lycidas, assembly GCA_963932145.1. NCBI lineage: Eukaryota > Metazoa > Mollusca > Cephalopoda > Sepiida > Sepiidae > Acanthosepion > Acanthosepion lycidas. The sequence goes on from OZ010579.1 coordinate 47,853,895, forward strand.
CAAAAATGTGGTTCTACAGAAAGATGCCGAAGATACCATGAACCGAAAATGTGAGCAACGTGGAAGTTCAGGAAATAATGAAAACAAGAGGGACAGAAGAAAACAACGCGTACCCTATCAAGCAAGGTTGAGTAATGAATGGCAGAGCGAAGTTTAGGATAATCAAAAAAACATAAATAGACAGGTAAATTGTGAAAAGCTATGATCGCCAGAGTCAAGAAAGGATACGGCAGATAAAAGAAGATTGAACTGTGTAAACATTGAATATTTTGCATGCACCTAATGCCGAATTGATCGTGTGCCCACAGCCACACTACGTCGTTGCCCGGAAGGACAGCTCATCCACGATGTACTTCTCCCTCCTTCTCTTTCTGGCTGGCGAAAACGTGTCGGTGGTCAGCTGAGGACGTGGGCTAACACAATCAAGGATGACCTAGCAGTACTATCCGTTCCACAAGTAGTTGGTCTCCGACGATGGTATCGCGATTGGCTCGCCATTTCGTGTAACCTGGCTCAGGATCGGCGAAAAATAATGTTATATATTTAGATTATTTAGATTTCAAGCAAATAGTGTCTTTGAAGGATTTGACGTAAAGCTGAAATCGAGTTTCTCTGAGCCTTTCTTTATAATGCATTTGTTTATCTATGTGAGTAGATTAATTCTTAAGATATTCTTGAAGTTCATTATATCGCATTCGTCACGAATATATGTTCACGATTCTATTGCCTGTCGACAATCTCTAACTAAAGATTAAAATTTCGAAAATTAATCTTAGTGTTAGGCCTCAGATAGCATGTACACATATAACAATACAATACTCTCTGTATTATTAATTTGTGTTTTTATCTAAATGGTTGCTGGCAACATGTAAGCATATGTAATTTTCTTTAATATGGATTCAAGAATATAGATGTTTTTTTGTTTTGTCATGCATGGTCCAATACAAAGTTCTGCAATAATGTTTGGTCATTCGGATTTATGATATATTTCATGATAAAGAATAATTATGTAATATTATTATAGGTTTTGCAGTGTTCGTTTATGTGTTTTTAAATTGCATTTTCATCAAATAAATTCCATTTGAGCCATCGTGAAAAGTCGATTTTTTTCTAATTTAATAATGGGCTCTCGTCGCGGATGACAAAGAAGAGTTCAATAAAATAAAGAAGTAGTCAACTTTTATCAAGACGCATGTTTGCGGGACTTTTCCATACTTTTAGAAAAAATGGAACATGTGGTAAAGCCATTTTGCTCGAGTGGTCAAGGATCAATTGCCACATGTTTCCCCGAGTGGACAACAAGGTCTGCTTTACTGTGTGCGACAAAGGCTATTGCATGTAGTTGATCCTGATGTTCATAACGGCCTTGCTCAAACTTTGTACAGGTAAGAAGTAGAACAGGCGCTAGCTTCTTTCCTCTAACGCTTTGTTTTACCAGGAAGAAAAGGGGATGCTATAGTGCTTCGAATTTTCTTTGAGTATGTCATTAAAATGCAATAGCGGCTTTCCAAATGACGTGCTTGTTAGTTGCTGACCAAAGACGAGTTGTTAGTACAGAAGGGATGGATTGTCGGCATTCCAGGCTATCTGGAGCAAATTGGCGTTATAACGCAGCTCCTAGGAGCTAGAGCAATGCATATGGAGCCGTTCCACACAAATTCGTTGAGTAAGCTTTAAGAAGATACCATGTCCCTATTTGTGTAAGAAATCTCATACAACATTATGTTAACGATTTTAACTTAAAACAACCACTGTTTTTTTTCTTCCGATTGGCACCGGCTGAAAAGGAGAATTATAACTGGATGCACTATCTCAGCGATATTATTTACCTTAACAATGAATATGTTAGTAAAATCAGCAGAGGTTGGGTGTCGATGTCTAGTGATGAGAAACGGAGTACGACAAACCCCAATTCGTGCATATATGGATGATCTGACAGTTACAACATCCACAGTTCCTAGCCCATGGATATTGCAAGATTTAGAAACAATAATGACGTGGGCAAGAATGAATTTTAAACCGACAAAGTCGAGGTGATTAGTACTGGAGAGAGGGATTAAGATAGAAATATTCTGTTTCAAAATTGCTTGAACTATTACCCCGTCATTAAAAGAAAAATCAGTCAAGTGTCTGGAGTAAATTTTCAATGCTAATTTAAAAAATACTGATGATACCAAAAATGTTTTTCAAACCTCGAATCAATGTTGAATAAAGTAGAATAATCAGGTCTACCAGGCCGTTTTAAGTCATGGATATACCAATATACCATTCTGCCAAATATACTGTGGTCACTGATGTTATAGGAAGTGGTATTAGCAACAGTTTAGAAGATGGAGAAAAAAGTGAGCGGATATTTGAGACGATGTCTCGGCTTATCGAGAATTTTAAGCAGCGATGTGTATGGAGTTTTTAACACATTGCAACTTCCTTTCAGACGATTAGTTGAAAAGTTTAAAGTGGCGAAGACGGGGGGTGGAATTCCTATATAGGGATTAAAAAGATCCTAAATTTGCAAAAGCCGGTATTGAGGTTCGAATTGGGAGAAAGTGGAAGGCATCGAACGAGCTCAGCACAGCAGAGCAAAGGCTGAGACAGAAAACGCTAGTAGGAACAGTAATAATGGGCAGATCAGGTCTAGGTTACTATTCCAATCCACGACGACGGGGAAAAAAAGAAAGATCATAAACACTGTCTTCAATCTGAAGTGAGAGCTGGTGTGGAGGAAATTAGATCAAGTAAAATGGTGACTTTAGGTCAACAGGGGGCCACGACAAGATGGGGAAACCTGGAAAAAAAGGAAGATTTCCGAGACAGATCTCTGGTACATCAATCCCAGTAATATAAGCTTCCTTGTGCAGGTAGTGTATGATACACTGCCCAGTCCGGCAAAGCACCACATGTGGGGAAAGAGCGAGCCTCCACTTTGTCCATCTTCCAGAAGAGTGGTTCCCTCCAACACATATTGAGCGGTTGCCCCAAGGCAAGGGAGGGAACCGTTGGCGCCATGATAAAGTTTTAGGAGTCCTAGCAACAGTAGTAACAAGCAGTCTAAAACAAAACAGATAAGATCCAAATAAGAAGACTATGAATTTTTTCAGATCCGGGGGAAAAGTAAACACAACGTAAAAGAAAACATCCCCTTTCAGCTCTGCACCGGACTGACAATTGAGAGTAGATATATGCAAGCAGATTAAATTTCCAGTGGAAATAATACAATCTAAGCTTCGTCCAGACATGGTTATTTATTCTAAAAAGACCAAGCAAATAATGTTAGAATTAACAGTCCCTTGGGAAGAAAATCTGGACGCAGCCCACGGAGGGAAATATTTATTAGGTGTAGAGGAATGTAAAAGACGCAGTTAGAGAGCTCAGTTCGAATCGATTGAAACCTTTTTTCAGAGGCTTTGCTGGGCGGTCTCTATGTAAGATGTTGGCAAAATTAGGTGTAACACTTTTGGCAAAAAAACAAAGCAATTCGTTCAATAACATTGGCAGCGGAAGAAGCTTCTAGATGGCTTTAGTTGAAAACATCAAGTGATTGGCACTCAGTAATGTAATGAAAGGAAGATGCGGTTTATATATGCATATATAATTTTTTGAGGGAGGGGGCTTGGGTACAACCTAAAACGACATCCGACAGTGAAGTCTCGACAAGGGCACAGAATTAGGGTACCCGAACCATTGTTACCTACGGGTCATACCTGGCTAAGATCTAGAACCTGTTTGCCCCCCTACCAGGGTTACGGTTTTTAGATTTTATTTATTCATTTTGTTTTCGTGTGTGTATATGTCGGCATTTATGTGTGTGTGCGTGTGTGTAACTCATATAGGTCAGAAAAAATGTGGGAAGGAGGAAAAGGATTTTTTTTTCATTCAGCGTATGATTAACATGAATGAAAATGTTTATAAGTGTAAGCAGAATGAGATGTTTGAGTGCGTTCCTCCGTGTTTGTGTGTGTATATATGTCTCGGAGGATGGAATCAAATCCGTACTTACCACTTCAAGCCAAACACGCTGCCATATTCCTGATCAGATAGAAATTGTGGCAGTGTTTCCTTCCTTTTTTTATGGAAGAGCGAATACTGCTGATGAACCGGAAGTCATCCGCGATTGGGCAATAAATTGAAAAGAAGAGTCGTATGGTGGATAATTCGGAAGATAGAAAAAGTTGTAGCTAACGGAAGGTACACAAGTCGATACCTAATCAGTATCGACAGGGTCACCGTGGAGAGATGGGATGATGCTGAAAAACTCGAAACCCCTAATGAACCTCGGCTAGAAACATCACTGATGATGTGTACTAAAGCATCCAAAAGATGTATTTTAAGAAAAAAGTATTGGAAGACTGCTATCATACATACGAGAAAGATGTCCGGCCCACATGAGTTGGATTTTCATTAAGATGTATTCAATACTCGTCATGTTGCATTTAGTCAGAACTTCACTGTTTCTAATGCGATTACCCAGTTTTCTGTATCAGAGCATACATGGGCAAAGCATGTGGGCAACATCAAGTTGCATGATGTGTCGTCAATACAAAGTCCAGGATTCTGCACCATAATGTAAAGAAGTTACTACGACTGACGGTTATTCCAAAGACTGTGATAAAGATTACTGAAAACAGAATTTTAATTCTTTACTTTTTGAAAATTATGATCGTCGAAGCAATTCGCATTCAACAAAAAACAACAATCTATAAATAAAAACAATTATAATTTAAGAAATCCGCATCCTTAAATGTATATAAATATAAATAAATAAACTCACCCACACTTCACACCCCATCACTAACTACCCTGTTCATGACCTAAGAAAGCCGAGAGCGTGAACCATATTTATTCCACAATGTACTTTGGACAATTTCTGAAGGAATTCCCCACCCCCTTAACTGAGAAGGATTATATCTAACTTGTAAAACTAGATCAATAAAACGAAACTACACAAAATGTTTCTTCTCTTCGCATTTGCTGATATATATATATATATATATATATATATATATATATATATATATATTATATATATATATATATATATATATATATATATATACACACACACACATATATATATATACACACACACACACACACACATATATATATATATATATATATATACACACACACACACATATATATATATATATATATATATATATATATGTATGTATGTGTGTGTGTGTGGTGTGTGTGTGTGTATGTGTATTGTGTCTGCGTCTGTGCAAAAGAAAAAGAAAATATGAAAATTTGTCTATATTTCTCATGAAATATACAGGTTGCGATGGATAAAATGAAAAAAAAAACTGGCATCTGATTTTAACAGATATATTTACCTAAATTACACAAATATATTTTGAAATACTAAAGAATGACGTTATTCAATAAAATCACAATTGGCTTAACCACTGCATCCAGACGACTTCGGAAACTTCTGGAAGTCTTTTGGATAGTGTCCTTGTTTAATTTGTTAAAAACTGCCCTGAGCCTTGTCTTCATGTCATAGCTGGTGTTACAAGGAGTTTTGTTGAACTCTAGCACAACTGTGTCCCACGCATAATAACCAAGGGGGTTACAGACTAATGAGTTATGATGTAAAAGGTGATATGGTCACAGAAATTTTCTGGGGGTCATAACTGGGTTCAGCAGACATAGGGCTTTCCAGAAGCCACTCTCTTGACAAAAGGCAACACTACCTCCTCAATGAACTTGATGTAGGCTTCTGATTTGAATCTGAGGCTCTCACCAACAATTTCAGGAGTTCTTTTCTTATCAAGACAATTAGTATGATGTTTCCGAGGTGCCATACCTTTGTAATCATCATAAGACATATCCAACTTCACTTTACTAACATTGACATCCAATCATTCTGCATGTTCATATTGGCGCTTCCCGCACGAATTCCAAGCAGTATTGCCGTTTCAAGAATTCTGGCAGAGTGAATTGCGTTGTGGTATTTTTCTTTTTTTTCTTTTTTTTTTTTTGTCTCGCAGACGTTGCGAAACTGACTCTACTCTACTGTGCAATCGATAAAATCATAAACAAACAACACATGCACGATAATAAAAGTGTGAAATGGTGACAAGTTACCTATCGCACCCTGTATACACAGTGATTTATTAAGCGTAGCTCAGATGTAGCACAAGAACGTAAGTATGCGGCAGCCAGTGAGGATCGAACTCGATTCTTAGTCGTAATTGATCTAGAGAGACAAGCTTGCTAATCTTTGCACAATGTCGGATTGCATAAAGAATTTTCTAAGCGTAGCTTAGTTGTGGCACAAGGTCGAAAATAGGGAGCACCAATTCGTTGTTGAACTAGTCGAAGAGCCGAATTGAATATATATATATATATATATATATATATAAGTTGGTTATAGAATTCTAAAATTCGTTCCACGTCTACGTACAGATTTAATTTCATCATCACGAAAGTTGATGTCCTAATTTATTGTAGACCAAGGGCAGTGAGACAGACATACTTTAGTCAGACGGTTACTCTATAACAAATATGGTTTCTTGTCAACCCGCGGCGCGCGGTGATAATAACTTCGAGGAAATATGAATAAGAAGGTTATGATCTTGCAAATTGCAACAAATTAAATTAATCGACCGGCATCTATTTGATGGCCTTTACAGAACCAAAATATATTGCGTTTGTTTTATAGAATCTACACCATCCTTAAAATCGCCGTTACCCAAACCAACAATATAGCTAGAACATTCTAAAACAGGGAACGATGTAGGTGCAGGAAATTTATTTGCCTTAACAAGTATCCTTCTACCCCCCCACCCACCAAAAAAATATTTTTCGTTTAGTCTATTTAAGGAATTCTTTTAGTTTGATAGCTTTTCAGCACCCTCTCGTGTATGAAGTTTTTATTCTATCATTATTCGATGGTAAAGAATCGGCGTCTTCCTTTAACATTGTCCAGCAAAGTTAGCAGCTTGCTTTTGTAAAAATGGTGAAAGGAACTCTGTGGAATTTACAGCCAAAGCATGATTAGAATTGCAAATGAATTTCAATACGGTGGCATCAATACAGGAATTCGAATTCAATCAAGACTGAAGGCATCTTCTCATGAACCTGTAAAAGCAGGCAGCTCTTAGAAAACGAATGAAGAAATTCTTCGAATCATAGATTAATGTAAAAAGAAATGTGATTCCTATTAACTGGAATGAATAAAGAAATTGCAATAGCGAAAATGGACAAATTTGTTTTTTATTTTGTTTTGTTTTTTTAGATTTTACGCATACAATTTGGGGACATACAAAGGGTGGTCAAAAAGTAATGCTAGTTCTTCTTTAACGGAAATAGATTTCAAATCTATCTGGATTTCTGGCATGAGGATTTACCATTCCTTACACAAAGATTTTATTCCAAATAATGCCCTCATCTTTGATTTTATTATCACAATGTCTCTAAATTCTAAATTCCGGATTTTCCCAAGAGAGAATAGCCTAGTAGATAAAATCATCGTCTCGGGAATTTGATGATATACTAATTATCAGTTTAATATCTGGACGGATAGTACAGATTTAGACACTGAGGAAACAAGGCCAGCAATAGTGATGAGTACTAAATAAAAACGATAAGTGATTTTTTACAAGGCCTAGGGGCCACTCGAGATAGATGGTTAGAGTAAGAGATAGTTTAAGCGGATAGGAGAAGAAAATAACGGATAACTCTCGATTTGAACAGGTAATGATTGTAGTGATCGGGGAAACATCGTCTTGGGAGTCGGTTCCACAGGGCAGTAATTCGCGGGAAGAAGCTGTTCGAGTGGAATTTATTTCTAACCCATCGAATACGGAGGGAATATATGTGGTTTGCTAAAATGTGGATGGCATGGCGTATCCTGCCCTTGAATCTTCTAAGTGGCGGAACCAAGGAATGCAGTTCGTTCAAGCACTTTCCATAGAAGTAACGATAGAACAGCGAGGGTCTTACCACGTCCCGCCCGTGAGAAAGAGGTTGCAGGGTGAAAAATAATGACACCTTCAAGGATTCTTTTGGTCTCTATCGAGATTGAAAAGTGGAGACTGGTAGACTCCCGCCCAAATATGACAACAGTACTCCATTTGTAGGCCCTATATGTCTCTTGTAAATGTAGAGGATAACACGTGGAGTCAGGTACAGGTAATCGACCACTTTTCCCGTATCGTTAAGGGTGGATCGTATGTACTAATTTCACATGAGGTCAGGGGTGAGCTTAAAGCCTGTTCTATAGGAGTAACGTGTCGCTGCCGACACTGTAGTTTGAACATAGACTGTCAGGTAGCAAACGCAGTCGAACCCATTTTGAATAAGCAGATCCCGTGATGGCAAAGAAATGTATATAAGGGAATTAGCGCAGCGTCTAATTGATCACTATTTCTATTCTATCCTCTATTACGATACGGATCACTATTTCTACTCTATCCTCTATTAATATATGGATCGCTATTCTCTATACTATTCCCTATACTATTTCTCTGTAGTGACCACTATACGGGTTACTATTTGGATCATTATTCAGAGGTTACTACGAGCTAGTATTATCGAGCAATTGCTATTAGTTCCAGTGCTATTCGAAGACGTCTGACACTAGTATTATTCAACGGGGTCACTATACTTGTATCTGCGATTGCAAAGTCTCTACTACAGCGAGCATTTCAAAAGACAACGAGTATTCGTTGACATTACAGAAGTGGCAAAGAGTGTACGTTGACATCACAAAAAAACGAATCGGCTTTCAAGGCACGGAATCTCTCCTGTTGTGGTTCGGGATCCAATCAGTGACGATGGAATATAACTAGTTCTGTTTTCGAGGCAGACATTTACTGAGAGGTAAGAGCAAGATCGGATGAGAGATCAGCCGTCTACTTCTAATCATCACGAGTTTTCGACGTGCGCTCGTATATTGTCGTTTCTTCGGCATAGATATTCTCAAATGAGCTGGGTATATTCTTAGGAAGATATTTTATGTTAAGTAAGAAGATGTTTTTGGTCCTAGGAGTGACCTCTGCGGGGCGCCTGCATTGATTGCTACCCGTTAGGAAGGAGTTTATAATTGAGAAGACTCTTCCAGTGATTCCATAGCTGGAGAGCTTGAGCAGCAAACCTTTGTGCCCCTTGTCAAAAGCCTTCGTAATATTTAATGCTATGGTCCTTGGTGTGTATTAGGTTGGTGCAAAAATAATGTCGGTTTTTGACGTTAAAAAATACAAAAATGGAAGCAAACGCAACCGAAGTTTCTATCTAGTAAGGAACATGGCGGTGTGCTCAGTTTGAAGTGGTAAAGATTTATTTCCTTCACTGAGACATATACATATTCTTCTGAGATGAGGTATCATGTACACTATTTACATTATTCGGACTATTGTTGAGATCATAGACAAAGTACATCGGTAGAAAATTCGTAAACTTAAGGAATCAGCATATATACTAGGCCGCAAAAATGTCCTGAGCGATAATAAAAACAAAAATTGCAATATGAGCTCTGGTAAAAACATGTTTGATAACAGCAAAAATTGCAATATTCACATATTGATGTTCTCAAGGACACATGGCACAGTGGATAAAGGCGTTAGTTAGATCCAGTGACAGGTTCCAAAGAGTGCGAGTTTAATACTTGTTTAAGGCGGTGGAGAACTTGGATTGAGGAATTAACAGGAGATAACTGACCACAGAACTCCATTAGACATGGCACATAGAACTAGAACAGTCTACCCCAGTGAGTGAAATAAAGGGTTCAGTTCGACATTCGAAACACCTGAAGATGACCGAACTGTACAACGGCCGAAACGTTGTGATAAATATGGCAACAAAGATGAGGACGATTGTCCGAACAATGTAAATAGTTTATACACATATATGTACACACACGAAAACGCGCTGAAGAATCACATTCATCTTATACTTATCCCTTTTCCATTCATGTTAATCATCCGCTCGAAGGAAAAATATTTCCTCCTCCCTTTTTTTCCTTGACCCTCTCCTGTATGAGTTTCACATACTTACACACATATCAAAGCAGACACACTCACACATACATGCCAAAATACGAATCTAAAATATATACCTTATCCCTAGTAGAGTGGGGGGGGGCAAACGGGTGCTAGATCTTAGCCATAGATCACCCGTAGGTAATAATGGTTCAGGGTACCCTAATTCTGTCTCCTAGTCGAGATTCCATTGTCAGGTGTAGTTTTAGGTCATACCCAAAACCTACCCCCCACACACATACACCAAAGTATTATCAATACTCTCAGATATTCGATCGAAGAAAACTGCCCTATCACTCTAAAGATGATAGAGTGCGAAAACGAATGTAATACTATCGATAAGTACCACGCGGAAGAATATATATGCGAGATCAGGGTCCGAGTTTTTTTTTTTCGTCCCTGCCACTGGGGATCGCGTCCCTAAACATAAACAGAAGAACATGAAGTGTTCAATTCTAAATTCCTTGAATGTTATCATGATCAACAAACACCTAAAGATGAGGATATTAGTCAAACTGCATGTAATGTATTTAATTCCATATCTAGTCATCAGCATAATTTTCTTCATTCCCATTCGTGGCATTCAAGACTTGAAGGCACCTCTGAGCCTTTCTTAGCTATGCAAAAGTTATCACTTCTGGCATCACTGAAAATCCAGTGATCTGTAAATGCTTGCTGCTGGATTCACGTGTATAAGTAGTTCTTCAATAGGAATCCCAACGCTGTATCAGCAGACACAATCAACAACAGTTCTCTTCAAATTTATTTGCACTTGATTTATTTTCGGTTAAAGGGAGATAATAGGCATCGGTTCTTGGAGGAAAGGAGAGGGATTTGGAGAGAGTGAGAACAAGTTGAATATCAACAGTTACCCTTCCTATCCACATAATGCTTTGCCTCCTCCATTTCACGGAAATAAATCTAGAATGAGAAACCTCAACCAAAAGCAGAGTTTTTGAGCACTGTACTGGCTCAACTGAACCTTAGAGTAAGTGCTATGGAGGTAATTGTATAATACGGGGACTGCTGTAATACCAATTTTGAATGGGATATGCACCCTGAAGTAATGGCGCGTCTCGATGCCGTAATGAATTGTATAGTTATGGTTGTGATGTGTGAAACTGATCCAGGTATTTCTAATACATACTGTTTTGTGGGTGTTGATTTATCAGTAGTTCGTCTATAACTTTCCAGTATTCACAAATACAGCCTCCAGATTAGGTTCCCTTTGTCTTCGAATAAACTCACTCTGGCATCTATTTTATTCTGCACACAAGTCAGATAGTCAGTCTTGGTTCAAGCTAGAATGTAGAGTTGCCTTAAGGCGTATAAAATTAAGAATGAACATTGCTTATGAATTTTCTGTATTTTCAGAAGACTTTGGTCAGTGTCTGCTTCTTCACGGAAGTTGTCAGCATTCTGATAAGCCACTGTAAGCATAGCTCCGTGTATTTAAAAGGTAAACGCACTACCATGTCTCACACGAAAGCTTCCACTGAGATATGCAACAGGGATTCTTCTCTATGCTCTAATACGAACTGAAACCTGTTTCGCTATATCCTCACTCAAAGATAGGGTGTGTCAACAAGTTTATTTTCCCTTTTCTCTCTAGAATTGCGATTAAATCCACTGACCCATCTCCTTACAATTCTGATATCAAAGGCAGCCTTTACATAAGAATGCAGTAAAGCTCAGCAAATGTTAGCTGCACTTCCTCCTGCCAAAGTCACAAATTATGAACATTCTAAGCGTGTCTAGGCAGCCATTTTGAAAGAGCGTTATCGGTAAGAATATATGAGAGAAATCTTTACTTCTTGTTTTTCCGAAACTTTATACTCTAGAGCTAAAAAATAAGGAATTCTGGTACATTTAATATTAATTTATCGCAGCTATTACATTTTGAGCGATCTTTTAATATACTGATCAAACGAAATTGCTCAGAGGCGGTAATTCCGTATTTTCTACACGTAATTGCTCTGTCGCATTTGTAATAATTTATATTTTATAGTAATTTTTGTCTGTTAGATATGAATTGATACAAATATGACAGAGACCGATCTCTCGTAGGATATATGGAATCGACAACTCCGGGAACCGTTTGATTTGTTCAGTATATCTAATTTATATCAAAGATTTATATGACCTAGTGTTTAGATATTTAGGGTTCCTTTCATGAGACCCGGGCTCGAATATCACCATGACCGATTCTTTTATGGGGTTATAATATGGGGAGACGATTAAGATGTATCTGAAAAACGATACGAAGTCTTGATACAAGCTTTGTGATTGAGATTTTATGGGAGTCGTCGGTAGTCATGTCTGCACGGTGTCACAGGGTATAGGAAATCTTCTTCAGGGCCTTACCTCATGGGATTAACACCTTTTCTGGGACATGGTGCATTTCCTGCTCGGACAGGAGATCAATAATGTGGACGAAGTCAAATTGGGTGCAGGGAATTTTTTTCCTCTAAACCAGCCAAATGCTATCAGCGTGGAATTAAGCTTCTGGCACAACGACGGCAGGTCAACAGAATAGGATGGGATATATTTTGTTGAATAAACGCTTTCTGTTTGTATTTTTTTTTAAATTAGATTTATTTAAATTAAAGATTGAAATTCGAAAATTATTTTCACTAAACCTAATATATTCGCACAGTTAGTCATTTGAACGAATATGTTAACAGATTTTGAAACCATTACGTAAGATTTTAACTGAATATGCGATTCTTGTAAATTCATTTAGCGCATTTTGTACAGCTGTGATCAGCACTCACATCTAACTAACAATTTTGGTTCATAGTGGCATTCAAGGCAGAATAGTGGAATGGCTTCCTGGTTTCTAATGTACCTGGGATGTTGAAGTTATCTTGCCCTTTGTCTTAGTGAACGATTTATTTTTTTAATTTACCTTCTTCTAACCTTTGCTTAAAGATCCAGAAGGTAGTTTGAATTCACAGTTTCCTTCTTCTAAACTGGTTACCACACAAATCTATAGGACCCAGTCTGCCTGCTATTTCACCCATATCTGGGATGAGAATAGATGGATTAATACCCTTCTCAACTGGAATTCGAATTTGGTTCTGTGATTCCTATTTCCAAGCCGCTAACTATTGTTCTACCGTGACTCCTCCTTCTTAGCAATACAGTCTAAAAAAAACTACTTATATATAATTGTTCAAACAGTTTTTGACTTTATGACTAACTAAATACTTTTTACGTGTTCTTTTCGGTATCTCTTCTATGCGTGTCGTCTGCGACTTTTGCCTAGCTCGCTGAACTCCAAAATTTCCAGTTTCTTTATAGAAAGTGGTCCAAATGTCTTGTCACTCTCTACCAAAAAGTAATGAGAACAATAGATGGATGATCGTAGCACAGATGTCTCCACATGTCACCTGTCCTCGGTTTGTTCTTAATTGAACCGGTGAGTAACAGTTTGTGTTTCCATAGCAGTATCGATCTCTTCGGGAAAGCTGATCTGCCGAATCTTGCAGTGTGGTTATGTCGCACATCTTCCATACACTTGCCAGAGTGCACACGATCAAGTGTCCCTACACTTGCAAGCAGCCGCTCTTCCAAAATGTAGGAGGTTGTATCAGCTATCTGAAATAGAAAATTATATCATATAGGAGTGACAAGTCTTTCGAACCATCCTGTAGATTGCAAACACTCCAAGAAACAAATCCGCATAATTTGAGTTTAGACTATACTCTGTAATTAACCAAACTACAAGTACATTAAAAAAAAGTTAAAGTTACTGTTGCTCTTACTCCTTCTAATTCCCTATCCGAAGGAATTTGAAGTTAAATGGTTTCTGAGCATACATACTTATGATTTAGTTATATCGTTTACTGTAATACTGTAAAAATATTCTTGCTGAAACAGAAATAGACAAAGAATAAAAATAAAGATTTATATTTGATAAAAATGATCTTTTATCTTCTGTTTTCTTAATTCCAGTGTTTTTATTGTTCTCTCTCCTTAATAATGTTTTCTTTTCTTATATTTTTCTGTTGTGGTGTCCTCCCTCTAAAGAGTCTATGTTGGACTCTTCCGCCTACTACAAGATTAGTAGGAGAGAAGGCAATGGTGGAACAGGCGAATAGCTTGAACACTAGGTCAACCGATACACACTCACTAGTCGTGTAATAATCTTCTGTTGTACTTACTGCTTAATATATATTATATTTTCAACACTTGTTTTGTTATTTATTTAACCATTTATTTAGTGGCTTTATTAGCTTGCTTGAAATGATTAAAAAAGGTTAATAGTTTTCACAGAAAATAAGAAACAATAATGTTAATTTATCATATTTTTTTAATATCGATATAATTTTTTCCATTTTTTTTTAAAAATAAAACGTATAAGCTTTCTCGTTAGCGAAAATGTTTCTTCACTAGACCCTACCCTTTGTAACTCTTAGTAATATTTGTCTTTTTACTACCATTTGTTCTACCATCCATTCACGAAAGGATATCAGATAGATGACCTACTGCCTCTCGATGCCTTTTTTAATTACTATGTGCCATGTGAGTGTCAAATTCACCAAGCCTACCTTATTATGTAACACATTTGATGTCTGATTTTTTAATTTTGACCTTGCTTTTTTTTAAATTCCTCATTGTTTCTTACGCGTTCATATTATTCTCAGTATCCTTCAGCGTATCCGCATTTCTCTTGGCTCAATCCTTATATCTATCTACGAAAAAATTGTCCAGCATCCACTACAATATATACGAATATTGATATAAAAAAGCAACACATTTTCCCTTGTCTCCAACGACGGTTTTCTTTTTCTTAGTGCTTCGCTTAGCTTTTGGATTGATATTTTTTTCCTATTCCAATGGATATATAAAAACTGAATCATTATTCAGTAGTCGTTAGTGCTTAGACCCACACGAAGTCACTCATCGGAGAGCAAGGGTTTGATCGCACTGGCTTGTTCAATTTATCTCCCAGAAACTCAGCAATAAACTAGCATAAACAAGTTAGCCCTGTGTGTTATAACAAGCACAAACAGTGCTGTGCAAAAGTATGCGAACCCCATGATAATATTTAAAATAATTGTCTCTTTTTTCTATATATCCAACAAATCTTAATTAAACAATATATTAATTCAGAAAAAAGCTTTATTAAATGAATTAAAACCACTTTCAAAGGTTTTTATCAAGCTGGAATAAAAATGTTAAATAAAACAACACGGACCTGGTAACAACGGCTATTAATAGGTGGTTTCTCACTCCTCAAAACCTCCAATTTCCCGATCAGAAATCTTGCTGCCGAGTGTAGCTTATCGTCATAACCAGGATTATGTAAATTAAGTAGAATTACAGTTAGTCCAAGCGTTCCCGCGTCCATCTATCTCCGTTAAACAGTATGGTTAACGTGTAACTAGATATTTCCTCAAGATAACACAAAGGGAAGAAATGTTTTCTTATCTTCAGTTGAAAATGACAGCCACTGCTATTAGGTTGGTTCAAAAATAATGACGTAATAATGTCGTTTTTTGACGTTAAAAAATACGTCAAAGACGACATTATTACGTCATTATTTTTGCACCAACCTAATAGAAATTGAAAACGCTGCTTCAATTCTGACTTCCACTCAGGTTTCATTAAGTTTAATGATGACATATAACGATCATTAAACGTATCAGGTAATAATGTGTAATAATATACTGAGTAGACCCTGATTATTTTTCCAGTCATGCTAAAATGTTGTATTTTCAATAAATCTTTTATATTTATTAAGACTGGAGCTAACACCAAACCTGATCTCGTATATATGGTATACTGTTAAAGATGCTGGGAAAATGGTTTGTTCCGTGACCGATCCGAAAAGTACCTGAATCCTGCTGCCATGTTCTATATTGAAAAGAGTTCTCTTCGACAATATATTTAGTTGTACTACCAAGTCTGGGCTTGAGCTGCAACTTTCTTACTTTCCGGCCTTGACAGAGTTCAGAAGCCTTTATGCTTGTTGAGGATTCAACCCCTTTACCAAAGGCGACATGTTACTTGTCTGTCGCTATTTCTGTTGCAGAAATTAGTTCCGCCTTATCTTTACAGCCGGAAACTGCCATGCCATATACACTGTCTGAATGCATTCGTATTAAATTGGAAAGGGTGAAGTTCTACTCAGACAAATTCATCTGCAAGATCGTTACTTGCTGGAACGGACTCTAGAGAAAATTCCCATCCCGGTCACAACGATAAACGTCTTCAATTTTAAGATCAACAATTATCTATCTTACATATCCTTATAATATGCAATTTTCACCGCCATCTTTGTACGAAGTTACAACGGCTTCATAGTGTATTACTCTATCATGAGTTACCCTTGAGTTGTGTCTTGAACGAACAGTATTATAAATTATAGACACTATTGTTTAATTATGGTTTATAAGATATGTCTGCTTTTGGTGGTCAGTTTATAATAACGCCCCTTTTGCCATATACTATTTTGCTTGATGTTCGTAATTTCTTGAATTCAATCTACAGGGTGGTCCTAAAGTCTTGTCACCCATTCGAAAAATTAATGTGAACAATTGAATAAGTCACTGGATTCAGTTTATTCAATTTCATTGACGCTGTCACAAACAAATTAGTCTATATGAACGCGATCATTTTCGTGGCTCAAAATGATGCTGCATCATGTCCTGTATGATATTTTACGAAGCTGTGCTTTAGTATTGTTGCCAAGGCTCTCCGAACGGCGTCCTTCAACTGGTGAGTGTCCTGGAATCATTCTTGTGAAACTTTCTGCTTAATAATACCATACAGTGTGTTGAAATAGAAAATTATATTATGTATAGGTGACAAGACATTCGGATCACCCTATACTTTATAAAAGTTTTCAATTCCGAGTAATATAATTTATAAATATAGTTAATATATATATAGAAAACCAACTACATCGATCGATTCTGAACAATCACGATAAAAGGATGTGCACTCTGAGAGACTCCGTGCCTTGAGCGACATTTGGGCCTTCACCCAAGATATCAAGTGGAACTCGTACATACGAATGGGATGAGACTGTTTTGCCTTAGTGATTGGTGTCAGCTTTGAGTTTTAGAGTAGGTGGAACTGGCGACTCTAAATTGTCTGAACACATTCCATGGTAAATAGCAATAGAGTAGCGAGTGCCATTCATCGTTACACTTGTAGGGAAAGGGTTGTAGAGGGAAGCATTATTCATCAGCGTCAAGTCCGCGTAGATATTCTGGATTTTATCCAGACTGGAAAGTGGGCAGTTCCGTTCTAGATATGAGAGCAGTAGTCCATTTTCGGCTTTGGTCCGGTTCTTGTAAAAGTAGAGAATAACATTAGGTTTTTGTATAGGGAATCGACCATATTTCACGCATCTTTTGTGATGAATCGTATATACGAGTTACACTTGTAATCTGGCGTTATTTACGTTACAGTGGGCGTTCAAGGAGAGAGAGGTATCCTTTAAATAACACCCTTTCAGTGTACCGAGCCGATCGAAATCCGTATTGTTTCTCGCAAGCGGTTGTTTCTATCGATCAACATTATTCTTGCCTCAAAGTTTTTGCTTGTGATACCGAGGATGCTGATGGGCTGATACTGAGATGAGCATGAGTGCTCACTTGCATTCTTGCAAACAGTACATACACCTGGGACCTTCCAGTCTTGAGAAAGATTTCTCCTTCAGGAAATTCATTCTATGTATTTCGTAAGAAGGGCAAAATCGGTAGTTATATAGCCTTGTCGTCTAATGTGGATTTAGAGTCAATAATCATTGTGAAGAGTTTTGACTTATCTGACGCTGTCTTTTAGGTTGGATCATGGATGATTCCACTTCCAGATCATAGTTTCTGTTTTGGAAGAGTTTGTATTGTGTTCTATTTCAAGGGATACTTGATAGATGATGTTGTATTTGGGTTCGTTCAAGATCATTCTAAGAACAGCTGTGTCTCATCTTCCACATTAATCATCACCACACTGACCTTGGGTGGGCAAACAAGAACAATGCTTACCGTAGAAACTAGTGTATAAGCTAACTTCATGTATAGTACGACTCCTTTAAACAATTTGCGTGAATTTTTTACTCCTCCAGAAAAACATACGTGTGTACAGAGAAATCCTTCAGCGAAAAGGCATGATTTTTAAACTCTTCAAAAAAATACATGGGTATAGTGCAACCCACTTTTTTGTATAAAAAATTGATCATAAAAATTCGTACTATACTCGAATATATAGGACAATTCTCCAATAAATAATGAATAGTTGATAGCGCCCATAATTATAGGTTCCTGATAGAAGTCTCTAAAGTTTCTTAAAAAAAAAATAATGCTACATTTTGACATCCGTAGAGATAGTGAACAATTTCGGGGAGGGGGGAATCTGAGAAGGAACCTGGTTATTTATGTAGATTTTTCGATACTAAATCTCCATCAACGGACACCTACGATCTCTTATAATAATAATAGTAACTAGGGGTAAACCTGTTTACAAATATTTTTATTAATAAATATATTTATAAATAATGGTGTACTAATTTGGAATTGAAAATTTATTCATTTCACTGAAACAGACATTAAACGCTTCTATCATTCTTTCTTGCTTCCATTTTCTCGCTGAAACCAAGTAGTGTCGATTTCAGTTCCATGTTTTCATCCAATCAAAACGCAATAATTCATTATTGAGGTATTGACAGGACGTAACGGTGGTATTAACTAACTAAGGAACAGACTAACGAAGGAAGGGACAATAATAATAATAATAATAATAATAATAATAAAGCCCAGAATGAAAAAATGTGGTATACTAACATTTTGACTGAGACGTTCTCAGAGAGCACTCACCTTGATAACAAGCATGTGTACAAAAGTAGCTACGAATAGATCCTGATAGACGATGGGACACCTTCGCCGCAAACCATCCTGATGGTGACGCAAGCAAAAATACAACGGTACCTCGATCTGGCAGATCAAAGAAGTGAAATATACCGACCAGAAATTCCTATTGTTCATCAGACGGCTTCAAGGTACCTTTCTGCCTCGCATGACGCCTTCTCGATACCTGACATCATCGGGTGTGCGCGGTTGGCAACACTTCTTGGAACGTAGCATGTCCTGATGAAATTATTTTGTAATTAAGTTGTAGGTAGGAACTGATATATAAACATCATCACGCGTCCGAATCATCTAATAAAGAGAAAAGAAAAATCGCTACTTATTATAATGTATCTAACAGAACAGAACGTTACTACGATAAAGTTAAACCAAAGACAACGAAGATGGCTTATACAATATTATATTTGCGTCCACTATAGAAAAAAAAAAACGAATTGCATGGTGCATTATGCTATCCCATGTGAGGTGGACTCCAAGAACCAGAGACTGCAATGAAATAGAGTAATTCAGTACAAATTGGTTCAATTTATAATTATCGATAATCATTTTGATGTTTAATTTCACGGTACCGATCAATTTGATTAGTGAGGAAATCAAATGATAAAGATAGGTTTGATGTTTGAAAATTGATATGAGCATTAAAAGATACGAAAGATTCCAACGAAATTAAAAAAAAAAAAAATTTTATCAAAAAGCAAGTAATCATAAAGTATCGAGATGAATACATAGTGTGTTTATTAGGGTGGGTGTGCGTTGTGGTTTAAAGGTTATCGGCTCGGAATTAAATATCGGAGAACCGAGTTCGAATTACTGTCTAATGTGTTACATTCACATATGAGGAAATAATCTTGGAAAAGATATAAATTTATTTCTTCTCTCCCAGCTACGGGTTAAATAACAGGACAGTCTACATTCTCTATCTACAGTTGGCAACTAGTCTACCGCAGAAAGAAATAGCAACCTGCTGTGGGAAAAAATTGCCTAGTCACTAAGGACTCGAAGGAGACATGATCGTCCAATCGTGTATCACGTATGGCACTTAACTGAAGTCGTACTTCACATTTCGGCTTGGATATCGATAGGTAAAGATTAAAATTTTAATATAGGCTCCCATTTCTAGTTTTCATCATTTCAAGGATTTTTAATTCTGTCTTTTTTAGTTTATAGTTATAGGTTTTATGGCATATCAACCACTGTAGGTCATTTAATGCTAAATTTAGTTTTATATATATATATATATATATATATATATATATATATATATATATATATATATATATAAAATATATAATACTAATAAACGTATAGCTGGCAACATTATTTTTTCAAAAACGTATAGCTGGCAACATTATTTTTGGATGTAGTTTATTGCCATACTCAGGACGTGGATGTAGTTTATCGCCATACCCAGGACGTGGATGTAGTTTATCGCCATACCCAGGACGTGTTAAGAAAGAAGGATGTGAACAAGAGTGAAAATGGTAAGACGCAAATAAATACATTGTAATAAATATATATACGTGTCTATATTTTCTGAGATATATTAACTATAAACACTATTTACATTATTCGGACTATTG
Source organism: Acanthosepion lycidas (assembly GCA_963932145.1). NCBI lineage: Eukaryota > Metazoa > Mollusca > Cephalopoda > Sepiida > Sepiidae > Acanthosepion > Acanthosepion lycidas. The sequence goes on from OZ010579.1 coordinate 47,874,340, forward strand.
TCCTCATCTTTGTTGCCATGTTCATAAGGCCTTAACCATTTTACTCTCCGACCTTCATCAGGATCTGCCTATATTTTTGAAATGGGGTATTGTAACTATTTACACTTTCAAATCTTGTACGCTCCGGCCTTCTTTATATGATTGGAATTTCGAACCGAATTCTTTGTTTCGTCTAGTGGAGGAGATTTTTCTAGTTCCACGTTTCATGCGTCCTCTGGATATCTTAATTTCACTTATTTCCTTTTAGTAACTCAACTCTCCAAGAACACATGACCCAGTGGTTGAAAGCGTCGGTTGAAGTATTCTAGTGATTTTACCTAAAAGAGATTTGAGTTCAACACAAGGCTACAGCAGAAGTGAACAAAAAAATAACTTGGGATATCCAGAAGAGGCATGACACGTGGAACTAGAACGATCTAACCCGGTGGACGAAATAAAGGGTTCGGGTTAAAATTCCAATCCCCTGAAGAAGGCCGTAGAGTACAACGGCAGAAACGTTGTGAATATGACATCAAAGATGAGGACAACAGTCCAAATAATGTAAATCGTGTAACTATCAGAGTGCGATGGATAAATTGTCTAAATTACGCAAAAATGAAACTAACACTGCCATCGCATTTTAACAGATATATTTACCAAAATTGGGGCACTTCGAAGTGGTGTAATGGTTAGCAAGCTTGTCTCGCTAGAACAATTTACGACTGAGTAGTGAGTTCGATCCCCACTGGATGCCCCTTAATTTCGGCCTTGTGCCACATCTAAGCTACGCTTTGAAAATCACTATATTTACAATAATTACACTACTACTGACTTCTGAATAACATGAAGGCGTCGGTGAAAGTCAGAAAACCGTCCGAGAAGAGATCAATATTATTTTATAAACAACCGTGATCGATTCTCATTGGTCAACAGTATTTTTTGTACGTCACATTTATTTTTAACAAAGGAAACTGAGAACAGAATGCAGATTATTAAGTGTTAAAATCCAGCTAGGCCCTCATGTTTAAACCAACAAAAGCCAGCATAATTAGGAGTGTACTTTGTTTCGTATTTCATGAGATAGATAGATAGATAAAGCTGGAAAAAAGGCCTCAAAAATAACCCGACTCCTCCTTTCATTCTATATTCTTACAAAAGTCAAATCAGACCAAACATGGTGCATTGCTGACATATCTTGGTTGTAGCTTCCCAATTCTCACTTCCCATCTTCAAGATTTCAAAAGCGTATATCCGTCCTCGTTTGCCATGAATCATCTTCAACCCGACACCCTCTTCCTCAGAGACGCAACGTCGCAAGCCACTCGCTACTCTATCACTATATCCGTAGCAAACGTTCAGACGGTCTGTATTCCTTAGTACATGTACAGAGTTGTATAGCATAGAGCTTTAATGTCACATACAAAGGGTCGAATCATCCTTATTCCCTTCGTATTCCATTAATAAGTGTTATGGGGTCCACCCCTTTTTCATATAGGTGGACTCTACCAAGTGTACCGGGACTGCTGCCGTTAAATACCCACAGTTACAGTCGGTAGTCGGATAGAGAGAGGATATACGGAGATTGAGAGAATATACGAACGGAGATAGTGTGAGGTAACCTGTTGTAGAAGTCAGTTACAAGCACGTAGACTCTAAGGAAGTCCTACTTCCAGACTGTATATATCTATCTGTATTTGCTACTAACCGCGTTCCTGGATTCACTAATAGTATTACTCTTTGTATGATTGTGTAAATACATTTTATTTCTTATATTTGATTATTGCGTTTGTCATTCCTTGGAGACCGAATTCATCTCGGAATCCACAACAACTTAGCGAACGAGGATTCGAAATTCACGCGGGGGAAGAAAAACTTTTCGTATGCCCAACCACAACAACTTGGCGAACGAGGATTCGAAACTCACACGGGAAAAGGAAAACTTTTCGTACGCCTAACCACAACAAATTGGGGACGAAGATTCGAACATACGCGGAAAACAAAAAAATCAACAAAATAAAAATCTTCCCTCGTCGTCCAACAAACAACTTGGCGACGAAGATTCGAACCCAAGCGGAAAAGAAAAAATCAACAAAAGAAAAAGCTTCCCTCGTCGTCCAACAAGCAAATTGGCTTCGAGTGATTCGAACTCACACGAAAAAAGAAATAGAAAAATCATTCCCTCATCGTCCACAACAAATTAGCGACAAACAATTTCGAGGTGTAAAAATACATAAAATTGAGTTATCATGGAAGATTTTAAAAATATGTTGGTAGAACTGATAAAACACCAAAATGAGCAACAATTACAAATGCAAAAATACCAAAATGATCAACAATTACAGCTACAAGAAAAATGGTAAAAGCAAATATTACAAACGCAAAAGGAATATCAAGATAGACAAACAGAGCTCCAGGAACTAATATTGAAAGTAGCCGGCAACAAGCAGTTAGATATTGAAAAAGAAGCAACATTTTCGCAAGACGCAGTGTGGAATACCATAGAGATTTTCAAATATTATCTAGATGAGGACAAAAAATTTGGAGATTACTTCAGAAGACATGAAGTCATCTTTAACATACTGTCAAAATTGGATAGAAGCAAAAAAGCTACGTCTGTTGCTTAGAAAATTAGGACCTGAAGAATATATATTATTTTAGAATCCACAATAATAAGGAAGAAGTTACACTACGTCAGCACTTTACTAAGAACCGTTATTCTAAGAGGTTTTTTTTCTCGATTACTAAAGCATTAACCTCTTGAATTTTCTGTCAATGTTATGTGACTGTAAGCGAAATTGGGGCGAACATTTTTCCTTAATATTCCGTTTGCGCTGTCAATGGCGCGCAAAATCTTTTGTGGCTTAATGCTTCACAAATTTCTTTGTAGCTATCACGTAGATAGGATCATACATTCTCAAAAGGGAAATTAATTATCGCACGACCTGATATGGCAACCGTAGGTCTCGAGAGAACACGGAGCTGCACATGAAGTACGCAGGTCTGGCTAGGTTTTTTTTCTTTTAATGAGAAATCAGCAGTTGCCCATGCAGTACATCTCCCCTCTTCACGTCTCCGATATTGTCCAGAGGAAAAAACAGAGGTCAATACATCTTGGCACCGGCGTCGTTGCCAGGAGTTCCTATGACGAAACGAAACATGGCGTCAAACATTTTAAACATTCTACGGATTTGAATTCAGAGTTTTCCTTCTCCTAGTCTGTTTACCAAACATGGCTATAGAACCCAGACTTCATTGCGATATTCTCATAGTTGGAGGCATTAAAGCAGCAATCCCTCTTTTATAGAAGATCATTAAAAACGACTGACAAGGTACTTTGGTTAAGATTTTTTCTTGTGTTCCTATAATGTTCTTCCCTTTTGGAAATGGCTAAATTCATATAAAAAAAAGACCATCTATGAAGCAATGAAAAAATCTATCTATAATCCATAACAAATAATTTAGTTTTCAACAAATAAGTTATATTTACTAATAATAATTCCGAGCCATTAACCATTACACCACGCGCACACCCAAGCATACACAGTCGGATATTCCGAAGCGGTCATACATCTAGGAACTGATTAGAGTCAACGTTGCTTAACTTCGGTTATTGTACAAATTCCAATTGGTGGGAATAACATTTTTCCCTTAATATTCCGTGAATGCTGTCACTGCTGCTCAAAATCTGTTGTGACTTAGTGTATTAAAAATTTATTCTTAGCTGCCACCTAGATAGAATGATATAGTGGCCACTGCACTTGTTTTCTCAAAAGATACATTATGTCACATCCTGGTATGGCATTCGTCTGTCCCATATATAATCTAAACTTGCTTCGTTTGCTTTAGTGGGTTTTGTTTAGCGGTATATCAACCTCTAAGAGATTAATGCCGAAATCTAAAAATTTTGTACGCATTTTTTAATTACTAATTACGCCATAGATGGAGGGTTAGAGGTGAATTCATACCTTTCCCAAGTGTACTTGGCGTAAGTGAATATAACGAACCCAATAGGAATTGGAACTCAGATCTCCGACTAACAATTCACAGACATTTTCCATTACCCACACATCCAAGATGACAGCACATGGTATTCCCAGGCGATTGCCTATCTATGTACTGACTAGTGTCGATGTTGCTTAACTTTGGTGATCATTCACTTTCATCGTTTTCTTACTTCCATGCAACAATATAATTTAGTAACCCTCTACCTTGAAAGGCTCTAGTGCCTTATATTGGGAGAACTCTATTAAAATAGATATATAGATAGATACCGTGAAAGTGTAACCCAATGAACATGTTTGATAATTTTATCGTTGAGGTATTTTTTAAATGTTCAAGCTATTGAAAACTATTTTGTTATTATGTTTACAAACAAACAGGGCGTATATTCTAGAAAGAAATAAAAAGTTTGTTTGTTTTTTGGGGGGGTTTGGGTTGTTTTTTTTGTTTTTTTTTAACTTGTCCGGATTAATCAGAAATATGATGGAATGCTTTAGGACAAAATTATTCACCATTCTTACTATGACAGCAAATTACATTATATAATTTTCTACTGAAAGTAACTGCAATCTTTGCAAAGAACTGGACGCGTAGTGCTTGTTCCATGTTTATATATATCGTAAGCTGTGTATAAATGATGAACCTGACAAAAGCCTAAAAATAAAAAATTAAAAAAATAAAACTTGTTAGAAATTAAACTGTGCATGTGTTGATTCTTAATCTAACGCCATTTTACCAAAGCAATTAGTATGCATCGTCCAATTTGTGTATTTTTATGAAATCAGGCGCTGGCCTTCATATAGTGTAAGGTCGATATAATTACGAGGATGTGTTATCAATTAATCTAAAACGACTTGCAAACTCGAAATGAAAATAGATTGTGGTGAACTGCACATTAATTAGAAATTACTACGACTCGCTTGCTTAGAATGTGTTTAAATAAATTCTCATAATCGACAGATAGATTTCCTTTCATTTGCCACATCTCTAAACAATGTAATATATTCGTAATCGTCTTTTAGACAAGTTAATCGACCCCTGATATCTACTTTTATAAAATTAAGTAATTCCATACACCAACAAAATCTACATTACGTTTATATTATAATTATCTCTTTTTAAATTATTTTTTCTCACTCCATTTTATAGTCTTTGTGTGTAAGTAAATCACTTCCACGCCTCGTTGTATTAATCAGTTTGCTGTCTCTCTTTCAATACTGTAGCGGAGTAAATTAATTCGGAATAAGCTATTAATTAAAGATAATAATTAACTGTGTGCTGACCCGCTTTTACAATAGTTACTTGGTATATCAGGTTTGTGCTAAAGTAATGTCCGATTTTTGAGAAGAAAGTTTTAGATAGTACTAATGAAATTTAAATTTCTCCTTATAGTTAAGATATGTCACAATATGTTATTTATACCTTTCACTTTCAGATTATAAAATACTTTTTTATGATCTTTCGCAATATTCTCACCCATATTCGTCGCATCTAAAGATGACATTCGACATATCTTAATGTATGAGTTTATTCAAGGTGTCAGTCTAAGTGCAGCAGCTTTGGTCCTTCCAATTATCACTTGTTTCGAGGACTACAGAATTATTTGGACGACCAGACATCAAGACAAGAGGTTGAAAATGAGCGGGATTCCTATTTTGCTTCAAAACCTAAGGACTTTTACAAGCATGGAATTTATAAGCTTCTTGAGAGATGGAATGATATGCTAGAATGCAAAGAAGTGTACATTAACAAATAAATATTTTCATAATCATGTTTTTTTTTGGGGGGGGTAAATAGTCCCTTAAATAGAACACTATATCTGCACCAACCTGGTATTTGTTTTGCTATCAGATGATACTATTCTACATTGAAATCTTATCCCATTGATCTATAGTCGCTATAATTCAATATATTATCTGGTTTGCATATTGATTAACACTGTAGTAAATACAATCGAAACACACGTTAGTTAGTTACGTTCAATTACTTTGTCACCGAAGCAAAGCTTGATCAGGTTTTTATGTAATAAACTTCAGAGTCTTTAATTTGTCGAGGCGAATAAATGGTAAATATAATATAAAATATTAATATAAAATTTATATTAATATAATATAAAATATAATAATATAATATCTAATATAAATAATATAATATATATATATATATATATATATGTAAAAATAATATAAATAATAAAAATTATAATAATAAATATATATATATAATATGTAAAAATAATATAAATATAAAAATTATATAAAATTATAATATAATAATATAATATAATAAATATAAAATATAATATAATACATAATATAAAATATTAATATAATATATATATTAATATAAAATATATATTAATGTACTATAATATAAAATATAATATTATATATAATAATATAATACAGTGTAACCCGGATATAAGAGAGTTGTCGGGACCTGAGAAGAAGTCTCTTATATCCGGGTTTCTCTTATATCCGGGTTTGGTTTATTTTGTTTAGGTAAGTATGGCTCTAATTTTGGTCCAGTGAAAACCTCTCTTATATCCGGGTTTATCTTATATCCGGGTATCTTATATCCGGGTTACACTGTATATTATAAATAATATAAAATATATATAAATACATATATAATATATAAAAAATAATATAAATAATATAGTAATATAATATGAAATTATAATAAAATAATATAATAATAAATACAAAATATAATACAATATATTAGTTTGGTGCAAAAATAATGACGTAATAATGTCGTTTCTTGACGTTATAACGTCAAAAAACGACATTATTACCACATTATTTTTGCACCAACCTAATAATATATAATACCAAATATATATATATATATATGATACAGTGTTAATCAATATGCAAACCAGATAATATATTGAATTATATTAATATAAGATTATAAAATATTAATTTAAAATATAATATAAAATAATAAATGCTAAATATAAACTGAAGAAAAACTATTGCTATTCAAGTATCTGCATTCTTCCTTCTTCAGGATAGTTATTTAGTCTTTTCTCTTTATTATTATTAACTCATCAACCAGTAAGCCAAAATGGACAAAGAAACGATAGCACCTGCAACATGTGAAACGCGAGAATAATCGAAGCATTGAAAAAGAAAAACGCTTAAAACTGTGGCGATTATACATTCTACGCAACTACAGTTACTATCTGCTAATAATATCTAAAGAATTTTGCTCTCAATATTCATCTAAAAAGTCTTGGCATTGACTATCGAAAGACGTTGAACGTTTCGCTCATTTCTTACCCGTTATGGAAAAAATATTTTTGTATGTTCAAATGATAGGGTAGCTATTGAATTTCGAGAAAAAAATATTCTCCGGTGGATTTATACTAATTTTCATTAAAATATTTATCAAAATCTATGTCAATTGAATTTGAGATTCTAAATACAAACAATGTTAAAACAATGTTATTGCATTAAGTAACGTTCGGCCTTTTACCATAGCTATTTTTATACGATGATGTTCACCTTATACAAATGCCAAAAGCCACTCAAGATAGAGATTCACAAGTTAAGCAAGGTGATAATTCCACCAAGACGAAAGGAGCCATTAAAATTGGAAGAGGAGGAGAAGACTTTAGAAAAAAAAAAGGAAAGTCATTACTTTGCAGGAAACAAGGAATAAACCCCTACTCCTGTTCAAAATCGCGGGGAGGCCTGTGAACCGGGTGATATGCAAAAATATTTACACGTTACTATGTACGTAAATAGAAAATAAAAGTTCAGTGTTTTAAACAGAATGGTTAGATGCATAGAGGTGAAGCTTAAAAGAAACCGGAAATTTAACATTAAGAAAGAAAAAAGGGATAATCCTTTACTCCAGTTCAAAATATTGAAGAGGAGTATGTACTGAACGATAGGTAAAGCTATATACTCCTATTGGCCTATCTATTTACTACTTTCTATCCTAGCTGTGTTATCTATTACGCGAAACATATTACGTAGACTATCCGATGCTGCCTGCTTCTTTTATCTTAAGCATGTCTTAATAGTGATAAATCTATGCACTCTTTCCTCATTATGTCACAGAATTTTTAATTATTATGTTATTTTTACTCGTTGTTCACATGTTCTATACATTGTTCTGTTCAGTATGCGTCATTAGACTGACATCTACGGAGCTTTAAGTATCTTCCACTTCCGTGTTCAGTGTTCAAGGATAAATCGTTAATTAAATAGTCATTCTATCCCAGAAGACATCTGTTAGTTTCTTACAATAATGTCGTCTGTCCTAATCGCTTAGTTTCCTGAAGATACTTTGCCTATTTTTATATAGTCTTGAATTTTTCCTTAAGAAATATTCTGGTCTATCACTACACTATCCAGCGAGGTGGCACCATGTCTTGAAAGAATATTGGACCACAAATTCACACCTGTACTCAAGTGGAAGTCGCACATATGTTCAACCGCTGAAGATGCAGGTAAAATAGTCACCTTCTCTACCTGACTTCTCATGCTATCCTCTACCATTATAAGAGTCAGATGAGACCGAAAATGAAATACTGCTGTCATATTTGAGCGGGAGATGTCTAGTCCTCATTTTCTAGTATTAATAGAGTTCAAAAGCGTCTCCGGATACTTTTGGGTGACGAATTCTTTTACACTTTTACCAATTCCCAAGAGCATGTTTCCCTGATCATTACAATCTTAACCTGCTCAAGTAGAGTTATCCGTTATCTTCCCCTCCTGTCCGTATAAACTATCCCTTAACGTAACCCTCTACCTCTAGTGCCCCGGTACCGCGTATTGTACGGGGTGAACTTCACTGCCAAAAAAAATATTTATTTAAATTCCTGCATTTATTTGATGTTGACGTCAAATTTATTTCTGTCTTTGTAAATGACGATCATGGATTCTGCTTTATTACGTTTTAATAGAATATTCGATTTCGGCTTTCTAACTAAACAAAAAAAAAATCATAAAATAAATTCCTTCCCATCGTACGCCAGTTATGCTCTGCCGTTGCCTCAGATAAATAATGGACCACTCCATTTGATTACGGATAAATATGAAAGTATTTTAAAAGGCGCTGCTTTATGGCAAAGAAGTAAAGAAAGCACGCATAAAATAAAAAGTGAAAGAAAGAAAGAAAGATCGAATACAGAAATAAATAAATAAGATAGAAACGACAAAAAGAAAACGTGAGAGAAAATCATAAGTAATAAAAAGAAAGAAAGAAAATAAAGAAGGAGAAAGAAAGAAAGAAAGAAAGAAAGAAAGATAGATAGATAGATAGATAGATAGATAGAAGTGATAATGCTATCAGGTGTCTATTTCTTTATTTGTTTAGCGGCATATCAACTCCTCCTTAATTTTCTTGCGACGATTATTAATTTCTTTTACAAAAATGTATTGCTGGTTATATTTTCGTTTATTTATAATAATAATAATATTATTGCAATAATAATAATAATAATAATAATAAGAAGAAGAAGAAGAAGAAGGATGCAATAATATTTATATTTTTTTACAAAAATATATTGCTTCTATTTTTTTTATTTTTACTACGAAACTATATTGCTGGTATTTTTTTATATAAAAATATATTTTTATACTTTCATAGTTTTTTTCCCTGCAGTTTAGGGGTTAACTATTTACCCATAGCTGGTAACTTAACAGGTATTACCAGCCGGGGTCAGGATGGACCTGAGAACAACAGCAATTGTTGGTTTCACCCTCCTCAAAACCTCACGATCAGAGGCCTTGCTACTGGATGTGGATTATCGTCATACCCAAGACGATCAGGCGTCTGCCTCGGTGAAATGAAAGATCTTGTCAATTATATTTTTTTTCATTTCAACCATCTTACTTTAAATAAAGATTTGCGTTCATAATTATGACTTGAATTAATGAATTAGTTAACGATGCAATAGTGAAATTTCTAGGGGTCATTTGTAGTCATGGAAATCAGCATGAAAGCAGTTCCCCACTAAATTAAAACTTATAACTCAGAAAGAATACAAAATCGGAAATGCGCGAGATTTTCGTCGTTAATGCTAGCAAAGATATATATATATATATATATATATATATATATATATATATATATATATATATATATATATATATATATATATATATATCAATATTGTTAATGTTATTTTCCGTAAATAATTGTGTTTTTGCCGAAACAACGATTGACTTAAGTGTTTTTACACCTCTTCCGATATAAAAGTACTTTCTTCCGTTTTTTTTTTTCAAATATCTTCAGCATTACTTACTTTTTCTGCTTACTTCAAATTGTTTTTGTTATTTCATTTTTTTATTTCCATATGTGTTCGTATTTTCCCTGACATTTTTCTTTCATTCTTCCTTTGAGGCAATTGTATATTAGGGTGGTGCAAAAATAATGACGTAATAATGTCGTTTTTGACGTATTTTTTTAACGTCAAAAAGCGACATTATTACGTCATTATTTTTGCACCAACAAAATATTTCCTTTTTTTATGTCTTTTCTGGCTTGTTATTATTTTTCTTTAAATCTTTATTTTTTTGTGTGTACGACAATCGAGTGAGAAGTTCATAGGTCGAACACGATACTCTCACGGAATGTGATCAAATGGGTTTTATTTTTTAACATAGTAATCCTTCCCGTGTACACACTTTTGCCATAGATGTTGCAGTGATTAGTGAAGAAGCTTTCATCCTGTGGATCAAAATAGGCATAACGAGAAGATATGACATCATCATCATCATCATCATCACTACAATACGGGTTACCAGCCAACTATTTCTTTGATGTTGGGGAACAGATGATAGTCAGGTGGAGTCAAATCAGGAAACTATGGATGAACCCAACACTCATCCTGATTACGAAACCAGCTAGATCTGGCTCCAACAATGTCAGATTTTCCCGTGAGGTGACCAGCTTGGTGCAAAATATTCCCGACTCTCTTACGAGATATGCTTATAGTATTGGCTATTTGATTTATCGTCAATCATTATCTGTCTATATTTCTGATATGAGGTATTATGTACATTATTTACATTATTCGGACTACTGTCCTCATTTTTGTCGCCATATTTATTATAATGTTTCGGCCGTTGTACGCTCCGGTCTTCTTCAGATGGTTGGAATGTCGAACTTAACCCTTTATTTTGCTCAATAGGGCAGACTGTTCTAGTTCCACGTGCCATGTTTAATGGATGTCAGTTATCAGTTATCGCCTGTTAATTTCCCTCTGAAAGTTCTCCACTGCCTTAACCGGGTATTGAACTCACACTCTTTGGGTCCTGTCACTGGATCTAACCAACGCCTTTATCCACTGCGCCATGTGTCAATCATCTATCATCACTGTGTCGTGAAAACGATCAATGTTTATCTCGGTAGTGACAGTTGTGGGACGTTCAGACACTGGGTCATCTTCATGACTCTAAATTTCGCTCATAATTTTCCATCCTAGAAAGAGTCTTTTGTACTGTTGATGAATCTGGAACCTCATCTCCTAATGTAGCAACCATATCTGCATGTCCTTGGAGGATAAACGTTATTTTATGTTGGTACTTCGTAGCACTAAGATGGCCACAGTTTTCCCATTTTCAAGAAAAGTCACTACAGCTTACCACTGAAGTCTTATTTGAACAGTCAGATATCAGTTTCCGTGGTAATAACAATGTTGTTATGACTGAGAAGAGTTAAAATTAATGCATACAACGTTTCACAGCTCTAGCATCACCTCTCCATAGTTAAATACACTTCGAAATTTGCTGTTCCCGTATTTCATTCTATGTATACATTTTTGACAATTAAATTTATTTAGTATGCGATTTACCCCAGAAAATATAAGTGATCTGAATCGCATTTTATGTCCATTACGAACATTTGGAAATAATCTGCGGTGACCCCTATATATATATATATTGGTCCTACCTTAACATATACCAAAGTAGGATTTACACGGTTTGCTACGCCATATAATGTCAGTGTTCATCTTGAATATGAACTCATGGAACAAGGTGCAGTGTCGTCCATCAAATTATGTCAGTGACTGCTGTAGACATGTAAACCTGTGCTTAAGATGGATACATACAAGGCACAAAGATGACAGCAAGTTATATGAATACCCAACCCAGGGTCCCTCTTATCATCTCAAGAAGAATATTAATATAGAAAGAAAATCCATAAAACCACATAACCTTCACGCCGACATTAATTGATGAGGTTCAGAAGTAAATAAACGTACAAAAAATTTTTAACACTATTTACATCGTTCGTACATTTTTCCTCATATTTATCGTCATATTCTCAACGTTTCGACCGCTGTACGCTACAGCATTCTTTAGGTTATATACGATTGAATTTCGAACCAGACCCTTTATTTCGCCTACCTGGGTGGGGATTAGATTGTTCTAGTTCCGAGTGCCATGACTTTTCTACATATCTCAGTTTTAGTAATTGCCCTTTAGTAGCTCAACTCTCCAAGTTTTTGTTCAACTCTGCTGTGGCCAGGTATTGAACGCACAACTATTTGGATCAATTCACTGGATTACTTCAACCAACTCTTTTATCCACTGATCCATGTGTCCTTGCGGACATAAATGGTTTCAGTTCGAAATTCAAAATTATATCATCTGAAAAAGACCGGAGTTTACGACGGCCGAAATTTCGTGAATATGACAATGAAGATGAAGTCTCTAGTCCGAACAACGTAAATATTTAAACTAGCAGCATGGCCCGGCGTTGCCCGTGCTTGATTCAAAAATCGTACGACTCATACAACAATCGCTATCACTTAACTTAAAATATTTTTGCCCTTCCTTGCCTTTAAAGGAGTGCTCTTTGCCGTGCTTATGTTGCTACATGCCTTACTTCTTGCCTATCTCACACCGCGAATTTTTTCGAAGCACTATACTAAACATTAAATCTGTTACGAAAAAAGAACTAAACAAAATGAACACAAAACGATCAGCTTTAAAAAAGGACTCGTAACTGGAAAAACCGAATGAAAAAAGAATGTTAAGAACAAATATTTTTTCACACCCAATATAGTTCTGCGGAATCAGAATCAACGTTAAGTTTAAGCAAGCGAATGAGCCAATTGGATTAAAGTGGCATGCAGATTTAAATTTTTCCCACTTGTGACGAATGCAGCTATTGATTCTTTCTTGCATGGTAGCAAGCTCGTTAACATTCGTGTCAGTCAGCTGTTGGCTCTCACGCTGGCCAATAGAATCTTCCTAACTATTCGTGGCAGCCAGCTATAGGCTCTCACTCTGGACAGTAGAAAATGGCCGCAAACTACATGAAAATTGCCGTAGAAGCATGAAAAATCGATTATTTCCACTATCGATGGGAGTTAGGAAATGCAAAGTCGGTCTTGGCCTTTCCGCTAACTTGGATCAAGTGCATGTAAATCTTTGTGCAAACCCGTCGAAAATTGCGGCCGTGCATTCGTTACACACACACATCCTGCCTTTTATAGATAGAGATAGTTAAAATATGTCATCTAAATATAGACAGATAAGAAATATTTTGTTTACAATTCTTGTTATTGCTTTATACGGGTAATGTTATAATTGTTTCTGATATTATGTAACTTTCATTTAGTGCAATACAACAAATGTGAAAAAAAAGAGTTAGTCTCACGAATCATTCCAGTGTAGTCAGGTTATTCTGAAAATTAGCATTTACAATTTCATTTTTTTTTTTCTAAGGTAGATTTTTTTATTGTTTCTTTTTTTTTTATAACTATTCTCAAAAAGAGATTCTCTGTAATCTGTAGAAAAAAATGCAATTATTTCTGCCACAAAATATAGCTTTATATCCTTTTTTCCCCTGTTGGGAATTTCACGCCACAAAGTTTATTTTTGCTTTATTTCTGATTTTTTTTTTCCCCATTAGATGTCGTCTATATTTAATTATTCTTTTTTTTTTTTGCTATCTTCATTAATTATATTTTTTCTTTGTATCTTTTTTTTTTTGGTTTCACTTTTTTTTTCTTTTTTTGTCATTATTCCTTCTTTTGTGTCCGTCTCCTCCCGCTTTTCCCCATAGTGTCATTCAAATTTTATTCAATTTTCATCAATCTTCATTTCTTTTGTTAAGTCCGTTGATGTTTATTTTCCTTTCGTAACTCTTTTGGACAGTGTTTATTTCCATTAATTACCCGATCAAAAAGCTTTGGCGACTTCTTACATACAATTACTACTGTCCAGTATCCAATTGAACAGAAATAAAATAAAATAAATAAAATTAAGTATAGGAAGTTACTAAATACTATGCTTAGTTAACATATAATGCGTCTTCTGAATTAGTTTTAAAAGCATTAGTCAGAATGTATGAGAGTTTTTGCTGTCTAAAACATAATCATATGCGGCGTTACGTTCTGTTTTCAACCCATAATTTTCTTTCAAATTGTCTTCCATTTTTGACACTTACAGAAATCATCAAGCTGTTATAGAATTTATGTTTATTAAATTGGAAAATGAAGCAAACATTCAGGAGATATTAGCATGTATACAAAGGATGCACTTGATACAAGCAGAGTAAGTAGAGATGTGGTTCAACAGAAGGATGCTTAGGACCGAGTGTGTGAGCAACGATGAGGTTTTAGAGAGGTTGCAAACAAGGAGGAGCCTTATACTTAATACCAGGAAGATGTAGCTGAAGTTTCTGGGACACATAATGAAGAAGGAGGGCCTGGAGAATCTGATACTCACGAGTGGAAAAGAGGGAGAGAGGCACAAGGGAAAACAACGTGTGACATACCTGGCGGATGACAGAACATGGCCAGGGAAGGAAGCAGAGGGAAGGAACTTGTTAAGAGCTGCAAATGATAGAAGGAGAGCCATGATCGCCCAACGTCTTGAAAGGACATGGAACATAAAATGAAGAAAGAATGAAGATGATGGATCAGAAAAATTAAAGCCAATGCCAAAGAGCAATTAGAGATTAATCTTAATGGCATAGACTATAGTGATAGACCAGCTGCTCCTGTAAATCTGGACAGTACTCTCATGATGAGACAGGAGGGACCTATGTTTTAAAATAAACAGAATAAATCTTTATTATACTAGATAGGCAGAAGGAATTTCTATTGTGCCAGAACGGATATTTATTGTATAACTTTGGCTAAGCCGGTGCCGACGTTTTTCATATAATTACTACTGACCAATATTTCTTTGGACAAAACTAAGACATAAAATTTCGCATGATATTTTGCCTTTCTCTCGGTTTTAGTTAAATATTAGGTTCATTCAAAATGTGAAGCCCTTTAAAATAAAACTTTAAAATTATTAGTCAAAATCCCTGTGAGATTATGAGCGCTAAATCATTACAACCCTTTTACAGAAAGTACACCCTTCATAACACTTGTAGAAATTTAAAAAAAAGTGACATAGAAAATCTGTAGAATGGGAACGTACAGCAAATATTCACGGTTGATTAATTTATGTGTATAGAAATGATGGACTTAATTTGTGTAGTGTAAGGTGATGGGTCAGTAGAATTAATGACGATACTCAATAGAAAGTAGACCGTGACCTTAGTGACAGGTACCGTAGCGACAGGTCTTCTGCTATTGTGAATGAGGATAAATCGGCCGAAGATCTCAATGCAGAAGAATCCCTATTGGAAATCTTTGTGAAAGCATTCACCTGAAGCAAACATACTTGAATCTTTTTAATCATTTCTCCCAAAGCAAGATACGTATTCTAAGGGTACGCAGTGTGGTACAGAGAGTAAAAATTGAAAAAAAAAAGAATGGATAAAGGAGGGATTGAAGAAAGGATAAAAGAGGAAAGATGTTCAAAACTATAGAAGATGGCGATTGGCGTTGCGTTTAAATTTTTGAAGACTGCAGTTTTCATATAAGCAAGTAAACGGAAGGGATTTCCACAGTCGGGAAGTGCAATAAAAAGAAACTGGTGGAGTAGAAGCGTCAGTTACATCTATTTCAACAATAGGTGAGTGGGACCTAGATACCAATTTTGTAGCACCCTTAAATTCCCGTACGTTGATGCCCCTGGGAAACCCTGGTTAGAGCAGTTTCTATTAAAATATTTGTAGGAAAGAAAGTGAGACGCCACATCACGTCTTTGAGAAAGCAACTGAAGTCGAGATACCAAGTCTGGATCGATTATATTGCAGATTTATTTTGATTTTGTCAAGAACTTCTAGATAAATAACAGGAGCACCAAACCAGATATGGCAACGGTATTCCTTGCACGGCAGAATGTTTGATTTGTAAACGTGTAAGATGGACTCTGACCAGAAAAACCTTCATGCACGTCACAATGAACAAACTTTCCTTGCAGTAGATACAGCTTTTGATTCAATATAATTGTTCCACTTCAAGTCGGTTGAAAACAGGAGGCCAAGAGATGCTTTCACGGAGACGAGCATCAGGGAAGCTTCTCGAGGGAGGTTAAGTGAGAGTAATTTAGTTTTGGAAGCATTAACATTTACAAGCCATTTTCTGCCCCAGTTAACTACTGACTGCAGAGCAGCGGCTAGGTTGACTTTGTCAATACTAACAGATTTGCTATTGAGAAAGGAGTAAATGGTAGTGTCTTCTGCATAAATGCCTACTTGGAAACTGATATCATCAAGATCAATGATGTAGACCAGGATCATCGTAGAACACAGGATAGAGCTCAGGCAGGGACTCGCGTTCGTATGAAAGGATATGGAAGCGAACGTTATCAGAACGACCTTCATTTTACAATTTGATAGAAATGATTGGATTAAAGCAATCGTCCTGTAATAACGTAGCCTTGAACCTTACGTAGAAAACCAGAATGTCAAACCCTGTTAAATGACTTAGAGCTATCTGGAGACATGGGACAAGTTTCGTCGTTAGTATCAAAAGCTTGATATACGTATATAATATGTCCGACACCTATTAATCGTAATATCCAAACTAATGTATGAAACATTTTCCTAGAATTAATCCGTTAGCATTTTAACCATTCACCAACATTAAAAAATGTTTTTTAATAAAAATACTCTCAACATCAGTTATAGCTACACGAGTAACATCGATAGATCTATATCACTACACACCAACATTATATTAAGTAAACATCTTTCCAACAAAGACAACGTAAATTTTTCAAAAAATAAATGCAATTTCCGAAAAAAACGATCTGCCCATTAAACGGTCAATGTATGACTGATAATATTGTACATCGAGCGTGTATTCCAGTAGCAATGGTAAATTTTATGGTTCTACTGAGAATCTTTGGAAGCTTTGATTCTATCATAAACGCATTACTATGGCTAATTTTAAATACAGAAACAGCACTGCTTTTCTAATTTTTTTCTGGAAAATGTAAGATTCCGGCAACTCTCCTTTAATTAAATGGAGTATAATGGCAGGGACCATTTAATTACACACGGAATAAATGCAATCAGTATTTAGTTGAAAAAATTATTATCTTACAACATTTAATAACCGAAGCATACTAAATAAGAAAAATAAACTGATGGCCACAAGTAAACATCACTAAAGACTAAAACTATAAACTAACATTTCAAAAAGAAATCGGAAAATATATTTTCCGATTTCTTTTTGGATATCTAGGTCTGATGAATTGGATCGTGGTTACGATTCCAATGTAATAAATTATAACCATGGAATATTAGTGTGTGAGCTTTCTATATTATATTCTTGCTCTGTCCTGGACATTGAGTTCTAACTGTATTCCATTCTCCAAGACACAGCCAGAATATATATATATATATATATATATATATATATATATATATATATATATATATATATATATTCAAACATGTTTAATTGAAAAATATAGACATATTTTGTCTATTTCAATAATAACCTTTTTTACATCTCTAATCAGCTTTTTGATATTAATTTAAAATTCATAATGGAAAGCGCCGTAGATTTTTCTTATCGAACTACATTTGATCTCCTCCGGAGTCATCCTCAGGTGCGTATTACAAAGACAAACTTATTGTAAATATGATCGTTGTGATAGTCATTTTATTTATAACACGCATGAACGCGCTCTGTTATAAATATTTAAAATTTTAATTTTATCTGTTGTAGATATGGTTTTGTTTTGTTTTTCGAAACAAGCGTCGCAATGGAAGAGGGCTATCCAAAAATGATTATACAAAGAAAAAATTACATCCCCTTCATGTTCAATTTAACATTAAGAAGCTGATTAGAGAACTAGAGAGGATTATTATGAAAATAGGCATATGCCTCTATTTTGAAATGATACATATTTGAATGAATATACTATATATATATATATATATATATATATATATATATATATATATATATATATATATATATATAATTATTTAATTGCACAATCTGTGCCATAAATAAAACATGTCAGATCTCGTTGACCATTATTAATATGTAGCGAGTTCATTCCAAACTAGACATTTTCTTATTTGCGGCCTTGTGTCAAACTAAACTAACCTTAATAAATAACACTAGAAGCAACACCTGAAATTAATTAATCTCAAAGATGAAAGAGACCACTTTGATGGCCGAATTTACCTTCAATAAATAAAAGTTTCAGTTACAATAAATAAGCCCTCTGGTCATTTACTTGTGATATTCGCTGCTACGTTTATAGCTGCACAAACCCAATTCTATGTTCGGAATTTGTAGGCTAATTTTCCAATTAATCATGCAGGTCGCACCTCGCTTGGAAGCTTCGTACAATACTTGCTTATATATGAGCTTTATATTGTGACAGGCAAATTACAATACGTGGATAACTATTAGGTTGGTGCAAAAATAATTTCGTTTTCTAACATATGTTATCATGTGAGAAAACGAAATTATTTTTGCACCAACCTAATATTATGAGATAGAAATGTCAGAATTCTGTCTTTTTCAAATTATTTTCTAAATTTATACTTATTCATTACCATTTAGTTTGCATTCTTATTCATTTTTATTTCCTGTTAATCTGATAGCTGTAAATAAATATTTGCGTATCAGGAAGAGAAACTTGGCTCGAGATCTATCTATAGAGCTTTCTGTTCCTAATTGATAGATAGATAGATATTAGGTTGGTACAAAAATAATGACATAACAGTGTCGTTTTTTGACGTAACTTCAAAAAACGACATTATTACGTCATTATTTTTGCACCAACCTAATAGATAGCCTTTATTGGAAATTTGAAATTATTAATTTGAACATAATATACATTTCATGATGTAATTATTTATATTTAATACATTTTTCTACTGAACAATATTTCTATATATTTAAACAAATTTTGTTAATTTTAACGCCTCATACATGTCAATTTAATTTCGTATTGTATATTTCCCATTTTCCAATATGTAGCTGTACAACTAAAAGAAGATATTGGTTCTCATCTCATATGTCTACTTCTGTCTCGTTCCCACCACCCTTATGTAGCTCACTTGTACCTTCTCTATAAATATTTCTATGGCAATTGTTTTGATGAAATTTCTTCTATAGTATATTCATTAGGGTTTCATTTTTCATAAATGTGTTACTTTTATCTCCCGCCACCGTTCAAATTGGATACATTGAACTAGTTAAGACATAGAGACTTTGACGTATTACAGTAAGTAAGAATGTTTTGTTTTGGTGTAAGCAATATGGTGGTCTGTTTGGGTCAGTAATCGTGGTTATCTAAGTTTAAGATAAGACAGATAGAAGAACAGTCATCCCCTAATCGCCCCCTTTTGGCCTCGTGCGACATTTTTGTATTTTTCAAAATAAATCTTATTTTTCTCTAAGGTACCTTTGTAAATTTAAGCGCTGCACTAGATTGGCGGCCAGGTTTCAAAATATTACGGTTGAAATGTCTAAGTGCAACCGTAAGTTCTATGCTAATAGTTTCTTCTCTCGCACTTCTCGCCTGTGGATCACTATTCCGGATTCTTGCTTTTCAGTCAACTTTTATCTTCACATAATTAAATGCAATGTCAATCGTCATCTTCTGTTTTCTTAATTCTTCTTCTTTATTGTTCTATTCTTTTATAATATTATAAGATTATTTTTTTCTAATATTATCTCACATTCAGTAACCCCTGACATTTGAGTGGATTTATTGTCTTGCTCGTAGTAAAATGATTAAAAAGAGAAAAAAAAGATATACTCTCCAAATTTCATGATTTTGCCTAGATTATCATAGTGTATTTTCAACTGTATTCATGATTATCTTGAAATAATGAGGTAATAATGTCGTTTTTTGACGTCTTTTTAACGTCAAAAAACGACATTATTACGTCATTATTTTTGCACCAACCTAATAATTGCTGTCGGTGTGGTAGACAAGATTTTGTTAGCCGTATATTGGCACTTCCGGGAAGGTTACAGTTCAAAGTAAAATATGCACGTATTTTTTTTAAGTCATCTAATATGTAAAATGCTTTCACAGAACTTGAGTGCATAGGAAAATACCGTGTCATCCATTTTAAATATAGTGTTATTAATTTATATATACAATTTAAAATTCCGTCTCCTGTTGTGAAAGATAACTTATATGGATTCTTTTGTATAAGAATGGCTTCGAATGTTTTCCGTTTCTTCACTAAGTACTATACACTGTCTTGTCATTATCTACTAATATTTGGTGGATAAGTGAGCGTAACGTAGATGTTAAGAGCGTAGTAAATACCATTGTGATACAAGGTTATAGTTCCAATCGCGACCATTGCAAACTGTGTCGCTCTATTTTTTGTTAGTAACCATTCTATGATGATGACAACTTTAAATTCACGACCACCAAAAAAAAAAAAAAACATAGTCCCCATCAGACCATCTTGCTCCTGTGGCGTTAACGGGTTACGGTAATTACAACATACTAATATTTGTTCGATGTTAATTTTATTTTGATTATTTGCTATAGAATGATCGATATGGACAGGAATTGAACTAAGTGTCGATAAGTTGCAAGTTAACCTACAAGAAATGGTTGTGCTTGTGTAACCAATATAATACAGAATCTCTACTCCAACAAAAAAAAATGATAATTCATAAACAGCATTGTTTCTTTTTTCTTTTTCTTTTTAAATGGGAAGATGTTTTATGTCCTTACTAAATGTAAAATATTTATTAAAAACATTAAATAACACATACTGGTGAATTATGTTTTAACGGCTGTAGTGTTTACAGTAATCACAGAAAGAAATTGCAGAACTTCCTAGATAATATAGTAAAGTAAAACGAAACGACTAATTATTAATTGTAAGGAGACAGACAACAAAAGAAATAACCCAATATCTGAAGTTCGAATTGTCGATGCAAAATCACACAAATTCGATAAATATAATTACCCGGGAAGTTGTCTAACAAAGGCGGCAAAATGTGACACCGAAATTCGAAGGAAAAAGATGTATTCCAAAAGCTAAACAAAATATGAAGCAACAAGAAAATTTCGCTAGAAACAATGAAACGTGTACTGAACTGTTATTCATTATCAGTGACCCTGTATGACAGTGAATGCTGAATAATCTTATCACAGATTAAGAAGAGACTTTACGCAACAGAAATGTGGTTGGCATACTGATGAGACTATCATGGACTGAACATGGCATGTTTCAGAGAAAACAAAAACAAGAAAAAAGGTTTATACTTACAATCAAAAGGAGGCGGTTGAATTTGCTAGGACATATAAAGAGGAAAAAGAGCTTGGAGTATATGATACTCACAGGACATAGTTAAAGCAAGAAGGACGGTGAAAAAAATTACATAACCTACCTACCAAACTTGTTTAAATGAACGACAAACATTACTAAGTTCTACAAAAGATGAGAAGTTGTGGAAAGCCATGAGGTTACACGCTGTGAAGAGACATGATACATGGGAGATCATTTTTTTTTTATTGTTACCGTGCATCTGGTTGCCCCAATAGAAATTAATGATGCATTCATTTTTTCTTATACCAAAACGGTAGCTTGTATTATTTTTCTAAAATTATTTAAATTTAATTTTATTTATTCGTCAACATAGCAGATGTCTGTCTTATGTTCTTCTCCTATCTAATGTGATTCTACAGAAGGATGCTGAGAATATCATGTACCTAACATGTGTGCAACAACGAAGTTTTAGAGAAAATAAAAACAAAAAGGACAGTTATAATTAACAAAAGGAAGAAACATTTTAAGGCAAATAATGAGGAAAGAGGATTTGAAGAATTTAATACTCACAGAGCAGATTGAAAAAGCAAAGAGAAACAGTGAATAACCTAGCGAATTAGACAAAATGGATAAGGGGAAAAAGTCAGGCAAGATAACAAAAAGACAAAATTTATTAAGAGCTACAGAGGAAACGGAAATGTGAAGATCCATGATCGCCAAAGTCCTGAAGTGACAAGGTACATTTGAAGTAGAAGCGAATGTATATGCATATGTATGTTTTAGCATTCAGTTTTACATATAATAATCGACTGAAATGAATTGTTTGATTAATATAAATAATATACAGGCTGGTGTGAAAATCTTGTCAATGACTACCAAAAAGTAATGAGAACAATAGAAGAACTAGTAATACAGTAATACAAAGCACATGTACCGGATTTAGTTCATTCACTTTCATTGATATTGTCATGCATCGAGAAGGTCTGAATGAATACCATCATTTTCATGTAACCATCAGAAATAGAAAATTATATTATCTGTTGGGGGGGGCAAGATTTTGGACCACCCTGTAGATTAACCAATTATTTAGCATTATAAAAATATCTATTTATATTCACGTCCAAGAATTACAAATCAATGTCTCAGTTATGAAGAAAATAATATCGTTTTATGCTGTCTGCTTTCCATAACCCGCTGCTTTGTGGAACCGGTTTCCAAGAGGAAGCCTCCGCAATCACTACAATTCAACTGTTAGGATAACAGTTATCCTCTACACAGAAACACATAAATTGCCTCACACTCTTGTATTCGTCTATGCTTCTTCGACCTTGCACAGCTTAATCATTATTGTAAAAAAAATAAAAGGCTTTTGTCTATTTGTGAAACTATGGGATTATGCCAGGCTCCATCCGTATAAGTGATCATGTATTTCAATTGAGCACTAGTGAGTGATAAGCTAATTCTATAAACAACTGCGCTCTGCGCTAATGCAAAGCTCTTCAGTAAAATGAATGGAGCACTTCGGCTGATTGTCGTGTGTTTACATTCGTAAAAAAAAAGCTAGATTTAGCCGTGTAACTCTGCCAAGTGAAGATAGCTCAGTGGTAGTAGCTCTGACTGACACCAGATCGGCTGGGTTTCGATCCTGGATTCGAGGCATTCGGATGTCTAGGTGCACTGAGGAACTGTGATACAGCGAAAAAGTACTATTTGCGAATGACACACACGCAATATATATATATATATATATATATATATATATATATATATATATGAATCAATCAAGCACACATGTATATATACAGGGTATCCATAAAGTTTGTGTGCACTTTAAAAAAAATTATAACTTTATTTGCTTTTTCGATAGAAATAATCTGTAAAAAATGTTATAATACAGTGTTTCAACAAGATGGAGCTCCTTGTCACTTTACTCTGCGTGTTAGAGAGTTTCTGAATGAGGAATTTCCTAACAGATGGATCGGAAGGGGTGGACCATTTTATTGGCCTCCACGTTCGCCAGATTTGACTCCATTACATGTTTTTATAGGGACATGTGAAAACAATTGTGTATTCAACCAAACCAAGTTCATTAGAAGATGTGAAAGCTAAAATAACTAATGTGATTTCAGGCATAACTGTAAATCAGTTGGCAAATGTTTTCCCTGAACTGCAAAATCCTATTACCCTTTGTATTGCTAATGATCGGGACGTGGAAACTTAAATAAAATTTCAATAATCCTTAAAAAATATAGATTTCCTTCTTTGTAATACTTTTTGTAAATTGTTTCTATCGCAAATACAAAGTTATAAATGTTTAAAGTGTACACGAACTTTATGGACACCCTGTATATATATATATATATATATATATATATATATATATATATATATATATATATGTATGTGTGTGTGTGTGTGTAGCATTGTATGAATATAATAGCATAAAATATACTATATATATATATATATATATATATATAATCGATATGAAGCAATTTATAATACTTTTTTCAGTTTTTATCAGCATATTATCGTAATATTTATAAATCGATTGAGTCCAAGCATACATAAGCCTACTTTCTCTGTGTGTTTGTTTTTATACGCTTTATATACAATGGGCTGATTATAAGTGCGCATTTCATCGCATCTATGTCTATCAATAATAATGTTTCCTCTTCAGCTATGTTCGTTATTTTGCGTCCCTTTATTTGCTTCCATCCTAATAAACATTCCTCAAAGCCGAGAAGATTAACAACAAAATAAACCAAGCAAACCGAATTTTTTTTCTATAGCCAACAGTCCGCCATATTATCTAGTTCAAATCAAATGCAAATCAACATTTTATAAAAAATAAATAAAAAAAGAGAAGAAAAGCATTTTCTTCAATGCATTTTTTGTTTTGTTTTGTTTAGTCTTATCTTCCATCTCACTATCGGACCATTTATCCCTCGGTGTTGGCGATTAGTATTCTTGTCAGCTATTGCGCTAATACTAAAATAAGGCCGTTTTGCATTATCAAAAATATGTCGAAGTAATGATTGCATCTGCAACACAGAAGACAGCAGCGCGACGTAGTAATTTAATAGCATAAATAGTTTAATGAACGCTTATCAACTTGAACATCGTCCAATACTAAAAATATCGTCACAAAATTAATTAAAATAAAATGATTGAACCGTTTAATTAGATGAATGGAATATTCTAATGTACTCAAGGATAGTGTACGAATAATTCGCACTCGCACACACACACACACACACACTCAAAAATACACGCATACACACACACACACACACACACGTGCTATCAATTAAATGACAATTCTCTTATAGGACCTAAGGACCATAGTTTGGACCCGCTTCTACAGGATAAAAAGCAGGAAATAATAATACTAAATTATACTCGATGAATCTCGAGGAATGTAAGGTATTGTAAGGAAAGACAACCTAAATAAGCAAAAGATTAATAGAGATTAAAGAAAAGGACATAAGAAAGAGTGCAGAAAAATAGAAGTAAAAAATCAAATATGTTAGGACTTGAAAAAATGGCATAACGGAAGAAATAAATCCATTTTGTTATCCAAAGAAACTTCAAAAATAAAAAAAGAGTCTCTTTTGATATCGGCAAAAATCAACTCTATAAGGAAAACGCAGGAAAATAACAAATTCAGTTTGCGTGGAAAAATCAAAAGAAGGATACACTTTATACATACATACGAATTGTGTAAGTAAAAAGTAGAATTCTGCTAAAGAAAGTAGGATTCAAAAGTATCAAATAAAGCGAATCAAAATTCAGAACGTATCAAAAATGTTCACTATCGGCCAATGGGTTGTGGAAAACTCTCAGCATTTTGAAGAATGACTTAAAAATTGAATATTCCAAGATTTTTTCAGACATAATTTCCTAGCTTTCGAGCCTGAACCTTTCTCTTATTGAAGTGTTATATAATTTATACAATAAAAATAATATTATTAACGGAATGAACCCATTACATTATAAAGTGTCAGTATATATAAAGACATTTTTATGTTTATACATTCTTTTTATAGATACAAATATTTAAGTAAATGCTCTGTTTATAATAAACAGTATTAAACAATATTTACTGGCCTGAATGTCCGAGAAATTTTCACAGAAAATATTCGTTGTCCGACATGATTCGAACCTGCATCCTATACGGAACCGTCATTTAGCTTGACGTGCCTTTACCGATTTGGCCACAGAGTACGGTGGGGAGGAGAGTCGCTAGAACGTTAACTTTCAGAGCATGACACACGGGTCCGAGTCTTATCATGTTCGCTTCATCTGGAAGGTGGTCGGTGACACTAGCGTGCGGTACCAAGCCTTGTGAGCGAAACTAGGTAGGCAGGACTATTTGGGGGTTTGAGGTCCAGATTGTTGAACACTCCAGATAATATGGTCTATCCCAGAAACTGGAACTAGATTCCTCTCAGCATAGAGTATAAACTACAAGTGGGCCCCTTGTCGGTGTTGAATAAACATAAATCTGCATCAGCAGGCGTCTCAACACTAGACAGGCATACTGGAATACGAGCAACCAGCCTGGTCGTTACATAGATGGGTGACCGCTAAGCTCGGATGTGCTTGTTGGTGTAATGGATAACAGCTTGGAAATGGAACTGTGCCATCCGATTTCTAATTCAAATAAGGTTCGTTATAAGACTGGATACGTTCAGTTAAGGGGCGAAACGCGCCGGTAAAGAAAGGTTTTCCTTTTGTTTTGTCTTTATTCATACATACATACGCGCACACACACACACACACACACACACACATATATATATATATATATATATATATATATATATATATATATATATATATATATATATATATATGAATAAAAATATACGGAAAAACAAACAAAAAATCCTAATATGCAATTATGCTGTTTTAATGTTAATATAATGTGATCGTCGGATGTTTCGATCTAGTCCACATTCTTCAGGATATATTCATAAAACATAATTAACATTAGACTATATTCAATACAACATGAAATGACGATGGACATAAGAGTAAGACTAATCAGATATTATATATTTTTCTTCATACAGTCGGATCTATATCCATATATTCTCTTATATATATATATATATATATATATATATATATATATATATATATATATATAGAACGTTAACAACTTTCAGAGCATGAGACCCGGTTCCGAATCTTATGTTAGTTTAATCTGGAAAGTGGTCAGTGATATATATATATATATATATATATATATATATATATATATATATATATATATATATATTGCATATGGTGTTTCGGGGCTAATAAAAAAGTGTTCCATCTAATATAACAGAGCTAATACCTATATATTAGTAAATAAACATGATATAACCCGGAAAGGGATATGTTTGAACGAAGTAGCTAAGTGATTTTGGCTACTACAACCAAGTAGAATACGGTAGCAGTAATCAACTGGTACGCGTTGTTGTCGCAGGTAAGAAGTGTAGATCAATGGCGTAGTCCAATGGGCGTCGTTATAGACAGCTATCAGACTAAGGCTCTTGACTCTCCTACAAGTCCGTCGGTATTTATGACGGACACCAGCCAATCATATCCCAGTGAGAGGGAACACAGATGCACGCATATTCCATTATATCTATACATATTAACCGTCATCAGTAACACGACTCGGAGTTTCATGCACAACGCTCTCTTCAGGTGCTGAGTATGGACTGATCGTTATGTCATTTAAATTTTAATAAAAATATCTAATTAACGTAATGTTGGCACAGCCCATATTATACGAGAATTACAGTTTGTTTCTCTTTAATTTAAAGTATATTTTGCATAGAGGGTTTTTTTTTTATTCTATAGACAAAAGTTTTAGTTATGAATATTAATTTTATATTAAGTGTAAAGTAAGATTACTAGGCTATTTTGCATTTATTATAAAATTTTAATTAAAGCCTAAAAGAGAGAAAGGTTATAATTTACATCGAAAATTAATCTGGAACAGCATATTTCAACAGATATTTATTTTTATGCCTACATGTAACCATCAATTCATTCCTCTTGTTTAATAAACTTGGCTTATTTAAGTTTATTTTTTTAAAAAATAATTAATTTTCAATAAGGCATACATTGCATCTACCGCCTTTCCCATTAAAAAAAATTGGCTTTTTCTACATTTACGTAATAATGGGTGTATTATTATCATTCTTTAATTTCCAGAAATGCTTGAAGAAAGCAGTTCTGTTCAAGTATCTTGCAATGTCTAAATTAATTCGATGATGAGAGAAACGTAATTTATTTAAAAATTAATGCAACTGCCGAAAAAGTATGATCTGTCCTTAAACAACCAATGCATGACTGGTAATATTGTATACCGAGCTAGCCAAATTTTTTTTGATTCCACTGAGAATTTTTGGAAATTGCATCATCGAATAACTTTAGTCAATGTAAGATACATGAGCAAAACTACTCACTCCAAACATGACCTCAGAGTGACGAAGGCCAGATGCGATGTAAAAACTGGAGAAGAAGGAACGCCATAGCCAACAGTGGTCATTCAGTTTTGTGCCATGCACGCTTAGGCGATCATGTATATTTTCATACATGACTGACGAGGCAGATTTTTCCCACAGTGAGTTGACATTTCATTCTACGGTAGATCAGTTGCCATAGAATCTGGTCTGTTCTGCTATTTTACCCATAGCTGGCGGAGATAAGAAGAGGATTAATACCTTTCCCAAATGTATTAGCACATAAGTGGAAATCGAACTCGGCTCTGATTCCTCAATCCGAGCCGCTTACTTCACTTACAGAAAAAAAAAACAAAAAAAAACACTTGACCTCACCAGCTTCATAGAGAAATTGCTGCAACTTCACTTTTCCCTTCGGGAAATATTACAAGTTAGATTCCCCTTTTATTTTACACTCTGTTGTTGCATATATGTTGTAAGTTATCTGCATGGGACACGCGTATATATGTATATACAATTTTGTGTACAACATATCATTATAAAACTCTCTCTGAGAACAAGGTATTTTTGTCATACCTTTTTCTTGCGTCAATGAAATGCAGTGTTATTATATAAATCATATAATAATTTCCATAATGGGGGAAAATGTAAATAATGGGTGAGAATATGCCATACTTCCGTGACTCTCTCCCATTATAGTTTCATTACAATCTTTTACCGACAATGAATTATATTAAGTTTCATTAATTTGTGTCTCATTTGCGAGTCTTAGAAAATACTTCATTTTAATTATTCATTTCTTTCATTAAACACCTGAGTATCGTTTGAATTGCAAATAGTTTTTTTTTATTTCATTTTACGTTAGCATACGTGAACTATGCGTTTGAGAACGATCTTTTTTGCCTACATTTTTATACTGTCTGGGCCATTACAGATCTGATCGTTTTTGTCCGAAAATGATTCATATTGCTCATGTCGATTAATTAAGTCTATAATACCTTGCATATGCCACATACGACTGCGAATATTACAAGATGCTATTATTATTTCTAGTTGTCGACAAAATGTTGCAAAGATATCTTCACTCGTATCGTATGGCAACGTTGACAATTACTTATATCAGCCTCCAGATAAATTGCTTCCGATCAACAAAAATATAGCCATGTCAAAACTGGGTGGAAACAAACGAATCCAATTAAATTCAGTGGTAATGGTAAGAGTAGTCGTTCATTTATGAGGAAACATTCGGTAATCATTGACCGAGCAGCCAGTAAAACCGTCGGTTGAAATTTAAATTTTTTAGGGAAATGGGTTTCATAATTTTCTCTACCTGTTATCGTTTTTCGTCAGTATTGATGAGGATTTCCTTCCTAAATTTTTGTTCGAAGTAGTGTTGAAAGCCAACATCTTCATTACATAATTATTTTCTCTACGAGTTGTGTTTGCTGACCCTTGTTACTGTTTTTTGAAAGTCTTCAAGTCGGGTGGTTTCATTTATTTGGTACAGATGTTTGTGATTCGATAGCGCCAGTCCATGATGTTCAAAGACGGGTGGTCTTCGCTTGGATGTGCAGGTTTCCCTCGCTCGAAGACATTGATCAGAGAATACGCCTGTATACAGCTGACTGTTTAGATATTTCTAAATGACTATATGGTCATGCATGGCATCTATATGAAAATCTCGATCTGACGTGGTCATTTAAGAACAGGGCGCAGTGGAAAGATAAGAAAGAGATGATTAATTGATTTCAGAAAAAAAAATCAGGTTGCAATAATTACTTTTAACAATGACAGAAAATCCTCATTTTTGAATACAGTGTAAATGAAATGGATATTTCTTATTAAATACGAATGCTATGTATATATATATATATATATATATATATATATATATATATATATATATATATATATATTAAGGTGTACATATATATATACACATATATAATATTATAAATTGATTGATTTAAAATATGTTTTTCGCTACACAGTTCTAACCATGTTTCAAAAATGGAAGCTAAAGGCTTCAAATTTAATTTTGTAATTAAATTAAAGACATTAGTTCCATTTGGAACAACTTATTTTTTAAATTACTGGGTTTTAAAAGCACTGCAAAAATTCATAATAAATTCATAATTCATAATTTCTGTGTATCCTTGGAAACGTGAAGTATGGATTTTTGCAATCAGTTAATTTATAATATTAATGCTCTGTAAATTTACATTGAGCACTAATTTGTAAAAATAAAAGTATCAAATAAGAACACCGGATTATA
This sequence comes from Acanthosepion lycidas, assembly GCA_963932145.1. Classification (NCBI taxonomy): domain Eukaryota; kingdom Metazoa; phylum Mollusca; class Cephalopoda; order Sepiida; family Sepiidae; genus Acanthosepion; species Acanthosepion lycidas. The sequence continues at coordinate 47,904,655 of OZ010579.1, forward strand.
TATCTTACTGTTTTTTCTTTTTATTTATATATAAATATATATATTAAAGTTAGTTTCAAACCCTTTTATTCCGCTTTTAGTTTTAAATTAATATTTCAGACTTCACAAATTAATATCATAGCGTTAATATTCGGGTTTAATGTTATAAAATTTTCCGCCTCAGATAACCTCTGAAACAATGAAATGGATAAATTCTGTATTAGTTTTTCGACTGCTTTGTTCAACCTTTCACAGTTAAATTTCAATTTCTGACATGATCTCAGTCCACAAAGGGGTTGATAAGACAGACGACCTATATATTCGACTGCTGAAATAGCCTATTCCATATATGAGGTGATTTAAGATTTTATTGTTTATTACTCATTTGCTCTGTAATAATAAATACATTGAACTGCTTTTTATCAATCAGTTTTAATATTTTATATTACCTGATCTACTTGGATTATATACCAACGGCTTTGTTTTCTTTATTATTCCTATATATATATATATATATATATGTGTGTGTGTGTGTGTGTGTGTGTTCTCGCGCGCGCACGTGCGTGCGTGCGTGCGTTTGTGTCTTGATAGTTTACAATTTCAACAATTGATTCTTTTTCAATGGACGGCCTGTGTTCAGTGAGATTGTATATAGATACATACATACATACATACATACATACATACATATATATATATATATATATATATATATATATATATATTAGGTTGGTGCAAAAATAATGACGTAATAATGTCGTTTTTGACGTGTATTTAACGTCAAAAAACCGACATTATTACGTCATTATTTTGCACCAACCTAATATATATATATATATATATATATATATATATATATATATATATATATATATATATATGCGCGTATGTTTGTGCATCAAAGGGCGTCGTTCTGACCGACGACTAACTCACCTGTGATAAAACGTACTCATATCGTTAGCAGGTTTGTCGAGCCAGATTGTAGGATTTGTTTTGAGTGTTGAAATAAATAATTCTACGCTCTCAATAACGCTAAGTAAGAAGTTATAAGAGTTTAACCTTTTAAGTTTACTCAAACATTTGACTTTGACTTCGTTGAAGATTTAAAATATAATTTAATAATAAAAAATCTTTTGGTTGTTACACTTAATAACAAAGATTTTGAAGTGTGAGTGTTTTTTTAGTAAAGCGTTAAGGTGTACATTTTTTTTAAATATCGCCCGAAGAGACCGTTAGGTCGAAACCAACATTTCATATTTTAACTGGCCTCCTGATTATTAAAGCCAAAAGCTATAAAAAAAAGTTATTTTTACTATTTATGTTTTTCCCAGGTGTATTGAGCACTTTTCAATACTACTGTTTCTTGCTCTGCAAGTATATATAGATACTTTCCGCTAAAAATGAGCATGCATTATGAGAAAATACGCCAAACTTCAAAATCTTTATTATTAAGCGTAACAACCAAAAGATTATTTTATTATTAAATTATATTTTAAATCTTCAACGACTAAAAATGTAATTTAATAATCAAAAAATCCTTGCTGATGCCTGTAGTTTACGATGCCAGTCTAAGAGAAAGACAAGCCCAATCAGTATGTATCCTTTGCGAAGCACATATTATGCTGCTAATTAATGGATCATAGAGTTTACAATGACTTTTTGATGCTGACTATTGGCGTAGATTGATTTGCAGAACACTACTTAGAAATATAGAGCTAGAAAATCTCCCTGCGACCATTAGTTTTCTCCTTCTTATCTTGAGCCTTTCTTGCGGACGTTTATCAAATATTAACATTTCCATATCAATAGTAACATTAAATATCAGTAATAATATTGGCACTTATTGTCCTCATGATAGTATCGAATATATTTTGCTATTGTACACGGTTTTCTCGTTCGGCTAAACAAGAGTTGTTCATCGTAACAAACTTGTATACATCTTTTATTTTCGCTAATCATAAAACAAATTTCCTATTCATGCACTAAAAGAGGAATCTTTTCAAAGTAGCTAACGAACCCGTCAAATCGATACATTTCGTATTATTGAGTTCGACAGTAGCGCTGAATGGCAGCAAATCACTTTAAATTCTTCATACCAGTGGAACAAATCTTAATGCTTTCAAGTTATTCCTTACACTTTCAAATTTCAGCTGAATACAAAGATTTTACAACTATCATAAAAATGGCTGCAACAGTGGCGCGTTGAATCGCAGACAGAAATATGAGAACACTTAGCTGAACTGATGAACTCACCCAAAATGGATAAAAGAAATAAATATCTGAATATTGCAAATGAATGATTCACTCCTGGAGAAATTTGGATAATAATAATAATAATAATAATAATAATAATAGCCCAGTGGATAAAGACGTTGGTTATATCCAGTGACTAGACCAAAGAGTTGTGAGTTCAGTACAAGGCTACAGCAGTGGTGAACCCAAAACTTAGTGAGTTAAAGGGGAAAAACTGACACATCCTCCGAAAGAAGCATGGAACTAGAACAATCGTCTATTTATTTCATCCACCCTGGTAGATTATTCTAGTTCCACGTGCCATGTCTGTTCGGAACGTTTTAATATCAGTTATCTCGCTTCAACTCAACTCTCCAAGTTTTTGTTCACCTCTGCTGTAGCCTGGTATTGAACTTACAACACTTTGGGTCAATCACTGGATTCAACCGCCGCTTTTATTCACTGAGCCACGTCTCCTTGTGGACAGCCACTGAAACATCGTGAATATGGTAACAAAGATTAGGACAACAGTCCGATCAATGTAAATAGTGTAAGTAATTAAAATACATCATCACAGAAATATAGACAGATATTAAAAGATTCTTCAGAGGATTATATCAAACAGCAATTACAAAAAACTAGAAATGCTACAAACGTCATGAATCTCATGGTTGTATCCTTAAAGAGTTTGCAAACAGACAAATGTGGCACTCGATTGAAGGAACAGCAACACACGCGTAGATGAAAGAAGAAAGGTTTATTGTAAAAGAGAATACACTACGGAAAACAGGGAATCGGTTGGCAGGCTAGTAATTCCCGAAGCAAGGATATCTACGAACCACCCCACGCGGTTAGATGTGGGATAAGACCGAATTTAACGTGGGGTATCCGAGCCCGTAAGCTCGGCAAAATAATTCCCCGTATAAAACAGGGTCAGATAGCTGTTTGCTGAGAAGAGACACTGCCCTTCGTCTGGCATCCTCTCTGCATGGAGGCAGAGAGTTTGACCAAAACAGATGGAGACTAATCTCCAACTAATTAGCGAAGCAAGGTTATTTACCTATCCGCGAGGCAGGATTTGGCACAAGACCTTTTTTAATCTAGGGAAAAAACAAAGCCGGTAGACTCGGGCAAAAATTCCCCATAGACCCCGTAAAATTGGGGTCGGGTAGCTGTCTACCACCGCAGACAAGACATTGCCCTTCGGCAGACCCTCGGCTGGGTTCCTCTCTGTCCGAAGGCAGAGAGTTCGACGAGCACAGCTGGAGATGAATCTCCAACTAATTGCCGAAGCTAGGATATTTGCCAACCGCCCTATGCGGTCAGATGTGGCACAAGGCCTAATGTAACGTTGGGTATCGGACAAAAATTCCCCGTAGACACCGTAAAAAACGGGGTCGGGAAGCTGTCTAACTCCCCAGATGAGATTTTGCCGAAGTGCAGAGTCTAGTCTGAGGAGATATATAGGCGATAGGGAGTGTTGGGCATTCATTACATTCCTCTGCCTAGTACTCTTCCGTCTCACCAGTCTCACCATATATGTTTAATGATAAAATTCTTATCCATAGCTAAGAGAGAAGAAGTAGATTCACACCTTTTTCAAGAGTATTTGCGCTTAGGTGAATATAACGAAGCCAACTTGAATTCGAACTGGGCTCTCTGATTAACAATCCTGAGCTATTTTCCATTACACCACACGCATATCCGAGCTTCCAGCCTCTAGCACATATCAGTAACAGTCAGAGAGCATAAATAGTTCCGGCCATATGAGAAAGCTGAAGATTGTCTGACGATGTTTCTTATGGAAGAGTTCACGATTTGTTCATATATTCTGAAGTTTTTATTTTTCTGGTGACTGGACGCTCACTGCACTGACACATGATTCGGCCAGCCTTGAATGCACTTACCGGGCACTAAACTTCGTTTGATTTAAATAATGCTGACCAGAAAGCAGATCTGCAGTGCTTCACGTAAACCTATGATCCAAGACACATTTATCGGAACTGTCTGCCATCGTAAAGTCCTCAGAATCGTTGCAACACAATGTTACATAAAATCGTTTGTTTGAACCTTAACATACACGAATTACCGTGACTTTAATTCATTAGAATCGTTAATACGTACTTATTTCGTTCTGGAGAATTAAGATGGTAATGCTAATGATAATATTAACCGTTTCCCTATAAGGAAACAGTTGGCATTCATTGACCGAACATCCACTAATGGTTTCGGTTAAAATTTATAAAATATTTATCTCCAACCAATATTTTAGGAAAACAGGTTTCTCAAGTTCAGTAGCTTCCATGTATTAATGGAGGTTTCCTTCTGAATATTCGATTTGAAGTGGTATGATATGTTAACATCATGATTATGCCATTTATTTTCTCTTCGAGTTACATGTGCTATCCATTTTAGTCGTTGCTATTTTTGGTAGTCCACAAGTGATGTGACTTCTGTTATTTGGTACAGTTCTTTGTGATTGTGTAGTCCCAGTCCACAAATTTCAAAATGGTGCCAGATATGGATATTTGTGTAGCGGATGACATTAGTAAGAAGGAATTCAAGAGGAACTCAGAGGAAAAGAAAACTGAAGGTTTTCTAGAAACGACATTGCATTGACAAATTGAGAGAGTCACGAAAGATGAAAGAGAAAGCAGTATTATGGATATGACCGAGAGGCCCTGATTGGAATCGTGCAAAAGTAAAGTTGATAATTGCAGCAAAATACCAAACTCTTGCTACCAAATCATGAAATATCTTATACACAAAACCTCAATCTCTCAAAAAGGCTTTGCGACTCACCGTGTTTGCAAATTGCTAGCTCAAAAATTAAAAAATAATATAAGAGGCACCATAATAAAGTATGCTTTTATGTACATTGGATATTGAGTCGAAAATATGGATACCATATTGCAAAAAACAGGTAGGAACATATATGCAACTGAAGAATTTGAAAAGCCCACAATGATCTAGATAGAATTAAGCCATCTGTCCGGATATTATGTTACAATATAAAATCTACAAGAAATGTCATATTAGTGATGTTGTCATACCAAATGACACAAATATAGCAAACCAGGTCATAGAAAAAATTACGAAATAGTCTGTTGAGTTGGCATGATTGTTCCGAATGCGGGAAGAGAGTGTTAAGGTAATTCCAGTGGTGATTGGTGCATTGAGATCAAGCCCATTAAAACAAGATGAGTATCTTAAAAAGCCAATTTGAAAAACAAACTATTTAATATTTCAAGTTGCGGAGGCTGCATAAAATCTCGTGGCTTGTAGGACATAGTCTGGAGCTGCTGCTCGTATATCCATATTTAGTCTTATAGTCAGGTATTTTTTATTATTATTACGGATCTTTATCACTGACTCCAATCTATTTACCAATTACATATTCTATTGCATATAACGATTCAATTCGACGATAACGCTGCTCTGAATGAATAACACCGGATTATTAAATTTCACAGTTTATGTTTTGTTTTTGGAGTTACCGAAATACCGTTCCTTTGGGCACTGTGTATAATTTGAAGGATGTCTGAGGTCCTTCTTGTGCCTTAAGGTACCCAGTGTATACAAAAAAAACTAAATTGGGTGACAAAATATAATAAATACAGCAACAGTGAGGATAAAATAAAACAGAAATCCCAGTACAGTCTATTCTTAAAACTTGAAATGATTCTGTCAAGAAGGAACAGAAATAGTCGCGCAGTGCATAGCTTAAATGCGAAGAAGAATCGCTTATAGTTGCAGTCCAGAATAAGTACATCAAGATGATATACAGTGTAGGAAAAAGAGACCAACTTCAACAGAATGTAACACAGGAAAAATGACGAGACTGGATATCACATTATGAAAGAATACTGGAGTCATGCAGGAATTAAAATAAAAACAATGCCAGTAAAATACGAACGAAGTCAGACTAAACACAATCCGGATATCTAGAGTTTGACCTTGATATATAACGTCACGCAACCTTGCCTACAATACTGACAGAACACAGTTCATGACAGACAGAGAAAGTACTTGAATAAAACAACATATGAACTTTCGACAATTTACTCATATTTTTGATTGTAATATATAGCATCATATTTAAGTAACGGAAAATTATAATAAAAAAATAGGCCGACCTATTCGGTTAGGCCGTATATATATATATATATATATATTAGGTTGGTGCAAAATAATGACGTAATAATGTCGTTTTTTTACGTTAAAAATACGTCAAAAAACGACATTATTATGTCATTATTTTTGCACCAACTTAATATATATATATATATATATATATATATATATATATATATATATATATATATAGGAAGCAGCAGCAAAATTGTCCAAATCGTGTGAAATCAAAATTGTACAATTGTTAGATTAACCTGTAAACCGTTATATCTTAGAATGAAACTACAGGACTCTTGAACAAGAAGAATATATTTATCTCAAATTTGAAATTATGAAGCTTCTTCCTGTTGTGACCTACTGATGCAGTTTCTTCTCTACTCGTCGCTCTTTTTCAAAGTTAATCACCGCTCTCTTGATTGTTCTTGAAGAGACTTTGAAGGTGGAAGCCAGGGTATGAATGATGGTACCATTACTGAAGGATAGATGATCTTTTTCTTTTGACTATTGCTCATTTGAAACAAGACGATTTTAACCAGTTCCCTTTCTAGGTGATTAGTTTTGTTTTGTTTTTTCTGTTATTCATATGAGAAAATGATGTAAAGATAGCTAAACGTCTTATCTGGAAACCTGGAAAAAACTCAATTAGTTTAGTGTTTTTTTAGACATTAAACATTTTGCGGGATAGACAATTCCCCCACGCTGTTACACGATTTGGACAAATTTGCTTTTATACCCGATATGCATATATATATATATATATATATATATATATATATATATAGATAGATAGATAGATAGATAGGGTGCATCAAAAATATATTATAATCTCTGGGGTGTGTTCCTGACAACAAAACAAGGTAAAATATCCATACAAATATATGTCCAAAATACATCGTTTTGTCCCAACACAAAAACACATAACAAATGTTCAAAATGTCCTCCGCTTGCTTCTATAGACGCATGCACCAGGCGGATCATTGACTGGCGGACAATTTCAAATATTCCCACACGGTGTCAAATGGTTTCGCAGTCCCCCATGACACGTTGGTGAAGCCTATCTGCATTATTAATGTCGGCTGCATAAACCAATTGTTTTGCGTGGCCCACAGATAAAAAAAATACAAAGAATTGAGGTCTGGGAAATGTGCAGGCCATGGAGTCAGTCCTCCACTACCTGTCTATCTTTTATGGTAGATATCAGCCAGTACATCGCGAAAATGTTGACTAAAATGTGCTGGTGCCACATCATGCATGAACGATATCGTCTCCGTATTAGCAGGTGTACATCCTCTAGAGTTCGGAAATGTGTTCGAAATAAAGTCCTTGTAGACAGAAGACGTGCTGTGGAACATACGGGGCTACCACACAGTCACCTACAATTCCAGCCTACGCATTAATTGTAAATTGGTGCTGGAGTCTAGCCCCCCTATTGTACTATGGAGATTCCGATCGTCCACAAATGTAATTTTGCTAATCCATCTCTTCCAAATGTTGCCTTATCCATAAACTGGACTGAAGATACGAACAACGGATCCGCAGTTTGTGCAATAAATCATCGGCAATCAGAATGGGAAAGACGCTGCACACGTTGAAAATGATACGGATACAGGAGCTCCTCTTGAAGTACCCTCCAGATTTGAGATGTGCAACATGCTAAGTCCGCTTGATGTGTGCCAATACCTGTGTCGTCTCTAACAGCCTCTAGAATGATGTACGAGCGACTGTTGGTCTTCCTCGATCCATAGTTTGTGACGCCACGGATCCTCTCTCAGCAACGCAACGGTAAATAGCACCAAAAGTTGGATGATTTGGCGGCCTTCAGTCCAAAAACGCAGTCCGATTTCAGTCGTGCAGCCTCGCGTCCATTACCATTCGTGTGTAAAAATCATATTTGCCTGCTCACGATATGAATATCCTGCCATTGTTAAACGGAACACTTCGCACCTAAATCACTACTACACACGTTAAACGTTGAAAACAGACTACCCATAAATGTACCCGAATGAGAAATATAACCTAGTCTACGTGGCAATATAGCGCCCTCTACCGTAAACTTTCTCTAATCTTAATAACTCAAACACGAGGATTTACGGACATATGTTTATATGTTGCGAGGTAGCTGCCCACAAAGAATGTAAAATTATTTTCGATACACCCTGTATGTATAAATATAAAATAGATGCATGAAGTTTGTGTCCAAGAATGAAAGAGGTTGCCGAATCTCCACTAAAATAATTGTGTCATCTAAGGGAGGTAACTTTATATGATTGCAATTTTTTTTAATTACGATTTAAGTGTTTTATTACACTGTTGTTATAAGCATTTTAAAACATTGTTGCTATTCTCATAATTAACTTTATTAGTGTTGGTTGTATTTTTCTTGTATAAAGGACTTCAAGAATTTGACTATTTTATTTTCATAGTAGAGTATAGTTGTATTGCCAATTGATAATCATTTCTATTGCAAATGTTGCCAGCAATATTACTTTAAATTTTGGGTCATGGAACCTGAATTTGATCTGTATAGTGTTAGTCTCCTCGATAAGATTCTTGTCGGGAAACCATCAAATATATTTACTTTTTAGTCAGAGGTATAATCTCCCAAAGGACATTTAAATTGATATATAATGTTGGTCTTTTGCAGAACATTAGGTAACGAAGAATCGTTTTTCTTCATGATATAGTTGGCTGTATTAAATTTAGCGACTAAATTTTATAACGGAGCGGTGCTTATAATAATAACAGCGCGCGTTTCATGCGCATTTACAAAATTATAACAACTATCAATTACATTAATTTTTTTTATATTGGCAGTTCACTCATGAAGATGATCCTGGATGAGATTGAAAGTACCTGGTGAAAATAAAAGAAATAAAAAAAAACTACGACGCCTTCTATAATGAATTTAATAACAACATTAAGAAATTGATCCGTGAGTTTGCGGGGATTAAAATAAAATAAATAAACAAAATATGTCGATATATATGTAATAGACTATGATGAAAGTGATCGAACCAACATATTGACGCTTTTTACTACCAAGATTGTAATTGAAAAATGCATATAAGAAAATACAAAGAAATTTGAATAATTATTTTTAAAGAAATTTCCGTAGAAACCAAGCATTGTCACATTTGCGAATGAGAAATGAGGATTTATTGATTGGATTGATGTGTTTTTTACGGGTTTTTATTATTGTAGGTTATTTGAAGCTGAAACATTTTATTTTTTTAAGATTAGTTCTTTTTTTTCTTTTTTTGCCAGTGAATATTGCATAAATAATTCTTTGAGATTATCAATTTTTCCCAACACAATCCTATCACTGAACATATAGCTGGTTAGAGGAAATGGATTCATAGCTTTCCTGAGATTATTTACGTGTCAGGAAACGTAACGAATCCGACTGGAATTTGAAATCGGCTCTATCGATTTCTCATTCCGGGCCTCCATGAGGAAATTGGGAAAAATAATACATAAACTGTGAAATTTAATAATCTGATGTTATTTGTTCAGACCAGCGTCATCATCGAATTGAATCATTATATGTGAGGGAAAATGTAATTGTTAAATAGATTGAAGCCAATAAAAAAAGTTTCGTAATTTATAAAAAAAAAACAAAAACTGATTAGACTATAAAACTAAATATGGATATGCAATCAGCAGCTCCAGACTATGTTCTACAAGCCACAACATTTTATGCAGTCTCAACTTAAAATAATAATTAGTTTGTTTTTCAAATTAGCTGTTAAGTAATTGCTTTTTGTATGAAGATTTTTTAACGTTTACAGTTTTTTTTTATTATATACAACAATTTTTTGCATTCTTCTACGGAACAACGGCCTAGTGGACAAAAGAGTTATCTTGTGAATTAATGACATGGATGAATGAGAGTTCAATCCCTGAGTTTGACAGTGTGTCCTTGCACTCAATGGAAACGGACAAACAATGAACAGTATTAAATAAAAAAAAATACTCATAGTGAATTTAGTCGAGGTCGAGCAAACGGAAACGTGAGAAGCAGTACTAAATAAAAATAAAAAAGTTTAAATTTGGTGATATCGTGTTCGTGTCGAGCAAACGAAAATTTAGTGATATAGTGTTTGGGTTCGGGCTCTCTCAGGCGTGTATCAATCTGAGTAACCTACAGGGAATTCTGAATAGAACACTTTATTTAATCTACAGGGTAGACTGTTCTCGTTCCACTGCTCATGTTTAAGGATATTGTCTAATTTTTATTTTTATCTAGTCCTGTTTCGCCTGGTTCTGTATGCCGACACAGGGATTGAACTCACTACCAATCACTATGCTGTAATGAATCTACAGACGAACCCTTGTGATAACAAGATGAGGACAATAGTCCGAATATAAATACTGTAAATAATGCTAATACCTCACCCCAGAAATTCAGACAAAAAATATATATTTAGACGTTGATACTTTCTTGATTTTCGAATTTACAATTCGTAGCTTGCATCTGAATAGAAAAATCATTTAATGAAATATCCATTTATTTAAATCCTACTCCTTTATTTCTAAAGCTGTTTTTTGCCCGCGAAAATAAGTAATATGTACCATGTAGCCCTCACTGTGAATGATTTGAAGACCCTCTGTCTAATGTAACAAATGGAAAAATACATTGAGAAGAAGAAAACAAAAGGAGCAAAATTTATAAAGTCACATACGCGTGATACATCTATGAATTACCAAATGCTAGAAAGATGATTGCTAGGGAGGCAATATATCAAAAGCGATACTGACACTGATTTTTGCAATATACGCAAAATAGAATCTTCCAGAATAACCAAAGCAAATTCTATAAATCGTTAAATAGAGAAACAATAGAGAAAACATAAGAGTTTTATGCAACTGAAATAAATCTCTTTGTAGGCGAGGGAATCCAGAAACGAACAACACGGAAAAGTGCTGTGATTGACCAGTGTGAAAAATATAATGCGAAAGATTGAAGGCGAGCAGTAGACTGAAATAAACGCACAGATCGTCAGAAGTGTAAGGATAATGGCAAACTGGAAGGCGCCAGGTTTTGATAGCACAGATAGATTCTGGTTCAAGAGATTCAGAGCTATACATAAAAGACTAAACCAATAAGTGCTCAAATTCCTTATGGAAGCATGAATCTCGGTATGGGTGGACGTCGGAAGTAAAAACTACTCTGCTCCCAGAAATTGTTCGAAAGAACAATCATGCGTTTACTTCTAATATAAGAAACTCTAACAGGCAAAAGTCACAGAAAAAGTTACTACTTGATAAAAGCCTAAGAAAGCTGAATGAGAGAAGTTACCAAAAACCGAACACAGAAATAAATATTTATTCCTCAATCAAATTCTCCCTGAAGTTGCAAAAGTGACTGACCTAACTTTGCTATTGGTAGATTAAATAAACCCCACATTATCCTAGTTCTTTCTGTTCTCACATACCGACAGATATTAAAAATTTTTATTAGAAATATATAATAATATGAGTCAAGTGGGGGTCTTGTTAAATTTAAAAACAGTGGGACCTGTTGCCCAACACGATATGGGACATTTTACTTTCAACCAATTACTATCATTAATTGGAGTCAACTTCAAAATACAAGAGCAAGAGGCTCAGACTGAGAGAAAGGGACGGAAGGAAGATGAATTACTTTTTTAGACAAAAATGACAAGACAACTAAATCTGTTGCATTAAAACTGATCTTCGCATGCAAACCAAAACAAAAGAAACGAAGCGGTGCACGCAGAAAGCCAGACAACGGCCGCTTATCTGCGCAGCTTCCCACTCACTTTCGCCTCAACCCCACTTCGCTCGTCTATAATAATAAGTTACTACCTAGGAATAAAATCTTGTTTACTGCTACAAATTGTTTTTCTCTTCATTCGCGGGTAACGATCCGGCCGAAGTGTAATTTTTAAGCCACAAGCGTTTGACTTGAAGTAGATGCACCCTGTTAACGAACCTGTTGTCTGGTTTGAGCTGAAACTCAGAAAAATGCTAAAGTCAATTTCAGAAAATGTATCTAGACTCACGTTTAATTTAAAAAGAAAGAAGAACCTTTCAAGGAAATTGCTCAATACCATTCCTCAATAGTTATGGTGATATTAGATGTTTCCTTATAAGGAAACAGTCGAAATTCATTGGCTGAACATCTCGTGCTACCGTCCGTTGAAATTTATGAAATCTTTCTCTTAAAACGATTCTTAATGAAAATTGATTGCTTATGTCCAATAGCTGCTATCGCTCTTTCCAGTTATTATGGAGGTTTCTTTTCTAACCCTTTATTTGATTATATCATTAATTTTGTTTTAGAATTAAAGGTGATATCCATTTCAGTTGTTGCTGCTGTTTAAAGACCTCAACTGATTTTTTCGGTTATCTTTTCGGTTCTTTGCTTCCAATTCTGTAGTGACAGCTCACATTTATCGAAGAAAGATATCCTTCGCCAAAAATCACGGCTTTCACTCACAGAGAACCATTTCTAACCATTGATCTGAGTAGATGGTTGTATACAGGTGACAACTGCTTTCACAGATCAATGGTTAAAATAGTTTTTGACAAGTGAAGCCTTTGTGTAACCGTTCAATTCTGTCAAAATTATAATTGAAAATATAGATTTTTATCACAAGAAAACTGTATACAGGGCTCGCAAACAGACACTAGGTATTTTCGGAAACATGCTATATGTACAAATTTTGTTTCATAATTAGTCGATCTTTGTCCCCACTCCAAGCATTTGTCAAGTTATGATCGTTGGAATTTAGTCAGAATTCGAACATGTTTAATCATGTGTTTTTGATGATGACTTCTGGATTTTTTCTCTCTCTTTCTGTCCGAAAAGCCACTGGAATCTTGTTGAAATTTCATATTAAGTGGTACATAGGTCTAACTTGAAAATCTCTTTTCTAAACGGATTACAACAAGAGTAATCGGAGGCCCTACAACACAAAGGGCAATCAGATTAAAACACATTTTGACAAAATTTGCCTGCATGTTTGTCTCCACCTCTCTATCCTCGATTAATATTAACAAAAAGGCCCGGTTAATTTTTTTCTCCTGTTTTGTGTAATTTACCAACTATAAATACAATTTGAATAGGCGAAATGTAAGAATTTTGTTCCCGCGAATATAACTAGAACTTTCTCAGTTCTCTTCGTATGTTACATTCAGGTTTATCTGCTTTTGGACCTCAATACCAGAATTCGACCTCTGTCCCTATGATTGTGGGAATGTTGAATCTATTTTTGTCACCGTAAATCCCTAAAAGACGTTTAAATGGGAACTGTTGTTAAAAAAGTTTGTATAGTTCCAAGGGGCAGACACATTGAACGGATGTAGTGAGAGAATGTCATGGACGAATCTTGAGTAAGTTGATTTTGTTAAGTTTCAAGGGGAAGAATATCGAGCTCACTCGTGTATCAAAACTAGATACTCAGAAACACTCAAAGGTATTACAATAAAAAAGAAGAAAAAAAGGAGAAGAAGTAGAAGAAGTAGAAATAGATGATGATGATAATGATGATGATGAAGAAGAAGAAGAAGAAGTAGAAGAAAAAGTAGAAGAAGAAGAAGAAGAAAAAGTAGAAGTAGAAGTAGAAGAAGAAGAAGGAAAAGTAGAAGTAGAAGAAATAGAAGTAAATGATGATGATGATGATGAAGAAGAAGAAGAAGAAGAAGAAAAGTAGAAGTAGAAGAAGTAGAAGTAGATGATGATGATGATGAAGAAGAAGAAAAAGTAGAAGTAGAAGTAGACGTAGATGATGATGATGATGAAGAAGAAAAAGTAGAAGTAGAATTAGATGATGATGATGATGATGAAGAAGAAGAAGAAGAAAAGGAAGAAGAAGAAAAAAAAGAAGAAGAAAAAGTAGAAGAAGAAGCAGAAGTAGAAGTAGATGATGATGATGATGATGATGATGATGATGAAAAAGAAGAAAAAAAGTTGAAGAAGAAGTAGAAGCCAGAAGTAGATGATGATGATGAAGAAGAAGAAGAAGAAGAAGAAAAAAAAGTAGGAGAAGAAGTAGACGCAGAAGTAGATGATGATGATGATGAAGAAGAAGAAAAAAAGTAGAAGAAGAAGTAGAAGTAGATGATGATGATGATGATGATGAAGAAAAGAAGAAGAAGAATATTATTCTGAAGTTGTAAGTACATAAGTACGGCGGTCGTCGTACCATCATAGAATTTTGACTTCAAGATAGAGCAATACTCTCGCCTCCAAAATTAAACAATTACTCGATGCAATCAAGAATCTGGAGTGGATAAAGAAGATGGATAATTTAATGAAAAGCAGGAAATTTTGAAACAATTAACATCTTTGTTTAATACCTGCTATGCCACCACTCACTTAAAGAAATGCTTGGAAACTTGGGACTTATTCCAGAGAAATGAATGGAACCAGGGTAAAATCAATATCATATTTAAGTAAAAGCGAAAACCCTTTTTAAATGATCTCTATCCCTATTGTTTTGGGAATATTGAATCCATTTTTGACATTTTAGAATTTCAGCAACTGGCACGTTGCTGAAACTCTAAAGAACAGAATGGCCGACAGGGAAGTAAAATTAACAGCAGAAAAAAATAATCTCGCTCAATACTCAAGTTCGTTATATTTTTCTCATTCACCTTGATGTCACTTCTTTGAATCATGGGAAACTTTAATGGAGTGTATCAATTTATTAAATAACAAGAAAAATTCAAACACATAATTAGCAAGGATAACGAAACAACGACTAAGAATTTCACAAGATGAAATTGGAGATTTTAGAAACAAAAGTACTGAACTGTTATACAATATGAAATCTTTTTATATGTTGGTGAATGCGGGCAAATGAAGAGAAGGCTAGAGTTAATAGAAATACGTTTTCCAACAAGGATACCATGGATGGAGAGTGTAAAAAATGTGAATGTTTTAAGGTAAATTAAAACAGAAAGATCACTTAGAATCGGAAAGCCAACAATTTCCCAAAAGAAAATTCCGTAAATGACTGACAGATCAGGGAAAGTGGGGATAGTAAAAAGCCAAATCTTAAGATCTATGAAAGATAGGAAATTGTAGAGAGCCATGATCACCCACTTCCTAAGAGAACATTTTACGTAAAGAAAATGATTGAGCGTTTCATTCGTTTCTACGGTTTATCAATACTTTGCAGGATATTTAACGCCAGAAAATATTTGTAGATTGTAAGTAATTTTCTTTTTTTGGAGATAATAATGATTTAGTGATAGAAGTCTTAATAATTAACCCATAGCTGGGAAGAAAAAAAGTGTATTACTACCATCTCCAAGGGTATTTGCTCGTAAGTGAAGTTGACGAACCCAACTTGAATTGTAAATCGGCTCTTTGATGAACAATTCCGAGCCATTATCAATTAATCCAAACGCAAATCCAAGCTTACTGCATCTGGTATTAATAATCCATCACCTATCTAGGTACTGGCCAGGCTCGATATTTCAACGTGATATGACCATATGTTTTACGTAAAAGAAAATGCCACTGGTTTTAATGTAAAAAACTTTTCTTTTTTTTTTTTTACAGTGTGATTCACTATGATCAAGGCCCATGGACCACTCGATGTAGAGGTTTACTTTAAGAGGCAGTTGATACGTATAGAAAAAGATAACTGTTAACCTAGATTTGAACAGGTTAAGATTGTGGTGATCGAGAAAGCATCCTCATGGCAGTCAGTTTCACGGGGCAGTGGTTCACCGTAATAAGCTGTTCGAGTGGAACTTACTTCTTACCAATGGATTATGTAGGGAATGTAAGTGATTTGCTAAAATATAGTCGGCATGGTGGATCCTGGTCGTGAAGGCTCTAACTGGCGGGACCAATGAATGCAGTTGTTTCAAGTACTTTCCATGGAAGTAGCGATAGAGCTGCGTGAGCCTTGCCACGTCCCGCCTGTGAGAGAGGGTTAAAAAGGTGAAGAATAGTTTGTCATCTACAAGGACTACAAAACCCTTTTGGACTGTATCGAGACTGAAAAGTAAGGACTGGGCAGCCCCCGCTCAGATATTAAAACAGTACTCTATTTTAAGCGGGTCTCTTTCTTGTAAAAGTTGAGGATAACACGTAGCGTCAGGTACTTAATGAAGCTGTACAAGGAACCAACCATTTTCCCTTCACCTTTAGCTATGGATCGTATATGCAAGTTCCACTTGAGGTCTGAGGTGAGTTTATGGCCTAATATTATTTCAAGGCACGGAGCCTCCCCAATGAGGAATCCTTCAACTGTGACTGGTAGTATTTTGGGTCCGATCGGCGATGATGTAATTATTAGGTTGGTGCAAAAATAATTTCGTTTTCTGACATATGTTACTATGTGAGAAAACGAAATTATTTTTGCACCAACCTAATAGTTTGTTTTTCGACGTATTGTATGTATCCAGCCAGTTTTACCCACCACTGAGAAATTACTGCAAGATCGAATGATATTAGATATCAGATTCTAATCCCTGATCCTCAAGGGATTTTGAGTTTCTACCGTATATTGCTGTACTATTGGCATAGATATTCACACATGATGTGAGTATGTTCTCGGCAGATCTTTTATGGAAACTACATTGAGGATTGGTCTGAGGAGTTTGACGAAACGCTTAATTTTCTTTACATTGCTTAAAGTTTCCCATATTGGATTTTCTGTCTCATTTGAAAGAAAACAGTAATCTGTGAAAAGTCACGTGAGTATGGGGGTTTTATGGAAGATCAAATCAGCCAACTTCAAAATTGTTTCATGTTTCATTCTTACTCAATGTTGTCTTGCGCTGTCATAGATGTGAATAGCGTTTTACGTTTTATCTATTATCTACCCTTCGACTGCCATACACTATCTCGAACCCTGAACTTTCGTCTATCCTGTTGAATTGGTCTTCTCTCAAGGAAGCTTCTTGGATTGAAGGTCTAATCGAAATCAAGCTCTCCCCAACCCTGAAGCTGAACTCATATATCCGATCTATTGCTAAAGATGTTGGTTCATTGTACCACTCGAGTAAATATCTGATTATACTTTATCGGTACAAGAGCCAAATCAGACAAACTTGACTATTGCTACCATATCTGGGCTGGAGGCTCTCATTTCTCATTTGTTAAACACGGTAAAGACGATTGAAAAAATGCCCCTGTGCCACTCCTGTAAGCACCTGAACCTCTTTTATTTCCTGTCTTTTTTCTTTCCTACAACACCTATCCCACAGACAAAATTTTACGAACATCTCGCTCTACTATTGGTATTTCAATGTCATGTCTTTTGACGAGCTACAAACCTTACTCCCACTATCTCTGTCCTTTATGACACGTACACAATGGTGACTTGTCCTCAATGTTTAGGTATTCAAATACTATTATGCTACAGCTTCTCCCCCAAATCTACAACTCTGAACAGACTCCTGACAGGATGTTTTCCCAATTACGACAATCATGACTTCCTTAAATATTAGATAAACGTTTATCTTGCTTAACGCCATGAATTTGTTTTTTCGCTCACGCTTACACAGCACAACACATTAACCCTCCACTTTGTGTGCCTTTCGGGACATTTATTTATGTGAAATAATTATATTAAAAAAAGGACAAATTTATTCATATATGTCAGATTTGATTATTACTTAGGGAGATACGCTCGCCATTGAGACTGGCTTTCAAATTCGGAAATCACTTATGACTCAGCGACGAATATTTTCACGTAAAAGAAGTACACAACGGCTTCACTTTTCTATATTCGAAAAGACATTGTCATTATTTCGGACTAAGACCTATAGACATACATTTCTGGGGTTGACTGCGGAAAGCGAAACCGTGGAAAAGTGGAAGGGGTGTACTTCAACAAAACCCCGAGAAGAAGAACTGATTTTTGGCAATTATCCTTTCCATTTTCCCTAGTCATAACTCCAATATTTCATAGACAGAGTTGATGAAGCGAAACGGGTTCGTCCGTTTCAAAAGAAAGAGAGAGAGAGAGAGCTGGGGAGATAACTCCCCAAAGAAAAAGATAACTGAATTATGGCCAACACGTCTAAGATACAGCAGTGACTGTCATTATGGGTTCCTCCATAAAAATTTAGGTCGTAAACGGAAATAAAAGGTCAGACATTGTCCAATAACATATCTGGTAACCAATATATATATATATATATATATATATATATATATATATATATATATACATATATATATATATATATATAATGCATCTTTCTAATAAGATTTGAAGAAACCATTCTTCAATGAACAGATTTACGGTAAAAGTCTTCTTTATTATGCGAAGAAGCCTTCCATGCTCGAACACGTGTACAGTGACCCGCACAGAGACGCTCATAAATGTACAAATTCAAATCGCTGATAAAATCACGAAAACGCATAACAAAACAATAGCAAAATAAATGGGTGGGGCCCAAATCGTTAAAATGCTCAACGGAAAGGTTATAGACTACACATCTAAATCACTTGTTATAAATGATATTTCGATCGCTGTCTCCAGAAGAGTCAAAGAACAACATCTCTTAATTCAAGAGTACGTCAGGAGTCAAGAAATAACGTAATAATAATAATAATAATAATAATAATAACTGACCAAATACAAGGATCTGGAGATTAAGAATAACAGAATACGGAGAATGAAGACTGTACCAATAGTAATCGGACCTCTGCGCCTCGTGAGAAAAAAAATGGACAATTTTACTAACAGTGTCCGCGACAACATCACCATACAAGTTGTCCAGAAGATTGCCATACATGGAACATCACATATACTAAGAAAAGCGCTATCAATTAAATGACAATTCTCCTGTAGTGCCTAAGCACCATAGTTTGGAGCCGGCTCTACAGGATACAAATCTGAAAACATAACATGCGCAAATAATAGTAATGATAACAGTATTAATAATAATCTTTTCCGTAAATGTTGCATATTCCCCAGTGCAGATGTTGGCCCACTGTATCACAATATAAAACTCGGTCGTATCTACACTGGAAAATATGTAATCGGAAGGAGATTGCAAAAAACTCATATGAACCTCACCCAGACCCGGTTACAGAGATAGGACCTGTTACAATTTTATGCTATTTTACAATGCACACAAACAGAAGAATCAAAGCTGATCGCGCAGCCAGTGTAATAAAAAACAACGAAAACAAAATGTGCTTTCTTATTGACATGACAGTCTCTGCAGATTGTAATGTATCTCTGAAGCTCTTCAAAAACTATCAAAATACACCGATCTTGAAATGTAAATGTAAACAAATGTACCACATGAGGATATCAATAAATCCATTTGTAGTTGGAGCCCTAAGATTGACTGGTAAAAGTTTGATAGACTCGTCGAATGGATAACAGGTACGCCATGCCTTAAAGAAATACACATAAGTTATTATAGGTTAATATTAATATAGACGTTTTGGAACATTTTTATTTTCATAGTCACGTTTCGATCGCTGTAACCTCTGATATTTACGGCGTGCTTGTCGTCCAGGGTAACTTTCAAAACGAAGTATTTTATTAATAGACGTGGGTAGATTAGGGAGGAAGTATCGAGAATAATCATCACGTGTATAGAATAAAATTATAGCTATAATAATTAAGATGTAAATAACAAAATGTACAAAAGTAATTATTTTTCATGTTAATATACAACAAATCTCTCTCTTACTATATATATATATATATATATATATATATATATATATATATATATATAAAATTATTTATTTAAAAATATGACTGATGCTCTACTTTTGTAGCGAGCACTATTTTTTAAAAATAATAACAAAAATACTAAAGAACTTTGGATTATTTACCTAACGAGTTCTTTCCTCACACACACACACACACACACACACACACACACACATATATATATATATATATATATATATATATATATATATATATATATATATATTTAATGAAAAACTTACCACTTTAAAGTACCATTACAATAATTTATTTCACCAAAATCCTTTAAAGGACTCCGGATCATCAGGTAACACTTCCAACATCGAAATGAAAGGAAAAATGAGAATAAGAATTGATGGGTAGTGTAATATTTGTAATTTAACGGGGGGGGGTGAGGGTTGTAGTTAAAGAGACAAGGTAGAGTATAGGGAGGGGTTAATTTCATATCTCTCTTTCATTAAATATTAGCTCCGGATTCACATTGAGCTCTCAGGATTTCATCCTCCTTGGAATTACCCATACGGTTTACCAAGTTCTTCGTACTTAAATATATATATATATATATATATATATATATATATATATATATATATATATATATATATGAATAAATATAGTTTTAAGGTGTGCTATATTTATGACATAAATTGCTCAATATCAGAGATAGAGCGTATGTAAATATAAAAGAAAACATTGAAGTCAATACTCAGAGGTGACAGGAGAGAGGCGACATGCCGTTTCATGCTAGACACAATCGTCGGGCTGAGATTGCGTCTAGCATGAAAGAGCCTGTCGCATCTGAGTGTCGACATCAATGCTCACTTATATATATATATATATATATATATATATATATATATATATATATATATATATATATATAAGGAAATATACATAATTCTGGTTCACGCGAGATATATTATTGTTGGGGTGGAATATTTTGGAGTTAAAATATTTAAATGAATTATAGTTTAATTCTTAATTTTAATTCAAACTGTGATTAACATTTAAGATTGAAAATAAGCTTAGAAATAAGAAATATAAATTCTAAATTAGGGAGACGCTAATTTTTAAAAACGTAAGTAAACAAAGAAGAGACGTTGAGAAATCAAGGCTGGGCAACTCTATACCTACCTATATTCACCTATTCTGTTTTATGGATATATATATATATATATATATATATATATATATATATATATATATATATATATATATATATGATCCTGAAAATTTTATTTCGGTTGAGCTCTCTGGGGAGGAAGTGTGGGTTTGTAAACAGTGACTATTATAGCTAATATTGCAAGACTTTGTTAAATTGAATTGAGTTCTTTCAGTCACTGTGTGTTTATCTAAAAATAAATACGCTTAAACTCACCTTCATTCCTGTCAGCAACAGATTAGTGGTAGAATGATATAATAGTGATACAAACGTTTCACAGTACATAAAGAAAAAATTTGGAAAGAAATTCTTATCAATCTCAAAATGACCTATAGGTGTAGATATAGCGTTGCAACTCAGACCCACCATCATTTTCGGTGTCAGGATTTAGTTCTTATAGTCAAACGATTACCCACGAAATAAAACAATGAGTCGATAGTCACATTAAGCAAATTTTAGTTAGGTTGAAACCTTCTACTGAAGACGAGCGAGGCAGACGTGATACGGTGGTGTGGAAGCCGTCTTCCTTTTCGCATCGCGGTGAGCAGTCTCTCGTCCCTTTCTGTCCGCTTTCTGTGAGTCTCACTGTCGTTCTGCTTTCGGCTGCTGGTGATCACTGTCTCGTGGAGAACAAAGTTCTTTGTCTTGTCATCTTTGTCTAAAGATGTAATTTATCAAGAATAAATGGTCTTGTTTCACTTAGAGACCTCTCTTGACAAGGTCGTTTTATATGTTTCTTGTGAAGTCTAGTTCATTTAGCTGATAATCAGATAATCATCAAGACAATAACTGTTTTAAACAATTTTTGCAACATCTTTTAGGTGTATTTTTCAAAACAATTCATCCCAAGTAAGGCGGGAGTACCACTAGCACGGAAGGGGTTACAGAGGATTGAGGACAAGAGTAAACGTGGCATGTTTGGGGAAAGCATACAGAGAAGGACAGGGAACAAGCCGATTGACATTACACTTAAAAATTTGAAGATTATAGTCATTGGGCAAGCAAGTAAGGGGAAGGGAGTTTCACAGAATAGAAGTGCGGAAAAAAATCTGTTTAAGTAGAACAGACGCAGATGAGATCGATATCGCTACATAGACTTGAGATGTCTAATTTTCTGAAAATATCTATCATCCGAAAAATATACTATAAATTTCATCCGCCAATTTCGATTAATGAATGTAGAATCGTTCCTGTGTAGAAACAGGTATATATCCACCCTTTTAGTTAATACTAGTTATACATCTTCACCAACGTGGTCACTTTGACGTGGTGTAACAGAATGTAGTGTGTTTGATCCTCACTGGGTGCCACATACTTTCGATCTTGTGCTACATCTAAGCTACTCATTGAAAATCACCAGTATTAATATGCTTTATTGCTATGAAAATGATTTCGTAATCCATTTTTTATCGGCAAGAATTCAGTGAACTCGAAATGCGAACATCGTCTATGTGTCGTGTCTCCTCAGAACATAGGCGATTATGGCTATCCATAATTTTCTATACTTTGTAGTATCTTTATCGAATCATCTATTTACGAAAACGTGTTAGGTATGTTGTTCTCTGTATGCCCTATGCGTATCAAACTCTTCAAGTTCTCTTTCCTTATTATGCTTTTCAAGAATTTCAAATAGCTCTATTTAATTTTTAGTATAAAGGTCCTTTTTGTTTTCTCCTTAAAATCTCATTGCTCATACACTTTGTTAATGATATTCTCAGCAACCTTCTGTAGAAACACATTTCAAATTTAATTTTTAATTTAAATTACCCAGTATCCTCTGTAACTCTGGAAGGAAACTAAAAATTATAACCGCGTATGTGTTTTCGTGAGATAGCTTAAACGAAACATAACACCAAAACATATTTAGAAGCATATTATACCTTAGACTTCTGCCGTTCATTTCAAATCTTTCTTAAGATTAGTCAATGGATTCTTGAGCTAGGTTCGTTTTCCTGTTTCTACGGAATTTTCAAATGGAAATCAGTATATTTTCAATACACATCCTTATCTCAATTTGCGTATATAAAGACGCAGTTGCATATTACAACTATTATGTGCGTGAAAAATAATAAACATTCATAATAGATAATAATGCTTAACAACTTTATTTTATCTATCTATAAAAGGCAGGATGTGTGTGTGTGCGTGTGTGTTTGTGTGTGTGTAACGAATGCACGGCCGCAATTTTCGACGGATTTGCACCAAAATTTACATGCACATGCAACAAGTTAGTGGGAAGGCCAAGACCGACTTTGCATTTCCCAACTCCCATCGATAGTGAAAATAATCGATATTTCATGTTTCTACGACAGTTTTCATGTAGTTTGCGGCCATTTTGTACTGGCCAGAATGAGCGCCTATAGCTGGCTGCCACGAATAGGCAGGAAGATTCTATTGGCCAGCGTGAGAGCCAACAGCTGACTGACACGAATTTTAACTAGCATGCTAGCATGCAAAAAAAATCGATAGCTGCATTTGTCACAAGTGGGAAAAATTTAAATCTGCATGGCACTTTACTCCAATTGGCACATTCGCTTACTTAAACTCAACGTTGATTCTGATTCCACAGAACTGGGTTGGGTGTGAAAAAGTAATTGTTGTTAACATTCTTTTTTCATTCGTTTTTTTCCAGTTACGAGTCCTTTTTTTAAAGCTGATCGTTTTGTGTTCATTTTGTTTAGTACTTTTTTCTAGTATAGAGCTTAGAAAAAAAATCGCAGTGTGAGATAGGCAAGAAGTAAGGCATCTAGCAACATCAGCACGGTAGGGCACTCCTTTAAAGGCAAGGAAGGGCAAAAATATTTTAAGTCAAGTGATAGCGATTGCCGTATGAGTCGTACGATTTTTGAATCAAGCACGGACAACGCCAGGCCATGCTGCTAGTATGAATTTAAATAAACATAACACAATATATATTTATACTGTTCTCTAGAACGTTTTTCATAAACAATTATCGCAGGTGTTTGGCTTGATGGATGAAAACGTCGTCTCTATGGCTGGAAAATTGTGTCGAATTGATCATAAATAAAATATAGATACACGTTGGTTTGCCGCCGTTGCGTATTTCGAAATAACTGTAATGAAGAAAAGAAAAGAAACAACTGTGTAAAATGAAAAATATATATATTTTTTTAAATACCGGGAAAAAATGAAGTTAATTGTACAAAAAGGAAGCATTCATATTTCATTTTATTTCAATAAATATGAATCTCCTAAGCAGACGAAATCTGTTTAGATTTTTTCCTGTTTTTTTTTTGTTTTGTTTTTTTTTTTCTTTGGAATGATATTCTATGTTAAATATTAAGTTTGATCTTCGTAATATCTTATAATGTGAGTAATAATATTAGGTTGGTGCAAAAATAATGACGTAATAATGTCGTTTTTTGACGTTAAAAATACGTCAAAAAACGACATTATTCCGTCATTATTTTTGCACCAACCTAATAATTATTACAATAATTTGTATTGCAAATAAAAAATAAAATATGTGTAATAAACAATAAACTTGATAATATTGCTACCTCATGATTTTCTATCATAAACTGCTTTTAAAATGAACGCAAGGAGTTTGTGGGCTGTCGTGCAGCATTTAAAAACACTATCTTTTGTTTATAACGTGATACTTTTTTATTGCTTTTGCAAGGAATCTTTCTCTATTCCATTATACCTTCGGATTTCCTCGTCTGTTACTACACGACTCAGGTGATTTAAATTCGATAGCTGCTGAATTGTGTCGTCTCCAATTTGTGACTTAAATATTGGGCTATCCTCCTTGCTGACAACCATTTATTCTGTGTTATTACACTTGATGATTATTCATTCGTCCCTGTTTTTCTTTAATATGTTGTCTAAGACATCCTACAGTAGTTTTGTCTGGCAGCAATACGTTTTCATATGCGTATCTTATATTGTTACGACTAGGCTGACTAAAAATAAATCCTGCTAAGACATTTAGTTCTTGTCAGATTGCCTCACGGTGAAAGTTCAAATAAATCTGGAGAAAAGAGGGCATCATTTTCTGGAGCATTTTTTCTATTTTTATCGATTCGATTCATTTTCTGTTCCGGTACTACCGTTTTTTTCTCCGTATATATTATAGATTATTCTAATATATTTCCTAAATAAATCAAGTATTCCTTACAGTTGAGTAGTTTTTTGGAGAGCCATGATAACTCACGTACTAAAGAGCTGCATCGCATAAAGGAATATTAATTGTGAGTACTTTTGTTCTATTTCAACACTCGGTGTTTTAGTAGTATATAGATTATATTAATGTCTATTTCACAATGTAGATTAGTCTTTCTTACCACTATATGATATTAATTAGATCAAAAGTATATTGTAATTAAGAGGAAACCTCCCGAATTCAACTCTCTTAAAATTGAGCTTGCTGGTTATAATTAATTATGCTTCAGGCTTTCTCTTCTCTAAGATACGAATTATACTTGCTTATGATGTCAAACGTTGGAGTATTTGATTTAAGGTTCCTTTTCTTTTAAAACAGGCATCTGGATTTAAAACTGGCTTTTGTTCCCATTAGAGCCCATGGGGCCCGATGGAAAAAGTTTAAGGAATCTGAAATTGGATCAGTAGAAATTTCAAAGCAACGACTGCAGTGAGCGGTACTGCAACTGGTGTTTCGAATGAAAGTTAAAAACAGCGTGTATCTCAAACGAATATCCTGCTTTTCCCAGCAGGATGCAATCATCACAAAAGTCATCGTTATGACTTCATTATTTCTTTTCGTACTTCAAAGAATGCTTTGTAGGAAACACATGACTTTCACCTATTTGCCACTGGGATGCAAGATAAATGGACGCTTTTTCTTCTTTCTTTTCTTCTTCCTCTTTGTTTCTTCTCGAACTAACACTTTCAGTATAAAGATATCTATCAGTAACGGAAATGTCAATAAGTTAATGCGATCATTACAATGAGCAAGATTATTAGTATGCTTATGAAAGTCTCATGATGTCTGTTGAAACCTAGAAAAGGTTACTGAATGAGGAATAACTAAAACGGAAATGAAATAGTAATCTTTATAACGTCAACAAAATACAATACCCGCCATGGGGGTGAAGTAGATAAACCACTGCTAGTGGTGGACTACTTAGACAGCATATTACCCCCACTTACAATAGTTTCATCTCATTTATGAGGATTGGAACATACCCATTATTATTCATAGGTACGGTATATAACATTATGCTATTCACTTTAGTTTTAGTTACACTTATAAGATGTGATTTCTATTATCATGTATAGACGTTTGTAATTCTGTAGCGCCAGCTCACATGGTTCAAAGAAGGATAGTCCAAGCGAAGACATACATATTTCATTCGCAGGGAGCCATTTTTAACCCTTGACGTTTGAAAACAGATGTATGCAGCTTACAGTTTAGATTATTCGGAAGACTTTGTCGCTATGCATGACATCTATATGGAAAATTTTGATTATGTCATTAATTTCTTTTCATATGTACCGTAACCTAGAATGGATTGCTGAATGAGGAATAACCAAAACGGAGATTGTAAATGAAATGCTATTTTTTATAACAGCAACAAAATACAATACTCGCCTGCGGCGTGAGGTAGGTAAACCACTGCTAGCGGTGGACTACTTAGCATATCACTCCCATTTACAATATTGTCCAATGTATTTAGGAGGATTGGGACATACTCATTAATGTCCATAGGCACAGTATATAAGAATGCCCATGGAAAAATGTCTCAATTCTCCTGGCCATTGACGATCCCTTCTGCTTCTTCTTGCAACCTCGAACCTGTTTTCTTTATATCAATTTTTTTTTGAATTAACAGTCAACTATTTTGATATAACTGTTTATCTTTTGTTTTATCGTACAACAATATTTGATAATTCAAATCCCATGTGACTTTCGATTGTAGTATGCATAACTTATTGTTCTTGCTGCCTTTCTTCTTTTTCTTTTTTCTTCTTCTTCTTCTTCTTCTTCTTCTTCTTCTTCTTTTTCTACTACTTTTCCTATTAAAATCACAGCCACCCCACAACCACCTAACCAACAATTTTCCTTTCTATTCTTCTTCCTTTATATGCAGTGTCCATTCAGGACGTAGGTGATCATGGCCCACCACATCTTCCTGCTCCTTATACCTCTTAATTTTACCTTTTTTGTTATTTCCCCCAAACCCTGTTCGGTCATCTATTTGCCTACGTCCTTCAAGTATGTCACGCGTTGCTTCCATCTGTCGCCTTTCTTCTCAAATATTTTCCAAGCCCTCCTTCCTCAGTACGTGTCCCATAAATTTCAACTGCCACTTCCTGATGTTAAGTATCTGTATTCTTTTTTTTTCTATTCTCTACAAAACCTCATCGTTGCTCATATGGATGGTTCATCGTATCCTCAGCATCCTTCTGTACAAACATTTCTGTTACTTCGAGTCTCTTCTTCATCTTTGAGAGATTGTCCAGCATTTGATGCCATACAGGAGGACGAAAATCTTGTAACAATTTAGTACTCTTTACTTTGTTTCCAACGACATTTTCCTGTCTTAATACTCTGTATAGCTTTTGGAACGCGTCTTTGGTCATCCCAGTACGTCTTCGGGTCTCAGTGCCGAATTTTGTGTCCTCTGTTAGAACACTCTCCAGATATTTAAAATTCTTTAGCAGCTTGATTATAATATCCCCCACCTTTAATTTGCATTTTGGGCTTTTCTTCTTTATTGATGACCATGCATTATGTCTTCTTTTAGTTTATGCTTAGTCCTTTCTTCTCGCTTTCTAATTCTCCCAGAATTGTCCCGTTGTATAGGTTGAATAAATCCGGTGAGAAGGTACGTACTTGTCTTACACCCCACTCTATTTTTGTATATCTGCTGAACTCGTTTTCTGTCCCTATGCAAGCGTTTTGCAGACAGTTTAGATTCTTGATTATTCTAATGCCTTTCCCGAATATTTCAAGGTTGCTGAGCAGCTCTAACAGATCTTTATGGTATAATTTGTCGAATGCCTTTACGTAGTCTATAAAACACGGGTACACGTTCTTCTTTCTATTATTAATACCAATAATATATTATTATTCTTCCTGTTTCATCGTACAATAATTTCTTATAATGCATTTTCATTTGATGTCAGAATTGATCAAGAGTTACATTTCTGATTTTATTGTAATGTATATAAATCTTTTCTTCGTCTCCTCATCGCCACCTTCTTCTTGTTCTTGTTCTTGTTCTTGTTCTTCTTCTTCTTCTTCTTCTTCTTCTTCTATATTTTACATTTTCTTTCCCATTCTTCTTTTTATCTTTTCTTCTCCTATATTTTACATTTTTATTTCACCTTCTTCTTCTTCTTCATCTTCTTCTTCATCTTCTTCTTGTTGTTGTTCTTCTTCTTCATCATCTTCTTCTTGTTCCGCTTCTTCTTCGTCTCCTCTTTCCCATCTTCTTCCTTTCTTGTTCTTCTCTTTCTTCGACTACGACCTATCGAACATAAATTTCTTTCTATTATTAATACCAACAATACATTATTTCTCTTGCATCTCTTCCTTCTGTTTCATTGTACAATAAGTTCTTACAATGCATCTTCCATTTGATGTCTCCTTGATCAGGATTTCTACTTTTCAGGTTTCCAAGTTATTGCAATATATATAAATATTTCCTCTTTTTTTTTATTCACCTCCTTCTTCCTCTTCTGGTTCTTATTTTTCTCCTTCTACGACAAAAAAAATTGCTACTGTTACGACTGCTATTAGTAGCGGAACAACAGCGTATAAGCTAAGCATATAAGCTACTGCAGCCATAATAATCAGCACTATTTCTAATGTACTTACAAGGACCGTATAATATCAGTGATGTATGCGTCCATTTCTTTACAGTGAGGGTCGCTTCTCCTGATTTTCACTCCAATACATACAGGTTACGTATTGAAAGTATTTCGAAGAAATATTACGTTAAATATTTTAAATTTCTTTTTAGACATCAATTTCCCCTTGTCACCTAAGACGGTGAGTGGGACAAGGGTAATAAGAGAGTCGAAAAGTGGCAACAAAAAAGTAAAAAAAAAACAACTAGCATTACAATACAACAACGATTAATCTTTTATTTTTTCTTTGATAGGCAGAATTGACAGAGTAACTTTATAAATAAATTAGAGCTTTGATATTTAACAATTATACACATGAATTCATGGGTTTCATAAATACATACTGAATACATAATAAATGATTCTTGTAGATATAAATGCAACGTGTGAATAATACTAATGGTTAAGAAAAGAGAGCGATTTAAGAAAAGAAAAAACAGTTTGACAATGTTAAATAATATTTCAAGAGCACGTCTCTCAAGTTATTTTTTAATGAATTTTCAAGTATAAAAATATATAAATCTACAAAACGTTATAAGTCTTTGTACAAACATCGCTTGTCTTGTAAAAACTTATATTTTTTTTATAGATTTATATATTTTATACTTGATCATTTTTAAAAATATAATTCGATGACAGACATTCTGTTGAAATATTGTTTAACAATGTTAAACACTTTCTTTTCTTTTCTTACATCGTGCTTTCTCTTAACTGTTAAAAATATTGTTACGTTTGGTCAATCATTTTGTTTAATGATAATAATAATATTAATACTAATAAGGTAACGACATAAGAAGCATAAAATCGAAACCACTGAGAGATAGTATGAGCACCAACCAAACACAATTACAAAAAATAACGATATAACTATACTCTGGGACACGCCAATTCAAACTGACTGGAAAATAAAAGGCATCAGATCTGATACTATTATAAAAGACAAGAAATTCAGGAAGAGTATGCTTATTGACATAGCAGTATCTGAGAAAAACACTCCCATGAAAAGTCTCGAGAAATTGCCCAAACTACAAAGACCTGGATATCGGGATTAACAGGATGTGGAGAATGAAGACTGAGGCAGTACCAATATTAACCGGAGATCTGGGCCTCGGGAGAAAAAGAATGGATAATTTTACTTGGTAAAATCCCATGTAAAATGAATATTCAAGTTGCACCAGAAGATCACTCTACTTGGAACATCTCATATACTAAGAAAAGTTTTACCAATTAAATAACAGTTCTACTACAGTGACAAAAGATCATAGTTTGGACGCAGCGCTGCAGGATACAAAGCAGGAAAAACAACATACAAAAATAATAATAATAATAATAATAATAATAATAATAATAATAATAAAAATAATAATAATAATAATAATAATAAGAAGAAGAAGAAGAAGAAGAAGAAGAAGTGAAGCTGCGAAATACTTAAAAAAGAAAGCAACAGCAAATGCAAACGAGCATAGAATCGATAGCAACATAAACTACTTCACGATGAATACACTTGCTCGTACCAAGCAAACTGATGTAGAGAAAACCCGTACCCATCTGTGGCGACGTAGTGCAGGGTAAAAAGCTGAAACTGAAAGTTTGTATTCTTACTGTACAGTACCAATTTGCAAAGCTTACAGAAAGGAAACTGCAAAGAAATTGGTATGAACACCAACCAGACCCAGTTATAAAGATAGGACCCGTGACAATTTTGTGGGACTTTACAATCCACAGAGACAGGAAAATCAAATCTAATCGCCCTGACGTCGTGATTAGAGACTGAAAAGACAAACCGTGCCTGCTTATTTAGGTGTCAGTCCCTGCAGACTGCAATGTATATTTGAAGATCAAAAACTATGAAAATACAATGACCTTGAAATAGAAATCTCAAAAAATGAAGACATTAATAATTCCAATTGTAATTGGAACGCTTGGATTGATTGGATAAGGTTTTCAATAGACTCATTGAAAGAATCCTTGGTAGGCAAATGTCTTAAGGAAATACAAAAAAATATACTCACAAGTACAGACCCCAACTTACAAAGGGCTTTAGCTATGTAAAATATGTCTGATCATTTTTTTTTTTCAAAACTGCTCAGTGGAAAATGTCATGATCTCATTTTTGACCTTAGGTCTCTGGTCGGAACACGGAAAGAAATGAGTATTCACTAGAAACCAATGGAAATAAAATAATAATAACTGGGAAATATATTAACATAAGACAAAGATTCAAAATTCTGGAACTGTTCTAATATTTCATTACACCAGAAATGAAAAAAGTTAAATAACAACAATAATAATAATAATAATAATAATAATAATAATAATAATAGTTTTTGAAAGAAGTCAGACTGCATGGTTGTCAGGAGAAGAACATCCCAACATGCAAATTAGAAATTAGGGATACTAAAATCAAGTAAAACTAAATATCTGGGAATTGTTTTAACAGATGACGGAAAGTTTGACACCGAAATCCGTAGGTACATTGGAATCGCCAAAGATGTCTGCTAATTTTTTCGTTAACTCTTGATCTTTTCTGTGTCGTGTTCCTTCAGGACGTAAGCGATAATGGTTCTCTACAATTTCCTTTCTTGGTAGCCCTTAGTAAAACTTCTCATTTTGTAATGATAATAATAGTTTTTGCAAGAAGTCAGACTGCATTGTTGTCAGGAGAAGAACATCCCAACATGCAAATTAGAAATTAGGGATACTAAAATCAAGTAAAACTAAATTTATGGGAAGTATTTTAACAGATGACGGAAAGTTTGACACCGAAATCCGTAGGTACATTGGAATCGCCAAAGATGTCTGCTAATTTTTTCATTAACTCTTGATCTTTTCTGTGCCGTGTTCGTAAGCGATAATGTTTCTCTACAATTTCCTTTGTTGGTAGCCCTTAGTAAATCTTCTCATTTTGTTATGACTCCGCAGCACTGTTTTACCATTCCGTTGTGTAAGTTATTCTCTTCTTTCCTCTATCCATCTTGCCTTCAGTAGGTCCAGTGAATTATACAAAACCCTCTTTCCTCATTATGAACCCCAAAATTTCAACTGTCTCTTCATAATGCTAAGTTGAGTTTCCTTTTTGTTTCGATTTTCTCTAGATCTTCGTCGTTGCTCATATGTTCGGTCCATGGCATCTACTGTAGAAACACATTTCAATTCTCGCTTTCATCTATGAGGACATTCTACAGCAGTCTACTATATAGCATGATTGTTAATACATAACAGTTCAGAAACTTTTTCTTTGTTTCTAACGACTATTTTTCTTAATACTCTGCCTAGCTTTTGCAATCATTCTTGACTCTCACAGTGCGACTTCACATTTCAGCGTCTTCTGTTAAAACATTTCTCAGGCATTTTAATTGCTCACATGATTGATCCCTGGTATCCTCAGCATCTTTCTGTAGAAACACATTTTTGTTGCTTCAGGTGGCTTCAGTGAGTAGATTTTCCAGGATTCACTATATATATTACGACGTATAATACATAACAGTTCAGTACTCTTTTCTTTAAAGATTTTTTTTCTGTTTTTCTGTTTCTTAATACTCTGCTTAGTTTTTGGAATACGTCTTTCGCTATCTCAATGCGCTTTCTGATTTCAGTGTCACTCTTTCCGTCCCCTGTTAAAACACTTCTCGGATATTTAAATTGTTGTATTTGCTTGTTGGACTCTCTTGATTTTTCTAACAACCATGCATACTGCCAATTGGTGTATAGCCCTTTTTGCTCGCTTTTCTACATTGCCTTGTGTATGAGTTCTTGTAGTTTATTTTCCGTGTCTAAAGTACTAATTGTATTAATAATATGAAAAATAAAAAGAAGGAAATGTAAAAGAACGAAAAGAAAAAGAAGAATTCGCTTTTCCTTCTGTTGCCTCTTCTATTTTCGTCCTTTCTAAATTTACTTTTCTATTCTACACATCAATTGTTATACTTCTTTTCTCGTGTCATTTCCCTCTTTTATTATTTGGCGTTAGTTTTCTTTATTTTATTTTATCCTCCTTCGTTTCTATTCCTTTTCCATCGCATCTATTTTGCCCAACATGTTCTACTTATTACTCTTTTCTTCTTTCTTTATTCTCTCTCATTTTTATTATTCGCACCCATTATCTTTTCCTTCATTTCTTTCTTCCATTTTTCTATTATTTTTGTTGTTTTATTTTTAATATTAATTCTCTTTATAATTCTCTCTTTCAAGTCACTTCTCAAAGGAAAATCGTTCCTCTGGGTGAAGGAGATTTCTGCTTATCTGCGAGAAGAGTCATGCAGCAATTCCTTGATCTCTTTATCCAATGGCGAGCGAAACACAAGACGAAACAATAAATAAGAGTTTACTTAAAGGATATTGAGTTGAAATGGTTTCCTCCGCGCTGGAAATATCCTCCAAGCTTGACCCAGGAGTCGATCAAGTCGTCAGAAGACATTCATAATGAAACCAATCAGATGCTAACGCTTGCAGGAAGTCAGCAATTTCGGATTGCAGAAACGACGTTCAAAAGGGGTGAAATGGGAAAAGCATGCTTTCTTCAAAGGATTCCAAACTTCTGTGGGAGAGAGAAAAAATAACCCCCATATATTTAGAAATTACTTCGAATTACAAGGGGCACATTCTGATTAAAAAGTAATCACTATACGTAAGAAGCTTTACATAGAATTCAGGGTTTGCAGAAGTGACAACATGTGATTGCATATATATATATATATATATATATATATATATATAATTCTGTATTTGGGTAGCAATCTCTCTCTTATAGGTGTTTTGTTAAAAACCATTGACTAGGTACTGAGTTTAAGCTTTTTATTTAATTTTCTAGTGTTCGTACAAGTGTTTTCTGTTCCGGGCTTAATGTGTGAAAAAATGTCCAAACGTTCTGCATATCAGAGTGCTTTCGGCTATTCTTTTAGCCATTATCAAAGGTGATTTTTGTTTTTAACTAAATGAGTTATTTTTTTTTTAATGTGTCTAACGTTAAAAGATTTTTTCCCGAATGTGGCCGTGTTCCTAGTTAATCAGAATGATATTTCTTTTTTAATCATTAGGGTTTCCATAATTTTTTATTTTTTTGCATTTAGCTGAGGCTATTATACTTGTATTTTCTACTAGTATATTTCGGATAGGGTTTGTTAAGTTTTCGTGTGTGCTTAAATGAGTCCTAATTAAGCTATGGTCGTGCAGGAATAACGAAAGTCGCCGTCTATTTATATATATATATATATATATATATATATATATATATATATATATATATTTAGTTTATAAAAAACTAGGTAATCCGTATGGGTAAACCTAAAGAGGATAAAATCCAGAGAGCTCAATGTAAATCCAGAGCAAATAATTTAAATAAAAATAGACCACTTTAAGGTTCCATGTAATAAATTAATTAATTTATTACATGGAACCTTAAAGTGGTCTGTTTTTTATTTAATATATATATATATATATATATATATATATATATCATTATTATTATTATTATTATCATTATTATTATTATTATTAT
The DNA here is from genome assembly GCA_963932145.1 of Acanthosepion lycidas. Classification (NCBI taxonomy): domain Eukaryota; kingdom Metazoa; phylum Mollusca; class Cephalopoda; order Sepiida; family Sepiidae; genus Acanthosepion; species Acanthosepion lycidas. The sequence continues at coordinate 47,939,168 of OZ010579.1, forward strand.
TATTATTATTATTATTATTAATTAAAAATCTTATAAGTATAAGAAACTATACTCGTTCGGAAAACCTTCGGTGTTTTGATTTGCAAATAATCAAACCAATACCGAAGGGAAAAAAAAGGTATAAAAAAAGAAAGAACCAAGAACATGTACGTTGGCCGAAAATAATCGTCTAGCATGCAAGTCCAAAATCCAAAGAAAAAAAAACCTGATGCGAGTACCGAAAACAATTAAATAAAGTGATTAATACAATGACCAGAGCAGACCTACTTAAACCTAGACATCCAGACAAACCTACCAAGGTTTCACCTAAACGGTCGTCAGCCAGTCTTCCCTGACGATCCGCTTAGGTGAAACCTCGGTAGATGTACCTGGCTCTCTAGGTTTAACTATATATATATATATATATATATATATATATATATATATATATATATATATATATATATAAGTTTTTATTACTTCAAAAGTTTAGCGGATGCCCGTATTTGTGTAGACACTATATTTGTGTGTTGTGTGTGTTTGTGAAAGAGTACGCAAGTTATGAAATGGATACAGTTATATAAAATAAAAGTCGATATGAAAAACAATGTATATTTACTGATATGACAGATATGCATTATTTTAAAGCCATTGAGTGAAAATCTCGCCAGCAGTTTATCTATTTTTTTTTTTATCTAGTAGATAGATTTTTTTTCTTTTAGAATCATCTACTTGCCTGAAACAATATCTTCTTCAAAATATCTTCAGAACTTTTTAGTTTTCAAAACTATTTCATCTATTGTTTGTGTCTTGTATTTCATTTTATACCTTTGTTTTTGTTTTAATTAAGAATTTGAATTTCATTTTTTTTCTAATTTTAGATCTGAAAATTATTGACAAATTAATCAATGTCAAGAATAAGTTTAAGATTAACCGTTTCCAAACAGAAAAGATTCAGAATTCATTGACCAAAATTACTTTGATTGATTGATTGGTCGTATATTTTGTTTAACGTCGTATCAAACTATATGAGTTATTTAATGGTGAAATCTAAATATTTTGTACTCAATGTTATTATTTTATTTTTTCTTGGCGATAATAATTATTTTAGTGATACAAATTTTACTAACTAAACCATAGCCTGGGAGAGAAAAAGTGGATTCATACCTTTTCCAAGTTTGTTGTCACGTAAGTGAATATAATGAACCTAACTGGAATTTGATCTTGGCTACTGATTAAAAATTCCGAATCATTATTCATTGCACCTCCTTCATATCCATACTTATATCACCTGGTATTCCCAAGTGGTAACCAATCCAGATACAGAGCAGGATCGACGTTGCTTAACTTCGGGAATCGTACAGGGAAGCGGTGTCTCACGGTGATATGGCTGTAAGTTAAACAGAGTTCCGTTCGAAATTTATGCAGTACTAGCAGCATGGTCCGTCGTTGCCCATGCTTGATTCAAAAATCGTACGACTCATACAGCAATCGCTATCACTTGACTTAAAATATTTTTGCCCTCCCTTGCCTTTAAAGAAGTGTCCCTTTGCCGTGCTGATGCTGCTACATGCCTTACTTCTTGCCTATCTCACACTGCGAATTTTTTCTAAGCTCTAAACTAAACATTAAATCTGTTACGAAAAAAGAACTAAACAAAATGAACACAAACCGATCAGCTTTAAAAACTGGAAAAACCGAATGAAAAAAGAATGTTAACAACAAATACTTTTTCACACCCAACACAGTTCTGCGGAATCAGAATCAACGTTGAGTTTAAGCAAGCGAATGAGCCAATTGGAGTAAAGTGCCATCCAGATTTAAATTTTTCCCACTTGTGACGAATGCAGCTATCGATTTTTTTTTTTTTTTGCATGCTAGTATGCTAGTTAACATTCGTGTCAGTCAGCTGTTGGCTTTCACGCTGGCCAATAGAATCTTCTTGCCTATTCGTGGCAGCCAGCTATAGGCTCTCTCTCTGACCAGTAGAAAATGGCCGCAAACTACAGGAAAACTGCTGTCGAAGCATGAAAAAATCGATTATTTCTTCTATCAATGGGAGTTGGGAAATGCAAAGTCTGTCTTGGCTTTTCCACTAACTTGGAACATGTGCATGTAAATTTTGATGCAAATCCGTCGAAAATTGCGGTCGTGCATTCGTTACACACACACACACACATCCTGCCTTTTATAGATAGAGATACAAAAAAAAAAACTTATTCTGTTAAGAAGAACTTCTCATATCCACTAAATTTTATAGCTTTTTCTAATATTGGAGAGTTTTTGTAGATTTGAAGGTTAACAATGTAATAATACCATTATTTTATCTTCTAGTTAAATGTTCTATCTATTTTTTTTTGTTTTTGCTGCAGTTGAAAGCATTCAAGCGACGTGTTTTGCGTTTTTGTATAGTTATTTGTTTAAGATTTCGTAACCTCAGTCTGTAAGGTCTGATGAATTATCATCTTCCTGAAGATTTATAGGGTTTATTAGTTATATGTCTATATTTCTGAGAAGAGGTATTGTAACTAATTACACTATTTACATTGTTCTGACTGTTGTCATCATTTTTATTGGCATATTAACATTTCGTTTGTACGCTCCGTCTACTCAAGTGATGTACATTGGAATTTCGAACATGTCCCAGTGGATTAAAATGTTGGTTGATGTAATCCAATGGCTTGACTCAAAGAGTTGTCTGTTCAATATCTGACCACAGTACAGGTGAATAAAAACTTGAAGATTTACTAAAGGGAAATAACTGATACTGACTTATCCAGCATGGCACGTGGGACTAGAACAATCTACCTCGCTGAAAGAAATAAAGAGTTCAGTTCGAAATGCTTACTTATATCACCGAAACGTTGTGAAAATGATAATAAAGATGAGAACAACAATCCAAATAATGTAAATAGTGTAAAGTGTTATTTGTTAAAAGCATTGTGTTTCATATATGATCATATACGAAGTTAAAAAATGTTTAGCCTGGTCAATATCTAGATGGGGGACCACTTGGGAATACCAGGTGCTGTAAGGTGTACGAGTGGTGATAACGGCGTCGGAATAGAAATTAGGGTCCCGAGTCCTAATTCCAGTCGGGTCCATGATATTCACTTAGGCGCAAATACCCTTGGGAAATCTATGAATTCAGCTCTTTTCCACCAACTATCGGTTAATTATTAGCTCTTGTTTTAGTAAAAAACATCATTATTATCTGCCCAAAATTTAATATATTTTCTGGCTTTAAATAACATGGAAATGGTTGAAAAGCAATGACAAAAAAAATATAAATAAATTGTTTTATGTAAAGTATTTATTTTCAAATTTAAAAATTTCTCTATTATCCATTTTCAGCATTCGAAATTGCTGATTAATTGACTTATAGATTCTATTTCGTTAAACCATTTGCAAATTATGTTATTTTTAGCTTTTATAAACTTCCATAGATTGGGAGAAATTGGCAAATGTTTACTTACGACGCGTTTCATCCATCCGTTGGAAAAAACTTGTTATCTCGGTACAATTAAATATGTGCACGAACGAGGGATGTTGGGAATTTATCTCTGTCAGTCTGTTCACATCTATCTATCTATCTATCTATCTATCTATCTATCTATCTGTGTCAATCTGTTCGACATCTGTCTATGTGTCGATCTTTTACGCTGGGATTTGGGAAATTACTTTCAGTTATACAAAACGATTTACAACTAATACATAGAAACATCTTTTTTAATATATGCTTCCAAACGAATGCACATGATGTGATGACACATATATTCAGCTATTGCTATGCACACAGTCTTCACGAATAAAAAATAAATAAATATTTTCAATCAAGGAGGAGCTGAAGAGTGAAGTTGGTTGGGTGAGAGAAAAGATTTGTCGAAGATTTTCTTCTGTATCGAAATAAATTTAAATGGAAGACCATGAATAAAGATGCATTGACGACAGAATTATTACTTCCCTCTATTTCTAGGCTTCTAATAGACCTTGCTAACGGCCTAGCCATCTTTGGTATACAGGTAACAAATGAAAAAAAAAAAAAACATTAGGTCAGTCGATTTTCCTCTTCGTTTATTTTCCCGCTATTTCCCTTTAGAATTTTACCCCCGCTTATTTTTATCCAAAGAGCGAAAGCCTCACGTGTTTGAGTTAACAGGGCAGCGATTTCAAAATTGAAACCTTTCCAAATTAACTAATGCTTCTTGTAATAGCGCAATGTCTTGATGAAAATCTTCATTTATTTAAGTACATCACTGACACATGACAATCCTAGATTAACACTGCTTAAATAACATCAGCTTCCAAACGTGTGCTATGTCGAAATATACGTCTCTTTGTTTCTGAAGGTGCGTATATTTGCTCAAAATGTATGCCTCACTGAATCAAATTCCCTCTGTGTGAAAGTGAATAACTGTCTATAAGTTTGAGGTAATTATAAAGTTTGTAAATAACTCTGGCAGGTTATAGAATAAGGTATGCAACGTGCATAACCTTATTTGACACCTGGTAGATTCACTTCGTCGACGTGATCAGCAGGAAGCTATACAGATGTCATGAGTGAATATCATTAGATTGGCGTAATTAGTGGCATATTATGAAGACTGGTATGATGATGACCATAGGGAATATCTTAAATCAGGATAGAGTTTGCGACACACGACACACGAGGTCGAGGGTTGAATTTTGCTGAATTTACATTGATGCAGTCTTTCGAATATTTGAATTATTTACTGAAAATTCACTAGAATTATTACGCTATATAAACATCAGACACATGACAAATACACTTAAAATCAAGTAAAGTGAATAAATAAATCTTCTTCGGAGTGTAGACGATAATAACTCTCTACAACCTCCTATCTTTTGAAGCTCTGAGTAATCATTGTCTTTACTTTCACACACACAATCCCACTCTGTATTTTATTCACAACTCGTCGCTAGGTGGTCCACTGTATTTCTCCTTGTCCTTTTGTATTGATAAGTCCTGTGAGCATCAATTATTTTGGACAAAAAGTGTGTATAAACAGTCAAAAAAATTCTGCAGAGTCGAGCGATTTCGGCTATTCTTTTAGCCATTATCAAGTGTGATTATTATTTTTTATTATTTTTAACTGAATGTGAGGTTTCTTTTGAAACGTTTCATACACTTTGTGTCCATAATAGAACACACCAGTACGAAGAGAAGAAAAATTAAATAAAAAGCTTGTCAGTCGTCTTTAAAGAAACTTGTATAAAAGAGAGATTGCTGCATTATATATGACTCTTCGTTAAGACGAATCGAATTATCCGATCACTGGTGTCTTTGTCTAAAAATAAATACGTCTAAATTCACCTTCATCCCTACCGTGCGCCACTGGCTTAGGGGCAACATTTGACACCAAATCTGTCGGATTTCGATTCCCGTATGAAGGAATCTGATATCTGAATAGCTGTGAAACAGCGAAACAGTCTGTCTGTTAATCACACAGACATACACACAGACACACACACACACACACACATATATATATATATATATATATATATATATATATATATATATATATATGCGTGTGTGTATAGCTGGCCATTACGTGTTTGAGGATACCCGTCTACGAGGGCGACTAGCCAATCCCTATTGCAGGCGCCTGTTCGGGCGCAATTATGTTTATTCAACACCCACAGTGTCCATCTGTCGTTTATGCAACAACTATGGTGAGCAGACCTTAGTTACCGTCTCTGGAAGAGAGAGTGTTCTATCTAGCGTGACCAACAATTTGCATGCCTCGACCACGATGACTTATGACTTCGTGCTAGCACAGCTATCGACTATATATATATATATATATATATATATATATATATATATATATATATATATATATGTGTGTGTGTGTGTGTGTGTGTGTGTGTTTTATAATGCAACTATGTTGATCAGACCTTAGTTACAGTTTATGGGAAAGAGTGTATTATCTAGCATGATGAACAGTTTGAACAAGGCCAGCAAACCCTCGACCACGACGTTTTGTGACTTCGTGCT
>OZ010579.1:47950168-48212668 GCA_963932145.1 Acanthosepion lycidas
TGTCTTTCCAATGGCAAACATTTCGTCAGGACTACCAGTACATAATGCAAGGTGTTCCACAAGTTGAGCTACACACTTCGAGTTATGATAGCTCAAATTATTCGAAGTAAAATTTTATCTATATACATATGTTGTTTTTTGTTTTATTGTTTTATTATTATTTTTTTAATTTTATTTTATGTATTTATTTATTTATTTTTTGCTTCATTTTACTAGAAACTGGGGTTGTGCAAATGTATGATACAGTGTGTGGCCGGAACTGCTTTGATGTTCCTAATTCTGGTCTGCAGGTGTTGGTTAACTTATAGTGACGAACATTACCTGTGTATAATGCAACCGGTCACCGAAAATTGATTTTTAACCTCTTCAAAGATTTACCTATGTACAGTACAATCATTTATCCTTTTACGTAAACACTCGTGTATATTCGATAATTATTAGTAGAACTCGAGTTGGCCGCATGCATTTCAAAATTTAATCAGTATTCTTTGTTGTCATTCATGTGTCCTATATTTTTTTCCGAAACTAAGCAAAGTTTTCATACCTTGGAATATATTTTTGTTAGAAAGAAAAGAATGAATGGACCTGTCATATCTATTCTCTGGACAGATGTGAAGATGGAACAATTTCCCTACAGATCTAGAAGAGACTCAAAGTAATAGGAAGTGGTTTCCATAACATATACTGAGAATGCCTTGGACAGAACACACGACCAGAGGAACTTTTTTTAGAAAAATGCAACTAGAAAATAAAATATGTAAAATCAGGTTAAAACACCTGTTCACTTTACGATCACTGAAGTTAAGCAACGCCGAGCCATGTCGGTACCAAGATAAGTGACTGTTTGGGAATACCAGGTACTGTAAATTTGGATGTTCGGGCTGTGTAATAGATAATGTTTCGGAATTGTTAATCGAAGAGCCGAGTTCCAATTCCCATTGTTTTCCGTATATTCCCTTACACGCAAATACACCTTGGGAAAGATATAAAATCAATTCTTCTCCCACCAACTAAGGGTTAATTAATAAAGTTGTATCTATAAAGCATTATAATCAAAACATATTCTATATAAAATCTAACAAAATATTTTCTCGCTTTATATAACAAGCAAAGGGTTGATAAGCCGTAAAAGAAGAATAAATAAATCAAAATTTCTTCTTCTATCAGTGACCGCTCCTTTTTCTCACTGAAGAAATAGATGTATGGCATTTCTAGAAAAGTAAATGATTAATTAACTAAAATCATCAAAGAGCGAATGAAAGCTTCCACTTGTCTGTATGCCTCTTATACTGAATGTAGTTGCAGCTTCGGAATCTTACGGTTGAGTTTTATCTCTTTGTCGGAATCAGAGTTAATTATCATCTATTCAAAGTATCTGGTGAATTGTTTCTCTAGATTCAAGTAACCAGTAAGTCTTTGTTTTGCCAATTGATTTTGGTATTAATCCAAACAGAAAGACGAAAATCAATGTCTGATGCCTTATCACCTACGATATTGAATCAAGTAAAAGACGATAACACATGTCTGAGAAATAATAATGATTTTGTTTATTGTTATTTTGTTTATCCGACGAGAAAGCAATAGACCTTTGGATTAAATCTTCAGTCATATAAGGAGATTGTCTGTTTGTTTACGGTATGTATATTTGGATATGCGTCGGCCTGTTTCCAAATCTGATTTCCAACAGGATGTATTTTGTGCCCTTTATAAGATGTTCGTATATTGAAGATGGTACTGCGAATTGATTTTTAATAACATATCACTTCAAGACTTAGACGATCACGACAAAATGTTCTTTATCTATGAATTGCCATTCATTCTTGGAAAATATAGTGGTTGTTTTGTTACATTCTCCATGCTTTAAAATTCAGATCATTCATTCTCTTAGACTGGTTCCCAACCCCAGACTATAGATCCCTGTCTACTGTGGTTATTTAATCCAAAAGAACGAAACAGATTTGACTTTGAACTCTCCTCGCCGATAACCAGCGCATTACCTGTACAAAATGTGTGTGTGTGTGTGTGTGTGTGTGTGTGTGTGTGTGTGTGTGAAAAGAGGATGAGACAAAATGTAAAATTTATGTGACACAATTTAGCTATGGTATTTGGCTAACTAATCAAGCATGGAAATTAAAAACGGGAAATACTTAAGGCGAGAAAAAGCTATAACGAAAGACATACCGAGCGAAGTTATTTTTTTTTTAACAAAAGGAAAATGGGTAAAGATTTTATTTTCATTTACGAAGAAAGGTATTTTTTTTTTTTTTTTTCGCAGAAGAGAGAAAATTCGTAAGAAAGACAGGTATCGGATCCTGTCAGAATTAATTTCTGCCATGACGCGACAAGGAAAACAGAATACGGATAAAGATAACAATCTGCCCACACGTATGGCGACAATAAAAATTTCAATTCGGTCAAGAGGCATACAAAGCAGAGTTCTAGAAGATAATCGAAACTGGTCAAGCATGCGACCGAGAAAGAATTAGGTGAGACCCCCCCCCCAACAACAACAACCAAAAAAAAAGAATAGCCATTAATTATCTTTCGGAGATATCATTTGTTTTTGGAAGGAGACCCATCTGTTGTATGCCCGGATCTTGTCATCATAAAAGTTAAGTACCAAAAGAAACAGAATACGGATAAAAAATAACAATCGGCCCACATCTATAGCGATAATAAAAATTTCAATTCGGTTATCTTAATAAAAAAAAAGACCGACGAAGGAAATCATTATTGTTACCTGGACAAGCTGTTGCCGACAGAATGCGATGATGTTGAGAAAGACAAAGAGATTTAGTCGACCACCCAGTTAATGAGTCGGCGAAAATCCCACTAATGAATTCCAGGTGACCCCAGGATAATATAACAATTTAATAGCCGCGAAGTGTGGTCCATAAGAATTCTGGCCGATAGGAAAGAAAAGGGAAGATAATTTTTTTTCTTTAGGCGATAATTGTAAACTAAGGCCAGTCTAGCCACACCCACACTGCCGAGCGTTCATTGGCTGAGGGGTGGCGTGAGTGATGGACGAAGGTAAACATATGAGAAAGAAGGGGAACCTGTTGACGTCCTCTGAGGGGATTGCTGCGAGATACCAATATGAGAAAGGAAGAATTTAGAAGGACAATTCCCTTACAAACCCCAACCACAGATAGGCGGAGAACCCCTCTAAAACACAAAGTAATTGACTTCCAAAAATGGGAAGTGATAAATTTTCCTGTCCGTAAACAAGGAAAATTCTTATTGCGGATTTGCAATTATCGAGAAAACCAAACAACAACAGGCCCCCACCCGGTTTGGGTCGGCGTCCATATAAACGAACGTCCCCAGAGTTCCAGGCAGTTAGAGTTAGAGTTACAGTTGAGTTGCAGTTGAGTTGAATTAGAGATCGGAGAGCAGCCCCGCAGGAGCTGACTGAAAGATTTCCACGCATTCCGACTTAGACTTCTAATCAAAAACAATTTTTTTTTTTTGAAGAACGACTTAGACTCACGCCACCAAAACAAGTTTTAACGAATATCGCCTGAAGATACCAAAAAGTAGTTTATTGAAAAACAACGTAAGGTATTAAGCCTCGCCTAAGCAACGCAAAGTGTCACGAATCCATAGAAGCGGTTTGGGGGAAAGACGCAGTCCTGTATTCAGCAAACAGATATAAAGATACTTGTTATTTTTTTCAACACATTTGAATCTTTTGAGTTTTTTCATTATTTTCTTTTACATACACTTGTGCGGTATCACCTTTGCCCCGGATTCGGCTTGCACTACGGCCCGACGCCTGACTGATCTCGTCTACCTAAGATCAAATCACAACGTTGGTAGGTTAGATTAGAGATCAAAGCAGTTACTTCGGTAACCAGACGTTGGACGCGAGCTGGGAACGACGAAGCTGATACCGAATCTAACCAGACATCGACCGCGGCCAAGACAACCAGAGGAGTTAGTGTCGCACATGTTTCCGTGGTAAACCAGATTTCCATCCGAACCAGCCAAGGTTAGCGCCGCGACCAGTACAGCACAAGACCAGGGTAGAGACTACGGCGACGTCACATTTGGTGCCGAGACCAGGATAGGACAGGAGCAGAGACCAGGGTGACGCCACATTTATTATCGACGCGTTTCGCCGAGAGCATCTGCTTTCATTGGCTTTCTCGGATTAGAATGAAAGAAAAACGAAACTGTATGTGAAAAAAATGCTTTAGGAACACTAATGATGAATAGTTGCAATAAATCAAATTAATTTACCTTATCAACTCCAATTTTAAGACTGAAGACAATGCCTGTCCTTCTGCTTGTTTGTCTGTCTTATCTATATCAGAGGCGTTTGATGTTGTTGGATTATAAACCGGTCACCCGAAACTAGAGTGATTTTTATTTTATTTTAATGCCTCCAAAACTAAACTGCTGTCGTTTAATATATATATATATATATATATATATATATATATATATATAATAGTTGAATTGATGTGAGTTTGTGAGCCTAGCTTTCACGCTTGAGCGATCGTCAGACAAACTCTAATCGAAACGAAACTGACCGTTGATCGAAAGGGAATCAATTGAATAATTGATGTGCTGTCTCGCTACATTTTTTGGGCGAAAAAAAGCAACTTAGTTTAACGCTTCTTTGTATATTTGTTGCACCAGAATTTTACAAATTTGTCTGACGATCGCAAATGGCGTTAAACCCAGAGTCACAAACTCACATCAATACAATTTAATATATTAGCTCTATCACTGATCTTGAGCGCTTTCGAGTAAGTATAATATATAAATAATATATACATAAATATTGCACACACATATATATATATATATATATATATATATATATATATATAAATACACATTTCACACACACACACTCAAGGTATTCATTATCTACATATATGGGTAAAAGTGCACAGGGGTAAAAGCTATTTAAATATGAAAGTGGAAACTGAGGTCAACACCTAGCGCCGACAGTATTTTTCCATGGTGTCGTATACGATTCCCAGTCTAATCCACTTCTCTACATCAGTATTTCAAGAAAAATATATCCAAGCAAAGCAGAAGATTGAATTTGCAAAACTGTTTTTGTTCGGTTCGCATTCTTACACACAAACATACACACACACATGAGCGAACGCGCACACAAATATTTATACACGCACATGTGTGCATATGTGTATGTGGTTGGTACTTGTACTCATCTGGTTGAGAGGCCTATCAAGAGAAGAGTTTTGAAGGCAAAAACACATCTGGTTTAAGATTAACGAACGCGTAACGAATTTTGACAGAAGATACGAATGCGGGCCGAAACGAAACTGACCGTTGCTCGAAAGGGAACCAATTGAATGATTGATGTGCTGTCTCGCTACATTCTTTGCGAAAAAAAAAACAACTTTGTTTGACGCTTCTTTGTATATTTGTTGCACCAGAATTTTGCAAAATTTGCTATTTTTTTTTAATTCTTTCAGAAGAAAGTCTTTTTTTTTTGTTTGTTTTGCATACTCCCAACTGTTTACCTTCATTCGTTTTGCTGATACCATTCTCACAGACTCCCTTTAATTCGTCACGTGTCATTCCCCAAATACGGCTTTTGTTTTTAACTCTTCACAGTACAATTCTCCTATTTTATTATTATTTTTTTCTTTTCACACAATGCAAGGAGACAATGCGACTAAAATGCTAGTGGTTACTTAAAGTGAAAGAGAATGAGAAGACTTTAAGAAAAGGATCGGAAACTCAATCCTAAACAGGACACGAGGCATAAATCATTACTTATGTTCAAAAGACGGGGAAGAACTGTGAACCGGGCAATAGTCACTGTTATCCTCAACCTTTCCTTTATTTTATGCTGAATATTTTTCAAAGGAAGTTTACGATATTCCCTTAATCACTACAGTAGAGTGATTGCATATATTAAACTGAATTTCATGTATGTAACAATTAGGTATATTCTGCCATAATAGGAACGTTTTTCATATATATATATATAGATTTTTCCTCTAAATTCGTTGTTGGAAGTTTTACCTGATGATCCTGAATTCTTAAAAAAGGATTTAGGTGAAATAAATTATCGTAATGGTACCTTAAAGTGGTTTGTTTTTCATTACATATATATATATATATATATATATATATATATATATATATATATATATATATATATATATATATATATATATATATGTATATATATATATATATATATATATATATGACGATGGCCTGACGATTGCATATAGCATGAATCAGACTGTCGCCTCTAAATGTTGATTTCTATGGTCACTTTTAATAATACACACGCTCTATCTCTGATATTGAGCACTTTATTCCATAAATATAGCACACCTTAAGACTATATTTCTTCATATATATATATACAGACGTGTTGATGCTTCCCTCTGTCTTTTCATGTATTTTTATGGCAACTGCTCCGAAATGTCGATTGACATTACATTTTAATATTTGAAGATTATAGCTCTCAGGGAAGCAAGTATGGGGAAGGGAGTTCCTCTGTCGGGAAGTACAAGATAAGAATCTGTTGGAGTAGAAGAGATGTCTATATTTAGCCGTTTCGACAGTGAAAGAATGGGACCGAGATGACAACATAATAGCGTGCATAAATTTATACAACGATCTACCTTCACTGCTTCCTAAACTATATAAATATAAGCGCGCTATTAGGTTGGCATCTCGGTCTCATTCTTTCACTGTCGAAACGGCTAAATATAGACATCTCTTCTACTCCAACAGCTTCTTATCTTGTACTTCCCGACAGGGGAACTCTCTTCCTCATACTTGCTTCCCTGAGAGCTATAATCTTCAAATATTTAAATGTAATGTCAATCGACATCTTCTGATGCCTTGACCTTGATCCCCGACTTCGCTTTTTCCTTTTTCAAAACATCCTTCTTCACTCTTACTCCCACTCTCTGTAACCCCTTGCGTCCTAGTGGAACTTCCGCCTTGCTTGGGGTGATTTGCTTAACAAAAAAAAAAAAAAAAAAGAATAGAAGCCGACCACGTGGCGATATTACAAGAAAAATAACAAAGATTCGATTCTAAACTGGAAAATAAAAGAAAACAAACTTTACGACAATCATATTAATATTGAAGTATTTGAGAACGAGAAAAGTTATCTATAACATTTCCAGAGCAAAAACAAACAACATATGAATGAGAAATCGGAAATTTTAACTCTGTGCATACACACTAAAATTCCGTTTAAGTTCGTATGAACTACGATGAAAAGAAAATATGTACATTTCATTTATTCCCACCAGCGATACATTTTCAATATCCTTGCTTTTCTCTTTCTCATTCTCTTTCTCCTCTTCCCCTTCTATCACACTTCACGCCGTGCGTTTATTGATTTATTTATTTATTTATTTTTAAATAATAAAGCGTTCATTTTTTTTTTTAATTAAACGTTAGGAAATAAATTTACCGAAATCTCCCGAATATACCAAAGGTTGAAACCAAGGTAGTGGAATCAACTGATCTAATGCTAATATATATATATATATATATATATATATATATATATATATATATATATATATATATATATATATATATATATATATATATATATATATACTCTTAAGGTGGGCTATATTTATGGGATAAAGTGCATAATATCAGAGATAGAGCGTGTGTAAATATAAAAGTGAACATAGAAGTCAACACTTAGAGGGGACAGGCTGTTTCATGCAAGACGCAATTGTCAGGTCACGATTGCGTCTAGCATGAAATAGCGTGTCGCCACTAAGTGTTGACTTCAATGTTCACTTTTATATATATATATATATATATATATATATATATATATATATATATATATATGTATGTGTGTGTGTGTGTGTGTGTGTGTGTGTGTGTGTGTGTGTGTATAAAGAAGTAATCATCCCAATCAATCAGTAAATTTAATGTAATTAATGGCGAAATCACTTCGCTGACAGATCAATAAAATATTTACTAACAACTCTTTGAATGACGGGATCCTTATATTAAAAACTATGAGACAGATTAGATGCACTGTTACAACCACTTTCAAAGAATTCGCTCTTTCATCGTCAGGTATTAATATTTTTTTTATTTCAGGTAAATTTCTAAGACGTAAATAAATATATTGCAAGTCGAAAGATGTTTTTTTTTTAAAGGTGTCATATTTATTAACGTTAAAATTACGGAAGGTGCAGTGTCGCAACGCCAGAGTTGTATTTTGAATATTTCAAGGGAGAATTTTTTTTTTAAATAATAATGTGCCAAATCCACGAATATTTTTTTTTCTTTATAAATATTTTTCAGTTAATGTGACCAATCAGTAGAGTAATGTCTTAGCAATATTTTCCAAATTTTTTTTGCACAGTGGATCAGCCTTTAAACATATATTAATTGGTGCAGTATATATATAATATTATAAATAAGTAACCATGCAAAGAATTAATCACTAAAGTTAATGTAATTAATGGTGAAATCACTTCGACGAGGAAGGAGTGAATTTCTTTGGAAGTATTAGGTTGGTGCAAAAATAATATCGTTTTTTGACGTTAAAAACTACGTCAAAAAACGATATTATTTTTGCACCAACCAAATACTTGTAACAGAACATCTAATCCATTTCATAGTTTGAAGCATAAGGATCGCGTCATTCAGAGAGTTGTTGGTAAGTTAATATTTTATTGATCTGTTAGCGAAGTGATTTCGCAATTAATTTCATTAATTTAACGATTAATTTTTTGGATGATTACTTCTTTATAATATTGCATATACTGCACCAATTTATATATATATATATATATATATATATATATATATATATATATATATATCACAATTACAAATACAAGCACGAAAACAGATTCCTTGTACTATGCAACATCATAACTCAAAAAACATCTTAACCTAAGTCGAATAACATTTGTTTCAAGTACAAAATATTATATGAATATAATAAGCTAAAGCATTGTCCTTAAACAATCATCTCACGTCTTTTGCCTATCTTTCACTGATATATATATAGAACATGTGACAAGAGTATTTGCACATGATCGGAAGATCGCGCGCAATTCATAGATACCATGTAGCGATTTAAAAATATAGCTTAGATGTGGTGCAAGGCCAACTGTATATAGCACCCAGGGAGGATCGAATTCAATACTCTGTCGTAAATGATCTATCGAGGCAAGCTTGCAAACAATTACAGCGCATTGAAGTTTCAAATAATATAATGATTTAATAAACTTTGACGAGCACTCACTGTGGATCCAACTCACAATTCAGTCGTCAGTGAACTAGCGAGACTAGCTTACTAAGCTTTACATAACGTCCGAGTGTCCAACAGTGATTTAAAATGTGCTGCTGTGACCTGCCACAACGCTGCAAGTATGGAGCATCCAATTAGGATCGAACACACTACACTTGCTAATAATTATATCAAGTCGAAATGCTCCAGATGCTATATGATTTTGATTCTTGTGTTGAAACTCTTTCCGTGTTTTTGTATATATATATATATATATATATAAGTGAGCGACTGATTACGCAAAAATGAAATTACCATTGACATCTTAATTTAACAGATATATTACACAAAAATATCTTGAAATAGTAAAAAGTAAATGTATTCAATAAAATCGTCATTGCCTTCAACTACGGCCTTCAGACGACTTCGGAATCTCCTGCAACCCTTCTGGACTGTTTCCTTATTTTAGTTGGTGAATGCCTCCATAATACTTGCCTTCACTTCATCAGTGGAGTTACAAGGAGTTAGGGTTATCCTGCATGTGATATATGAACAAATTCCTTTTCACCGATGGCAGCACTACATCCTCAATGTCCTCAATAATAAATTAGGGAGTTTTTTTTCTTAACAGAATGATCAGAGTGAGTTTTCTATTTTACAGTACCTTTGTAATCATCATTAGACTAATCAAACTCTTTTCTTATCCTCTGCACTGTTCTCAAATTGACACCCAAACACTCTGAAATTTTTGTATTGGAGCTTCAGGCGCCAATGCCAAGCAACACAGCATGCCATTTCCAAATTTCTGGCAGTGTGAATTGAGTCATGGTGTTTTTTTTTTGTTTTTTTTTTCTCACAGACAGTGGCCAACTGACCATAGTATTTTGTGCAGTCGATAAAATGAAAAAGATACAACTTGCATACGCAAATTTAAAAACATTAAATGTCAACAATTTCTCCATGAACCCTTAAGAATTTAAAAATTTAATATTCGTACGTGAGAATGGTCATTAACTAATGTTATCTTAATTTGAATTGTCAGAAAGATTTTACTCTGTTTAATGAAAATAAACATTGAGCGCTCTTTCGACTCAGTTTTAACACTTAATATTTAATATTTCAAATTCTATAATGTGTTGATAGGACTCGCTTGGCTTATACCAACGGATATATTAGGTTGGTGCAAAAAATAATGTCGTTTTCTCACATAGTAACATATGTGAAAAAAAACGACATTATTTTTGCACCAACCTAATATATATATATATATATATATATATATATATATATATATATATATATATATATATAAACGAAATTTCGATGTGGTACCAGGCTGTGAATACGGAACTCTGAATGGGAATAAGCTTGCTAGCCGTTACACCGCGTAGAAGTGCTTTATTCTCTCTCTCACACACACACACAATCTCTCTCTCACTCTATCTCTGTCTGTCTGTTACTCTCTCTCTCTCTCTCTCTCTCTCTCTCTAGATATATATATATATATATATATATATATATATATATATGAAAATGCAAAACATATCTTGACCGACGCGTTTTCCACTGACTTAATTTATCAATTTAAATACGTCGATTTTATTTTGTAACAAGCATTTATATGCAGGAGCAAAAGTGGGCATTGAAGTAAACACCTAGCGTCAGCTATTTCCTTTTCCTGTTTCATTTAAGCATGAAACAGATTGTCGCTGCTCGGTGTTGACCTTAATGCCCACTTTATATTTATATAGACTCTATACCTGCTGAGTACTTTAACCCCTAAATATAACTTAAAACTATATTTTATCATATATATATATATATTTGGTTAAATAATTTAGGCATATTATGTGTATTTTAGTTTTAATCCGTTCAAGTCTCTGAATTAATTTCTTGTCGGCTGTAGGAAAATCGATTATACAAAATTCCGAAATTTTGTTTTTAATAATTTTTATTTTACCAAGCACTTTCAGCCTCATCAGAGGCAATCATCAGTTGTTACCTATCTATGGATGCGTTATGCATTAACATCGTAAATTCAGAATATTTTTTGCATTTATACAAGGGAGATAACTTTATTGATTTTTTTTTTAAATTTTAAAAAAACTTCTATTTTTTTTTTTTCAGTTTTTAATCCAGTTTCTTTGCATTTTCTAAATATAAATTTGTAAAGGTGAAAAAATAAAATTAACTATTTACTATCCTAAATTTAATACAACTAACTTAGTCATCTATAACAACTCTTCTCCGTCAACTAGCGCATTACAAATTCAATTATCTTATATGAGTTTTAAACTGTTAATACGTATGTTGGTTTTACAACAAAGACGATGACGAAAAGGCTTACGTTTCACTTGAAGGATCATAGTTCAATCCCAGATCATTTAAAGGAAAAGCTATATCCACAATGACAGTTTAGACAGATATTAGCCGAAAATACACTAGTGCTTTATCAAGATAATAGTACGCAAAAACTTAAAATTCAGCAAACTCTTTATATAAGAGTAGTGCGACCAAAAATAAAATCAACTACGATTATAGCAACAAAGCTCTTAAATATTTGCAGCAGCAAAATGTTAAATTAAAAATTACTAAATTTAAATACTACAGTAAAAAAAAATCTGTTGACAAAAAATCTTTAATTTTTTTTTATATTTTAAATGGAATAAGTTACCTCAATATTTTGAATTTATGGTGCTGACGAATAAAGCATCCATAGATATGCAACCCCTGAAGATGGTCTCAGATGAGATTGAATGTACTTGGGAAAATTATTTGAAAGAAGATTTGGGGATTTTTCATAATCAATTTTCTACAGCCGCCAAGAAATTTTTTCGAGAACTGCAAAGGATTAAAATTGAAATAAATAGATATAATACGTCTACATTATTTAACCAAACATGATTGAATGAAAATAGTCAGCTCATATATATATATATATATATATATATATATATATATATATATATATATAAGGTTGGTGCAAAAATAATATCGTTTTTTTACGTATTTTTTAACGTCAAAAACCGACATTAATATATATATGGCCTAGGTTTAATAACAGAGATAGAATTTATATTAATAATAAATATATATTTTCCCACACCAGTAGTATAGCTCTGGATTTCATGTACAATCCAATATGGACAGGTGCTGATTAAAACTCACCTGATTGCCTTGTGTATAAGACTCAGTCTTGTATAACATTATATTTATTATTATTATTATTATTAATACTTGCATATATATATATATATATATATATATATATATATATATATATATATATACAGAGAGAGAGAGAAATAATATTAGCCGATTGAGATAGATAGATAGATAGATAGATAGATAGATAGATAGATAGATAGATAGATAGATAGATAGATAGATAGATAGATATTTTATTGAAAAAATCAGTACAATATTGGAAAATATCTTGAGAGTGGTCCATGAAGTTACGATGGTAACAAGAGGCCAAGACAAAATATTTCTCCATTAATATTTTGGCTCTGTTTCAAAACGCTTTTCACTGTCCTTTAAAAAATTGATTCATATGCTTCGCTGCTTATGTAATGTTAGTAAATATTATGTACATATTTAGGCAAAGACAAGATTATATATGTAAGAATCTCGATGAAGAAGAGATTCAATAAGGATATTTATTATTAAAACTTTAGTAGTGATCACAACTGTACTGAAAGTTAGTTACATGCATTATTTTATATAGGATGGTGTTTAAATAGACCCATTTGTAAAGATATGCATATATATCGCTGTAGTTTTAGACTTTTCCAATACTTATCAAATGAAATTGTTTGTGTTTAAACTTCATTTCAAAAACTCCTTGACATTAATGAGTTTTCTCTGTGCTTTTTTAAGCATGATTAATTATTTAGTCCTCGTTTCATCGGTTGGGATATCTTGATTTATTCAAGAAAGTTATTAGAATATTTCAGAACTTATACTGTGAGGAAACCGCCTGCATACGTATAAAAAAATGGAGGACATTAAAAATAAAAGGTGCGTAGGACAGCGATGTATTTTCTAACCGGATGTCTGCAAACATTTCTCTAATGCAATCTTAAAAGAACTAAAAGTCCTATCAGGTTTTAATTTCGGAGGTCACAATATTAACAAAAATAGGATATGCAGAGGACGCCATGTCGATGGAAGACACAGAAAGGAAACTGTAGAAACTCCTCTCAAAGGTAATAAAAGAAAGGTCTAACGGCCAGGTGTCAGCAACGGAAACAGCTCAAGAAGCGAGCCATGTATTGATAATGTGAGAAAAGTTTAAATATCCGGAAAATATTTGAACAGAGTATGGAAAATGAAACACCGACATCCAAAGAAGCATTGGAATTACAAAGGGTGACCTCCAAATTATTAACAATCAGTAAAAATAAAGAAATAAATAAAGGAAAGACTGTTCAATTGCTAGCTAAACACAATTCTTCTATGTGTCATTTAATGTTGTACAATGATCTCATGTAGTTCTCAAGTATGATGCTGAGAATAACAAGGATAGAACAACGAGGAAGTTTAAAGGAAAGGGGAAATAAAAAGGGCTTTATACTTAGAATCAGACAGATACATTTGAAATTTCTAGGTAATATAATGAAAAAGTAGTATTAGAAAATTTAACACTTACAACGCACGTTAATGGCCAGAAGGATAGAAGCAATAGGGAATGACCAACCTAACGACATTGTGTAAAAGAATGGTAGGGTTAGTGGATTGCAGGATGGTAAAACGACAAACGTTTTCTGAACGCTACAAAGGATAGGAAATTGCGAAAAGCTATGAATGACAACTATCTTAAGGCACCTAGAAAAGGTAAAGAAAGACGAAGAGGAGGATGAAAAGGATGACGAAGAGGAGGAGGATGAAGAAGAAGAAGAAGAAGAAGAAGAAGAAGAAGAAGAAGAAGAAGAAGAAGATGAAACGGAAGAAGAAGGTGAAGGAGGAGTAATAAAAGTGGGGGAAGAAGAACAAGAGGAGACCAAAAAGAAGAGGAGGAGAAGGAAGTAGAAGAGGAGTATAAAGAAGAACAAGAAGAAAACAAAGGGGCGGATGATGATGATGATGATGATGATGATGATGATGATGATGATGGAGCAGAAGAAGAAGATGAGGAGTAGGAGGAGCGGGAGGAAGAATAAGAACATGTGAAGAATGTAATTGTACATGTGACGTGGAGACATCGAAAGATTTTCGGAGTTTTATATTACATGTCGAATAGGTGAAGAGTGTGTATACTTTTCGCTAACAGAATTCTGTGGATTTCCATTAGGATATGTGTTAATAAGCCTTTCCTAAACGGTAATAAAAGTCTATTCTTCGACGCAAAAGCTCTCAAACTCATAAGCCGAACTTGAAAATAGAACATTATGAATAGAGCGATGGTATTTAATGTAAAATTGGCAAAGTCAGGATTATCGTCAGTCTGGGAAATGTCAGAGAGAAAATGAATGGGAGTTTAACTAATCTTTTCAGGCACAATACCAACTAAAGTGTGCGAAGGTTCAAGCCAAACTGAATTGATCGGTGCAAAGAGTTCAATAACGACGAATAATTCCTATTGTCCATACTAAAATTTGGCAGTTTTACCTCGAGTCCTTTTACAACCCAGTTTTCTCCTCTGACCGCTTTCCTCTTTATCTTCTCCTCTCGAGATGCGCGGCAACTTAATTTTCTATGCTATTTTCGACATTTCCAACTAGTGGCGGATGACATGCAAGGAAAAGGTCACATTTTGGCCGCGGTGAGCGGATTACGTGGGCCCAAATTTGTGGTCATTGGGAAAAGAAAGCGGCAATGGTGAATTTCTGAAGAGACATTAGGAAGATAGCATTGTAAGGTCACTTATTGTGATTGTCTTGTGTTAGTCAAGAGACAGCTGTTGAAATTGCAGATGCTTTTGAATAGAAGAGATCAAAAGTCCACAGTGACTTAAAATAGCCGAGTGCGGAAAAGTGAAATATTTATCTTCGAGAACCCAAGATGTTTCACCAAATCTCTTGCTACAAACTCAGGAATTAAATAAAATAATTCGAGATATTTAATAAAATCGAACGCCACAAAAGTATGGCGTCCAATGAAGCCTGGGCGTAATTTGACGGAATACATGTTTGTGTTCATCAGATATGATTAGCGTGAACATATTGCTAGGTCAGCTGTTAAGAATGTTGGTTCGCTGTGTCATGAGAGACAGTTTTTTTTCCACCAGAACCCATTGTACAAATCTATACGTCGACCATTCGTCCATGCTTGAAATATTGCTGGCACCTATGGACTGCTGCTTCTACTATTTATCTCGATCTTCTTGATAAAATCCAAAGAAAAATCAGCAATATTATTGGTCTTGATCTGTCACTTCGTCTTCAGTCCCATCCCCACAACCGTAAGTTGCTCGCCCTGTTCTTTTTCTATAAATACTTTCATTTTAATTGTTCGGATGAGCTCTTCCCTATGAGCGTACTTTCCCCAATCCCCCCTACGGCCACATTTCTGTATTATACAGAATAAATATCAATCTTCGCTATGATTAATTTATTCCTTTACTTAAACAAACATAAATTGTACATATGAGGACTAGTTAGAATTTTCATGTATGAATGGTAAGAAAGCGTTATTTTAATGTAAGGAATATTATGGTATGTTTGGGTCAGTAATCCTGGCTAGCTAAGTTTAATGTTACGACAGTAAAAGATCATCCTTTTTCCCCATTTTGACTTTGTGCCACATTTCTCTAAATGCTTCAGAATAAATATGGCTCTTCGCGATAGTAGGTAGACACCTTGAATTTAAACGCAGTACTAGATTGAAATTGAGTTATGATCAATTTACAACTGTTGACTAGATGTAACCGTAACTTCTATGCTAGCAGATTCTTTTTTTTTCGCTTGTGAAACTCCATTCTCCATGCTTTCTAGCCACCTTATTCTTGAAAAAATTAAATACAGTGATATCGCTGTCTACTGACCTCATGATTACTCTTTATTTTCTCGCTCATTAGTAAGGTTTCTGTTTCTAATTCTTCCACACCCAATAAACACTTGTGTCTTAACGTTTTTACTCTCTTGTTTGGCGCAAACTCGATGTAAAAATATATACTTAGCTGTACAAGCGAAAATTTCACGATTTTCTTAACTGAATCTTCTAATGTATTATAATTCTTGATTTATAGATCAAATAAGCCTTCTCCAAGTTTCACGGCCATAAAATGTCCGTAGACCATTCCCGATTGCATCGTTAAATATTTGACCTTAATAAATACTTTATTCAAGCTTAACAACTTATTTGTTTGATCTTAACAAAATATTAGAATACCAATCATGAACAGCACCTTAGACAAGTAAGAAGGTACAAGGAAATTATCAACTCTCTCTTCTAAACTGTAACTAAGGTTCGTTCAGACGAGTTGATGTGCAAATCACAGGTTTGAACTGAGATGAAGTAAATATGTGCTTGAAATGGCCACCCTAGTTTCCATAGACTGGTGGATGCCTTTGGCTAGTTATTGGCATAGCAACGTCAACACACATATCCACGTTTAGATCGCTATTGAGCTAATGTGATACATTAAATTATATAATTTACTGACACATTTCCATTTTATGTATCCCTGTCGATTCACGCTTGGGCAATGCTACTGCTAACATATAAACCAGAACAACTTGTTACATGAATGAAACCTGCTACCCCTCTAGAAAAAATACCTCTCAGGGGGCGGATAATATTCTTATCTGAGTCAACGGTCAACATATATATATATATATATATATATATATATATATATATATAACTCAAACAGTTTACAAGAAACAATATTTGTAAATAATCGGTTAAATTAATAAAAAACCGTTGTTAAATGTGATAAAAAAGAAGTAAAGGGAATATATATATAAATATATATATATATATATATATGTGTGTGTGTGTGTGTGTGTGTGTGTGTGTGTGTTCCCTTTACTTACATATATATATATATATATATATATATATATATATCCCTTTAATAATATATATATATATATAATCCCTTTAATCATATATATATATATATATATATATATATATATATATATATATATATATATATATATATATTCCCTTTAATTATATATATATATATATATATATAATCCCTTTAATCATATATTTATATATATATATATATATATATATATATATTGAAATGGAGTAAATCTGTCAATTATTTAATATATGTTCTGTCTATACGTTATTTTTATAGATACCGTGTACGCAGTACTAGATTGAAATTGAGTTATGATCAATTTACAGCTGTTGACTAGATGTAACCGTAACTTCTATGCTAGCAGATTCTTTTTTTTTTTCGCCTGTAAAAATCCATTCTTCATACATTCTAGCCACCTTATTCTTGAAAAAATTAAATACAGTGATATCGCTGTCTACTGACCTCATGATTACTCTTTAAGTAAATGCTTAAATACGGGTGAATTTCAGAATTGGAAAATAAAGAGTATGGTCTTAATACATCTGTTGGAAATTTCCCAAATAATCACCCTGTGACATCTGGTAACCCAACGGAAAATTGAAACGACATTTGCGAGGCATATCACCCAAAATTTGCTGCTTTGCTATTTTTCTATCAATCATCGGCCTGTTTTTCCCAAACTAAATTAAAGGCTATCTGTAAAGATATTTTGCACTCTTCTCACCATGAGATTAGTTCAGTTATCTATAATTACAAATGCCAGTGGGATGCGCAATATAATGGTAGAATTAATAGGAGGCAGGAGACAAAGATTGCTAAGCAGGTGTTAGCTAACATGCGTTGGAAACTTTGTGAATATTTGCATATGCTTGTAAAGATTTCTGATTCGGATAATGCTAAATATTCAATCAATAATCCAGTTTGAGCCAGGTACTTTTTCACTATGATCATGCAGAGTAACATCTGAGAATTCTTAAAATATATATATTACGCCGAACAAGCCTTCCCTCTTATTATGGCTGATTCGCTGATAATAAATTTTTAGTCGCTGTACATTTTTGTTCTCGGTTGAGCTTATTTTTTAATATTTATTTCATTATTATTTATTTTATATTTTTCGATCCACCATTTTTATGATGAGCCTTTTCATTTTTGATTATATCTTTGCTCAGTGCCCCTTTCTTTTATATTTTTGCACACACACACACACTTCTCGTGTGAACACTGTAGTTAAACGACGCCGAGCCTGATCAGTACCCTAGGGGAATGGGTGCCTGGGAATAATACATGAAGAAAGCTATGGATGTATGGATGGTGTCCACTCAGCATAGTTGCAGCATGATCCGCAACTGGGCTTTGTGGTTGATGAAAAAAATACAAATATGCCTGAGCGGGCGTCTGTTACAAGGTTTTCACAGGCACCATATATATATATATATATATATATATATATATATATATATATATATATATATAGATAGATATAGATATAGATATATAGATATTGATATATATATATATATATATGTATGTATGTATGTATATATATATATATATATATATATATATATATATATATGTATGTATGTATATATATATATGTAGATATATATATATATATATATATATATATTTACTATAAAGATGTTACAAGTACTCACGACAAAGAGGCATTTTTGTTTCTAAACAAAAATGCACCTTGTAGCGTGTACTTGTTTGTCCGTATGTATCATCTTTATAATAAATTATTGCTCTACTCTTGGTATTTAGCCCTATATATATATATATATATATATATATATATATATATATATATATATATATATATATATATATATATATATATATATATATATATATATATATATATATATATATATATACGCATACACACGGAGAGAGAGCTTACGACCAGTCCGAATCACTGGATCTTGTACAATCGCCGGAGTTAAGCAATGTTGAGCCTTGTCAGTACTTACTTTGGTGACCTCTTGATAATGCCAAATACTGTAATCTTCAACGTGTGGATAACGGCTTGGAATTGGAAGTCGGAGAGCTGTGTTCCAATTCTAGTTTCTTTGCTCTCATCTATGAGTTAATCAGTCGGAATTGTATCATTAAATCGTTATAATCGAAAAAATTATTATAATCTAATAAAATGTGTTCTAGCTTTAAATAACCTACAAGATGTTGATAATCCGTCAAACACAAATCAATCAATATTGTGAATAAAATACTATCTCTAAGAAAAAACACTATCGGCGCTAAACAAAAAATAAAAAATAAAACAAAAAAAAAAATAATAAAACAAAAAACAAATGAAACAATGGATAATCTATACTACGATTTTGTGACCGAATCGAATAAAAAAATTATATCGCCAAATGCGGATTTGACAGTCGTAAGTATGAAAAGGTTCATTCTATATTATGTCAGTTCAGTGGATGAATGCTAGTGTAACCCAGTGCGCCCTGCTAAATTGTCGCGTCAATAACGACTAAACCGCTTCACGCAACTCTGATGCGAGAGCGGCTAGACTTCGATGAGGATTAAAACCAAGATCTGTCAAATTGCGGTGAAAACTTCTTCAATGTCCATCTAATACAACAGGGTAGACTTTGCTCTTTATATTTGCCTGCAATCAGTGCGGTGACGACATATCACCTTTGGGCGAAGGGCTTCCTAGACTGAAATCAATGTATTAAGTCGGAGGGTGCTCACGATGATGGAATCGGCGACT
This sequence comes from Acanthosepion lycidas, assembly GCA_963932145.1. Classification (NCBI taxonomy): domain Eukaryota; kingdom Metazoa; phylum Mollusca; class Cephalopoda; order Sepiida; family Sepiidae; genus Acanthosepion; species Acanthosepion lycidas. Next base: position 47,970,125 of record OZ010579.1, read on the forward strand.
GTGTGTCCTTCATCAAAACATCAATCATCGGAAGACATCAGCTAGGAGCAGCAGCCACTCCCATATAGGAAGATTTGCCAGTAACTAATGGTGCTATGTAAATATGATGATTTAATGTACAAATAAAAATATTGTCGTTGGAAAGTATAGACATGATTACACCGACGATACGAGAAGAAACAAAAATGAATCTCTCATCAGTGCCGCCCAGACAAACTACATTAAATAAAGATTGATACTTCCAACAAATAGAAATGAAAAAGCGGAACAAAGAATGAAACGGTAAATCACATTGCAGAATATTAGTTGCAAAGAATATGAAATATTTGCACTAGAGTGTAACGCCTGTCATACGCTTGGTATAATGCAAATAACTTAGGTTCAACGAATGATATCAGCACAGAGCAGAAACTGTCCTTTGGCATTTCGACACCCCAATCTGAGAATTCTATCAAAGCAATTACATGAATAAAGAAGAAAGAATGTGATTGTGAATGTGCCCATGCCAATAGTGATTGCGAAAGACAGTGAGAAACTGCCAAAAATATAAATGACCCTTACCGAGAAACTGAGAAAGATACTGAATCTTAAGGTTAAATTTAAACTCATGGATTATGCGAAAAAATAAATAAATAGTTTCCAGGGTAGAATGGATTAATTCGAAGTTTTATAGAATACGGTTTTGCTTGGATCAGGATCAACTCATATTAAAGTGCTGGTGATTAATGGGTATTTTTCTGCTGGGACCCGAGTGGTTAGAACGTTCTCTTCCTGACCATAAAATCCGAGTACGAATCTCACTATGTCAGATTTATCACGTAGGTAACTTCTTAAGTTTCTCATCGGGTGGGACTTTTAGAAACTGACTGAAAGCTATAACACAGATTGAACCAAAAAATGACTAATGACCGTGTATTAAACACGAGTCAGTTCTGTGGGTGTTGAGCAAATAAAAATGTGTCTGAGCAAGCGCTTCCGGCAAAGATTGATTACCCTAGTATCGAGGTGTGCTCAGAAAAGAGGTACCGAACATTATTATTATACTGAAGCTTCAACGATTTTTACGCAGGTATCTGGGGTGAATGATTATTTATTTTTTTACGTACTTATCAAATATTTTCCTGTTATTTAAAGCCAGAAAATGTATTTTTAAGATTGTAAGAATTTGTTTGAAGATAAAAATGAATTAATGATACTAGTTCTACTAATTAACCCATAACTGTGAGGATAAGAGGCTGAATCATTTCTTTTTCTAAGGATATCTGCGCGTGTGAATATAGAAAAAAGCCGACTCAATTTGGAACTAGACTTTCAAACCTCTAATCCCATCATCCAGTACACCATCTGCAGATTCAAGCTCGCAGCACTTGGTATTCCAAAGTGGTCACCTATCTTGGTAAAGACCAAGCTCGACGTTGCTTAACTCCACTGATCGTATCAGAACTAGTATTTAAACGTTATATGAGCGTAAGCCGACGTATCTAGAGTAAACATGCATGTAATGATAATAATAATCATGTAAGGCTCTTCAGGGTTAATATTCTACTCGTGCCAAACAAGCTGATGTAGACAAATCCCGTACCCATCAGTTGTTACATAGTACAGGCTTAAAACAGAAGGATTTATTCTTGTTGCAGAAAACCAATGTTAGCTAACAAAAAATTAACAATCAAACATACTGAAGAATTTTGTAGGAAGTTGGTATAAACACCATCTGAAACTAGTTACAGACATAATAACTTTAAGAAATTTATGTGAATTTACAATACACGCAGACAAAACAATCAAAGCTAATCGCCTATATATTGTGATCAAAGACCGCAAAATGGAATATGCCTTCTTATTGACACGACTGTCGCTGCAGATATAATGTATCTTTGAAGAAAATACAGGGACCTTGAAATCGAAAACTCAAAAATGTGGTGCGCGAAGACAATTCCAGTTGTAGTTGAGAACCTCCGTTTGATTGGAAAACGTTCAAATAGACATATTGAAGAGATTCCGGCTAGGCCATATTTTAAAAAAAAGAGAAAAGATTCTACTCACAAGTACAGCTCATGAAGGGCCTCCACTACGTAAAATGTGTGTGATCTTTGTTGCTTTTTGTTGTTGTTTATTTAATGCTCATTGGAAATAATAATAATAATAATAATAATAATTTTCCATGCAGAAAATATCCAGTATTCAGTTAGTGTTGCTGTTGGTTTAATTTTAGAAACTCCATTTCTTGAAACTAATTTTCTTGAAAATACATTTCTTAAGTCTACTAACCGTTATCGCTCTTTCTATTACTGGTGGAAGTCTCCTTTCTAATATTTTGCTGAAATCAACATCTTGATGATTATTGTCTTTTCTAGTTACATGTGCTATACATTTTAGTTGTCATTGCTACTGGAAGTCTTTATGTAACGTGGATTTTGTTCATTTGCTAAAGTTCTTTGTTTCTGATGGCAGAGCGCCAGTTTTTACGTTCGGATTATGGATATCCTTTTTTACTTCTCACTTGAAGATATTTTAATTATTATTCTGATAATAATAATTGGTTCGTTTAGAACCAATTAATGGTGACAATAATATCATCAATAATAATAATCTATACCAGCTAGAGTACAAATGACGAAAAATCTGGCTAAATAGAAATAGCAGCAACAAAATTAATAGTAATATTACTACTACTAATAATAATAAGTAGTACTAATTATTAGTATTTGTTCGTATGACTGGAGGTGGTGTTACTATTGAAATATTAAATACTCTCGTGAAACATGTGATTTTGAGCACATGTGCACTTATTTGAAAATGATGAGTAGAAATAAATTATCTTTCTTTCTTACTTATGATTCCTTCCTTCCTTCCTTCCTTTCTTCCTTCCTTCCTTCTTTCCTTTCTTTCTTCCTTCCGTCCTTCCTTTCGACAATCCATCCTTCCTACCTTTTTACGTTTTTCTTTCTTTTGTCTTTCTCTTATTCTTTTTTTTTTTCTATTTTTGCTTTCTTTCTTTCTCCTTGTCTTTATTTTTGTTTCTTTCCTTCTTTTTCTATTTGTCTGCATGTTTCTCTGTTTTTCCTTCTTTCTTTCTTACCCCATTTACATCACATACCCTCTTTCTCTATTTTTCTCTCTGGTCTGTCTTTCATCCTATTTTTCATCCAGTCTTTTTTTTGTTCTGGTCTACACCCTTCCTATTTTTTTCTGTCCGCATCTCTGCTTTTCTCTCTTCCTCCTTTTTTTTCTTTGTTTCTGTCCGCCTCTCAGCTCTTCCCTCTTCCTCCTTTCTTTCTTTCTTTCTTTCTTTCTTTCTTTCTGTCCGCCTCCCTGCTCTTCCCTCATCCTCCTTTCTTTCTTTCTTTCTTTCTTTCTTTCTTTCTTTCTTTCTTTCTTTCTTTCTTTCTTTCTTACTGTCCGCCTCCCTGCTCTTCCCTCTTCCTCCTTTCTTTATTTCTTTCTTTCTGTCCGCCACTCAACTCTTCCCTCTTCCCTCCTCTTTCTTTCTTTCTTTCTTTCTTTCTTTCTGTCCGCCTCCCTGCTCTTCCCTCTTCCTCCTTTCTTTATTTCTTTCTTTCTGTCCGCCACTCAACTCTTCCCTCTTCCCTCCTCTTTCTTTCTTTCTTTCTGTCCGCCTCCCTGCTCTTCCCTCTTCCTCCTTTCTTTCTTTCTTTCTTTCTTTCTTTCTTTCTTTCTTTCTGTCCGCCTCCTTGCTCTTCCATCTTCGTCCTTTCTTTCTTCAGTCCGCCTCTCTGCTCTTGCCTCTTTCTCCTTTCTTTCTTTCTTTCTGTCCGCCTCCCTGTTCTTACATCTTCCTCCTTTTTTTTTCTTTCTGTCCACCTCTCTGCTCTTCTATCTTCCTCCTTTCTTTCTTTCTGTCCGGCTGACTGCTCTTGCCACTTCCTCCTTTCTTTCTTCCTTCCTTTTTTTCTTTCTTTCTTTTTTTTCTTTCTTTCTTTCTTTCTTTCTTTCTTTCTTTCTTTCTATCCGCCTCCTTGCTCTTCCTTCTTTCTTTATTTCTTTCTTTATGTCCGCCCCTTTGCTCTTCTTTCTTCCCCCCTCTTTCTTTCTTTCTTTCTTTCTTTCTTTCTTTCTTTCTTTCTTTCTTTCTTTCTCTCTCTCACCTTCTCTGCTCTTCCCTCTTCCTCCTTTTTTATTTTTTTTCTGTCCGCGTCTCTGCTTTTCTCCCTTCCTCCTTTTTTTCTTTCTTTCTGTCCGCCACTCTGCTCTTCCCTCTCTCTCATTTCTTTCTTTATTTCTTTCTTCCTTTCTTTCTTTCTTTCTTTCTTTCTGTCCGCCTCCCTTCTCTTCCCTCTTCCTCCTTTCTTTCTTTCTTTCTGTCCGCCTATCTGATCTTCCCTCTTCCTCCTTTCTTTCTGTCCGCCTATCTGATCTTCCCTCTTCCTCCTTTCTTTCTTTCTGTCCGCTTCTCTGCTCTTACCTCTTCCTCCTTTCTTTCTTTCTGTCCGCCTCTCGGCTCTTTCATCTTCCTCCTTTCTTTCTTTCTGTCCGCCTCTCTCCGCTTGCCTCTTCCTCTCTTGTTTCTTTCTGTCTGCCTCTATGCTCTTCCATCTCCCTCCTTTCTTTCTTTCTGTTCGCCTCACTGCTCTTGCCAATTCGTCCTTTCTTTCTTTCTTTCTTTATCAGCGCCTCTTTGCTCTTCCCTCTTCCTCTTTTCTTTCTTTTTTTCTGTCCGCATCTCTGCTTTACTCTCTTCCTCCTTAACTTTCTTTCTTTCTTTCTTTCTTTCTTTCTTTCTTTCTGTCCGCCTCTCTGTTCTTCCCTCTTCTTCCTTTCTTTCTTTCTTTCTTTCCTTCTTTCTCACCGCATCTCTGCTCTTGCCTCTTCCTCCTTTCTTTCTTTCTTTCTTTCTTTCTTTCTTTCTTTCTTTCTTTCTTTCTGACCGCCTCTCTTCTCTTCCCTCTTCCTCCTTTCTTTATTTTTTTCTATCCGCCTCTCTGCTTTTCTCTCTTACTCCTTTCTTTCTTTCTTTCTTTCTTTCTTTCTTTCTTTCTTTCTTTCTTTCTTTCTTTCTCACCGCCTCTCTGCTCTTCCCTCTTCCTCCTTTCTTTATTTTTTTCTGTCCACCTCTCTGATTTTCTCTCTTCCTCCTTTTTTTCTTTCTTTCTGTCCGCCTCTCTGCTCTTCCCAGTTCCTCCTTTCTTTCTTTCTTTCTTTCTTTCTTTCTTTCTTTCTTTCTTTCTTTCTTTCTGTCCGCCTCCCTGCTATTCTCTCTTTTCTTTCTTTCTTTCTTTCTTTCTTTCTTTCTTTCTCACCGCCTCTCTGCTCTTCCCTCTTCCTCCTTTCTTTATTTTTTTCTGTCCGCCTCTCTGCTTTTCTCTCTTCCTTCTTTTTTTTCTTTGTTTCTGTCCGACTCTCTGCTCTTCCCTCTCCCTCCTTTCTTTCTTTCTTTCTTTCTTTCTTTCTTTCTTTCTTTCTTTCTTTCTGTCCGCCTCCCTACTCTTTCATCTTCCTCCTTTCTTTCTTTCTGTCCGCCTCTCTGCTCTTCCATCTTCCTCCTTTCTTTCTTTCTGTCCGGCTCACTGCTCTTGCCACTTCCTCCTTTCTTTCTTTCTTCCTTTCTTTCTTTCTTTCTTTCTTTCTTTATCACCGCCTCTCTGCTCTTCCCTCTTCCCCCTTTCTTTATTTTTTCTGTCCGCCTCTCTGCTCTTCCCTCTTCCTCCTTTCTTTCTTTCTTTCTTTCTTTCTTTCTTTCTTTCTTTCTTTCTCCCTGCTCTTCCCTCTTCCTCCTTTCTTTCTTTCTTTCTTTCTTTCTTTCTTTCTTTCTTTCTGTCGACCTCCCTGCTCTTCCGTCTTCCTCCTTTCTTTATTTCTGTCCGCCTCTCTGCTCTTGCCTCTTCCTCCTTTCCTTCCTTCTTTCTTTCTTTCTTTCTTTCTTTCTTTCTTTCTTTCTTTCTGTCCGCCTCTCTGTTCTTCCCTCTCCCGTCTTTCTTTCTTTCTCTTACTTTATCCCTCTTTTTATTTCACTTTACCATCTTTCTTTATCTTTCCATTCTCTAACCCTAAACTCATTCACTTTCTCTGTATATCAATGCCACATAGAAGGAACTTTTATCTTGATTAGAATATTTTTTTGTATTTTTTTTCTCTATTCTTGCACTTGCAAATTATTGTAAGCAAATGAATAAATGCTGCCCAAGTTTAACCATGCCTTGGTATTTGCTTGAATTACAGAGCGGAGAAAAGCACAAACGGATCATCATCTTCTTGCAATCTCACCGTCCTTCTGACAATAAAGATGTCGATAGAAATAGTCCAGAGCAGATGAAGAAATAAAAATAGAGCAGATGTGAGAGAAAAGAAAAAGGAAAAGAAAACTTTGAAGAAAGAAGATAATTTTCCTATTTGTTTTGAATAAATTGGTCTTGAAAAATAGGGAAACAATTCGACACAAATTAACCCATGGGATGCACCTAAGAAAATATATTGGCTTTGTGTTTCTGTGGAGGTGTTAACAAAATTTGAGTTTGTTTTCTTATTGGTTTTATTTTGAAAGACGTGAGCTCGTGAAACAATAAACAAAGAAACTCCCCAGATAGATGTTGCCTCTGCCAAGAATTTCTCGGACTCTCAATAAATACTTCCAATAAATTCTCCAATATATCAACACACCAATCATTTGAAGAGTTCTTACTAACATTTACGTATAGCCAGAAGAGTACGGTAGAGTTTCAAAAGAAGACGATATACTAAGAGTTTAGCCGAGAGAAAGAATTTCAGTGAGAAAAATGAAATAGATAGATATATATGAACAAACTGAGATAGATAGATAGATAGATAGATAGATATGAACAAACTGATAGATAGATAGATAGATAGATAGATATGAACAAACAGATAGATAGATAGATAGATAGATAGATAGATATGAACAAACTGATAGATAGATAGAAAGATAGATAGATAGATAGATATGAACAAACAGATAGATAGATAGATAGATAGATATGAACAAACTGATAGATAGATAGATAGATATGAACAAACTGATAGATAGATAGATAGATAGATAGATATGAACAAACTGATAGATAGATAGATAGATAGATAGATAGATAGATAGATAGATAGATATGAATCTAATTAAATTTATATATATATATATATATGTGTGTGTGTGTGTGCATTAAGCCACGGAAGACTACAACTGTCAAGTGAAAATGCTGTTTATTTATATAAAACAAATGTCTTGAAACTCCTTGTGATTTCGTACGTTTTAAACGACGCAAGTATTATGTTGGTGCAAAAATAATGTCGTTTTTTGACGTTCAGCTTTGTGAGAAAATGACATTATTTTTGCACCAACCTAATAAATTCTCTTCAAGGAGTGAAATCGAATGAAAATATGTAATTTTAATTTAAAATTCGCATGCAAATGTAGCACCAGTATTTTTTCGTTATCAAGACAACATATTACGACAAATTCACTGGTTAAACTCCACCCTCTATCACCTAACATTATACTGCTAAATTTAACATTCAACGGAGCGAGTGTGAAAAACGTGAGTCTTGAGGCTGGGTAATATTCGAATTCGCTACAATAGTGAATATCTTTCGAACAAATGCGTCACGCCGAACTTCTAAAATTTCAAAGAATATTACGTTATAAATTTAGTTCTATACGTTAGGAATATTTCTGGATTATGTTGTGGTTTCCACGAATAAAATATGCAAATGTTTTCATAACTGTTTGAATGTTGTTGTGAAATTAATCTCGTATTGTTTAAGTGCAATGCTTTCAAGTAATGTAGCTTCAAAGTGTTGAGAAACTTTCTCTTCAAATGAAGCCCGTAGAACGTACCATACTCTTTGGCGAGAGGCCAGATACGGTATTTATACAAGACATCCAATAACTCGACAAACATTTGACGAACATTGCAACAGAAAAAGCTGACATTTTTAATGGAAGCGTAACGCTAACCAACCACCCACACACGGCCCTATTGACGGTGAACATGTTTTTTAGAGCGTAAATATATGCCTTCTTATACTTTTCTTGTTTCTTTTTTAAGGTACCAACGTTAAAAGAAAACAAAATGCAAAAACCCATATTAGCTTTTCTGTGTGAGTTATGCTTGGGCTGGGTAAGAAATGAAGTGGGGGGGATGCCAGTACGAAAATAAATGGTATCTTGGTAACAGCCGTTTGTGAGCGAAAAGAAAAAGAAAGAATAGTCTCTCGAAGAATGGGTAAGATTAATTGAGGTGTACGTAGCTGAAAGTTTTCGACTATTCCTTACCAATAAGGTAGAATTATGTGCTTATACAATTGACGCCTTGACACTTAGCACTTTTTTCTGAGTATAGTTCAAAAGTTAAACATTACACGGAGCGCGTTTGTCTTTGGTTTGACCTTTAAGGCTATGTCGATAAAGTCCATTACGAAAATTCTAATTATAAAATGGTCAGCTACTTCTCAGGAAGGAAATGAACACAGTTGAATTATCGCCATTCCCTGTGTATTCCTTTGATTAGAACGGCATTCTGCTCAGAAAGTCTCTTCCAAGTTTACTTTGAGGAACAGTCTTCGTGTGGATGCTTCCCAGAATAATAGAATCTTAACCTCTTCAAGACTATCCGCGATAACCTCATCTTAATTGCCTATTTTTCTTTTTACGTTCATATCACAGATCTCATTCAGTTACTCTCTACAATAAAATTTATATTAACCAACCGTTACTTGTAAAACTTTGTAAACACCATTATAGTGTTGCATTCCGCATCACCACTGGACCCCAAGATGGTATCAACGAAAGATGGCCTCTTTTTATTACCCGTTTTATGACAATAGAGAGGCATAGCATGGATCCTAGGAAGCTTTGTTAGGAAGCACTTCAAGGGAACGCATACGGCTCGTTGAATTAGCGTACCCTCCCGCGTCTGGTCATAGCCTGTCTCCACTGCCTTAACCGGGTATTGAACTCACACTCTTTGGGTCCTTGAAGACAAATGGCACAATGGATAAAGACGTTGGTTTGATCCAGTGACTGGACTCAAAGAGTTTGAGTTCAATACCTGGTTAAGTCAGTGGAGAAGTTGGAGAAGGGAATTAATAAGTGATATCCATTCAAACATGGCACGTGGAACTAGAACAGTCTACCCCAGTGAGCGAAATAAAGGGTTCAGTTCGACATTCCAACCACCTGAAGAAGGCCGGAGCGTACAACGGCCGAAACGTTGCGATAAATATGGCGACAAAGATGAGGACAATAGCCCGAATAATGTAAATTGTACATGCACATGAAAATGATGTCAAAACTGAAAGCTTGGATATGAATATTGGACTTAACATTTGCGCTATAGTTTCGATCCTTCATGATAATCGAAATTACTTTTTTAGTATGGTATTGTAGGCGGTACAGGAAAATTTACGTTAAAAACAATAAAAAGTGTGCTGCTCCGAGGTGGCAGTGAATGGTAGACAATGGTGAACACAAGAGGAAGTGGGAACGTTTGGCGCCATAGATGTTGTTCTTTAGATTTACAACACTGATTAGTATCACATGAACCGAACCTGTGAACAAATAAGAAGTTTTAAGGAAATGGAAACAAAAGAAGGAAATAAGGAATCAGAAAGAGATAGTCGAAATATCTAAAGAGAGGCGGCTTGGAAGATTTAACACTCACTTGATCTATTGAAGGTAAAATGGGCAGCGGGAAATATCGAATAACTTACCTAAAGATGATTGTCTTCTTCTGCTTCTTCTTCTTCTTCTACCACTACTACTACTACTACTACTACTAATAATAATAATAATAATAATAATAATACTTCTTTATCTACTACTACTACTACTACTACTACCTTTCCTCCTTCTTCTTCTTCTTCTTCTTCTTCTTCTTCTACTACTACTACTACTACTACTTTTTCTTCGTCTTCTTCTTCCACTACTACTATTACTTTTTCTTCTTCTTCTTCGTTTTCTTCTACTACTACTACTAATAATAATACTTGTCCTTCTTCTTCGTCTACTACTACTACTATTACTTTTTCTTCTTCTTCTTCTTCTTCTTCTTCTTCTTCTTCTTCTTCTTCTTCTACTACTACTACTACTACTTTTTCTTCGTCTTCTTCTTCTACTACTACTATTACTTTTTATTCCTCTTCTTCGTTTCCTTCTACTACTACTAATAATAATAATACTTGTCCTTCTTCTTCTTCTTCTTCTTCTACTACTACTACTATTACTTTTTCTTCTTCTTCTTCTTCTTCTTCTACTACTACTACTACTACTTTTTCTTCGTCTTCTTCTTCTACTACTACTATTACATTTTCTTCTTCTTCGTTTTCTTCTACTACTACTAATAATAATAATACTTTTTCTTCTTTTTCTTCTTTTCCTTCTACTACTACTAATTTTTCTTCTTCTTTTTCTTCTACTTCTACTTCTGCTACGACTTCTACTACTACTTTTTCTTCTTCTTCTACTGCTACTACTAATACTTTTTTCTTGTTCTTCTTCTTCTACTATTACTACTACTACTTTTTCTTCTTCTTCTTCTTCTGCTACTACTACTTTTTCTTCTTCTTCTTCTACTACTACTACTACTTTTTCTTCTTCTTCTTCTACTACTACTACTTTTTCTTCTTCTTTTTCTTCTACTACTACTACTACTTTTTCTTCTTCTTCTTCTACTACTACTACAAATACTTCTTCTTCTTCTTCTTCTTCTTCTGCTTCTTCTTCTTCTTTCTGCCATGTCCTTTCGGGATGTTGGCGATCATGGAGCTCCACAATTTATTCTCCTGCTGAGTTCTTAGTATATTTTGTCTTTTTTACTAAAGCTCGTTAGGTAGATTATGCGCTGTTTTTTTTTTTTTTTTTGCCCATCTTGCCTTCAACAGGTCCTGTGAGTATCATATTTTCCAAGCTCTCTTTTTGCTATAAGAAAACCAGGACCAGATAATACCTTAACAAAGGTTTTAATAAACAAAATGGCTCGCGACGGGGCTAACGCTAAATAAAAAAACGATTGATTCATTTTCTACGATTTAACAACCATTTATAGATTATTTAAAGCCAAGAAATATTTCTTTAGATTATAAGAATATTTTTTGAAGATTATAATAGTTTAGTAATACAAGTCTTTTTAATTAACCCATAGTTGGGGGAGAAGTGATGAATCCATACTTTTCCAAAGCGTATTTCCGCGTAAGTGAATATAAAGTAACTCATGAGAATTAGAACTCGGCTTTCCGATTCAAAATTTCGAGCCTTTATAGATTACGCCAAACGCACATCCGTGTTTACAGTACTTGGTATTTCACAGCGGCCACCAATCTAGGTAATGACCAGGCTCGAAGTTGTTTAACTTAGGTGATTGTACGGGAACCGATCTTTCAACGTCATATGGCCGTTAGCTCTGGATGAAAAAGCGACGAATGAAATGTCTGTAAGTGGAAAAACTTATTTTTGTGCGGTAGCGGCTATAAAAAAAAAACTGTAAGAGAAAAGATGCGAAGCAAAGAAAATTGGTTTTAAACTTTTAAAACTCTTTAGTTTGCAATCAACACCATCACTTAACACGACGCTAGAAGTGTTGAGACAAAACGGTTATTTTTTTAGTGATGTTATAACATGCTTATCTTATAATTTTGAAATACACACACACATACACACACACACAGATAGATAGTTTATAGATAGTTAAATACTGTATAAAAATAATCGAAGCGTCTGCTCAGATATGTGTAAACACTAAGAATAACATTTCATGTAATACAATTACATCGAATGTATAAATAAAAGTCATTAATTCTTTTTCCATATATATACCAAGTGTAACAGCAAAACTGTCCAATTGCTAGTTTAAGATTTGAACAGTTGCAGCTTAGAAATGCTGCCTCACTGGAATTCTCCGAGGTTTTTCTACCACTACTGGACTCTACTTAAAATGTATGAAAATTATAAAGATAGGCAATCGTATTTCCTACGTACTGACCAGGATTCGCTGATTGTCCGAGAACCGGTGTTTCGACGTAATATGGCCGTATGCCTATACGTGATCTACAAGATCAAGGATCGGGAACAAGAAAGTATAGCGAAAGGACAAATATTGCTTAGAAATACAAAAGAATAGGAATTTGTGGAAGCCTATGTTTGGTAGATGTCATGAGGAGCTACGGCTACGGCCCCCATAAAATAGGAAGAAAAATTGCAGGTGGGAAAATTACTGGGTACCTTCAAGTTTGCTGATGATGTTTTTAAGATAATTTTAGGATTTTTTGTAATTCTTGGACAAGTTTTTTTTTTGTTTGTTTATTCGCTGATACAGTAATAATGAAAAAGCTTTAAGCTAATGTGGATATTCTTGAAAGAAAATTCTCCTTCATGTTCTGCAATGTTGGAAATTACACACTTTTGAAGTAAAAGATTTGAATGCCACAAAATTAATGAAATGCCTCCCAGCCTCTCCAGAAAGTAATCCTTTCGAGAACTTAATGGCCTATCATTTAAAGAAATATGTATACAAGGGAAAACAACCTTTCATTAAAAAGAGATGGATACGGGAATTGAAGACAAAATGCAAGCTAAGAAGATTTCTGAGAACCAACGATAAATACTTCAAATAATAAAAAAAATAGTATGCAAATACAAATTTTACAAATGAAAGAATGAGAATTTGGATAAGGAGATGTAGCATCATGGCGCCTATGTTACAATGCAAAACACACAAGGAATAATTTACTCATGTATATCAGATTTTATGAATTTAAGCGCAGTACTACTTTGCCGACAGGATCTAATCATTTTACAGCAGAAATGACTAGATTTAGCCGTACGTTCTATGCTAATAGTTTCTTTTCTCGCAATTTTCACTTGTGAAATTCTCTTCCGGGTTCTAGCTTCCCAGAAAACTTTGATCTTCAAAAATTGAATGCAATGTCAATCGCTATCTTCTGTTTTCTCGATTCCACTTCTTATATTGTTCTCTCTCTTAGATATTGTTTAGCGTTTTACTGTTTTTATGTTCTCAAACAATCCTTATAATCTTAGTAGCTTTATTGCCTTTATAGAGATGAAATTATGTTAAAATTCTAAAAGATGTCTATGGTCATTATAGTATGGATGTACTTATAAATAACATCTATCTATCTATCTATCTATCTATCTATCTCTCTCTCTCTCTCTCTCTCTCTCTATATATATATATATATATATATATATATATATATATATATATATATATATATACGCATATATATAGATACATTTACAGATACATACATATATATATATATATATCCCGTTCCTCACTATTAAGTAGTGTAATGAAAATAAATTTAAAATCAATCTTATCTCAACCTGCCCTCTCTAATTTCGACCATGTCGCCCACACTGTCTCTCACCAATCTCTATGTTATCTTACATCAACTTAATACTACCCCTCAAAAGTGTAAAAGTTATATGTGAATTTAATTTTTCATACTTGGAAGTGCGGTCTGATGATCCAGGGGAAAAAAATCCCTAGGGAAATAAATTATAAGCATGGACCGTTAATGGCGTCAGTTTTGATCAAATTAAATTAATCGCTCTGATTTAACATTGACTTTCATCCTCCGTGAGATTATCCATACGGATTACCAAAATTTTCATTACTTATATATATATATATATATATATATTTCATTACTTATATATATATATATATATATATATATATATATATATATATATATATATATATATATATATATATATAAGTAATGAAAATTTTGGTAATACATATATATATATATATATATATATATATATATATATATAAATTTGGTAATATATATATATATATATATATATATATATATATATATATATATATATATATATATATATATATATATATATTTAGGGTTGTTTGTGTTAGAATACGTTTTATTCAACTATAATTTTAAAATATTTTTACTCTTAATTACTAAATAGTCTTTATACAGACTACCCTTCCTAAACTTAACCTGTTTTGAGCAGACTGAAATAGATAAATATAAACATACTGAGATAGATAGATATGAGCACATTGATATATATATATATATATATATATATATATATATATATATATATATATATGACGACTGCCAGCTTTAGACTTCAATGCGATACTATTGTCTATTTCTGAACTCCGTGAAATACGATATTATTTGAAGATCACTTGAGGCAGGAAACAAATATTAATAATCCTTTACTGATTCCTATGCCCGCACTATTTATACACACGTGTGTGTCTATGTGTGTCAATATGTTATATGTGGTATTTGACTATGCATTAATCACCACAACGCTCCTTCCCTGCCCCCTATTAGAATGTCTGACGCTCAACTTCTCGAGAGCACCTCTCTGCGGCTGCTCGGTCTCACGTTGACTGCTGACCTGAGATGGCACAAATACATTGAGTCAATTGCTTCGTCCACCGCAAGGAAAGTTGGCTCCCTGTGCCGCGCCTGGAAATTTTTCTCTCCGGAATCGATCCTTCAGATCTACAAATCAACAATTCGTCCTTGCATGGCGTATTGCTGCCATATATGGTCTGGAGCCCCTTCTGTTTGCCTCGGGGTTCTTGATAAGATCCAAAGGCGGATATGCAATATAATTGGCCCTGTTCTGGCATCTCGTCTACAGTCGCTCTCTCACAGACGCGCTGTCGCCTCTCTCTGTCTGTTTTACAAATACTTCCATGGCAATTGCTCCGAGGGGCTGCATTCGCTGGTCCCCAGACTTCATGAGTTCAAGCGCTCTACGAGGCTGGCATCCCGCTCTCACACTTTCACTGTCGAAACTACTAAGTGTAGCCGTCTCTTCTACTCCAAAAGCTTCATGTCTCGCATCTCTCGCCTGTGGAACTCCCTTCCCTATTCCAGTTTCCCTGGGAGCTATAATCGCCAACTATTCAAATGTAATGTCAATCGACATCTCCAGTTGGCTTGATCTATCCACTCTCCTTCTCCTCATTCTTTCCTCTATCACTCCTATCTGATCTTGCTCCAAATCTTCTGTAACCCCTTGCGTCCTAGTGGCTTCCCGCCTTGCTTGGGGTGAAACGCTTAAAAAAACAAATTAAAAAAATGTATGTATGCATGCCTCTATATATGTATGTATATACGTACGTAGGTGTTTAATTGTGTGTGTCAGTGTGCTTAAGAACGCGCAGCAGTGTTTAAAATAATATCGACTTCCCAGTTTGCTGTCTTCACTGTTTAGATTATAAATCGCAGGTGAGTTTTTGTAACAATGAACGCATTCGGAGAAAACAGACAAAAATGCAAAACAGGCGTGAATCCTGAATAGTGAAGTAAGCAAAGAATTATTTCACTCTTTCAATTTTACTAAATGCTACCCATTCCAGCGCAAACAGCATCAGTAAATAAACTGCTGTCCACAGGCTTTCCTCATCTTGTAGATCACTACACATTTCTGCATCTGTGCCAGCTGAAGGAATATCTGCTGTCTGTGTACCATTCGTCAGAAACCGAACCGCAGTACAAAGACAGTGTCATTTTTAGTCACTTTTTCTTTTGGGATGTCAACGAAGGCTTGTTTGACAGTTTTCTAATGTCAACAGATACTCGTTATCACTTTCGTAATGCTCGTTGTAGTAGAGACATTGTAATCGCGGATAGAACTATAGTACGCCGTTGAACAATACTGGTGTCAGACGCCTTCAAATATCACTTGCACTAATAGTACTTGCTCGATAATACTCGCTCGAACAGTTATCCGTATAGTGACCAGTATAGAAAAATAATATGAAGAACATGCGAAACGTATAGTAACGATCCGTATAGTAATAGATGATAGAGTACAAGTGCGTGAAAGAGAAAGGGGCCTAAGAATAGCTTGCATTGCCTTCTTACATGATCTATTGACACTTTCCAGAAAAATAGTTCTATTATGATGTATTATTGGTGGCTACAATCTTTAAAAAAAATAACATACATAGAGGAAAAGCTGTTGATAGCTTTTTTTCAAAATGATATTTTTTCTTCTAACTTTTTTTAATACATTCTGTAGGAGTTCCTATAATCTTCTTTCTGTGTCTGATATCAACATTGTGTCATCTGCATATTAAACTTTGGCAAGCTTGTAACACCAATAATAAATCCTGATAGGACCTAATTCCCTTAGAGTCGCCTTAGTGTAAAATTTGAATCAGTCCAGCGCGTGAATTCCGCTTTGATACTGAATCCACGTTTCCCAATAGTTCATAAGCATTATCCTCCGTTTCCGCTACTATGCAAACTACTACACATATTTACGAACGTGTACGCCATATACGAAACTGCTAATTATTAATTCGGAATCTAGGCTCGACTTAGAGGAGTCACAGTGGAGTAATGGATAACGGCTTGGATTGCGGAATCAGAGTGCCGAGTTCGTAATTCCAGTCGAATCCATTACATTCACTTACGTGCTAATACCCTTGGGAAAAGTGAGAATCCTCTTTATCTCCTTCAAGCTATGGGTAAATAGCAGGACAGACTGGATTCTATAGACTTTGACTAGAATGGTCTAGGTAAAGGACAACTCTGAATTCAAAACCTGCGGAGGGTCGGTTGGGGACCTTCTGGCACTTAGTGCACCAGGTCTCTGTAATCGGCCGTTCAAAAAGTGTGGATGGTCCTGCACGAAACCTTCACCACTATAATGAAATCTCATGTGCTATACATGCGGGTTGGGGACCGCTTGTGAATTCCAAATTCCCATGAAACTCCAATTTTGGCTCAACCCAACACCGGCGAATGCCGTTACAAGAACAAGGACAAGGCTAGGCTCGACTTCACGAGAGCGCTTTACTGTGCCTTCTTCACCTCACGTTTTTCACTGACCTGAGGTGCAACAAATACATTGAAACATAGCTGCATCTACCGCAAGGAAATTTGGTTCTCTGTGTCGCACCAGAAGGTTTTTCTCGTTTGCGTCCATCCTACACATCTACAAATCTACCATTCGCTCATGCAATGAATAATATTGCTATATAAGGTCTGACGCACTTTCTATTCCTCTCGAGGTGCTCAACAAAATCTAAAAAGGGATCTGCAATGTGATAGGTCCTGTCTTAGCACCTCCAGTTCAGTCACTTTCTCACAGACGTGAAGTAGCTTCTCTCTGTCTTTTCTACAAATATTTTCATGGCATCTTCTCTGAGAAACTATTTCCCCTGGTGCTCCGACAGCATGAATTTAAGCGTGCTACAAGGTTGGCATCTCGAACCACCCTTTTACTGTCGAAACAGTTAACTGTAACCGGTTCTTCTCTCCAACAAATTCTTCAATTACTCTTCCTGATATTGAAACTCCCTTCCTCTTACTTACTTCTACAATAACTACGACATTCAAAAAATTAAATGTAATGTCAATAATCATCTCCTGTTGACTTTATCGACGTTCTTCTTTTTATCCTTTCCTCAACTACACCTATATCCAGTCTTTTCTCTTATCTTCACTCTCTTTCGTGCAGGATAGAAGTTTTTATAGAATAGCTGGTGTAATTTTAGAAGATGGGACAGTGCGTACTAGTGGCACACTCGCCTTCGGAATTTTCTGCAACTGTTGTTTAAATTGATAAATGTTGTCTCTCGTTCAACTGCGTCATACACAGAATAATCACAGAGTGTAGTCTTGGGAGGTAGGTGACCAGATGTAAAGGATCATGTGACCGCAGAAATTGTCTAACAACCATGACTGAATTCTCCTGCTTGTATGGTATGGTGCAAAGTCCTGTTGCCATAGGGTCTTCCATGAGCTACCGTCTTAATCCAGGTTAGCACTAACTCCTCAAGGCATTTGATGTAGGTCTCTGTGTTGAGTATCAGGCTTATACCAACAAATTAGAGAGTTCTTTTCTTATTAGAACGATCAGAGCGACTTTACCGAGCTGCTGTACCATCGTAATCACCATTAGACTCATCTAACTCTTTCCGAATCATCTGCACTGACCTCAGATTGACATCCAAACACTCTTAAATATTCGTATTGAAGCTTCCAGCGATAATGCCGTTTCCAAATCTCTGGCTGAGTGAATTGTGTCAAGGTGCTCTTTTTCTCACAGAGAGTCCCCAATTGGCCCTACTATACCGTGCAGTCCACAAAATCAAAAACAAACAACACGCATGTGCGAAAATAAAAATAAGAAATGGAGAAAATTTTACCCATCGCACCCTGTATTTGTAGAAAAGACAGAGGGAAGTCACGTCATATCGATGAGAAAGGGACTGAAGTCGAGATGCCAGGTCAGGGCCGATAACGTTACAAACCCTTTTTTGTGAAAGGGAAATTAAAAAGAATAACAGTTTCAATGGACCTGCATAAATGATATAGATTGCTTCCTCGATTATCTTATCTCGGTTTTCCGGGCGTCAATTATCCGGATGGGAAGGAAAGAGAAAAATAGAAACCAGCAGATTTTTTTTTATTTCTTTTCCGTACTAAACGCATTCTAATATTTCATCTTAGACAAAGCTCTTAAGTATTAACAAAACCATACTTATTCCTTAATTTCCTTGTTATTTTTATCACAAGAACAAGTATTTGAATTATCACATCATTGTTATAATTATGTTTAACTAATTTTTAGCTTGGTTTAAGATTTGAAAATCTACCCACTCTCCACAACAACAAAAAATCTATTTTAATCCAGCTTTTTGAGTAATACGAGAGGTCAGTCGGAAATACACATAAATTCTCTCGCTTTTTTTTTTTTTTTTTGTTATTTTTCTCATAAAAAAAAATAAACTGTAGAGAAAACATGCACAATGCGTTTGAAAATCTGATTTGATGATAAGAAAAAAAAAGGTTAAATTTCTTTCATAAAATCATTTTCTTCATTCTTTTTCGCTAATTTAGACATGCAGTTATCCAAAGCCAAAGTGCCGTATCTATGACAGTTGATACTTCTTGGAGATAAATGAGGAAAGAAGGATGAGTCAGTTTGCCAATCACATGACATAGTGACGTCAAGAGAGAGAGAGAGAGAGAGAGAGAGAGAGAGGAGAAAAGAAAATAAGCCACCAAAGGAGCTGCTGTAAAAACATAGCAGAATATCGAATGGGATCAATGGTAATAAGACAAACATTGCTTAATGCTACAAAGAATATGAACTAGCGATGATTCATGATCACTCACGTCCTGAAAGCAGAAGATCACTATATTTTTATCTCGAGCAATCATTCAAAAGAACAAAGCATTCTCATATTAGCAACACACAGATAAATTATAGTAATATATAAACTAAAAACTGGTTTAGATCTAAACCTATTAGAAGTCACTTTGTATAGACGTATATTCGTAAAGAGAAAAAAGTGATGAATGAGATAAAAAAAAAATAATTGAAAAAAGTCAACGAAAAGTGTTATAGTTTACTGATCGTATTTTAGACGTTTTTTCATATGAAGCAGATATACACCTTTATTTTATTTGTTTTTTCAATTTTTTTACAACAAAAAAAAAGAATCCTTTAGCTTCATCGCGTGATTTAAGTTCCAAAAGCAAATACACGCAAAAGAGACATTTTCTTAACGGAAAAGAAATAATCATTTAAAAAACAAAATGAGAAGAAAAAAATCAACTCCATATTTTTTCAGCTTACGCTCATCTTGATCGTCAACCGTTCTGGTTCTTCTAAAAGTAGGAACGCGAAAAAAATGATGAAATGGGAAATGGACGAAAAGCATGACAGTACCAGGAAATAGTTTTGCGAAATATTATTTTACTTATAAGGCCGCATATAAGTTATTCCTTACATCTTCTTCAGGCGTGCGTGTCTCACCATTAGCATCTAAGATAACTACCCTTACTGAAATTTACTAATAATCGTATATATATATATATATATATATATATATATATATATATATATATATATATATATATATATATAGGCAGCATATTTTCATTCAAGCAGGTTTGGTTAAATAATCCAAACGTATTATGTCTACTTATTTCAGTTTTAACCGTTTCAAGCACACGAATTAATTTTTAGTCGCTGTAGAAAATTGTTAAATAAAAAATTCATTCATTTATTAATATATTCATACATGTTTCATTAAATAATGTAGACAAGTGTTATCTATTTATTTTATGTAAAATATTTTCATAATGTCTGGTAAGCTTAATAACATTATCTTTAAACGAAGAAAGAAAATCACAATATTGATACATATTTTTTTAATCCAATCAAAGCTTTCGGCTTACAAAACCCATTATCAAAGATGACAAATTACAGTACAGATGTCCTGTTTGTTGCTGTCAAGGTTGTTCAATTTTCCTTGGCTATTTCAATTTGCCTTTTCACAAGGCTACATTTATAATTACAAGTATTGATAGTATTGTGGGCTGCTGGATAATTTAAATCAATTTAATATATATATATATAAATATGTGTGTGTGTGTGTGTGTGTGTGTGTGTGTGTGTGTGTGTGTGTGTGTGTGTGTGTGTGTGTGTGTGTGTGTGATCAAAATATAGTTGAAATATATGGTAATTGAAGTCAGGATAGACTGATACGTGTCATTATATTTTTATCATACGCTAGAATTCCCTGATTCTCTCTGTCTAGTGATGATAGTTTAGTCGTAGAAACTCCGACACCAAATCGGTCGGGTTTCGGTCCTGGCTTGAGGCATTCAGATGTCTAGTCGCACTGAGGTGCTGTGATACAGCGAAACAGTACTGTCTGCGAATTATATATATATATATATATATATATATATATATATATGTGTGTGTGTGTGTGTGTGTGTGTGTGTGTGTGTGTGTGTGTGTGTGTGAAAAGTGTATATATATGTATATATCTATATATATACAATTATTTACATATTATATGCAACGTAATTTATTAGAAAGCGCTCAATATCAGAGATAGAGCTAACATATTTGGTTGGATTGATGTGAGTTTCCCCGACGATCGCAAAAGCGTGAAACCCATGGTCACAAACTCACATCAATCCAACAAAATATATATATATATATATATATATATATATATATATATATATATATATATATATATGATAAAAATATTCTTTATTAAATAGTATCTAATTTTCGTCTACCTGTCTATTCGAGAATTCTTAAATAATAATATGCCACTAGAGTAAACCAATATTAGATCTGACGTGTTTTGACATCTCGGCTACGGAGAGCCTCGGTGACCTAGCAAAATTAAAAAAGTCCCCTTAAACACAATTTTTGCTCTCATTCACGAAATAGACATTACTGTTCATTTTCGTATCCTAACGTAAACAAATCAATTTGTAAAGAAAAAATGCATTTTTTTATTTATTAATCCGACGTATTTTTATCAGTTAAACGTTATTTTAGTGGATATTTCTATTCGAGTAGACGCTCCGATTATTTGTTAAGCAGTGTATTTTTATCTATCGGCCTGAATATTCGATAAATCTTATTAGAAAAAAATATGCGCTCTCCTGTAGAATTTGAACCGGCCTTCCCTTAGGTTAAACCGCTATAAAGTGCGTCTATAGCCGGTAGACGTCAAATCTAATGACGGTTTCCCCTATGGGAACCCAGGCTCGAATCCTGCCAGGGAGGGCATATTTTTCTGAAACTTTATTTGAGGAAGATTAGCTGATTTAAAGTTTAATTAATCTGATTTGAAACAAATTTTAATTACTTTTATTTTAAGCTAGGAAAGCATTTTTAAGACGGAGGTGGATGATTTTATATAGTGTTGACAACTATCTCGATAGATATATGTGAGGGAAATTCTGAGCGCCATTCTTATATTGTTTTTTAACAACCCAATAATCCTAAAAGTTTAGGAAAATATTCTAAGTAATCTGAGATCTTATAGAATTTTACATAGTTTAGCTTCAAATTTACGCTTTTATTTTTGAATATCGTGTAAGTATTCTCTTAGTTAAAAAATAATCGGCAGGTTTATAGACACACCATAAATTCAAAATTATTTTGAAGATAATGGGTACTCGCTGAATTGTAGTTACGTTTTCCATTTACGATTAATAAATATAGTTTTTAATTAATAACATTATCACATATCCGGTTCTAATTACTACAATATTTTAAATGATTAAAAACTAAATTATCCCAATAAATTCTTTTTTAATGTAAAACGTCCTTGAAAAAACGGTTTTCTTTAGGCAATACTGTCCATAATATATCCTGTTCATAAAAGCAATTAAAAGCTTTTCTAATTAAATAATCTTTTTATTTCATGATTCGGAGTAGATTATTGGTAAATGGGAGTCCTGTTTTATAAAAAAAATAAAACATTAAAGATTTAAATTCTCCAAAGAACTGTGCTCTTGATTGATATACCGATTAATAAATTTCTCGAAATTTCATATGAAATAAGGTGGGGTTAACATACGTAAAAAAATATTTTCGCCAAGATTTTCTAAAAAAGTAAACATTTCTAAAATAATTTAATTTCTTTTGTGAATAGGTCATGAATATTTTGAGAATACGTCTTGAAAATTTCATTAAAACCAAAAATAGTTTTTGCAAGAATTTCTGAATCAATGTCTTTTCTCCGCAAAAAGACATTAAATTTTCCCATACCAATTTACGGTCACCCGCCGACGCTGAAAAAAAAAAAAAAAAGTAAGAAAAATTTTGAAGGCTCTAAAAAGGATTAAAAATATAATTTCATAATCAAAAAATCTTTTGTCTTTCCTCTTAAGAATAACGCAAAAATTTTAACAAAACTATGGCTTTTATTAAGTTTGGGGCAATGTATGATCAATTTTTAGCGAATTTGTAGTGTGTGTGTGTGTGTGTGTGTGTGTGTGTGTCTGTGTCTGTGTGTGTGTGTGTGCGCGCGCACGCGCGTGTGTGCGTGTGTGCGTGTGTGTCTATGTATATGCGCGTGCGTCTATGTGTATGCGCGCGCGTATTAGTTCTTTTTAAACGGCTTAACTGCCTGCGGTGCCCAAATACTTCGTTCATTCTTCCGTTACACACATTTATTTCCTTAACTGCATTTTCTCCATTCGCACCCTTTTGAACAAAGAAATGTTGGACTAGTAATGTAAGCCCGATAGAGAGATATTGAACGTGAGTGATAGATAGATAGATAGATAGATAGATAGATAGATAGATAGATAGATAGATAGATAGATAGATAGTACGAATAAGTTAAACAGAGAAACTACATTTACAGTCCTTTTCTTTGAAGCTACTGAAGAATTTCTCTTGGCTTTTCATCGATGTTAAGTATAGCTTAGAATATTGAATTCTTACAGGCAACAAAAGGACCGTGCGTGTTTATATGTGAATAACTATTTCATTTTTATTCATTTATTTTTATTATTATGTATTTTGATTATTTTTTTTTCTTCTTTGGCAAGTCATTCAGTTTCCGTTTCCTCCTCACAGACGAAAAAAAAATCCCATGTGCGAAATATGTTTTCATTTCGTTCTATAATTTGGTTACTTGAATGTCCACTTTTATGAGATCCAGGAGTTTTAACGAGTTGAGCCTTCTGTTAACACGCACTGTGGATTCATGCCGCTTAACTGGATCACTGCTTGCACGGGCACAATGATGACGTCCAGTGCCTTTGCTTCTTGAAAGAATGCAGCCGAGGTCAATGATCGCACGGCAAGTCAGAAAAATATAATAAATGACAACAGATGTTGCCTTTCTGGAAGCCATTTTCGTTTCTTTTCTTTTTTTTTTTTTTTTTTTTTTTTCGCCTATTTTTTATAATTTTCCTTCAATTTAATACTCTCTTTTGTTCTTGTCCTTTTTTTTTCTTCGTACAGTTTCTATAGATCTCACCCCTTAAAAAGTGTTTCTTTCCACTTTGAATCATTTCATTTTAATATGTTTCTTATTCATCTAGAGCTTACTACCACATCACGTTGAAACACCGGTTCGCGTGCGATCACCGAAGTTAAGCAACGTCGAACCTGATCAGTACCTACACGTGTGACCGCTTGGGAATAACAGATGTAAGTAATCTTGTATGTACGGATAGTTTAATAGGATAATGGCTAGAGTTGGAACCGAGTTCCAGTTCCCGTTGGGTTCGTTATATCCTTGGGAAAAGTATGAATCCACCTCATCTCCTCCAGCTATGGGTTCATTCTAAGACTTGTATCATTAAACCATTATTATCTACCCCTCCCACCGAATAAAAATGTTCATAAGGCGTAGAAAACGAATCAATCATGATTTGGCAGAATCAGCAAACAAGTAATCCTCTGTCATCTTACTTATTATAAAACGCAGATTGTGTGTGTCTGTACGTTTATATATTGGATCAGATTTCCTACATTTTTCAACCGATTTCAACAAAACTTCACAGGACTATGTAGAATTACCTTGCGGTGGTTCTAACAGCCCCCACAATTGGAAAAACACAATTGCTTTTGCACAAAATCAATTTGAAAACACGATTAAGAGGCATCTCGAGAATGAAAGGGGGACAACTCATATCGAGTTATACTTATAGTAAAACCCAGGTTGTTTGTTTGTGTGTGTGTGTGTGTGTGTGTTCGTTTATATATGGGATTGGAATTCCTACATTTTTCAACCGATTTCAACAAAACTTCACTTTTTTTTTTTGGCAGGTAGTGTTTCTTATTGTCTTGCACACTTTTTTCTTTATTTTTACATTCAGAATGCTTTAAAAATTCCATTTACAAGACAATTGTTTATAATAAAATTCTATTCAATCGGTAGACTCATAACGATTGAAAACAAAAAAAAATAATTAAGATATGCGTGTCAGCCAACCTTAAACAATAATATTTGTCAATTTTATTTTTCAGTCTTTATGATGGTCGATACTTGATCTATCTCTTACTGTTACATCCCCGGGCAACGCCGGGCTCTTCTGCTAGTTAGTGATATCATCCTGTAATTGAACATTTATATACAATACAGTACCAAAGATGCTAGAAAAATGAAAGTCTCATTCTATCACCCCAAGAAGTTCCTAACTCTTTCTGCCTTACTTTCTGCTTACAAACGTCAGATTAGACAAAATTGAATTTTTTTTTCCATATATGGACGACTGGAGATACTCAATATTCACTTCTCAACTTTGACAGAGTTCAAAATAGTTTGTGTATTTTTCCGGATGAAAACTTAATTCGGCAAGCTCTTTCAAAACATTTCTAATGTTCAGATTAACTTCATTCTTTAGAGTTGTTCAAACCTTCACAGCTATAACACGCCATAGTTATGTGGAGTAAAAATGTAAATAGACACCGATAGAGTCAATTATCAAATGACAAAAAATGGCTTCTGAGTCGCGCATCCATCCGGTTACTAGATACTTTGAAAATAAATATGTAACATTTTTCAACCAATGGGTGGCGTTTCCGATGACAATAAAAAAAACCTGCTTTGTGATCCTTTTCAATAGTATATAAGCAAAGTCACCAGGCCAGACAAGCTAGTAATTACAAGGAGAGACAACATACTGCAAAAGATTCACGACGGTGCAGCTTAAAGGAAATTCCTTTACTCCTTAACCCATCTTCCTTACCAAGCCACGTGCCACTTTCCTCCTCACTTTCTTCCTTGCCTCGTTTCTCACACACACACGCGAAGAAATCACATTAATTTTCAACTTAGCAAACAACTACAGATAAGGAAATTTAACACTCATACATGTTGGGAAACATTTAGATTAAAAAAAAAAACAGAAAAAATCTTTTATATTTATCTTTCTCGCCTTTTTCTTTGTTGTGTTTTGATTTATATCCACAATAGTCCTTCAACCTAGTCGAAACCACCACCATGTCTTTGATGTTCCAAATATAAGAAATATTAATGGCAAGAACTGCTTTATGCAACAGTCTCTCAAATTAGTGCTTCCCTGAACACAACAATCTTAATTTTTTTATCCACATAATCTTCACTTCCTTATCTTTTCTTTCATATCACAAATCTCATTCCACAAAAACATGTTAAGAGTAACTTTCTAACTAGAATGGCGGTTAGGTTTTTATAAGGAGATATAATTACTATAAAGGAAATTGTATCTTTGATGGTATTAGTTTGGAGCAAAAATAATGTCGTTTTCTCACATAGTAACACATGTGAGAAAACGACATTATTTTTGCACGAACCTAATAATAGGATTGTAAAACTGATTTTCGGTACTTCGGGCAAGGCCACAATTCATTTACAGAACATTTGCATTTTGCTATTAGGTTGGTGCAAAAATAAAGACGTAATAATGTCGTTCTTTTTACGTTAAAAAATAGGTCAAAAAACGACATTATTACGTCATTATTTTTGCACCAACCTATTAATAGGATTGTAAAACTGATTTTCGGTACTTCGGGCAAGGCCACAATTCATTTACAGAACATTTGCATTTTGCTATTAGGTTGGTGCAAAAATAATGACGTAATAATGTCGTTTTTTGACGTTAAAAAATAGGTCAAAAAACGACATTATTACGTCATTCTTTTTGCACCAACCTATTAATAGGATTGTAAAACTGATTTTCGGTACTTCGGGCAAGGCCACAATTCATTTACAGAACATTTGCATTTTGCTATTAGGTTGGTGCAAAAATAATGACGTAATAATGTCGTTTTTTGACGTTAAAAAATAGGTCAAAAAACGACATTATTACGTCATTATTTTTGCACCAACCTAATAGATCCTGTAACACTTTAATTCGACGATCAGACAAGAATCGATTCTCTTTTAGTGTCTGGACGTTAAGATTTTTTTTTTTTAATGTTTGACACAATAATTATTGTGGAGTAGCTGAACAACCCCCCCCCCCCACACACACACAAGATGGACTGGCCTAAGTCTCTTTAAACAGCCCTCTTGCTTAATGAGGGAGAATAGTTAATGATTACAGTTAACATTGTTTGTCGATTCTGCTTCTGGGCAGAGGGGAACCCAGACGTGGCTATGCCAAAAGAGAGATTCTCGTCTGTGAATGTAGACAGCTACCCCACTCTGTGTATACGGGATATACCGGCAATTTTTGCCGGGGGCTCGTAACGCACCGCGTAAAAAAACGGCCTTGTGCCACATCCCACCCTGTGGGTAGGTCTCGGATTAGTACTAAGTAATTTATGATTAACTGTTTATTACATTAGTCTGTATTCTCAGTCATGTACCATTTTATTCTCCGGAATAAACTACTTCTTACTTTCTATATATGTGTCAACCTTTCCTATTCACGACACAACAATAATGTAAGTCATTTATACTAATGATATTAGTATATAAACTAATACATCGGATTATACATTTATAACTTTTGGTATTCTTTGGCACCTACTCCTACCCTATACCAATTATTCACCTTTCAATCGGCATGATTTCCGCATAGCAGCTGACACTTAAAACCTACTGCATTAAACACAACATTCTCATCTAAAAAATTTTCCTGATAAAATCCAAATTTCTTTTTAAGAGTCAATCGCCAGGTATAAAAACTCTGACCTCAGACAATCCCAGAAGGAGACATTCCAAGAAGGTATGTCACAAGCCACACTACTCTTTGTAGATTTTACATCATAAGAATATCCTATAAGAACAATTTGAAGGTTATTTCTACAGTATTTTATTTGATCAACCACGATGTGTCTTGCAGCTCAGTGTATTTTTCATCACCATAGTCCTATTATTTCTTAACTATTATAATAAATGCTGTATGTATTTAACTCAGTCGAAAACTGAATGTCACATTATTTGCGACAAAGAAAAACCTTGAACAACAGATAGAGAATGATACAACAACAACTTGAACACGCAAGCCCAAAATGTCTATTAGGTTGGTGCAAAAATAATGTCGTTTTCTCACATATGTGAGAAAACGACATTATTTTTGCACCAACCTAATACTTTATTCCTTATTATCCAATGTGGAATGCAACATACTGAGGGAAACCACGCTCAACTTACGTGCTTCTAGGCAGTCACGTATTTAATTGGTAATTATTATTGACGTTGCGTAATTTTGACGCAAGAACTTGTTTTGTGCGTCAATTGACCCGAAGCTCAGGGTTTCATAGAATATATTTTAATGTTAATCTCAATTTCTTATTCCCTATCTTTCTGGATCAGATATTCCCTTAATCCCCTGAGTTATTTTCCTCGTTTCTGGATTTATTTTCTAATTTTTTTTTTTCTTCGTTCTTAGTACAGAGTTTTAATCTGTTTCTCAAGTTTGGACTTTCTTGTTTTAATGTTACTTGTCTTGTCTTATGATTTTCCTTTTATATATACATTCATACATATATACATACATACACACACACGCATATATATATATATATGTTATTTGATGTATTTTTTCAACCAATTATTCTCTTACGTTGTTAATCTCTTCTATCATTAAGAGAAGTCTTCTATACCATTAACATTCTTCCTTTTATGCTAGTTTTATTTTCTTATACAATGATTCATTGTTTCATCAGTTCTTTTTCATCATTATTCATTCCTTTCATGTTTTCTTGTGAAGATATTACTTCTTTCATCTTCTTTCTAATTTCTGTTTTATTTTTTCTAATTTATAATATCTTTTTCTATTCTCTTTAGATTAAACTATGCTTTTATTTCTTTTACTTTCTTCAGTCGTTATTTTTTTCCTTTCCGCCATTTTCCTTCTGTTTCTTTACATTTCTATTCGTTGGAATCCGTATCATCTTTGGGGGAATTGACCTGCCCGGTGAGAATATATTTTCTCATATAATCCTTTCAGCACTGAGGTGTTTGTTTTTTTTTTGTTTTTTTTTTGTTTTTTGTTTTTTTGTTTTTTTTTCAGCGCACATGTGTGCACCTGTGTCAAGCCTCTCACGGGACAAATATGTTCGACTCGAAACATGTGCGTCCGTCATGCACTCTTTTAACGTTTAAGTTTATCTTTTTTTTTCTTTTTCCAAATATTTTTTTTCTAGAAATCTTCTTCTGTTCTTCCCTTTTTCACGGTCCATTTAATTCGTTTACTTTTATTTTTTACTTAAATTCCATTTTGTCCTTTTCTCCTTCAACGCCATTTTAATATCTTTATAAATTTCTTTCTTTGTCTCTTTATCCTTTTGTTATTTGCTTCTATTTATTCCTCTTGCTTATTTCAACGTTTCTCTTATATTTTTCTTTCTTTCGACCACTCTTTAAATTCTCTATCGTTTCCTTTTTTATTCATCGTCTTTCCTTTGTTTTCTAAACTGAATCTTAAAGCTCTCTTCCTCTGCTAAAGTCTCTATTTTTTATCCCTTTTCTTTTTTTAAATTTTGATTTCCCATCCATTCACTATCTCTTTATGCGACTCACTCTTCTTTACGTCGCTTCTGTTAACTCTCTCTATGTTCTCTCTCTCTCTCTCTCTCTCTCTCTCTGCTGATTATTGCTATTTACTTATCCTTTCTTTCTGCTTTTGCGTTTCTCAAAGAAATAGGGGCACTGAAGTCTTGGAAGTTGATACTCGGGCTGTTACGCTTACTCGTCAAGCCGGAATCGCAAATTAAAAAAAACAAAACAAATATCTACGCATGCGCGCACGTACATATAAAAATACGCCGGCGCAAACACATTATTTTTGCACCAACCTAATAGATAAAAGTATGTCGTTTTCTCACATATGTGAGAAAACGACATTATTTTTGCACCAACTTAATATATTATGTCTTCTTCTTTCTTAATAATTTCATCCCAAGAAAGGGGATAAAGCTCCTAAGACTAAAGGATTACTGAGTAGAAAGGACGATAAAGAGAATATTCACGAAAAGGAAATGCATTGCCACTCATCATCGCATTTAAATTTGAAACAAAAAGGACATAGACTTAACATTAACAAGAGACAGTTGATATTTGACGGGCATATAATGAGAAAAGAGGGCTTAGGAAATTTGACACTCACCGGATCGATTGAAAGCAAAAGGGCCAGAGGAAAACGGTGCTTAATCTACCTAAGGAGCTTCCGAAAATGGTTGTCAGGACAAGGTTTTTAATAGACAGCAAAAAGACTAAATTTACTAAGAGTTTCAGAAGACTGAAAATTGTGTCCCTTTTAAAGGGACAAAGCACAAAGAAAAATCAGATTCTTGAGCAAATTTATATTCAAGTATTTAAATATTTGGCTGGAAAAGTACTCCAAACCCTCATATGTGATTTTGCCCAATACGGGCAATATTTAGAGAAATCTACATATAAAGTAATCGGACAGTACCTCAAATATATCGACGCATGCGTAGTTAGTATTGTTCTAGAATGTGATGTATTGATCGGATGAATGAAAATTAATTATCGCTACTATGGACCGACTTGTACGTAATTTATTCAGCTTCTGTTCTTTCTGGTACGTAAGGAGAACAGTTTATGTACATATGGTGTCACACGTTTGTTTCAGAAAATTAAGTAGTTTTAATATGTGATCGTTATTTAATTGTCAGATGTGTTGTAATTTTATTTTTATCAATTTTAGAAGATCTATATTTTTCTTTGTTCAAATATCTTAAAAATTATTAGAGATATTTTCTTAATAATTCTACAGATTTCTTTTTTTTTTTTTTGTAATGGTTTTCGTAAAATTCATATTTTCTATACTTGTACACTGCGATGCGAATTTGCACGTCATTTAATTTTCTTTCTGTGTTTGCCATCCTGTGGGATAGCCTTGCTGTAGAAGCTGTAGATAGTGAATTTCCAAGCGTAGTTTAGATGTGGCACAAGGCCGAAATTAGTGGGGAACCAGTGAGGATCGAACTCACTACTCAGTCGTAATTGTTCTGGCGAGCTAAGCTAACCATTACACCGCCTCGAGGTGCCCTCAAGTATTAGGTCATCCCATAAGTTCTATCCGAAATTTAAAGAGTATTTTATAATGTCTAATGGAGCTGAACATTATTTTTTATGATTAGATGCATTTAAATTGATCAAATTTTATTTCTGAGAACAATAAAATTAAATTTTGTTTGATTAAAACCCTGATAACATGGAAGTACCCAAGAATCATTTGAGGCACATAATGCTTTATGAGTTCAAGAAAGGAAAGCGGCTAGAAACATTCACTCGGTTTATTGAGAGGAATATGTGAATAAAAGAACTTGCAGAAGATGGTTTTCAAAATTCAGAGGTGGAGATTTCACCCTTGAAGATGAAGCTCGAACCGGACGTCCAATTGAGTTTGATGAAAAGCTTCTTGAAGCAGCCCTTGAAGAAAATCCTGCTTTATCAGTTGAAGAATTGGCAGTGATTCTCAGTTCAAACCATACAACTGTTCATCATCATCTTGAACAACTTGGAAAAATTCCTAAACTTGGAAAATATTTGCCTCATGAATTGTCTGAAAACAACCTCAAATCTC
Organism: Acanthosepion lycidas; assembly: GCA_963932145.1. NCBI lineage: Eukaryota > Metazoa > Mollusca > Cephalopoda > Sepiida > Sepiidae > Acanthosepion > Acanthosepion lycidas. Next base: position 48,001,397 of record OZ010579.1, read on the forward strand.
GAGTTGACATCTGCTCTTCTCTCCATTCTCACCAACTTGTTTCACCTTTTTTGGATAGACTTGTGACTGGCGACGAAAAATGGATCTTTTATCGAAATGTTAAGCATCGTAGACAGTGGCTTGGTAAAGGGGAAGGACCCCAGCCACAGCCGAGAAGGGAACTTCATGGGCAAAAGTTCTTCTTTCAATCTGGTGGGGTCGCCAAGGAATAATCCACTTTGATTTCTTACCACCTAATGCAACAATTAATGCTCAAATATGCTGTCAGCAATTAGAGTGTTTGAACCAAGCTTTGAGGAAAAAACGACAAGCTCTAGTGAATCGAAAAGAGGTGATGTTTCATCAGGACAATTCGCGACCCCACACAGCAAGAATCACGTCACAAAAGATCGAAGAACTTGGTTGGGAGAAAATTCCTCATCCACCTTATTCTCCCGATCTTGCTCCTTCAGACTAACATTTGTTTCGTAGCTTACAGAATCATTTGGAAGAAACAGCTTTTGTAACACAGGAAGAGGTTAAAACTCTCAATTGTGAGTTCTTCGAATCAAAGCAAAAATTAATTTTACAGTAATGGAATTAGTAAGCTTGTTAATAGATGAAAGGAAGTCATAGATAATCAGGGAAAATACATTGCTGATTGAATCTGTAATTAAATGTAACATTTGGTCACTTGTGTTCTTTATTCAATATTCGGACAGAACTTATGGGATGACCTGATAGAAGCTGTATATATCTGGAGAGAGAACACTTCCGACTGATCTATAATTCTTACTATACTCATGACATTCTTTATGTCTTTCATTTTCATAAATTGTGAATAAGTGACATTAGAGTAGGGGGAGGATGTACGAGGGAGTACAGCTCAGATTGAGGTATCGGAAAGCCGGGTTCGAATTCCAGTCGAATCCATTATATTTATTTACATGCTAATACCCTTGGGAAAGGTATGAATCTTCTTCTACCCCCCACCCCATCCAGCTATGGGTAAATAGCAGGACAGACAGACTTCTATAGCCTTGGATGGCAATTGGTCTACCGCAGAAAGAAATGGTAACCTACTGCCACATCAGTCATGTATCGAAAAACAGTATAATTATTTTTTTTATTTTTGTATTTCTTTATTTCTTCTTCAAGGTCATGCCAAAACGGTTCATCTTTTAAGAAGCTTGATTGCGAAAATTTGTACTTCAGAGTATCCAGCCCAAACTCATCCTCCAAAATATTTTCTAAAGCCTGATCGTAAATAGATCAGTGACATCCGCAAATGCTTGAAGCGATCCTGTCCAATGGTCAGTCTTCCAGCTCGGCTAGTCCTACCTCATGTCCAGATTTTACTCTATGGTCTCGTTTTATTTCAAAGCTGTGGGTGAGACCAAGAAGAATGTTTGTTTGTGTGTATTTAGCTGCAACGGTTTTCTTAGCGTACATAAAATCAGTAGGATTTCACTTGATATCCCGAGGAATTATGTTCTTGTTAATTTTGGCTTGGCCTTATACATATGTATTAAATTTTATAGATGCGATTTTGGCAAATGAACATTTATTTTTAATTAACTTACTTTGACAGTCCGTCCCTGACCAATGGGAATCCCCACCGGAACGAAGCCAATGTACGCAGCATTCCTCATTTTCCTTGACACTCGACAAAAAAAAGAAAAGAACGCCGTTCGGACTAGAGAAGTCTCCCCAGCGCCACCAGACAAATTAATTAAAATTTATGCATACAAAATCCAAGAACAAAAATGAAAATTGTGCAATATTAAAGAATCCATCGATTTTCATCGAAAAATCTATCAAGTATTCAATAGTTCCGATGACTTTGCAAATCAAATGTCCCAGATACACCAGAAAAAGTAATATAAATTTAGATTACATAAATAAGTTACACTTTTGAGCAAAAGAAATTAAATTAATCTAGACAGAAATAAAACGATACACTTCGAGAAATACAGCAAAAGCCTAATAAGTTTATGCAAAGAAATATTTGTAGAAGATGTCAAGAAAAATCGGTAAAATAAAAGAAGAAAAAATCGAAAATACATTTACCAAAATCAAGCAGAAGTTACGATTAAATTTGTGAAAGTTAAAATACGGTTCTAGATTCAATATGGTTCGATAAGAAAATGTAATTACTTCGGACAAAGTCAAGTGATTTGTTTTTTAAGGTGTAACAACTTTTTGTAGGTTATTTAAAGCCGGAAAATATTTGATTTACTGGCACAATTCCTACTAATTAACCCATAACTGGGAGGAGAAGAGGTGGATTTATACCTATGCCAAATGTATTAGGTTGGTGCAAAAATAATGACGTAATAATGTCGTTTTTGACGTTAAAAAATACGTCAAAAAACGACATTATTACGTCATTATTTTTTTTGCACCAACCTAATATTTGCGCGTAAGGGAAGATAACAAAACCGATTGGAATTGGAAGTTGGCTTTCCGATTCCAGTTCTAAGTACACCTGCGCTTACAGCACCCAATATTCGCAAGCGCTCACCCATCTAGATTCTAACCAGTTTTCACATTGCTTAACTTTTGTAACTGTACGAGAACCGGTGTTTAAACGTCCATTGGAAATAAACCACGATGAATGTTAAAGCAGCCGTATTAAATCTATCTAATCACAATACAACGTTGTCTCTGCTGATGACATAGATATTCATAGTCGTGATATTAATGAATTTGAACAAAAACAAATGAACACCCACTAATTATTGCAGTTGAAATTACTAGACAAAACCATAAGTTCTATATTAACAGTTTCTCTCTCACTTCTAGCTGGGAACTCAATTCTGCCGTCTGTTTTCCAGTCAACTTTGACCTTTCAAAATTTAAATGCAATGTCAATCGTTTTATTTTTTTCTTCTTAATTCATATTATTTTATTGATCTCTTTACTTAATAATGTTTTACTTTTCCTTATATTTTTTTTTACACTTAGTAATCTCGTCCTAGTAGCTTTATTGCTTTTCTTGGGGTTAAAGAATTTTAAAAGGTTATTTCAGGAAATGGCACCCAAGAAAAATTTTAGTGACGGCATATACTCTCAATCCATCAGTAACATATCTAGGATCTTGAATTAGTAAATACTAAACACTTCAAATATCAAATATTCAAATAAGAAATTTAGTATAGAAGGCAAATGAATTGAGCATAGAATAGTGTTTGTGGTAGTTTCGCCCAACACCGCAAATTGCTATAAATCCAAAACACAAAACTAAAATCTCGTGAGCCTACTTAAATATCATCGGCAGATCAAGACTTTCATATGGACATCATACATGACACCAACCAGAAATTACTAAACTGTTGCCTTTCACCGATCGGTGTCTTCGAAATGTCTTCGAGCGAAAAAAGATTGTTTACCATGGCGAGGACCATCTTTCTTCGAACCTTGTGAACTGGTGTCTACAGACTCATAAACAATGAATCGTGCCAAATAACAGAAACAGAATCTCCTAAGGAGAGTAATATTGATATAATATGTAATTAGAAAATAAAATGATGACGTAATCAAGATGTTGACATTTCATACCGCTTTGAACAAAAAGTTTGGAATGAAACCGCCATAAATATTGCCTAAGTTACTGGATTCTAGAAACCTATTTTCTTGAAAAAAAATTCTTAATATAAATATTTTATAAATTTCAACTGTAGGTAACACTGGCTATTCGGTCAATGAATGCTGAATATTTCCCTATAAGGAAAAGAGTTAATACTTTCATTTTCATTACTATTCAATCAGTTAAATGATATACACGATACACGCTTGTCAGATCATGTCTCTTTTAATTCATAACTTAGTAGTCAGATTTACTGCTATAGGGCCGAATCTTTTCTGCTATACATCAACACATAGCTGGGAGAGAAGAGATGGATTCCTATCTTTCGGCCGTAATATAGATAAGGAACTGTCATGGATCCTTACCTATAACTACAGAATGAACTCTTCCTAACACTATGTATACTACGCCTCTCAAGAGAGAGGGTCGAATCAAGCCAATACGGGTTCTACGGGCATTTTTTGGCCGAGCCTACGGGCTCGGAAAACCCACGTTAAACTCGGCCTTGTGCCACATGCAACCCTCGTGGGAGGGTGGCTAAATACCGAATCAAGCCGAGAAGCTCGGCTTGACGGTCGAACTCTCTGCCTCTGAGCAGAGAGGAACCTGGACGAAGCTCCGCCGAAGGGCAGAGTCTCGTTCGGGGAGGGTGACCAACCCGATCCCGATACGGGTTCTACGGGTATTTTTTGGTCGAGCCTACGAGCTCGGAAAACCCACGTTAAACCCGGCCTTGTGCAACATGCAGCCCTCGTGGGAGGGTGGCTAGATACCGAATCAAGCCGAGAAGCTCGGCTTGACGGTCGAACTCTCTGCCTCTGAGCAGAGGGGAACCCGGACGGGGCTCCGCCGAAGGGTAGAGTCTCGTTCGGGGAGGTTGACCCACCCGATCCTGTTTATACGGGTGTGGCACCATTTAACGAGGCAGAAAGGGAAAAGAAAGAAAAGAAGAAAAAGAGAGGCTAAGAACCGAATCGGGAGTGTTAAGCAAGAACACACACACACAGCTAAGAGACAATGGATAAAAGGATATTTTGATAAGTAACAAATGGCGAAAGAGTGCCATTACAATGACAGGGAAATTCTGAGTAAAAAGAAAGGGAAGGAAGGAAAGAGTCAGATATGTTTTGGCATCGGCTGTGTTATCTAAAGATATGAAAGCAAACTATTGGTACGGAAGACATCTTATTATCAACTACAGGCCGGCTGGCCAGAGAAAGAGAGAAAAATTCAAATGAAAATGTTATTTCGTTAAGTGACAACTAAAAAGACTTAGACAGATATGAAAAATTAAAAAACCACCCACGAGCATCCTTGGCCAGCGATAATAAAATTTTGTTATCAGGAATTGTGCCGAAAGAAAATAAATGTGTTTTTTTTTTTTTTTTCTTCGAGGCGACAGACCGACTGGAACTTTGGAGATGTTCCTTTTTGAGACCATGTCGAGAAGACCACACATTCTGATAATTACTTGACGTAAACCGCGTGTAGAACAAGAGTTATGACCGCCATTGTCATATTGTCCCGTTCGCGGCTGGAGAAATGATAAACCATTAAGGGGAAGAAAAAGGAAAGAAAAAAGAGATAATTTTTTTTTAAGCAAGATATTTTTTTTTCCTGAAACAAAGCCGCAGATTCGTCCACGCCCGACTAAGACATCATTGGTCGAGTGGTGATCACGTGATGCACGAGGGAGGCTGTTGCCGCCCATCTGGAGGATGAGAAAGAGAGGTTGCCACGAAGATGTGGGGAGGGCAGTTCACCCCCCTCTGAAGTATGATGAGAAGGTGGGAGTGAGGAAAGGTTCCCAAAATGGAAAAAGGTGGAAATTCCTAACCAGAGAGGTGGATATGTATTTAGAATTATCGAGGAACCCCCCGGCGCCGACAAACCCACCCCGGTTTTGGTCGGCGCCCATATAAACGAAGCCACAATGAGCAGAAATGAGTCGAGACCCAGCAATTCCCAGAGTCAGTCTCCGGTTGAGGCAAGCCTCGCAGATAGCTGACCAGGATTCACGCACATTTTCCGGACCCACATCTTCAAACCAAGAACAATTATTTTGAAGAGCGACTTAGATCCAGATCAGCGAAATAAGTTTTTCTTTTGACTTTCGTCCAAAGACCCACCGAAACACCAATTTCTTAGAGAGCAGACAACTTGAAGTGTTAAAACTTGCCTAGCGGAAAACGACGTGTCACAATCCATAGAACGGGTCGGGAGATAGATGCAGTCCTATGTATCGAACAACTAGACATAAAGTTTGTTATCTTTTTCTTTGATACTTTGAACTTTTGAGTTTTCATTTTATTGCCTTTTATGCGTATTTTTGTGGTATCTCCCCCGTTGGACTCGGTTTGCAGTACGGCCCCGATGACTGATTGATTTCCTCTGCCTAGATCAAATCCCAACGTGGGTAGGCAGACTGGGAATCAAAGTAGGACGTCACAGTTGGTGCCGTGGTAGACTGGGATACAACGACGCGGTTGGCGCTGCGACCAGGGGACGACGTCACACGGGTTCTACTGGCATTTTTTGGCCTAGCCTACGGGCTCGGAAAACCCACGTTAAACTCGGCCTTATGCCACATGAAACCCTCGTGGGGGGTGGCTAGATACCTAATCGAGTCGAACCGATAGTAGTTAATTCCAAACCAAACTGACAGTCATACTAACAGCATCCACGTCTTGTATTATTATTTCCTGTAATATACCTTCGTTATTTCTACTCTTGTGTTCGTGTTGTACTTCCTTGGTCCTAACCTAAACCATAATAGGAATCTGACTGGAATTCCCATCCACAGGCTTTATCCATGATGCCACAATGCACATCCATTGCCATTTGCTAAATATTGGATAAATATCTAACGGATTACTCACGTGTCTATCATAAGAAATCCTGAAAAACTGTAATGTTATAATTTGAACAGACTGGATATTCGCCCAAATCTATTTCCAGATCAGTTAAACTAAAAAATTCACAAAATAATGCGCAGCTCGTTTTCTGTGTGACGTGACCCTTAAGGACGTGGGTGCGATCAAATCTTTCCACAGCTTCCTATCGTTTGTCGCTCTTAGTGAGGTTTGTCTCATTTGATGTTCCACACACAAGCATTTTGAACAAGCACTTTAGGTAGATTATTCTCAGTTTTACTTCTTCTCTTACCTCCACTATGCCAGTGTCAAATGTTCTAAGACGTATTTCCTCATAATTTGCCCTTAGAAATTTCAACTGTCTCTTTCGTCTTCTAAGTATGGGTCCTTTTGGTTTCCATATTCCTAAGTATGTCGTCGTAGTTCTCACGTTCATTTCACGCTAATATCAAAATCCTTCTCTAGAAATCCATTTCCGTTCGCTCCAGTTTTTTCTTTATCTGTGAAGAGATTATCCAACATGGGATTCCGATATTACATAACCAATATTACATAACCTTGGAGCATTCGTTTCTGTGAGGAGTTTGCCCAACATTCAGTTCCGATATGACACAATCAATATTACATAACCATGGAACATTTGTTTCTGTGAGAGCATTGTCTAACATTCAATGCCGCTATTGCATTCAATGTCGAGATTGCATAATCGATGATACATATCCTTGGAACATTCGTTTCTGTGAGGAAATTTCCAGCATCCAATGCTTATACTATATAATCGATATTATAACAACTTGGAGCATTTAGTTCTGTGGGAAGATTGTCAAACATGCAATGCGGATGTTACATAACGGATATTACATAACCTTGGAGCATTCGTTTCTTAGAGGATATTGTCCAACATTCAATACCGATATTACATAATCGATATTGCATAACCTTGAAGCTGTGTTTCTGTGTGTCTAATATTCAAAGACGATATGACAATCGATATTGCGTAATCTTCGCTCATTCATTTCTGTCAGGAGATAATCTATCATTCAATGCCGATTTCGCATAATCGATATTACATAATCTTGGAGCCTTCTCTTCTGTGAGGAGATTGTTCAGTAGACAATGCCTATATTACATAAACTATATTACATAACATTGGAGCATTTGTTACTTTGTTTTAACGAAATGTCCCTGTTTTTTTTTCATATTTTATTTAGCTTTTTAAAGTCATATTTCGCTAATCGAAATCCTCTTTTGATTTCGGTGTATAAAAACAAGGTGAATATGCTGGTCAAAATAGCAAATCAATTTTCAATATCACATTTTTTCTCGGACTTTCATATGAATAAATTGTATTTAATTACTAGCAGCATGGCCCGGCGTTGCCCGTGCTTGATTCAAAAATCGTACGACTCATACAGCAATCGCTATCACTTGACTTAAAATATTTTTGCCCTTCCTTGCCTTTAAAGGAGTGCCCTTTTCCGTACTAATGTTGCTACATGCCTTACCTCTTGCCTATCTCACACTGAGAATATTTTCTAAGCTCTATACTAAACATTAAATCTGTTAGGAAAAAAGAACTAAACAAAATGAACACAAAACGATCAACTTTAAAAAAGGACTCGTAACTGGAAAAACCGAATGAAAAAAGAATGTTAACAACAAATACTTTTTCACACACAATCCAGTTCTGTGGAATCAGAATCAACATTGATTTTAAGCAAGCGAATAAGCCAATTGGAGTAAAGTGCCATCCAGATTTAAATTTTTCCCACTTGCGACGAATGCAGCTATCGATATATTTTGCATGCTAGTTAACATTGGTGTCAGTCAGCTGTTGGCTCTCACGCTGGCCAGTACAAAATGGGTGCAAACTACATGAAAACTGCCGTAGAAGTATGAAAAAGTCGATTATTTCCACTATCGATGGGTGTTGGGAAATGCAAAGTCGGTCTTGGCCTTCTCGGTAACTTGGAGAATGTGCATGTAAATTTTGGTGTAAATCCGTTGAAAATTGCGGCCGTGCATTCGTTACACACACACATACTGCCTTTTATAGATGGAGATTTCGGTCGGTGATCTGATTTGAAGCCAACATCTCAAATAACAACAGAGGCTTATGGCTACAGCACGATGAAACACCTGTTCCGTCCGATCAACGAAGTTACGCAACGTCGAGCCAAGTTTGTACCAAGATAGGCCGCCGCTTGTTGCTGTAAGCTTGGGGGTGCGCTTGATGTAATGAATAATGTCTTGGAATTGTTAATCGAAATTGTATCATTTTAAGATATGCTATATTTGTAGATAAATGTGGTCAATATCAGAGATAGAGAGCATGTAAAATGGAAACCTAATGTTAACACCAAGCGGCGTGTTCGTTTTATGTTTAAACCCAATCTTCAGACCTAAAGATCGCGTTCAAGTATGAAACAGGTCACACCAAAAAGCGACAGTCTAAGTGCCCAATTATATATATATATATATATATATATATATATATATATATATATATATATGAGCGGGTTTTGATATTTTTATCCCAGGAAGTTATTCCCTACAAAATGATGATGTGTGTTCACTTTGTCTTATTTTGTTTTGATAAGTCGTTCGAGCCAAGTACACGACACTTTTATATATAAACAAAGATAATTTCTCAAACACCTACTATGTCTTGAATCTCAATAGAAAAAAAAAAGCGTGAAAGAAAGAGACCGAAACAATCGACATCAATAAACTAAGGCAGACTGATGTTTTAAACTGCTCATAGGTGTAACTACATCTACTTGCAGAAAAAAGCTGAAAAAATAACGAATTTTTTTCCGGTCATGAGTCGATGTTCTGATTTTACAATAAGAGGATGTCTTGCTTCCTGTTTTTTTTTTCTTTAACACGAGTTGTAAAAGAGAACAGTCACTGACCCCTACAAAATTGTTTCCATTTTTACCCTAGAATTTTATGTTCATTTTTTTTTACACCATTGCTCTCAGTTACTTAATAAACAGCATCGGTATATTCCAAAATTGAACACTATTACTGTATGCCCAAATTTGTATCAAAATAACATACCCTAACGTATTGGTCAGAACTTTTACGATTCGATCTCAATTTAGGTTATTTGAAATCCACGGCTGTGGCATGATGATTTGTGATCGGTGGTCTTTGATTATGTTTTGATATTAAACAGAAAAACTTTCGAAAACATGGGTACTTTTGAGACAGAGGAAAGGTTGGACACAAAGTGCTCCTCTATGCCTTTAGCTCCTAGATGCCTTTACGAGGTTTGTTTTTTAGCAGTGAGATGCTGGATAACTGGCCGACATGCTGACAGCTCTTCTCTCTATGTTTGTCTTTCTCTAACTTTCTCTAAATGATGATGTTTAATCTTCCTATCCTGAAATAAATCGAATAAAAGGAATCGTGAAGAAAATGTCTGTCGTTGATTGAGTCTTTTTATACTGTGTCTGTGGACTGCTTGCATCCAGAGATGACACATAATTCAAAAGATCTACATTTCCACGGAAATACACCTGCAGATAATATACATTAATAGCCAGTCAATCTATCAGCCGGATTCCTGGAATCTAATCGAATTCAATTGTAATCATTGCCTCAAGTTTTTCGTGGTACATATCTAGGGCGTTTTCAATGGTAAATTCGAGTAATGTACCTACATAATATTTTGTGTTGATCTCACTGGACCTGCTACAAGGGCTATTGAAATGGTTCTGCGGGCATTTATTGAACATTCTTTAGGATAAAAGGATAGTTTCAAAGCGACTGGAAATGACAAAACACGAGAAAATTTAGAAACCATGCATGAATACATTCAGTAGTAATATCACCAAACTATCGAGAACAAGGTTGTATTTTTAGACCTTGTCCAGGAACATTCTGATATCACGTGATATTCTGTCAAGAATATTTTATTAGGCAGAATTCTTTACATCTAAATTCTTCTTTTTACAAGTTCAGATTTATTTATTTTTTAATAGAAAATTCGATTATTCGCCTTAATATTGTTGTTGCTTTCTGGCCCAACATTTCAAATCAACCCATTTGATAAGCATCAGAATAAAAGAATTGTAAATGCCGAGAAGATCCAATCTTGTTTTTCACGCTTATGGCGTTCATTTTACATAATCAATAACTTAAACAATTTGATCATAAATGTGTTCAAGATAAACCCTAAGGCCATGTGACGTTAGAACAACGGTTCCCGTACTATCACCGAATTTAAGCAACGCCGGCCTAAATGGGTAACCATTTGGGAATAACGTATTGTAAGTTTGGATTTGCAAGTGTTCTACTTGCTCGGAATTGTTAATCGGAAAACCGAGTTTCACTTCCACTTGGGAATGGTATAGATTCACGCCTCTCCCCACAGCTACGGATTAAATAGTAAGACGTGTATCACTAAATCATTATTATTAAATCCAAAACACTTCTTATAATCTAAAAATATTTAAATACCCTGCAAAGTGTTGGTAATCCGGAAAAACGAATCGATCATCCATGATCAAATATGTCTCTCATCGATAATCATTTTTTTCTGCTGTCTTATTCTTTGTTTATACAATCGTAAACATATCCTTAACTTGCTTGTAATAATCGGAGCGTAAGTAGTTTCATTATTAATTCTATACTTTTATCAGTCTCTTATTAAAAAAATATCAAGGTGAGATAATTTGTTTTCAGTGTAGTTGTTTGGGGCTTGGTAGGAATAATTATATGGCTATTCTGGGTGGGATTAATATTATCTATAGATTTTTCATATTTTTCTTTTGTGGATTTTATCGGCTTTACGTTTGGCATATAAAGGAAATAATGAGGATAGTGGAGGATTTTGTGAATTTTTCCAATGTATTTTCCTCGTCGCCAGCAAAAGGGTGTACCGATCCTAAAAACATATAATTATTTCAGCTATCATTACCGTCTTGTAATGGGAATAGAATTGTATGAGGTCGTTTTTATTTGTGGAGTGTCTGTAGACATTTAGGCGTATATCATTATTTGTGGATATTAAAAACGTTTTTTGTAAAAAGAATGTTTAAGGTTTTTGTCTGGTAGAATTAGCCTACTTTATTATAAAATGCTAACCGGTGGGTGTAACGTGTCAGCAAGAAGAAAAATTCTAAAATTAAATATATCCATTTTCAGCAATCTAAAAATTGTAGAAAAGAAACCGAATAAAGTACACGTTTTCTGAAATTTATGGACAACCGTTCAGAAGAGCCATCCGAAAATAATCGAAATTATGTATACAGAGTTTATTCCAGTGTTCAGTATGATCGCCACAGACAGGTTGAAAAATAGATCCAGAGTTGAACAAATGAATTTTTATTGCGTTGATGCACTGGCTTCCTTAAAAAAATAAAATAGAATTACCTTTTTTGGTGGTTTTACGTCTAGTGGGAAAACATTTTCATTAAACACAAGAGTGTCTCTTTGGGATGCAGGTTAATAGAACATAAAAGCGAAAACAGGTTTTAAAACGTATAGAAATAATTTAAAAAAAATGTACGGTATAAATCTTCTGCATCAAGTGTGGTTGTGTTGAGTCAGAATAATGTGAAAGTAACAGCATAAGCAAATGGGAAATAGCAGAAAAAAAAAGGAATGAAAACTACTGTTCGTTGTTTATTTCTCTCCTTCAATAATTCATCCTTTCTCTCTCTTAACTGTCGTATTTTTTCGTTATTTTCTTTTTTTTAACGTCACGTCAAGTGAATCGAAAGAGGAAGATGATGCTACAAATATTAATAATAATGCACATATAAAAGAATGAAAAATTGATGAAAATTCAATGAATAAAGTGGACATTGCAAAAAAGAAATGAATAAATACTATCTCCTCTACTTTTAGCAAGAAAGAAATGGTTATGTACACAAGTGATTTTCAGCAGACATAGCTCAATGGCGAATTCAGGAATGAGAAATCTCGACACTCTTTAACTTGAGCAATCTGTCGGGAGCCAATGTTTTCAGCTAGACTTCACCGTAAAACTAATGTTAATATGAACCGTTTCTTTATAAGAAAGCATTCGGCATTTATTGACCAAACATCTAGGGTTACTTTCGGTTGATATTAATCCAGTGTTTCTATTTTCAAACAAAACTTTCAGGAAAATAGATTTCTCAGGTCCACTAAATATTATTGGTCTTTCTAGCATTGATAGAAATTTATTTCCTAGCCTTTTGCTCCACGTCAAGATCTGCTATTATTGACTATTCATGTCACATACGCTGCCAACTTAATTTTTACTGATGTTGAAAATCATCAAGTGCTATGATTTTCCTTATTTGATACAGTCATTTGTTTGTGATTCTGTAGCGCCACGATCCACGAGCTTCGAAGTATGGTGAGGCCCTACAGGTTTTAATTCATTGGAAGCCATTTTTAATCATTGATTTGAGCAAACAGTTTTATAGAGTTGATAGTTTTGCTTTTTCTTAATGGGTTTGGTGCTATGCATGATATGCATGTGAAAAGCTATTTAAGAATATGGCACATTTTTAGTTTAAGGCTTTAATTAACATATGCACAGCCTATTCGATGTTTAATTTCCATATTTCCTATACTAATTTTGCTATAAGTGATCCATACATCGAGTTATTGAAGTGTATGGTATTTAGTAATTCCACATCTTATTTTCTCTTTTGCAAAGGTTTGTCTTGATGTTTACTTCTTTGACACTTGCAAAGAATTTTGAATTTGTTTCGCTTAAGGTCAGGTTTTTAAGAACTTACGCAACAAATTTAAATCTAATAAATATTGTGGAGCAAATACACGGATTTCAGAAGCAAATGAAAAATGGGAACGAAAGACAGAAATATGCAGACGAAAATAAACAAATGAAGGAAAAACGAAAAAAGAATAAAAAAAGGAATAAAGACAAAAAAGAAATGGAATTAAACCATTGAATGGAAGAAGGTAAGTATTCAATAAAAAGATTAACGAAAGAAATAATAAAAATGAAGAAAAATAGGAATGAAAGAATGAGAGAATAAAGGTAGAAATGAAAAATGAAAGAAAGAATAAAATTGAAACAATAATAGGAATGAGAGAATAAAGGTGGAAATGAAAAATGAAAGAAAGAATAAAAATGAAGAAATAATAGGAATGAAAGAATGAGAGAATAAAGGTGAAAATTAAAAATGAAAGCAAGAAGGAAAGAAAGAATAAAAATGAAGAAATAATAGGAATGAAAGAATGAGAGAATAAAGGTGGAAATTAAAAATGAAAGAAAGAAGAAAAATGAAACAATAATAAGAATGAAAGAATCAGAGAATAAAGGTAGAAATGAAAATAAAAGGAAAGCAAGAAAGAAGGAAAGAAAGAAAGAAAGAAAGAAAGAAAGAAAGAAAGAAAAAAGAAAAGAAAGAATAAAAAAAGGAATAAAGGCTAAAAAAAAGAAATGTAATTAAACCATTGAATGGAAGAAGGCAAGTATTCAATAAAAAGATTAACGAAAGAAAGAATAAAAATGAAGAAAAAATAGGAATGAAAGAATGAGAGAATGAAGGTAGAAATGAAAAATGAAAGAAAGAATAAAAATGAAACAATAATAGGAATGAGAGAATAAAGGTGGAAATGAAAGATGATAGCAAGAAGGAAAAAAAGAATAAAAATGAAGAAATAATAGGAATGAAAGAATGAGAGAATAAAGGTGGAAATTAAAAATGAAAGGAAACAAAGAAAGAAAGAAAGAAAGAAAGAAAGAAAGAAAGAAAGACAAGGAAATAAAGAATAAAAAAAGGAATAAAGTCTAAAAAAAAGAAATGTAATTAAACCATTGAATGGAAGAAGACAAGTATTCAATAAAAAGATTAACGAAAGAAATAATAAAAATGAAGAAAAATAGGAATGTGAGAATGAGACAATAAAGGTAGAAATGAAAAATGAAAGAAAGAAAGAATAAAAATGAAGAAATAATAAGAATGAAAGAATGAGAGAATAAAGGTGGAAATGAAAAATGAAAGAAAGAAGAAAAATGAAAGAATAATAAAAATGACAGAATCAGAGAATAAAGGTAGAAATGAAAAATGAAAGTAAGAAAGAAAGAAAGAAAAAAGAAAAGGAAATTAAGAATAAAAAATGAAACTATAATAGGACTGAAAGAATGAGAGAATATTGGTAGAAATGAAAAATGAAAGTACGAAACAAAGAAAAAAGGATGGAGTAGATAATAAAAATGAAGAAAAAGAGATTGCCACCCCGCAAAAAAAGAAAACAAAAATGTTATAATACAAAAAGACATGAAAAAATAAAGGTCCGCAAAAGAAGATAATCATAGCTACCGAAAGAAAAAATACAGAATGAAAGTTTAAAAAAAAAAAATAAATGAACGAAGGAAAAACGATGAAAGGACGCTGAAACCCTAGTTCACGATGAGTTGTGACTTCGGACTAGGACAGCTATGAACGGCTCCCAAATAGTTCTATCCACACAATTTCACTCAAAACGCTTTGATAAATCCGTGGTATGATTTTCAAACATTTATCAACGGTGCCGCACGCTGGAATTGCCTCCTCTAGACGGATAACATCAAGAAGTCTGCTTCCTGACAAAACGACCATGTTGAGGTTCGAACCCGTGTCTCATGGTTAGAAAGCGGACGTTCAGTCAAAACTGTTTCGATTGTAATCGCATGATTATTTTTTTTTTATTTTTTTTACATTTAATCAAGTTCTGGGAAGATGGAATCATGAAACGGTTTCAGATATGGCAAAATATAATGGAACAAAATAGCAAATATATGTTTGAATACATCTACGTATAAATAACAAAATATTGCCCGTGAAGCGCACTTAAAAACGCAATGACGATTTGAAAAATTTTTTCTTTCATTTTTCTTCTTTCTTTCATTTTTTATTTCCACCTTTATTCTCTCATTCTTTCATTCAATAGAAAAACATTACATTCTTTTGAAATTTTAAATGACAAAGGAATTTGTATTAGGTTGGTACAAAAAATGACGTCATAATATCGTTTTTTGACGTTAATGAATACGTCAAAAAACGACATTATTACGTCATGATTTTTGCACCAACCTAATAATTATAATATATGAAATCAGAGTAAAATATGTACTTGGAAAATGTGAAACTCAAAAGGCTGCTTGAAAGTAAGAGGGACAGAAAAAACGCATAACCTACCTAGCGAGATGTGTAAATGGATCGCAGATCAGGGTTTAGCAGTAGATAACAAAAAGACATAATAATCTATTAAGAGCAACAACGTACAGGAAAGTATGGAGAGCCATGATCGCCAACGAGATACTGCACAAACAAGAAGAAAATTGACGACACACAGACTGAGAAAAATTTTAAACGGTAGATTTTAGATATCTAAATGACTCTTATTCTCCTGTGTACCGTATCCTTTCAGGACGCTAGCGATCATGGCCCTCTACCACTTCTCTCCTTTGCAGCTCTTACTAATATTTATCTTTTTACTATCCCTCCTAGCCCTTTTCCTTTCATCCATTTGCACAAGTTCGTTCGATTATTCTCTGTTTTCCTGTCAAAGTCAAAATCTCCAAGCCTTCTTTTATATATAGGAATAGTAAAAGTTTATGTTCTGAATACGTCACCCCAAGGTATCTGTTAATGTTTATCAGGTAAAAAGTGATAAAGATTTATCAGAGAAATGCGTAAAAAGATTTTTTTAAACGATTTCCCTTTTATTTCCTTATTTTGCTGATTACGGTTTTCTTCGTTGTAAGGATTAATTTAATAATTTGATAAGTCGCATAATTATTTGAGATATCTACCTTCAAGAAATCATGCTTGGGCGAAATCATATTTTTCTTGAACTGAATGACTTATCCAGTATTTTCAAAGAAAGAGAACGCCGTCGTTATCGTCACTTTTCGTCACTTGCCGTCATCTTTGGTGATGTTCTGAACATTTTTATCTATGGTACTTTTTCGTTTTTTTTTTTTTTATATATTTTCTTTTCATGGTGTTTACCGTTTACCAAATTACAAATTGGAGATAGGAAAACCAAACAAGTACAATATTTTAAATATCTATGAAATGTTTTTAACAGAGGACGAAAAGTGCGACAGCGAAATTCGAAAACAAAATTGGGTAGCTAAAGATGTCTTCCAAAAGCTAAGCAAAATATTACGACATAGGGAAATTTCGTTAAAAACAAAGAAAAAAGTACTTGCGTAATATCAGATTTCCTATATGGATATGAATGCTAGATAATCTCCTCACAGATGAAGAAGTGACTTGAAACAACTGTTTCGACAGAAGGATGCTGAGAATACCATGGACCAAACATGTGAGCGACGATGAAATTTTAGAGAAAATGAAAACACAAAGAATACTTATATTTAACATCAGAATGAGATAATTGAAATTTCTAGGGCACACAATGAGGAAAGAGGACTTGGAAAATTTGACACTCATCGGATATAATGAAGGCAAGAAGAACAGAGATTAACAATGCATAGCCTATCTAACGAGGTTGGCAGAAAATGGGTTTGGAGTGATAAAGAAAGAAAAAAGAGCGATAAATGATTGGAAATTGTGGCGAGTCGTGATCGCCAACGTCCTGAAAACAAATGGAACAAGAAGAATATTTACCCATTTAGGTTGATATGCTGTAAAACAAAACAACCCAACCCAACCTAACTTACTTCCCTTCCTGCTAACTATAAGGTCTGATGGATTGAACTCCATCCCCGTCCTTCTCTTTATCCTTTCTTTAAACACCCCTCTTTACTCTTACTTTCACTCTCTGTAACCCCTTGCGTGGTAGTAGTACCCCCGCCTTCCTTGAGGTCAAATGTTTAATATATATATATAGAGAGAGAGATAGACAGATAGATAGATAGATAGATCGTGCATTTCAGTCATGTGTGTAGCGAAAGCAAATGGTCAAACGAAAAACGCTACGAACATTTAAAAAATTATGGACCCAGTATATTCAAAGCTTGACGTCAAGTATATTCTGCAGCGAATGAATCTACTTGCTGTTTTTTTTTGTTTTTTTTTTTATTTATTATTTTTTTTTGTGATGAGGGTCCTTTTTGTTAACCAGGCGTAATTGCAAAACCTCAAATGAGGAAGAGAATGAAAGAAGATTTACTACAAAACAAAATAACAATTTCCACAAAATTACCAAGAAAATAATCTTAGTCAAAGCTGTTTCGATTGTAATCGCATGATTATTTTCTCTTCTTTTTTTTTTTACCCGTCTGTAGACATTTAATCAACCAGTACAATTACGGTCCATTATCTTTCTTTCCAAGTCGAGATATCCGCGTCTCTTCTTATGTTAAGCCAAAACGTTCATTACAAGTTCCTTCTCTTTTTTTAACCACTTAATTCTTATGTTTTTCCTTCTGTAAACAAATCGTTTTTCACTCAGAATTTCAGTAATTAACACATCCTGCAAGTAGATCCTAAGAGAACTAGAAGACTTAACAGGATTTATTATCGGCAGGCTTTAATCTTAGCATAAGACGCTTAATTGAGAGCGAAATGTGCGTGAAATAACTGTTAGACAATAAATATAGCAGGGAAACAAAGTAAAAGAAAGAAACAAATAAGATTTTACTGTTAACTCTAAGAAGACAAAGTCTGTGATTCTCTGTTGCACAACGTATTCGGACCACAGTTTGGTTTATATTTTCCGTGGAAATATATAGAAATTATTACTTTCAAAGCTTCCATATTTATATACTAGGTTTTTTCAGTAACGCTGTTCGTGCCCTAATAGAACACGAAAAGCGTGAACGAAACGGAAGTAGAATAAATTTTTGCTCCTAAACAGTTTTTATAATAACCTGAGGAAGTGAACTGGGCTTTGATGAACATCTGATATGGAACTGATTACGGCGTAGATCAATGTCCGGTCTGGTCTGGTCTGGTCTGGTCTGGTCTGGTCTGGTCTGGTGTGAAAATAAACGCCGGGCACACCCATAAATAACGTGGAAACGATCAGAACGTCCTCAAAGACATCTAATTAGATGGTGAACAGCTATAGTTATGATAATATTAACCGTTTCCCTCCAAGGAAACATTTGGCATTCATTGACCTAGCAGCCAGTACTGCTTTCTGTTGAAATTATAAAATCTTTCTTTTCAAGAAAACATTTGTTTGGTTATGTTATTTTATCTGCATATCAATATCTATGTGTTATGTAATGCCAAAATATCAATATTTTTACGCAATTTTATTTATGTATTTAAAAAAAAATAATAATAATGTCTTAGTGATATAAATCTTACTAATTAAGACATAGTTGGGGGAGGTGGATTCATACTTTTCACAAGCGTATATGCGCGTAAGTGAATATAACGAACACAACTGGTATTGGAACTTGGTTCTCCAATTAATAATTTCGAGCTATTATCCATTACATCACCTGCACATCGAAGCTTTCAGCTACTTGTATTTGCAAACGGTCACCAATCTAGGTACTGACCAGGCTCAACGTTTCTTAAACCTGTTTTCAACGTGATGTGTCCGTAAGCCTAAGGTAAATAAGAGAAGAAGTCCAGTAGCTGTTATCGCTCTTTCCAGTATTAATGGGTTTTCCGACCTAACCTTTTATTTAAACTAATGTTGAATGTTAACATTATAATGATGCTATTATTTTTTCTAGGATTTACATGGGCTATCCATTTTAGTTGTTGCTGATGTTGGCAGTTTTCAAGTGACGTTTCTGTTATTTCACACAGTACTTTGTGATTATGCAGCATCACTCCACAAGGTTCAAAGAAGGATGAAGGTTGCCAAGACCTATAGATTTCACTCATTCAAAGCCATTTTATCATTGATCTTAGGAAGTGATTATATAGAGGTGACATTTTAGTTATTTTTAAACGGGTTTGACACTTTCTTTTTCCATATATTTTGACAATTTTGCTTACAGTTCGCATTTTCTTGATTTCAAATGAAACATTAACCGACATGTTTCAGTGAAATTTTCAACTTAAAAAATCATTATTTATAATTAAATGAAAAAAACTAAGAATATGATGCCCATCGCCGGGTTCACACTCGTCCCCGGGCTTTTGAACAGGAATAGATTCTTGCTTCCTGTTTAGGATTGTGTTTCCGGTTCCTTTTAAAGTCTTCTTATTCTCTTTCTGTCTCAGCAGCCCCTCGCGTCTTAGTGGCATTATCTGCTCACCTGGAATGAATCGAATAAAAAAGTCAGGTAAATCTAATGAAATCGATATTATTGCAGGAATAATGGTAGGTGTACCTCCCTTGACATTCACTATCGATCAAAACGATAAGCTGAACATATACAAGGTATCAGTGTGGAAGAATTATTAATTACGATAAGAGTAACGTTTTATAAGGTAAATATTTTATTACTATTCCAGTAAAATAGTCAATTCATGATATTCAAAGAAGGATGAACATTGCCAAGACCTATAGACTCATTCAAAGATTTTTTACCATTTGATCTTAGGAAGCGGTTATATAGAGCTGATATTTAAGTTCTTTCTGAACGGGTTTGGCACTCTGCATGAAAGTCTCGATTTGACGAGACTATTTAAGAACATGACTTTTTTCAGATTAATCTTTTAGCTTGGTAGTATTTCCAGGTTGATATTTTGCTTTGGTAGCAATTTGCGAAAATTGGCGCATCCTATTCTATGTTCAGTTTCTTTTTCTCCTCTACTTAATTTGTTTTAAATGATCCATACGTCGATGTATTTATGCGTTTAGTGTTTATTAATTCCACACCCTGAATGTTTATAATGGATTCAGGATAAGTGACAACATTCCTTTCATTCCAATTGCAGATCGTAATTCCTGTTTTGGAATGGTTTATCTTGAGTCCTATTTCTTGGAACACTTGGTACAGGGTGTCGACTTTCAGTTCAGGATCATTCGTATCTCAACTATGAATGCCTATGTAATTACCATGGCCCTCATCATCATCAGTACATTGGCCTCGGGAGGAAAAACAAGCTCGTTGTCTTTTACTGGTTGTCTGGTTTAGAATGGAGTATGTAATACATGTTCATCGCATCTGTGTTTGTAAATGCTCAGGAAATAGTCTAGGAATAGACTGAGGCTTTCATCTCCCCCCTATCGTACGCTTGATGAGATTTGAAATGTTACCGTATTGGTGACATCTGCAGACATTATGTAAGATTATGAGGCTCGATACAGTTGCTCAATTGTAACGATAGATTCAATGGGTTCAGAGCGGTTTCTAATGGATGACAGGCCCAGAATCGCATATAAAACGGCAATAAATATGAGTCTCTGAACAAGCAAAAGACAGATGGGACGATTTAAGTTAAATTCGGATACTGCGCTTCCTAACATAGAAAAAGGAATTATGTCTTTAATTTTGAACTGTGAGTTAAATTACATTTCTTCATTTCAGCCAAATGATCTAAAAAGATCGACCGACACATAAAAAAAAATAAAGCTTTAAACAAATGTTACAGAATTTGACGTTTTGTATGATATTCATTTAAAAATCTCGATTTGACGAGGATATTAAATATGTATCTTGAATTTTATGGTTAATATTTTGGTTTTGTAGAAGTTTGTGAAGTTGAACGAAAATTCTACGTCAAGCGCGACCTATCACTTTCTTCATCTCCTATAATTAATTTGATGTAAATTATGCATACACTACAGAGGTTGTAGAGTTTAGTATTTACTAAAACACATCTTGAATTTTTCTGATGGATTCACAGCACATGTCACCAATGATTTCATTCCGATTCAGGATCATATTTTCTGCTTTGTAATGTTTTATCTTGAGTTTTTCTTCTTAGACACTTGTTCAAGTTCATTCTTAGGCCAAATATGAATGCCTACGTCATCCTCTGTATACACATATAGGGGACGATACATTTACGAAAATTGAGAGTATGAAATGATATTTAAGAATAAATGGAAAACATATCGCATTAGAAACTTAACGAAAAAAGACATATCGATTTTAAAATACTACGAAAAATAAGCTATTGAATTTTAATAACATATCCAGTTTTCTTCTTCTTCAAGAGGTTGGCGATCATGGCACTCCAAAATTTTCTGTCCTTTGTAGTTTTTAGAATTTTTTTTTATTTTGTCTTCTCTGCTAAACCCTATTCTGCCATGCATTTACACAAGCTTGTTAGGTAAGTCATGAGTTGTTTTCCTTGGTCACTCTGGCCTTTAATATTACTTGTAAGTTTCAAATCTTTCTGGCTTATTTTCCTCATTATTTGCCCTGAAAAATTTAAACTGTTTCTTTATTAAATACCTTTTTCTCATCATTTTTACTAAAACTTCATTGTTGCTCACATTTTTAGTCCATGGTATTCTCAGCATCATTCTATAGAACCACATTTCTGTTGTTCAAAGTCTCTTTTTTGTGTGTGAATAGGAAGACTGATATGTTTTAAACGAAATTTTCCTGTTTCTCTTTTGGAAGCCATATTTTGTTATCCCGATACGCCTTCGAATTTGAGTGTCACATTTTCCGCTTTTTCTCTTTAAAACAAATCTCATATATTTAAATTGTTTTAATGGCTTGATTTTGGTATCTGCAATTTGTAATCTGCATGTTGGTATGTTCTATCTGCTGACAATCATGACATGCTGTGTTTTTTTCCTCTGGCTTTCTTTCAGTACCTTCAGTAGGCTTTCTTTTAGTTTTCTTTCTGTGTATGCTATCAATACTCTTCCATCTGAATATCTTATGTTGTTAATCTTGTTACCGCCATTAATGAATGGTTGTACGACTTGTAATTCTCTCAGAATAACTTCATTGTAGTGGTTGAATAAATCTGTTGAGAAGACATGTCCTTGTCTTACATCCCTTTCTAGTTTCATATATTTACTGAACTCATTTTCTATCCATATGCAGGAGGTTTGTTCTCAGTATAGGTACTAATATCCTTCCCAAATACGTCAAAGTTACCTAACAGCTCTTTCTTACGTACTTTTTTTAAACGCTTTTGCATAACCTATACAACATAGGTATATATCCTTTTAAATTTGTATTACTCTTTCTGATTTTTACGAAAGCAAAATGTTTATTTGAACAAAGTATCTATAAACAAAAACAAAATGTTTTTTTGTTTTGTTTTTTGCTATTCTCTGCCAGCCGCAATGATGGAGAAAGCATTATCTCGTCCCTTAATCGAGATGCCATCACGCCAATCCTCCTTCGAACGAGGACCCAGAAGTCTGCCACTGGAGCAAAAATAAATCTCTCTGCAAGAGAGGAATATGATGAATATGAGGAATATTTAACTACTTTTTTTTTTTTATCTCCGCGTCCCGTGTGACAGACTCCGGCTCTACCGCGGACCTGATCAAATTACTGGTCGAAAATGGATCGGCACAGGTCTCATTCCAAAACAACTTCTTCCTCATTTTAAAGGGGAAAATGGTAATTCCATCCGACCATTTTCCACGACAACGGTCGAGGCCTACTGGTTCGATTTGGTAGAGGAACCAAGCTGAACCCAAAACTCTCCTGATAATATTCTGAGCATAAATCTCGCATTATTTTTTCCAGCGAATTTAACGAACACGCACTGGTCTTGTGTTATTTTCGGCCTGATTCTGCTCCAGTTCTATTCATCAGAATTCGGATGAAAAGTTGTTTTTTTATATAGCTCATTTGGCTGTTTAGCCGCTGCAGTTTACATTCGGTTTCCTCTGGTTTCTCAGGTAGTGCTATGAAAATGGCTCTGCTTAGGTCTTCCGGGATATCACAACTGTTATATATTTCATGTATTATATCTGAAATCTTTTCAATGCCAAAATCATGTAAAGCTACCAGCATCTCTATTACAATTCCTTCTGGTCCTACTACATTGTTTCTCTTCAATTTGGCCAATGCTGATCTTACTCCAGATTTCAAGATATTTAAAACTTCGATATTTCTGTGTATTGCAGATTGTCCTGTCTCGTTGTGGAAGAGTTAGCCGGAGTATTTGTTCCTTCACTGAAATAGTTTTTCTTTCTCGAAAAAACCAGAGTTCTGTTCTTGGACTGAACTTGGATTTATTCTTATCTGCTTTATCTCTGATGCTCAAACTTTCTTTTTTTGGACACTAATCCTTCGTTAGCCCAGCTGAGTGTGTTTTTAATTTATTTGTACAGTGTTCTATATTTCGCACATTACCTTGACATTTTTTTTATTTTCTTTTTGTTTCCTTTTCATCATAGAGAGAATTTCATCTGTAACCCATTCCTTTTTTCTTAGTCTAGTTTTTCTTTGGGATGATCTCGATTACTGTTGTTGCTAAAAGCTTCACTTAATGTGCCCCACTGTTGACCATGTTCACCAAGTCTATGAATGTAGAATGCAGCGCAGTACGTAATCTTTTCAATGAAACAACGTTAAAGATTAACACTCACCAGCAGCGGTTCCGTAAATCTTCAGTCTTCGATATCAGAGGTTGGCAGTAAATATTCGGAAAAAAACATGGCCGCCTTTATACACGTCGCATTGAATATTCTGAAGCTTCTGATTGGTTAACCCTTCTATTGATGAACTATAAAATGAGTCAGCTCATTTTGGCTGGCTCACTAGTACTGCATGGTAACCAAAAATTCCAACACCTACGTCGAGTTTCCATTATCAGTTTGCTCAGTCACGTATCTGCTTTTTCTATATATTTCTCCCTCATATTCGAATCATTCTGGAGTTTGTCGTATGGCAATTTTGGTGTTAATTTGTCCCTCTTCAATTTCCGTATAACAAATGAACGTATATAAAATAGTTTTTTTTTTCAGGGGGTGAGACTATCGGAGATAAATTTAAGTTTCAATTGTTGGAAAGATTTATGAAATTTTTTTCGAATATTTTCCTTCGCTCCAGCGGTCGCAAACTGATGTCACGCTTCGACTGATTTCCTAAATATTAGAAGTCATTTGTACTTTTGAGTGATCGGTGTGGGCGGAGTGAATTTGTGAATTTCTGCATAAGTACATGCTCAATAGACATCTTGTTATATTTTACGGTATACATACCTATACAGACATAAATATCTCCCATATATACCTACAAGAATGTCTTCCCACATAATGTTACGACATTATTGGCAATGATGTCTTCATCTGGCAAATGTCTTACCCCCTCTGTCACACTTTCTCTCTCTCTCTCATATATATATATATATATATATATATATATATATATATATATATATATATATATAATGCTGTTCGATAAAAGTGACTCACGTGTTTTTTTTACTAAATGTTCTCCTCTCCGATGAAACGAAAGTTGACCTAAATTCAAAGGATAAGAGATCTAAAATCGGAAGAAGAAGCTTTGAAAGCTCTTTGAATTTAGCAGTAAGTACTGTCAAGCATCCATTCATTATAATGTTCTGGGGATGCTTTTCTTTTCATGGAACTGGCTTCTTAAAACATATTGAAAAGACCCTCAGGAGCTAGAAGTACAAGAGTCTTGTCTGCCCACTTCTGCTGAAAGGGTGCAAATCGACCCCACCAAGCTCATTTTTATGCAGGATAATGCTCCCTGTCACAAATTAAAATTGATGAATACTTTGATGAGAAGCAGGGGAGTGTTATGACATAGCCGCCCCAATCTGCTGACCTCAACCCCATAGAAAACTTTTGGAGCATTATAAAGTACAGGTTGTCCTTAAAGCAGTTGAGAAGAGAACATTTAGTAAAAAAAAATCAGGTGAGTCACTTTTATCGAACAGCACTGTATATATATATACATATATATATATATATATATATATATATATATATATATATATATATATATATATATATATATATAAGGCCCTTCCTTTTGTTGCGTGCAAATGATCTAATCTCATTATCCCTCGAGGTTTGTATTCTTGGGTTAATGTGTGCGTTAGAACAGGTGAATATTCCGAGTTCGCGCGTATTCTCCATTATGACTGGCTCAATGAATTTGATTTAAACCACAATGTCACCGCCAACAAATGACAACTTGCCATTGGGCTTCATTCGCCCAGTGCAAAAAGAACACGCTGACACATACGTAAACCACCTCACGCGCCCCCATATATATATATATATATATATACAAAAACGATATATATAAAATATACGCGCGGATTATTTGTACAAGAGCGAGAATGCATGTGCATAAAGGTTTTTATATGTGATATGATACGCTAGTTGTTTTATTATATATGATATTTTTTACTTTGTTTTATATTATATAATAAGTTTTTTGGCTTGTTTTATATAATATGATGCACTCGTTCCTTTGTTTTATATTACATCATACGCTAGCTAATATTCTAAATTAATTACTTTTTTATATAATAAAGTGGTTAAACTCTGACATATTATACACTAGTTGCCCTGTTTATTATTATTTTCTATTATTAAGACACTGTTTGCTTTGTTTTATACTAAATGATATATTGGTTTCCTTTTTCTTTTATGATAGGATACAATGTTTATTATTATTATTGATACACTGGTTGCTTTTTTTTTTGCTATGACATGATACAGTGCTTACATTGTTTTATGTTGTATGATTCACTGGATACTTTGTTTTATATTATATAATACACTTGTTGCTTTGTTTCTCTATGACATTATACACTGGTTGTTTTTTTTATGATTTGCTTCTTGCCTTGTGATATGATTAATTGATTTCCTTGTTTAATATTAGAAATTAGTTAAAATTTGTTTATGGGAAACGATACACTGGTCGCCGTTTTTATTATTATTGATAGGTTGGTTGGTTTATTTTTTATTATTGATACACCGGTTGCCTTGTTTTATACTAAATAATACATTGGTTTGCCTTTTTTTCTTTCATGATGTGATACAATGGTTTTTTCCTTGTATGGCATGATACAATAGATATTTCTTTCTTTGCAATACGAAGTGTAACTATTCATTTTCCAGGAATGACTGAAGTGCGCCAATGGCATAACGAGTCAAGCAAAATGTCGAGTACTTGACCTCATCCGTACGCGCTCTAACTTGAGACGTAGAATATATGACTCATTCGTTGATGAGTAGCAGAAGATGTAAATTCCCATGAAATACCATTGAAAGTAAACAGGTGAAAGTAATCTGGGATAACGGATTAACAGGAGATTTGTTTGAGGTGTCTTTATAATGCTAGTACTAGGTTAGCCCTATTAAAATGACTCCGAGTAAAATTGCTTAACGGCTCGAGGATTGATGAGAAAATATGCATGATGATGCAAAGTGGGGAGAATACCATTATAAATGCGCTCAGTTCGAAGATTATGTGTTTCGACTAATAGCTATATATATATATATATATATATATATATATATATATATATATATATATATATATATATTTAGGAATAGAGAAACCGTGTGATAATATCGGGTCAACTATTTTCAACTCGGAACCTCAAAAGGATAATTTTATTTCAAGCCCCGCGCTCAGTTTCAAATAAAAATTTCACGAATAGTTCTTTTTAGGTATAAATGTGCATGCTTAATTCGAAAATAACAAAGAAATTTTGATAAAATCTACCATTTTAGAGTTATCGGCAATAAAATTTCGGACTCATTCGCGTCGCGAAGGGTGACGTTGAAATTAATTCTTCACCCCGATAATATCATACGTTAGGAGATTTCGGGTTCCTGGCTACGAACGCTATAACAAAAATGTGTTGTTAAATTTATTAACTAGATTTCGTTATCTCTTGTCTTGCGCCATTTCCAAAAGTGCCCTGAAAAGACAAAGATTTGATGACATGCCTGACATCCAGCAATACGTGAGAACGTTACTGAAAGTTATTCCGGAAATTGAAACCAAGAATATCTGTAACAATGGCGGGACTGTCTCATGGAGTGCATAGCTTCATAAGAAGAGTACTTGGAAGGTAAAAACAACCAGAATCAATATATTTTTATGGGTAACTACACAACTGCTTCCTTATTTACTGTTCATTAAATGAAATTTGTAAAACTAAGCAAACATCTGATTCTATAAAAAATACTTCAATTAATGATTGTGCAAGAGAGCTAAGAAAAAACTTCCAACGCGAGCCAAAGATCACAACTGAACGGAAGATGGTGTTGATAGTCAGTATGCATTGAATCCGTTGACTAGTGGTGACAGACAAGAAAAACGTCGACGTATTCAATAGATAGTATGCATACACTTAACAGTTTTATGAAAGATTTATATATGAAAGTTCAGTCATTGAATTTAATACTGAATCCGATTATTGATTAAAAGGAGAAATATAATTTATCTGCTAAATCATTTGAATTAAAAATTCAAATTCTTAGAAACGTATACAATATATATATATATATATATATATATATATATATATATATATATATATATATATATATACACATTATAATTGTTTTTTTTTAAATATATTATCAACGCAACACCGAAATTCCTATGTTTCAAAACTGTAACCTCAATTCAAATTCAACCATAAAAATACATCTTAAAATACAAAGTTCCGTTCCATTATCAAGCGACACTAAGAATCTCAATGATGAAGGATTATTTTTATGATTGAATTTGAATTGAAGTTTCAGTTTTGAATGGAAATTTCGGTGTTGCGATAATATATTAAAAAAAAAAGCAATCATACTTTACTGTTGTATAGAGCACTGATTTTTAAAAATAAAAATAAATGCTTAGAACATTGAATTATAATTCTCATTATTCTTTCCTATTATATATATATATATATATATATATATATATATATATAATATTATCTGTTACTTCATAACGCATGATACGTATCCCAATCAAAATATCCTACTATATCTCACTAACTTATAAACACGTTAGCGTCAAGAATGCTTGCCCCACATATTTAAATATTATCTGTTACTTCATTGCACGTGACATGTATCTAACCAAGAAGAAATAGCCAAACACAACATGCTATAAATCTGCGTCTCTTTGCTTTTTATCATTTTTTATCATTTCTGTCTTGAGCTCTGACAAATCTATAATAAATTGAAACATGTTAAATTATGATTTATTTCGTACTTGTTCTTTATACTGTCATTTTGTCGGATTCCTATATATATATATATATATATATATA
Organism: Acanthosepion lycidas; assembly: GCA_963932145.1. NCBI lineage: Eukaryota > Metazoa > Mollusca > Cephalopoda > Sepiida > Sepiidae > Acanthosepion > Acanthosepion lycidas. Next base: position 48,029,869 of record OZ010579.1, read on the forward strand.
TATGTTATGCAGAGAAAAATAGCAATTTTTGATGTTTCCACGACTTCGAAGTTCCTTAGAAATATCCATTCTTCAATGTGTCTGTTGATTATATAAGTTTATTTACAATTTCTTGCGTCTTTTTCAATCCATTGTCTACATGTGCACGTTCATATGTATATATATATATATATATATATATATATATATATATATATATATATATATATATATATATGTATGTATGTAATTACTTTTAACCATTTCACCCCAAGCAAGGCAATAAACCCACTAAGGTGCAAGTGTTTACTGACTGAGAGAATATTAGAAAAAGAAAACATTATTCGAAGAGGGATTAAGAAAATAGAATATAAAGATTATCAAACATTATAATCTTTGGTGATTAAAGTTAACTGAAAAGCAAGAAGCCGGAAGAGAGGTCGATTGAAGAAACTGTTAACATAGAACTTACTGTTACATCTAGCCATTTCAACTGTAAAATAATGACATCTTTCCGCCAATCTTGGAGTACGTTTAAATTCATAAAGTTTATATACCAAAAGGAAATCCCATCAGAAACATTAGCAAGAAAATATCTATAGAAAATCACAATATAGTGATGGGAAAGGGGGCTGGAGCTGATCGATGGGAGTGAAGCATTTTCAAGGATGGTTCTATACTTTACCCCGGGGTATTTTTTCGTTAGTGACTGGTATGAAATTGACTGGAATTTGAACTCGTCTCTCCGATTTTCATGACGCTATCCATTAGAACCCGTAGACATTTAGAGAAGCTAAAGAAATTTAAAATTTAGAGAAACTCATTTCTACTTAAATGCATTTTAATTTTCTAATGTTACTCTTTAAATTTTAAAGAACTTTAATTTCTAAATGTCAAAGAAACATTCACTATAAATTTTTTTAATTTAAAAAAAATGTATTTCTAAATGTTAAACAAACATTAATTTTTAAATTTTAAAGAAACTTGAACTTCTAAATGTTAAAGAAACTTTACTTTTTTCCGATAAGTAAACCATGCGATGTATTTTAGAAAAGAATTTATTTTTAAGAAGATATCCTATTTTTTCCACAAAGAAGTCGATAGCTACATAGCAGTAAAAATGATTTTTTTTTTCTCCAACAATTTACAGATTATTTTTAAATTTTATTCCTGACACTAAATTTTTGCAATAAAAAAAATCAAAGAAAAAATAGAATTTTTTTGCACCGGAGGTAATGACATCAACCGAGGTCTGACGTCCGGCTACAGTTTTTCTAAAACTTTAGAGAGACAACCACCTCCCTCAGGATATTTTTGTTCCAACTAAATATAAATGTGTTCTCAAGACGCACCATAAACGGAAACAGCTCCAAAATCACCATCAAATACTTTTCTTTAGACGAAACCTGAAAATTTCACGCATGGTTATATATCTTTCAACTACATTTCGTTTTCTCAGTAAAGTGATGTATTTGGTGTATATTTAGAGGCTTGCTTCATTTTGTCTTTAATAGCAAGAAAGAATGAGGAGGAGTGAATTCGTACAAGATGCCGCCCTCTTGTTCATTAAAATGTGTTTCTTTTATATTATTTATACTAAGTGAAGAATAAAGAGGCCTACTATTATTTGCACCCGTGTGCATACTATTATCAAATGCAATACGAACAGGGAAACATGTTGGAAACATTCAAAGAGAAAAGACGTATTAGCAATATGGAAAGTGGTTCAGAAGCAACGAAGTAAATGGAAAAAATGTGAAAACTAAAAAGAAAAATCAGAAGAAAGAAATAAAAAAGGGTTAAAGAAAGAATTAAGGAAATATTTAAAAGAAAGAAAGGATGAAAAAAGAATTAAGGAAATATTTAAAAGAAAGAAAGGATGAAAAAAGAATTAAGGAAATATTTAAAAGAAAGAAAGGATGAAAAAAGAATTAAGGAAATATTTAAAAGAAAGAAAGGATGAAAAAAGAATTAAGGAAATATTTAAAAGAAAGAAAGGATGAAAAAAGAATTAAGGAAATATTTAAAAGAAAGAAAGGATGAAAAAAGAATTAAGGAAATATTTAAAAGAAAGAAAGGATGAAAAAAGAATTAAGGAAATATTTAAAAGAAAGAAAGGATGAAAAAAGAATTAAGGAAATATTTAAAAGAAAGAAAGGATGAAAAAAGAATTAAGGAAATATTTAAAAGAAAGAAAGGATGAAAAAAGAATTAAGGAAATATTTAAAAGAAAGAAAGGATGAAAAAAGAATTAAGGAAATATTTAAAAGAAAGAAAGGATGAAAAAAGAATTAAGGAAATATTTAAAAGAAAGAAAGGATGAAAAAAGAATTAAGGAAATATTTAAAAGAAAGAAAGGATGAAAAAAGAATTAAGGAAATATTTAAAAGAAAGAAAGGATGAAAAAAGAATTAAGGAAATATTTAAAAGAAAGAAAGGATGAAAAAAGAATTAAGGAAATATTTAAAAGAAAGAAAGGATGAAAAAAGAATTAAGGAAATATTTAAAAGAAAGAAAGGATGAAAAAAGAATTAAGGAAATATTTAAAAGAAAGAAAGGATGAAAAAAGAATTAAGGAAATATTTAAAAGAAAGAAAGGATGAAAAAAGAATTAAGGAAATATTTAAAAGAAAGAAAGGATGAAAAAAGAATTAAGGAAATATTTAAAAGAAAGAAAGGATGAAAAAAGAATTAAGGAAATATTTAAAAGAAAGAAAGGATGAAAAAAGAATTAAGGAAATATTTAAAAGAAAGAAAGGATGAAAAAAGAATTAAGGAAATATTTAAAAGAAAGAAAGGATGAAAAAAGAATTAAGGAAATATTTAAAAGAAAGAAAGGATGAAAAAAGAATTAAGGAAATATTTAAAAGAAAGAAAGGATGAAAAAAGAATTAAGGAAATATTTAAAAGAAAGAAAGGATGAAAAAAGAATTAAGGAAATATTTAAAAGAAAGAAAGGATGAAAAAAGAATTAAGGAAATATTTAAAAGAAAGAAAGGATGAAAAAAGAATTAAGGAAATATTTAAAAGAAAGAAAGGATGAAAAAAGAATTAAGGAAATATTTAAAAGAAAGAAAGGATGAAAAAAGAATTAAGGAAATATTTAAAAGAAAGAAAGGATGAAAAAAGAATTAAGGAAATATTTAAAAGAAAGAAAGGATGAAAAAAGAATTAAGGAAATATTTAAAAGAAAGAAAGGATGAAAAAAGAATTAAGGAAATATTTAAAAGAAAGAAAGGATGAAAAAAGAATTAAGGAAATATTTAAAAGAAAGAAAGGATGAAAAAAGAATTAAGGAAATATTTAAAAGAAAGAAAGGATGAAAAAAGAATTAAGGAAATATTTAAAAGAAAGAAAGGATGAAAAAAGAATTAAGGAAATATTTAAAAGAAAGAAAGGATGAAAAAAGAATTAAGGAAATATTTAAAAGAAAGAAAGGATGAAAAAAGAATTAAGGAAATATTTAAAAGAAAGAAAGGATGAAAAAAGAATTAAGGAAATATTTAAAAGAAAGAAAGGATGAAAAAAGAATTAAGGAAATATTTAAAAGAAAGAAAGGATGAAAAAAGAATTAAGGAAATATTTAAAAGAAAGAAAGGATGAAAAAAGAATTAAGGAAATATTTAAAAGAAAGAAAGGATGAAAAAAGAATTAAGGAAATATTTAAAAGAAAGAAAGGATGAAAAAAGAATTAAGGAAATATTTAAAAGAAAGAAAGGATGAAAAAAGAATTAAGGAAATATTTAAAAGAAAGAAAGGATGAAAAAAGAATTAAGGAAATATTTAAAAGAAAGAAAGGATGAAAAAAGAATTAAGGAAATATTTAAAAGAAAGAAAGGATGAAAAAAGAATTAAGGAAATATTTAAAAGAAAGAAAGGATGAAAAAAGAATTAAGGAAATATTTAAAAGAAAGAAAGGATGAAAAAAGAATTAAGGAAATATTTAAAAGAAAGAAAGGATGAAAAAAGAATTAAGGAAATATTTAAAAGAAAGAAAGGATGAAAAAAGAATTAAGGAAATATTTAAAAGAAAGAAAGGATGAAAAAAGAATTAAGGAAATATTTAAAAGAAAGAAAGAAAGATTAAAGTAGTACGAAAGAAAGAAAGAAAGATTAAAGTAGTACGAAAGAAAGAAAGAAAGATTAAAGAAGTACGAAAGAAAGAAAGAAAGATTAAAGAAGTACGAAAGAAAGAAAGAAAGATTAAAGAAGTACGAAAGAAAGAAAGATTAAAGTAGTACGAAAGAATTAAAGTGATATTTAACGAAAGAAAGAAGGAAAAGATTAAAGAAAGAACGACATTAAGGAAATATTTGATGAAAGAAAGAAGGAAAAGATTAAAGAAAGAATGAAATTATTAAGGAAATATTTAACGAAAGAAAGAATCAAAGAAAGAAATTGTTATGAATTCCGTGATGAAATCCAGTATCAATAAATAACAAACGCCAAGAAGTAATATAGGGAAATGAATGTATTAATGTAAAAATACAAACTGGTAATGCAGGTTAGTAGTTCCAGGAATGCGGGTTAGTAGCAATATATATATATATATATATATATATATATATATATATATATATATATATATATATATATATATATATATATATAGTCTTTGGTATCGATGTATCACTGTATGACTTCTTACTGAGTCTATGCGCATGCCCACTGTGACTCTTGCTCGTTACGTTCGTTCTGGTTCGTTCTTCTCCTGGGTATTCACTAGCAGTAGTATATGTATACCCTGGGTGAGTCCATTTGAGTAAAAAGGGGAGAACCCCTCAACAGAAAGAAAAAAGTAAGGAAATATTTAACGAAAAATAAGAAAGAAAGGATTAAAAAAGAATTAAAGAAAGAATTAAGGAAATATTAAACGAAAGAAAGAGTTAAAGAAAGATAGAATAAGTAATTAAACAAAGAAAGAATTAAAGAAGAAAAGAATTAAAGAAGAAAGAAAGAAAGAAAGAAAGAAAGAAAGAAAGAAAGAAAGAAAGAAAGAATTAAACTAAGGAAGAAAAATTAAACAAATAAAGAGTTAAAGAAAGAATTTTAATTAAAGGAGGAAAATGAATTAAAGAGAGAAAGAAAGAAATAAAGAAATATTTAACGAAAGATTGAAAGAAAGAAAAAAGAAAGGAAGAAAAAAGAAAGAAAGACAGAATTAAAGAAAGAAAGAAAAATGTGAAAACGAAAAAGAAAGAATTCAAGCATTAAAGAAAGAATTAAAGAAATATTTGACCAAAAAAATAAATTATTTAACGAAAGAAAGAAAGAAAGTATTAAAGAAAGAAAATAAGAAAGAAAGAGAACGAAATTTGAATAATAATGATTTGGTTGGTTGATTCGTTTTCTTCGGTTTATCAACTCTTTCCAGGTTATTTAAAGCCAGTAATATGTTTAGATTGTACAAATGTTTTTGTACATAATGTGTTACTGATAAAAGTCCTAAAAACTAACCCGTAGCGGAAGTAGAAAAGGTGTGCCCATACATTTCCCAAGGGTCTTTGCGAATATAACGGGTCCAACTGATTACCAACTCTGACTCATTATCCACTACCTCACGCCACATCCAATTTTACACCTCCTGGTATTCCAAAGCGGTAACCCATTTAGATACTGATCAGTCTCGACGTTGCTTAATTCTCGGTGAGGTGAGCGTACGGGAACCCGTGTTTCAATGTGATGTGGATTTTACAATTATTGAAATAAATACAGATTAAATATGAGCGTGAATAAAATAAAATAAGAAAGAAAATAAACAAATGCCCTGTATGAAGAAATCGCACTTCGATGGCAAATTAAATGCTTGAGAAAAATAACAAATATGGCAAGCGCCAAACCGTAAGTTAAGTATAATTTAACGAATAACCAATGTATATTTTATAATTTCACAAACAAATATTTATTTTGTTTAACCTGAATAATGCTTTTGAAATATATCAGTTAACCGGGTAAAACTTTCACATCCGAACTGTAAATCTTGTATTTTGATGAAATTACATTGATATCCATTGTCTATGATTAAGCCGAAGGAAAAAGCCAATATTCAAACTGCTACTTTTTATGACAGACAAAGTTTATTTATTTCGAATAGCTACGCACAACAAGAGGAACAGTGGAGTAATGGATAGCGACTCGGTTTGAGTAATCGGAGTGCCGAGTTCGAATTCAAATCGATTTATTTACGTGTTAATACCTTTGGGAAAGGTATGAATACTCTTTTAAATAGCAGGACAGACTGGGTTCTCTAGACTTGGATGGCAACTGGTCTACTGCAGAAACCTAGTCTCGTCAGTCATGTATCAAAAGATACATGATCGCCTAAGCGTATATCCCGCATGGCACATAACTGACGTAGTACAATCCTCTTTCTTACCGATGTTCCTATTTCATTTTGGGTGCAAACATTATGCAGTAAATCAATTCAACTTCAGGAGATCTTTCCAGACGTCACAGATTTCCGTCAGGATTTTAAACGCAATATATGAACTCAATACAAATTAGAAATAAATAACATTTTAACGTTTTCAAAGATTTTCTTTGCTGTAACATTATTTTAGTCTTGGGGGAAGTTACATGTGATTGGAGTGGAATAAAACCTGAGCATTTGCAACCCCCGTAAATGCGAGGTCACTCTCTCCAAATTGTTAGGGCTTCGGCTTCACATCGGATATTACACGCTTGTCAAAACATAAAAATGTAACGTTCACAGTATAAATTTTCTCAGGTGTTTTAGAATGGCACCTGGATCATTTCCAGTTCAGTCAGATCATGATCTGAGTCGAAGTCAGTTTCTCAGGTCAGACACATCATCGCACGACACGGGTCTTTGCATGAAAAGTTCATTTACAATGACACGTGAAATGTCATTTGATAGCTACATATAATCGTGTAAGCTAATCATTATCTCGGGAAAACACTAGGCGTGGTTTCGATTCCAGTAATGGTAGGAAAGATTAGTTGTCGCGACAGCTGTCAACAGCATTGAAGGTGAACGATATTCTGTGCAAATACGTCTGCCTACCACTCTCTTTGACTCATATTGGTTTAATATGATAGACATCATTCGGTGAAAGGTTCCAAAAACTGCTCAAAAAATGCAGCGTTGCTTTAGACCAACAAAAATGTCTGCTCGAACTGCACGTGGTTTTAGGGTGCATAAAATTTGAAGTGTCAAACTTTGCTTTTACGATCAAGAGAAAGTAAATGATGGAGAGTCATAAGCGCCTACTACACATAACAGAAGACCCAGAAGGTTTCGTACATTGAATGTGGATGGGATTTTTGCCAGTGTTGGCTGCCTGTTTGCCACATAAAATTTTAACCAGAGGCCTGTGGTGTCTATCATTAAGGACACAAGGATGCCTACTGTACTACTCGAAATATGCAGTAATGCCTTTTGTAAGATATTCTCGCAACGAGTATAAAACTCTAGATCGATAGGCACCAAAAGTTTCTAACATTTTAGAAATAGACTATTTGACTATAATGTGATTCGAACCCGGTTCTCAGAAAGTGAATATTGAAAACTGAGATTAAATGGATGACAGAATTTTAAAACTTATAAGTGATGTGTTTCGTTTCGAGAAAGAAAAAATAACTTTCAGAAGATACAAATAACGGAGATAAAAGACAAAGATGGAAAATATATAGAGTTTCATTTCTAAATTCTTTTTCAATATCTTCTTTGAAGATTATTTGATATATATATATATATATGTGTGTGTGTGTGTGTGTGTGTGTGCGCGCGTATGTGTGTATATGTGTGAGTGCTTGCGCGTGTGTGTGTGTGTGTGTACGTATGTATGTATGTATTGCAACCGTTTATTTAAATTCGGCATGGCTTCTTCATTTCATTTGGCATACACAACTTATTTCCCAAAAGTTATTTCAATAGACAATCAATAGTCTCTCGCAAATCAAATGACGCTTTACATAATAGTGTTTATCTTCCTTCATATTTCCTATTTCATCCATTTAAATATTGTTGCAAATAAATATCTTTTGATATCGGATAATCATTGTTCATGTGCAATGAACATTATCTACAGTGCTTTTGTTATCAAATCGAATATATGTCTCTTATAGTGTACTAAATTTGTATTAACATCCTTCAAAATATTTAGTCTGCATTAAGGAAAAATATTTTAGCATAAATTTAGAAAGAATAACAAGACAAAAAAGACATACGTCATTTTATATTTTAACGAGTTTCATATAATTAAAACATGTCGAAATCTACATGTGAAAGCATAATGAAAGGAAGCATGCACGTTTCTCGTGCAATATTAACATTATGGGCACATGACCGACTATTTAGATCATTCGATTTCTGATCATGAGACCCGCATTTCTATCTCATCGTAGTCGATTTATTTGAAATGTGATTTCTTGGTGAGGTATCCCCAATGTGCGGCATCGTTGGAAAGTGCCTGGAAACCATACCAACGGTTTCCTCAAGCCTCTTGATTCATTACACAAATAAATCCACTATAAAATATCACTTTCCCTATTTATAAATCACTAACATATATAGATAGATAGTTGGGTAGAGAGATATGCAGAGGTGGGCATAGATAGATAGATAGATAGATAGATAGATAGATAGATAGATAGATAGATAGATAGATAGGCAGGTGAGCATAGATAGATAGATAGATAGATAGATAGATAGATAGATAGATAGATAGATAGATAAGCATTGATAGATGGATAGGCAGGTAGGCATAGATAGATAGGCAAGCATTGGTAGATAGATAGACAGGCAAGCATTGGTAGATAGATAGATAGATAGATAGATAGATAGATAGATAGATAGATAATCATTGATAGATGGATAGGCAGGTAGGCATAGATAGATAGGCAAGCATTGGTAGATAGATAGACAGGCATGCATTGGTAGATAGATAGATAGATAGATAGATAGATAGATAGATAGATAGATAGGCAGGTGAGCATAGATAGATAGATAGATAGATAGATAGATAGATAGATAGGCAAGTGGGCATAGATAGATAGATAGATAGATAGATAGATAGATAGCAGAGACAGGCAAACAAACAGTCAGATATCATATCTAATGACACGTGATGCAAAATCCGCTCCCCGAGTTAGAATTCAAATTAACTTATTTTTTATATTTCAGTCAGTCAGTTAAGGTGGTTTTCTAAGTGTAGCTTAGATGTGGCACAAGGCCGAAGGTATGGGGCACCCACTGAGGATCAAATTCACTACTCAGTCGTAATTGTTCTAGCGGGACAGCTTGTTAACCATTACACCGCCCCGAGGTGCCCCAGTCAGTCAGTTATGTAGCATATGTGATACACGCTTTGGCGATCATGTCCCTTTCGATTCATGACTAGCAAGGTAGATATTTTTTCTTCCCCAGCTGGATGTTGCCATTTTACTGCAATAGACTGTTTGCTAACCAAATCTCTAGGATTCAATTCGTAGCTGAGGGAAGAAGAGTATCCATACCTTTTCAAGGGTTCTTGCTCGTAAGTGAACGTAACAAAACCGATTGGAATCCTAAATCCTAGCCATTATCCAACTTTATATTTATTTTCGTAGAAAAATTTGAATCCATCCATTTTCCTGCTAACTATGGATTAACTAGCAAGTCAGACTGGGCACTTCAGCCTTGGTTGGAAACCAGTCTAGGAAAATTCTTATTTTAATAAACGGTTCTGCATGGAGCTAGCAACTCCAGCACTTCAAACATACCTGCTATAAAAAACGCAGCAGCGAAACGACAATAGTCCACAGTAGAGTTTACGAGAGAGTTTGTGAGTGAGTGATATATATATATATAGAGTGAGTGATATATATATATATATATATATATATATATATATATATATATATATAGAGAGAGAGAGAGAGAGAGAGAGAGAGAGACGCACGCACGCACGCACGCACGCACGCACGCACGCACGCACGCGGAGTAATGGATAGCGGTTTGGATTGAGGGATCGCAGAGCCGAGTTCGAATTCCAGTCGAGTCCATTACATTCACTTACGTGCTAATACCCTTGGGAAAGGTGTGAATCCTCTTCTTCTCCCTCCAGCTATGGGTAAAATAGCAGGACAGACTGGGTTCTATAGCCTTGGATGGCAACTGGTCTACGAGAAGGACAACTCTGAATTCAAAAACTGCGGAGGGTCGTTTGGGGACCTTGCTGCACGTAGTGCATCATGTCTCTGAATTCGGGCATTCAAAAAGTGTGGATGGTCCTGCACGAAACCTTCACCAGTATAATCAAATCTCATGTGCCGTTGTCGCGCTGTCGGTTTCCTGGGAACTGACCTGCTTGACAACTCATACGTCGAACTCGACGGGAGGGTCGACTATATATATATATATATATATATATATATATATATATATATATATAATTATTTATTTAAAAATATGATTCCAACACGCTACATAAGAGGTCTCATGTTTCAAAACAAGAGCCGAAAACTTCAAAATAATATTTGAATTAACTTGAGTTAAAGTAGGCTCTGTTCCATCTTCAAGCGAAATTTTTTGGGAATGACTTATTTCTGAAATTTACGAGTTTTAATAGTATGGTCAGAATTGAAATCAAAAATTTCCATGGTAACATCAAGGGCGGATTGTTTAGAATCGGCAGGGGTGGGGTGTTAATAATTTGTATCAGTATAGTTTTACTTTCATAGATGACGGGTCACGGTAAGGTGGGGGTGGCTAAATTTACGACGGAGGAAGTTTTCGCATAGTCTGGCTTGAGCGTCTACGGAGATTTATTTTTTTATTTTTATTTTATTCTTTTATTATATCTCTTTCTGAAAGGGATTTATGTATATGAAAAGGCCGTAACGTTTGTCATTTGACGACTTCATAAAGGGTTATCAATTTTTGTAGGTAATTACAACTATGTATATGGGCTATGGATTTTAAAATTTATTTTTTAGTATGCGTGTTTTAGGCTAGTTATTAAGAGCGTAAGTTCGGTTGTGTCGGCAGAAAACCGTTAATTCTTGCCGGTTGTTTAATAGGTTTTTATTGTTTAGGAGCTTAATAATGTGTAGTTTCTCGTGGAGGCACAAAGGGCATGGGTCATCCCAAGTTTTGCAAGTTCTAGTCCTGTTAATGATTTTCCATTTTACTTTAGGTGTCCTATTTTTTTCTTTCAGGTGCCAAAAATATTTAGATAGAGAGGTCTGATGTCTAAAGTTTATGTTGTTGAAGGAGCATTTATGCTGCCTCCATCTGGTTTTAAAGGCATTTTTCGTGGACCCAATGTATATCATATTATTGTTAGGGTTCTCCGTGGATGATATAGTGCATTGGTATACCACAGATTTGATGCAGCACTTATTTTCTAATGGGTAGTCTACCGGGTTTCTACAATCGCATAATTTTTCCCTATCATTATCTGATTTAAGTGTAGAGTTATTAAAACTATTCAGGGAAGGGGGTTTGTTCAGGATATTATTATTGTGTCTTCTTATTATACCTTCTAGATTTTCAGCGCAGCAATAACTCAATTTTAGTGTGTTCTTATTGAATATATTACTAAGCCTACTTTTGGTGGGAAAGTGTTTATCGATTAGAACTAAGAACTTCTGTCCTAGTTTAATACTAACCATTTGGTTGAACGGAGGTGTATACCAAATGATGTTTCTTTTCCTGTTTTTTTTCTTTTGGTTATTGCAATTGTCCCTATATTTAATGTTAGCATTTTTATAACCATATTTTTTAGGGCAGTGTTGTAGAAGTCATTATGTTGGTGGAATATTACTTTGTTAGCGGAGTTACTGCTAATTCTATTTTCTATTGATGAGGGTATATGTTTAATTGTGGATGGAGGGTGGTTAGACTTCGGGTGTATATATAAGGGGTTAGCATTTGGTTTTCTATAGGGTTGGTACGTGTTGCTCGGTAAGTCTAGGGTTACGTCGAGGAAGTTTACCTTTTCAATTTAGAAGAGACTGTTATCTTTAAGTTAAGTTTTTTAAATTCACTAAAAATAATTTTACGGATCTTCTCTATCTTAAAGCTAGTGGAACTCCTCACCACCATGAGCCCGTCATCTCTATACAGTCCGATGTCCTGGATATCAATCTCGGTCTTTTAATATTGTACAACCTAACGGCACACCGCGAGATTGATATCCAGGACATCGGACTGTATAGAGATATTTTTACGTCAAATAACAAACGTTACGGCCTTATATTTATGCTCTACTTTCGTATCGAGCACTTTTTTAAAAAAATAATTACAAAAATACTAAGGAACTTTGGATTATTTACCAAACCAGTTTCTTTCCTATTTTCTACAATATCTTTACATATATATATATATATATATATATATATATATATATATATATATATATATATATATATATATATATGTGTGTGTGTGTATGTTAATAGTAATGGTGTGAATAGCCGTTTCTTTATAAGGAAACCTTCGCTATTCTTTGACCGAAACGGAATTACTGTTAAAACATACCCCTTAAGCAGTTTTACAGTTTTTTTTAGTCCGCTAACAATTATCGCGCTTTCTCTCGCTCATGTGTTATCCTTTCTAACCATTTGCTTAGGGTAGTGCGGAAAATTAGTCGCTTGAATATATCATTGTATTCCATTTTAGTTTCATACCAATTTCAGTCGCTTATGTTGCTGGAAGTCAAATGATATATTTTAGCTCTTTCATAAATTCATTAACGATTATGTAGCGCCATTATTCCCATGAATTGTCTGCAACTTTCCCGTAGCACCGTAATGAACACTGCTTCAAACTGATCGTATATAAATATTATATTTGTAAATAGTACCCAATGTTAATATCAGTACACTAATTTTCAAGACTCAAACATTTTTCTTTTTTCATTTTTGTCTATTCGTTTCCAGGTGCATTGGTTAAGAGGTATAGATCGGCAGGATATAGTTAGGCATGCGCTTCAATTAAGAAAATTCAATTAAATGCTAATAACATTTCTTTCAAAATGACTGCTCTTTTTCGTCTTCAAAAGCCTATCGCCTTCTTTGAAAGTGGAGAATTAATTTTATGTTTAAGCCTACGGCAGATTTCGCACTGAAATCACAATTATAACTAAAGACTCTATTTTCAGAAATTAATATCTAAAGTTACTTTTCCTATTATAATATCTGTGTTTCCTTCATCCATTCATCTATTTTCTACACCCCCCTCCTGCTATTTGCAAATTGTTGTTTTTCTCTCTTTACCTCACTTTCCTTATTCTCTACCTCCTCATATTGATTTGTCATTCCCTGTTCCTATTTATTCATATGTTAACTCTAACCTGATATTTATATCTATCTATCTATTAGGTTAGTGCAAATTATGTCGTTTTCTCACATAGTAACATATGTGAGAAAACGACGTTATTTTTGCACCAACTATATATATATATATATATATATATATATATATATATAGTTGTACATTTAGGCAGCAATCCTTCCTTTATGCATGTTTCATTAAAAACGACAGACAAGGTACTACGTTTAAGCTTTTTATTTAATTTTTCTTATGTTCTAACAAGAGCTTTCTTTTCTGGACAAAGAGTGTGTAAGAACTGTCCAAATGTTTTATATTTCCGAGCGCTTTCGGCTATACCTCTAGCCATTATCAAAGATGATTCAATTTTTCAGCTTAATTGAGTGAGTGCGTTCTGTGTACGTATTAGTGTGTGGTAGGGATGTTTTTAATTTCCGAATACGGTTAGCACAGTGTGACTTTGTTAGAACCCATTTAAACACACACACACATTTAACAGACTCCATTGGAAATATTCTAGTAGAAAACACAAATATATTAACTGCATCCACCTGCAAAAAAAAGACTAAAAATAATGGAAGCTTTAATAATAAAGAAAAAGCCAGCTCTTAACAATATTAACTACGAACAAAGCCATATATATATATATTTATATATGTATATATATATGGGTGTGTGTGTGTGTTTAAATTTGTTTGCCAATATGTGGATATATCTAAAAAGTAATAGAATGCGAGTATGAATTGTAACTAACAATGTCACTCACGTAGCATTTCTTTCTATCTATCTAGCTCGCTCTCTCTCTCTCCATATATATATATATATATATATATATAAGGCAGGATGTGTGTGTGTGTGTATGTGTGTGTGTGAATGTGTGTGTGTGTGTGTGTGTAACGAATGCACAGCCGCAATTTTCGAAGGATCTGTACCAAAATTTACATGCACATGCTCCAAGTTGGCGGGAAGGACAAGACCGACTTTGCATTTCCCAACTCCCATCGATAATGGAAATAATCGATTTTTTCATGCTTCTACGGCAGTTTTCATGTGGTTTGCGGCCATTTTCTACTGTCCACAGTGAGCGCCTATAGCTGGCTACCACGAATAGGCAGGAAGATTCTATTGGCCAGCGTGAGAGACAACAGTTGACTGACACGAATGTTAACTAGCTTGCTAGCATGCAAGAACAAATCGATAGCTGCATTCATCACAAGTGGGAAAAATTTAAATCTGTATGTCACTTTACTCCAATTGGCTCATTCGCTTGCTTAAACTCAACGTTGATTTTGATTCCGCAGAACTGGGTTAGGTGTGAAAAAGTACGAGTCCTTTTTTTTTAAATCTGATCGTTTTGTGTTCATTTTGTTTAGTTCTTTTTTCCTAACAGATTTAATGTTTAGTATAGAGCTTAGAAAAAATTGGCAGTGTGAGATAGGCAAGAAGTAAGGCATGTAGCAACATCAGCACGGAAAAGGGCACTCCTTTAGAGGCGAGTAAGGGCAAAAATATTTTAAGTCAAGTAGTAGCGATTGCTGTATGAGTCGTACGATTTTTGAATCAAGCACGGGCAACGCCGGGCCATGCTGCTAGTATATATATATATATATATATATATATATATATATATATATAAATGAACATAGAAGTCAACACTTAGAGGCGACAGTCTGTTTCATGCTATATGCAATCATCAGGCCACATATGCTGTTATTTTTCTCGGCTATTTATATATATACGGGTTCCTGGTGCATTGTGGGTATTATATTATGGCGGTTATTTTACCGGAAGTCGTTTGTTTATTTATTTGGGTCAAATTATATTGCTTGTTTTCATTTTTTTATTTTTTTGTTTCTTATTTTATTTATTTATTTATTTAGTAACGTAGTAATAATTTGTTAATATCACTTATTTAACAGTTTTGTTTTGGTTTTAGAATTTAATTAAAGCTATTTGTTCAATTTTGGGGTTGATTGTTGTAGTTCATTCTAACTATTATTTTGGCGGGAACAGTTTTTAATTGATTACCTTTATTTGGGATTGGTTTGTTTATTTATTTACTTGGATGAATTCAGGTCAATTTATTTTACTTGTATATTTTCTCTTTTCGATTTTCGATTTTTAAGTAACATAGTAATTATTTATATTTTATTTCAATTTTTTTATTATTTTTTTTATTAGTATATTTATTTGTTTTTATTTTATTTTTTCCGTTTTTCATTTTTTAGGTTTCATAGTAAAAATTAATTTTCATATCTGCGTTTTGAGATGAGCTCGGATCTTTTATTTAATCATTTAATTTGGTCGGGGAAAGTAATGATAGCTATTTTTTCCTCCAAGCAAAGTTTGCAAGTTTTTGATTGGTTGTTGTTGGCTGATGATTTTTTCCTTATCTTCCAAGATATTTTTGGTGTGATGTGCGTTCTGTTTTTAATTTCCCAGATATACTTAGAAAGAATTGTACTGTTCGCATATTTACTATTTGTGAAAGATGTTTTGTGTGTATAATTTCTTTGTTTCCAGGGTCCTTCAGTTACTCCTATGTATACTTTTTTTTCATCATCTGGTGATTTTATCGTGGCTTGGTATATTACGTTGTTTTGTAAACAATTTCCGTTTAAGGGACATTCGTTCTTTATTCTGCAGTTGCACGTGGGTTTAATTTGTTCGTGTGGTTTGTTGATATTCTTTTTATTTTTATATTTACACACGCTCTATATCTGGTATTCACCACTTTATTCCATAAATATAGCACACCTTAAGACTATCTTTCTTTATATATATATATATATATATATATATATATATATATATATATGGTGATTGAAAAGTAACTCCCCATTTTAAAATACTTATAATTTATTTATTAACTAAACCCCGTCATTAACCAATAAATCTCATTCGTAATATCAAACTGCACATCATAATCTCTTTCTTTCCGTTTCTCTCACAGCCTCGTGTGTGTTTATTTGTGTGTGTGTGTGTGTGTGTGTGAATTTTTGGAGTGGGTTGATTTTAATCTCATTTTTCATTCTCTTTCAGTTGCAAGATTCCACCTCTTCATCCTCCTCCTCCTCCTCCTCCTTCTTCTTCTTGCATTTTACTTGTATGCCTTCAGGATGTGAGCGATCATGGCTCTCCATAACTTCCTATCATTTGTAGCTCTTGTCAACATTGGCATTGTTTTACCCATCCTGCTCCCTGTACTGACAATCATTTGTATAAGCCCGTTAGTTAAATTACTCACTGTTTCCCGATGTCGCTGTGCCTTCAAAAGGTTTTACCCTGTTAAATTATCTAAAACTTCTTTCGTGATTATGTATCCCAGAAAGTTCAACTGTATCTCTGATTGTAATTATAATTGCTGATTTATATTTACTTTTTCTAAAAGTTTTTCTGTTGTTTAAATGCTCTGTCCATGGAATTCACATCATCCTTCTGCAGAACATCTTTTTTACATAACGTCTTTTCGTAATCTCTGGGGAAATCGTCCAGTATTAACAGCCATTTAGGACTGATATTGAATGATATTTCAACACTCTTTTCATTCTTTCTTAGAAAATTTTCCGCGGGTTTATATCCTTGAAACTAAGTTGTTTCATATCTTCATGAATGACCTTCCGAATATTATCAGTTTCTAACGAGGCATTTATTCTGATGAGATAGTTACACCTGTTTTAATAGTAGGCCCGATAGGTCTGACAAAGTAAAACTATCACCCGATCGCGAAAAATCAGTTGTTAACTCGGGCAAGCAATGGCTTGTAAATTGTAACTCCTCAAAAACGTAACTGATAACTTTTAATCATCATAGAGAACCATTTTACGCTCCGTGGTTGATGCTAACCTCTAGGAGAGCACCTCATTGCATCACCTTGGTCTGATGTTTTCTACTTTCATAAAGTGAAATTATTTTTTGTGGTACACTAGGAACCTCTTCTCGCGACTGTCAAACGGAGAAAAATGGCGGAATTTTGGTCACATTACAAGCCACGACAGTCAGTACAAGACCATCATACACGGCACCCTTGGAGGTGGACATAGGAGAGGATGCCAACGCAAAAACCGGTGGGGCAATGTCAAACAATGGACAGGTATAACTGTATCAGAATTGCTGATGGCTGCTCTTGACAAACCGTTGTGGAAAAGATTTAGTGTGGCTTCGGCATTTGGATCCGTCCTACGATAGCAAAAGTCAAGGGGATGATTATGATAATGATGATGGTGATGTTTTGAAGTGATTTTTATAAGTGCTTATTTGGGTATGTGATTTGTGAAAATGACTTCTGCGCAACATATGAACTGTCACTTTTAATCCCTTATTGTGTTATATATCTTTCGTTTTTTTCAGAAGTTGTGTTTTATTTCGCAAGGTCTGCTCCTAGGAAAGTTGGTTCACTGTGTCGTCCCAGACAGTTCTCTTCGTCAGAATCCTTGTTGCACATTTATAAATGTACCATTCGTCCGTGCATTATATATTGCTGTCACAACCGGTCTTGTGTTCCGGCTTTAAATCTCGACATTCCAGACAGAATCTAAAGAATGGAATCTTCTGAACTTTTAGGAAAAGTAAGTAGGCAAATCCGAAAAAAAAAACAAGATTGAATGAAGAGCTGAAATATTCAAGTAATTATGAATGTGCGTGATTTTTTTTTTAGAACCTTAAGACTGTCGTCAGTTGCTTACGACCAGTTCCTTTCTCGACATTAAAAATTCATGTTACTTAAATACATGATAATGACTCGGTTCTCTTCTCCATTTGCAATCTCTTTTCATTCTACTAGATCGTTTCATTTTTTTCCTTCTATCATTTTCTTTGAGAAATTCCCCCTAAATTCTTCTTCTCAATTACCATTCCCCTAATGATCTCTCGCCGTATCTTCTCACCACATGAAATGTTACTTCTGCTAATGACACCATTCACGAGTGCCAGTTTTGTTGTCAACTTTCAGAAACTCCTTTGTTTACAAGTACGAGACATATGATTTCAACTCGACTCTTCACTTTTCAAATTATGGGGTTAAAAGGTACATCTCACCCGACGGAAAAATATGCTATGGCAACCGGTGTGGCAATAATCAATCAATAATAATATGTGTACTAAGAAGGTTTTTCTCCTTTAGAAAACAACATCGCTGAATTCGAATACAGGGATCTTTACGTTGAAATAAATTCAACCTTGAATTTCGTGATTACCAATGGAAGGTGTTGATTAAGAATGAAATTTGTAAAGAAATTGAGTGATTTTGATCATCGCTCTCTCAATCTCTCTCCATCTCTAAACACACACGCACACACGCATATATATATATATATATATATATATATATATATATATATATATATATATATATATATATATATATTATTATTATTATTATTATTATTATTAATTAAAGGATATCAAACACTAAAAATCCCATAAGTAATAATTCTTTTTTTATTTCCTGAGAGCTGCTTTTAAGAGCTTTCATAAAATAAAAATTAAAAATTATTACCTTTGGGATTTTAAGTGTTTGATATTCTTTAATAAATAATAATTTTGGTTTGTCTTTTGTCATAAAGATCTCTTTGGATCTATATCCTCCTGGAAATTCCATACGGATTACCATATTGTATTATTACTATATATATATATATGTGTGTATGTATATATATATATATATATATATATGTTATGGTCCTGTTCCTTGTACCACGGTGATAGTCCAAGGTAGAACCAATAAAGAAGAACTCGAACACGGATATGGAATAACACAGATATATTACAAACAGGAATATATACAGAGAAGTAGAAAGTGTTAGTACGAACAATCAGGTTTAGTAGTAATTGTCTGAACGCGACTCTGTTTCGGACTGCTTATGACTCGACTGACTGACTCGCACGCTCTAACTGACTCACAGACTCCTGACGGACTTCACTCCAGACTTCAGACTGACTCCCTGCTTCCTCTTGAGGCGCAGTATTTATTACGTATGGAATAGCCCATTATGTTATTATTGGTAAGGTCCCATAACAACATATATATATATATATATATATATATATATATATATATATATATATATATATATATATCACATTGAGTGCTGGTTTTAATAAAATAGAGCTCGATGAAATATAACAGAGGTATTAAGCATATATTATACATATAATTTCCCAGCGATAGCACGACACATAGTTTAATGCACAACGCAATTTTCAGGTGCTGAATATAGACTGAACAATATATATATATATATATATATATATATATATATATATATATATATATATATATATATATATATATATATATATATCACACCAGCATACGAGCAAAAGAATCGAGACTTCCACTTCTCATCCATTAATATACCTGCTTAGTAATATCAGGTGTTTTAAGCCTACATGTGGGGAAGGTCTAATGGATACCTGCTTAGTAATATCAGGTGTTTTAAGCCTACATGTGGGGAAGGTCTAATGGATACCTGCTTAGTAATATCAGGTGTTTTAAGCCTACATGTGGGGAAGGTCTAATGGATAATACCCGGAATTGTTAATCGTAGACCCAGTCCTATTTACTGTTAGATTTGCCATAATCAGTTTCGCTCAAATACCCTTGGAAAAGTTATGAATCAGCTTCTAATTTCACCAGCTATGGGTTAATTAGTTAGACTATAACCATTATTATCCCAAGAAAATAAAATTGCGTACAAAATACTGAGATTTAGGCATTAAATAACGCATAGAGGTAGATATGCTTCAAACAAAACAAGGAACCAACCAATAAAAACTACCTTCCATACACTGAATGGTATGAATGTATATATATATATATATATATATATATATATATATATATATATATATATATATATATATATATATATATATAGTTACAAGCTTGTAAAAACTAAAAAAAACCTTATGCAACTGGAATTTATAAACAGGGATCATATCATTCATATACAGGTTAGGGGTTAGTGTACCTTATTGAAATTGTTTGCGAAGATGTATCTCGCCATTCAAATCATTAACCTCTATATTTGTTTTTTTTGTTTGTTTTTGTATGAATAATTCATGTAATTATATATATATATATATATATATATATATATATATATATATTATAGAGGTATAGTATTGTACACGAAAACCGAACCTTCGTGAACCTTATCAGAATTAGAACAATGATTAAATGAGCGACCTAAACTTTTTAATCTCTTGCCAGACTATGCACTGCGCAGATGTGAAAGGGTGGGCATCATTCATTTAAGTATTCCATACAACGTCACAAACGTATGGAATAGCCCATTATATTCATAGAAAACTGCTTTCGATCACGAAGACAGATCGCAAAAGAATAGAAGAGGAACGGGGTATCTATACTAAAAAAAATGAGGTAGGAAGCCAAAAAAGGTTACAAGAGTCACCCATTCAGGGGAAAATATACAAGGTCTGATCAGAAAGTATTGAATTGGTATTGTAACGGACCTCAAGTACACAGAGGTCTGATCAAAAACTATCGAATTGCTATTGTCAGGTACCTCAACTACACAGAGGTCTAATCAAAAAGTATCAAATTGCTATTGTAACGGACCTCAAGTGCACAGAAGTTTGATCAAATGTTTCGAATTGCTATTTTACCGACCTCAAGTACACAGAGGTCTGATCAAAATGTATCGAATTGCTCATTAACGGACCTCAAACATACAGAGTGCGCAGATTGACATTGAAATCTATCGCGCATCTACACTAAGTAATAACGTTTTTTGTCACTTCTGTTGTTTACAGCTGTGCTTGAAAGGAAAGTGTGTAGATTGTGGTCATCTCACCACATTACAGAGTTCCACCAGGGATCCTGGCTTATCCAGCAGCTTTTATCTAAGCATAGCATTCTCCAGGTCCCACAATTCACTAGATCTTGTCCATTGCAATTTTTTCTTTTTCCAAAAATCAAATCCCACTTGAAAGAAATAAGTATTCAAGATGTCGAGGAAATACAAGAGAAAACAATGAGGCAGATGAACGCAATCCCCCAAAAGAAACAACGCTGGATAAAGTGTGTGGCTTAGAAAGTGGACTATTTCGTAGGCGATTAAATGCTGAAGTGATTTGTGTTGTAGTTTTCTTTTTATAGCCCGCGACCCGATACTTTTTGATCCAACCTCATACGTGATGATCATTAATGATCTTTAATTTGAGGAGGTCAGGAGTGAACTATTAAGAGATGTACCCTTGCGGAAATATAATACAAAAACTGACAGTTCTCATGGGGAAAATATCTAATTAGAAATTTTGTCTTGCAAGTGGAACTCTGACAATACTAGATGGATTCAACTCAATGAAATAGGCACGCCGTGTTCTTAGCGTAAATATATGAACTGGAGGAGATAAATAAGGAAGTTCATTTGAACATTTGCCATAGAAATAGTGATAAAGTAGCAATATGCTTGCAATGTTTTGTCTGTGTCAAAGAGTTTGCTAAATGAAGAATAAATTTTCCGCTAAAAGGTGTTAACGATTTTGGACCCTATCAAGCCCGAAAAGTGAGGATCGAGCAGCCCCCAACACATAATGACAGCAATACACCATTTTTCGTCTAAGCTGGCCTTTGGCCAAGATAAAACATGACAAAAGGCGTCTGATACATTCTGGAGAGGAAAGATTTTTTCCAGCATATTTCATTCCCTTGTAATTTTTATTGATATGTGAAAAAATTATATATCTTATCCAGTCTTTAACAATTTAATGTACGTGAGTTCAATGTGTAGTCTGGTGTGATCTTGAGATTCAGTAAATGTACAAAGCATGGAGACTCATTTAGAGTGCAAACCTACATCGAAACTGAAACGGTAATAGATTGGCATTTGAAGTACTAAAAGTTAAAAGCTAAACTACTATCAAGTTTTAAATACTATACTTATGAAGTAATGAAATTCGGGAAACGATGGTACATTTGCCGAAAACATTCTTGGGAAAGTTTCTCTGTGATAGCTTTCAGTAATGTAGTCGTTTGCTGCTGGCTGTAATGGATGTCCGAAATTTTTTTCTATCCGTTTTAATTGAATAACTATGGTGATTCTTTTATTCTATTTACATTGGACCACTGTCCTCATCATATACACGATATTTCAGCCGCTGTACGCTCCGACCTTCTCCAGATGATATAGATTGTAATTTCGAACCAAATCCTATCGGGGTAGACTGTTCTAGTCCCAAGTGTAATGTCTTATTTGTATATTCAGTTTCAATTACTGGATTACTTCCACTAACATTTTTATCCATGGATCATATGTCCTTGGGGAAATTTTGTATTGGATTTCTAAGCGAGCGGCTCACTAACATTTAATACGTCATATTCGGGAACATTTTCACTAGGGGAGAATGTACTTAGAGTAATGTTCGAGCTTTTCCCACTGAAGAGATTTTCGTAACCCTATAAGTTTTTCGATTGACAGTTTCTCGTAAATGATCTTATGATGAAAAAAAATGCTGTTTTTAACTGCGAGCGAGACATGCGTGTTTTTCAGTTGAGGGGAATTCATTGTTTTTTTTTTTTTTGTTTTTTGTTTTTTTTTTTCCAACTTCGTGGTCTGGTGTGTTGCTTCCGATTCGTATTGAAATACCCACGTTTCATCACCGGTCGTAAACCAGTCATATATCTCAGTTTTATTCAAGAGATCCTATGAAAAATAAATACGACGTTGTTTCCGCTTATCGACCCAGGTTTTGAGGTACCATCTTCTATCATCCGCTAGAATCTTTTAATCATTACACCTCAAGCAAGGCAATAAAGCCACCAAGATGCAAGCGTTTACTTCTTGTGAAAAAATATGAGAAACATAAACATATTATTAACGAGCAAGAACAATAATTGAATAGGAATTAAGAAGAAAAATGATAACGATTGTTGCTGCATCTAAATTTTTTGAAGATTAACTTGAAAGTAAGAGATCGGAAAAAACTTGCACAAGCGAGAATTTCGTGAGAAGAAGCTGTTAACATAAAACTTACGGTTACATAGAGCTATTTCAATTGTAAAATGATGAAACCTACCTGCCATTCTAGTACTCCGCTTATATTTAAAAAATCGAGGTAACACGGAGGATATCTCATCAGAAAATTACCATAAACATATGCATCAAAAAGGCATAGAGAAAGTACATGACGGAGGTGGCAAAATATCCGAATTCGAGATACCAGGTCAAGACCGATAACATTGCAGATTCTTCTTTGGATTTTATGAAGAATCTCTAGATACACAGCAGAAGCAACAAATCAGATATGACAATAATATTCAATGCATGGACGAATGGAAATTATAAATGTATAAGATAGATTCTGGTGAGGATAATTGTCTATCACGATACAATGAATCACTTTTCCGGCCAAGGAAACCAAATAATCGATTCCATATAATCTTTCAACTTCATGTCAATGGAAAGCGTTAGCCTGAAAAGGCGTAATTAGTCGTTATTCTCCTGGAGTTTAGCACCAGCCACACTTATTGAAACAAAAAGGTTGTTTTGGAGGCCTTAAAAATAGAAAAGCCATTTCTAGACCGATTTAACAACAGATTGTAGGATATTTTATTAGATTAGTTGCTAGTAGTGTTTTTTCTATTCATTCATTCATATTATTATTAATTATATTAGTAGTTATTTTTTCTATTCTATCCATAAGAGCTTTTTTTATGCAATCACTCACGTAATAAATCTTCTATTTGTGCGCACCAAAGTCCGCACGTTTTGTCCAAGTTTGAAGTGGTTCTTTGTGCTAATCTACCACTTACTGCGTCATCGTGTACATATTTTCACTCTTTATTGACCCGCCTAGGCGTTTCAAAAGGAGTCGATATCTTCAGAGCTTGTTCACCATAAGCCGGTTTAATAGAACTAACGTTTCGCTGACACTTCTACTAATCTTTACGCTCCAGATTCCTTTTATTTGCTTTCAGCCAACAATATAACATAAACAACTGTTTTTACTTTCTCATTGTAAGCTGGAGCTTCTCCATCTTTCAAACTCAAGTATACATATATATATATATATATATATATATATATATATATATATATATATATATATATATATATGTGTGTGTGTGTGTGTGTGTATATATATATATATATATATATATATATATATATAACACAGGCTGACAAAGTGAGTGCCACAGTGATCTGGGGAATCGAAGAATACATTAAAGAGGCCAACAAACAGCTAGCCGACAAAGAAACCTATAAAAGCTTACCTACAGATCCCCTCCCCGAATACCAAAAAGAATTAACTAGCTCACTAAACATAATGCTTCGCAACAATCTAATCGACAAGGAAACATGCACAACACTTACATCCACAAACATTACATCTGCTCGTGTCTATCTCCTTCCTAAAATACACAAAAGCAACAGCCTAGGAAGACCGCTCATTTCATCATTTAACTGCCACACAACAAAAATTTCCAAATACGTAGACCATTACATACAACTCCTAGCTAAGGAAGTAAAATCTACATTAGAGACACAACAGATCTACTAAACAAAATTAATCGCATACAAACAGTTCCAGAGAATGCTATTCTAGTGACTATGGACGTAAGGTCACTCTATTCAATTATTAAACACATCGAAAGGGCTAACCGCCCTTCAGGAAGCACTTACTAAAAGAAGAACCCCCCCACAGAAGTTTTCATAAAACTCATGGAGCATGTCCTTACATTGAATACTTTCAACTTCAATGGAGCACACTACCATCAAATAAGAGGTGGTGCCATGGGCACCATTGCAGCTTCATCATATGCTACAATATCCATGGGAAAATTAGAGGAGACCCATATCTATCCCTTCACTGGTAGCGACTGCGTATTCTATGCAAGATATATCGATGATATATTCTTTGTATACACAGGTAGTGATGACAAACTTACCCAATTCCTTATTACCCTAAACACAGTGCACGACTCAATTAAGTTTGACTATGAAAAATCCACAACATCAGTAACATTTTTAGACACCCGCATTTACATAGATGAAAACAGGAAACTACAAACGACACTACACACTAAAATCACCGACACCCACACTATCTACACTTTAAGTCTTCCCACCCTAAACACCTGAAAGAGAACCTTCCCTATTCGCAAGAACTTAGACTCAGAAGGATATGTTCCAACAATGAAGAATTAAATGAACATGTTGAAAATCCGGAGCATCAATTCACAACACGTTGCTATAAACAACACCTAATCAGGGAACAAATGAATAAAGCAATTTCCACACCTAGAGAAGACACCCTAATGTACAAGATTAAAAATAAATCTATCCACATTGCTCTAGTAACCACTTTCAACCCCACTCTGCCTCCACTATCCCAAATAATCAAAAGTCGTTGGGAAATACTACATTTCAAACCAGACCGAAAAAAAAAGTGTTTAAAGAACCCGGCCTTCTAGCATATCGTACACCTAAGAACCTAAAAGAAATCATAGGTAGTAAACACATTTCAGGGGACAAAGTAATCCGTAATAAACCACCATAAAAACAACAGGATTTACCCAACCATGTAACAAAAAAAGAAGTTTATGCTGCAACCACATTAAACACACGAATTCATTCACTAGCTCATTCACTAAATCTACTTTCAAAATCTACCACGATTCTAACTGTAGGAGTCATAACATAATTTACCTCCTAGAATGCACACTATGCCAGAAAGAATATGTAGGAAAATCTGAATGCCCCTTTCACTACAGAATTAATAATTATCGCAATCGAATTAAGTCGACTTCCCATGAAAAATTATTACCTGTAGAACAACATTTCCGCCTAGAAACACACGATTTCAAAACCCATGCCAAATTCACTATAACTGAGAGAATAGAAAAGTTTAGAGCAGATAACATTAGAAAGATTTTAGAGTTCCATGAAAATAAGTGGATACAACGTTTAAAATCACACTATCCAGCCGGACTAAACCATAAATTTAACAATATAGATAGCATTAATATATAACCCTACAAATCAAAACCTACCCACATTTCTCACCCACACAAGACAGACATGCTTACGGAGGTGTTGAGGCCTCACACTTATACACACACCTCCACGAACATACACACATCATGCTCACTCACTCCCTAATGAGCCAAATGATAACACACACCCACAGCAATATACACGCTTACACATCATACTCACTCACTCCCTAAGAACTAAATAACACACACACACACACTTAACAGAGACACATCCCCTCTCCAGGAACCAATAAAACTGTCAAACTGACCAGGGGAATTCAGAGCAGCATAGATGTATCCAGCTCCTATCTCAAATAACAACTTAAAAGAGACTGTTTGACCAACACAAGGAATGTTAAAAGATTCGTGTTAAAAAGATAAAAAAATTCAAAAAACAAATGAAATCTACAGACAAAAGTCAATTTTGTCCATCAAGATATTCATTTCTGTATTTTACTGCTACCAGCAAGCAGAAATATTTGTTCTCCTGATGATGGCCATTTTGGCCGAAACTAGTCGAGGAATCTAAATGAAAAATAATAATAAAAATGAAAGAATATTAATCTACAACCCAGTGTGTCTTAAGATTTTAATTTTTTAATATTTTTTATTGTTCAAAATATATATATATATGTGTGTGTGTGTGTGTGTGTGCGTGTGTATATATATATATATATATATATATATATATATATATATATATATATATATATACCCTGTTTTTTACGGGGAACTTTTGCCCGAGCCTATGTCTCGGATACCCCACGTTAAATTCGGCTTTGTGCCGCATCTAAACTCGTGGGGCGGTTGGCAAATATCCTTACTTCGTCAATTAGTTCAAGATTCATCTCCAGTTCTGCTTGTCAAACCTTCTGCCTTCGGGCAGAGAGGAACCCAGGCGAGGCTATGCCGAAGGGTAGAATCTTGTCTGGGGTGGTACACAGCTACCCCACCCTGCGTATACGGCGTTTACGGGGAATTTTTGCCTGAGCCTACTGGCTAGGTTTTACCCCACATTAAAAAAGGTCTTGTGCCACATACTGCCCCGCGGGCAGGTAAGGTAAATATCCTTGCTTCGAGGATTACTAGCCTGCCACCCGATTCCCTGTCTTTCAGTAGTGTATTCTCTTTTACAATAAATCTGTCTTTTTTGATCTACGCTCGTGTCGCTATTCATTTCCTTGAGTACACTCTTTGTGTGTTTGTAACCTCTTTAATGATACAACATTTAATTTTCTTGATATTCTATGTGCGGTGTATCTTTGGTTTCGGCAATTTATTATTCTTTAATAAATGTTCTTCATAAAATTTCGTTTTTTTTTTTGTTATCTCTCAAAACCTTGTGCCACCATCCATGCACTCAAGACAGCTAGATTGGTTATGCGTTGTTTTTCTCTGTCCATCTTACCTTCAATCTGTAATGTTAGAATCAAATTTGCCTCGACCCTCATTTCTCATCATTTGCCCTCGAAATTCCAACTGTCTCTTCTTGATGTTAAGTATAAGTGTAATTTTTGTTTTCATTTTCACTAAAACTTCGTCGTTGCTCACATCTTCGGTCTTCGGTATCCTCATCATCCATCAGTTGAACCATACTTTTATTGCTTCACGTCTTTTTTTTCATCTCTGAGAAGATTGTTTAACATTCACTGTCATATGGGTGAACTGATATTGCGTAAGAGTTCAGTACACTTTCAAGTACTTTGCCTAGGTGTGGGAAGACATCTTTTGCTGACCCAAATCTTGGGATTTCAGTGTCGCACTTCAGTATTATCTATGTTATATCGTTTATTCTATGTTTATTTTTCAATTATTTTCTTTCAGTGTTGCCCTCTTTGTTTGTGCTCCGTTCCATGTTGTTACTGGCTTCAGCAATTCAACTTATAGACTCTATCAATATAAGACGGTTTATTTTTCTTATTCATCTCTATCCATAAAAGACAGGATGTGTGTGTGTATGTGTGTGTGTGTAACGAATACACGGCCGCAATTTTCGACGGATTTGCACCAAAATTTACATGCACATGCTCCAAGTTAGCGGGAAGGCCAAGACCGACTTTGCATTTCACAACTCCCATGGTAGTGGAAATAATCGATTTTTTTCATGCTTCTACGGCAGTTTTCATGTAGTTTGCGGACCATTTTCTACTGGCCAGAGTGAGAGCCTATAGCTGGCTGCCACGAATAGGCAGGAAGATTCTATTGGCCAGTGTGAGAGCCAACAGCTGACTGACACGAATGTTAACTAGCATACTAGCATGCAAAAAAAATCGATAGCTGCATTCGTCACAAGTGGGAAAAATTTAAATCTGCATGGCACTTTACTCCAATTGGCTCATTCGCTTGCTTAAACTCAACGTTGATTCTGATTCCGCAGAACTGGATTAGGTGTGAAAAAGTATTTGTTGTTAACATTCTTTTTTCATTCGGTTTTTCCAGTTACGAGTGCTTTTTTAAATCTGATCGTTTTGTGTTCATTTTGTTTAGTTCTTTTTTCGTAACAGATTTAATGTTTAGTACAGAGCTTAGAAAAAATTCGCAGTGTGAGATAGGCAAGAAGTAAGGCATGTAGCAACATCAGCACGACAAAGGGCACTCTTTTAAAGGCAAGGAAGGGCAAAAATATTTTCAGTCAAGTGATAGCTATTACTGTATGAGTCGTACGATTTTTGAACGAAGCACGGGCAACGCCGGGCTATGCTGCTAGTTTTATTATACGAGAGGGAAAGTTTTAGTATTCCACCACGTGCGGACTAGACTCGTTATGAAATCTGCTTACGGAAAGTGTGTCGACTTTACAACGTTTTGGTTTTATATTTTTGGTAATCCAACACTGTCAGGATTCAACGTCGACGTGTTATTCTGACCAATAAAACGCCATCTTGGCCCATCCTCCGTATTCTGTAACATTTGTTTCTTCTGCTTCACTTATTAATATTAATCTTATATTTGAAATTCTAAGTCATATATATTTGGCTAATATTAATTGTATCTTTTTCCTTTCTTTTGCAATATACTTTACGTCTTGATTCCAATGTTTCATATAGTCGACTATTTTATTTTATTAGTCCTGGGTAAAACGATGAAATAAATTCGGTAGCATTGTCCCTGATCAGGAGAGTGAAGTTTTTCAGGAACGTGGGACCACCTCTTAATTGCTGTTTTACCCAGGTCCACCCTGACCTGGCATGGTAGCACCTCTTAAGGTCCCAACCATGGGCAAATAATGAACACCGAAACAAAAACAAAACACGATGAAAGTGTAAACATACATTTTTATAGTAAAATTACTAGCAATATATCTATACAAAAAATTACCAACAGTACATATTTATAATAAAATTACCAATACATTTTAAGGCAAAAAGACTAACATTTATCTGTAGTTGAAGGTATACAATTGTGTTCAAAATATATTCAGTTGAAAACAAAAATACCCTAAAATGGCCACCAATCCATTTAAATAATAGAATCAATACATCTGTAGTTGAAGGTATACGGTTGCATTCAAAATATTTAGATTTTGGCATTAAAAACCCATAGAGGTTGATATGCAGCTAAACTAAATCAACCAATCCCTTTCTTTCTCATTATTTTCTTTTATCTCCTAATATTTTCTTTCTTCCCTTCTCTATTTCTAAGTTCCTCCGTATTTGTCACCCGGCTTTCTTTCGTGAGTTGATAAGGATCAAAATGGAATAAGGAATTTTACAACAATATCGTTTGTTTCCATTCGTTGTTCCATAAAAATTACAGCATAATATATACTAATATAAAGGCCAACTTCACGGACATTAAAATGGCGACTTTGTCCATGTGAACCTGGTTTATATTTGTCTAAATAGCAAGGCTTCGAAAGTTCGCTTAAGAAAACAAGGTACCATTCTTAAATTATACTTGATAAAGAGACTTCGTTCTACTTGGAAATGGATGTATTCAAAAGCTGCAGAATATAAATAAAATTTGTCTATCATTTTACTAAACTCTGTTTCTCTTCCCTTCCGTGCACGTCTTTTCAACGTTTACTAAGCCTGTCGCCATATCTATTCGTGCCATCACGTTTGCTCTCCTCTTGCGAGCTTTTCCTCTCATTTAGGTTCACACTTGTTCTTCTCTCTCACAATTTTTAAAGCCGTGAAGTTCGTTTTCAAATTCGCGTTTGTCATATAAATTTCTTCTGCTTTGTTTATCGGAAGTAATCACATCACGAAGACACGTCTTCGAAAAACATTGCCTCGCTGAATATTCCAGTTAAGTATTTTGGTTGATTGTTTGTTTTTTTGTTTTGTTTTGTTTTTTGTTTTTTGGTTGTTGTTGTTGTTTAACATTTGCCGCTCAAATATCGAGGTGATGACTTCTTTTCTCCTTAATAAACATGTTTTAACTCGTATTCAATTTTGCGTTGATTTCGTTTCATTTTTACTTTTATTTTGTTTACTGCCTTTCCAATATGGAAGGCTGTATTTATTCATTGTATTTTTATATCTTCCTTAATTTTATTACGGAAATTATGTCAGAAAATACATTTCTGTTTATTTATTTAAGTAGTTATTAGCATACGCATCGTTGAAGTTTTTACATTATTCTATCTAACGTTAAAATTTTAATAATCATAGTCAGTTTACAGAGATTATATTAAGTTTTACAACTAAACTGATAACAATTGGATATTATTATGTTTCTATTATAATTTCGGTCACGTTTATCACACTGTTATTTGCATTTTTATTAATGTGTTTCGAGCTATTTCTAATATATTAATAATAATAATAATTACTCAATTTAACAGTGCGTTGTACATGTAGCGTATTGGCTATCGTTGCTATAAGTAGTATCGGAGTGTCGAGTTCAAATCCAAGCCAAGGCCGTTACGTTCACTTTCACACAAATATTATTAGAAGGGTATGAATCCACCCTTCTCCGTGCCTATAGAGGTACTAACTGAGTAGACTGGATGCTCTAGATTTGGTCGACAGCCAGATTATGGAAAACCAATCTGAATTTAAAGCCAGTTTCGCGCGAGGCTAGGAAGTCCACCTCGTATAAAAACTTCTTGCTATGAAAACCTAGGCATTGACGTGAAGAGATTGTGGCTTTATATCAACTGTCTTAGTGGTTTCCCTTGTAACTTTATATTAATAACATTAAGTGAATCAAAAGGCCGATTTTATATCTAAGCAAAGTGATGGTGTGTAATCTAATATACTAATATCTACTCAATAAAAGACTTGAGGGGAACTCAAGGTAGATTGTTACTCTTAAGATAATTTTGATGAATGAGATTTGATATAGGCAAAGGAAGTGCAAGGAAGTGAAAATTATGAAAATAAAGTGGATAGATAATGTTACAGTTTATCTGGAAATGTCTTCCTATGTCTTATCAGTGGCGTGTCGAGTTCAAATTCACAACGACAGCTTTGCGTTTTCTGTCACACAGATATACCTAGAAATGTATGAACCCATCTCTTCTCCGTTCATATAGGAGTTAATAGCATGGTAGACTGGGAGCTCTAGCTTTGACTGACGACTAGTCTAGGGATAATCAACTCCGAATTGAAAGCCAGTTAGACGTAGAGCAAGCATACCCACCCTGTAAAAACTATTTGCCCCGAAATCGACAGCATTAAAGTGGAGATGTTGCGGCCCTATTTTCTACGGTGGTGGCTGGAGTGTTAACACACCTCGACAATCCTAGCTTAATGGTTTCTCTTGTTATTTTGTATTAATAAGCATTTTTATCCATTAAATATAATATAATTTATCCATTAAATATAATATAATTTATTTATTATATGTTATTTATTTTCTGTATATTATTGCACGGATTTCTTTTTCTCTAAATTACTTGCCTTATTGTGATTGCTTATGTTTTTTTCTTAGTATATGTTACTTCTCCAGAATTACATTTATCGGAGTAAGTGATTTTGCAGAAGTTATCGCAGTTTCAACAATAGACCTTTTTTAAGATCATACATGTAGGTAAGATGGGGTTGGATCAATAAAAGCAAAAAAAAAAAAAACGTTCCGTTGTTTATTATTAACAGTTATTTTGGCTGCCATATTTTGTATAAGTGTTTCCAAATTAATTCTTCTGTTAAGATTGAATCGACAAAGATTTGCTGATATAAACACGCTTGAAATAGTGATAGAAATGCCGGATAGACAAATAGGGAAAATAAAGCAAGTCAGATAGATAGATAGATAGATAGATAGATAGACATTAATTTATGATACTCATATGCGCTTTATAATTGACTATTTTCAATGTCAGAGAAAAAGAAAGAAAAATAGAAAGATAAAGATAGCGGCTAGATGCGCATTATAATTGAATATTTTCAATAGTAGATAGAGAGAGAGATAGTTAATGATGGTGTTCGGATGCCCTCCATAATTAACTATTTTCAATAGCAAAATAAAAGAAAGAAAAGAAAATGGTGGCTTTATAATTAATTATCTTAGATAGATAGATAGATATATAGATAGATATTAGGTTGGTGCAAAAATAATGACGTAATAATGTTGTTTTTTGACGTATTTTTTAACGTCAATAAACGACATTATTACGTCATTATTTTTGCACCAACCTAAGAGATAGATATTAAATTATTGTACTCATACGCCCTTTATGACTGTCTAGATAGATAGATAGATAGTAATTATGGTGTTTAACTATTTTCAGTATCAAGAAGAAAAAAATGATGGCTTTAATACTTAATTATTTTCAGTAGATAGATAGATAGATAGATAGATAGATAGATATTAAATTATGATACTGATATATGCTTTATAATTGACTCTATTCAATGGCAGAGAGAAAGAAAGATAAAGAGATTGAAAATGAATCTAAATCAGAACCGCTGAATTAATTTTGTCAATTCTCCAATGTGGCGGTCATCGTAAAGTACCAAGAACCGAAATACGACGTATGCGTGACCCACTGGCAAACTTACATGACCGCACAGTCCTGTGTTGAAATTAAAACATACATTTTTTTTTTTAAGAACATTTTCAAGCGGGCGGCTGTTACATTTGAAGCCAACCATACCTTCCTTCACCCACAGGTGACTACATTTGAACACATGCATATACATATACATATATATTTACATTCCCTTCTCCGTCTCCTTCTCTCTCTCTCTCTCTCTTTTCTCTCTCCTTTTCTCTCACAGGTATAGACTTTTTTTCCTTTTTATATGACGTCTTTTCAGGACGTAGGCGATCATAGCTCTCCACCTCCATCTATCCCCTGCTGCTCTCAACAACTCCCTTCTATCTACTTCCTCGCCCAGACCACATTTTGCCATCCAGTTAATTAAGCCCGACAGGTATGTCACGCGTTGCTTTCCCTTGTATCTCTTTCCCTCTACTCGACCCGTGAGTATCAGATACCCCAGACAAACCTTCTTCATTATGTGTCCCAGAAACTTCAGCTACCTCTTCCCGATATTAAGTATAAGCCCCCTCCTTGTTACAATCTCTGTAAGACCTCATCATTGATTACACGCTTGGTCCATGATATCCTTAGCATCCTTCTGTAGAACCACATCTCTGTAACCTTGAGTCTCTTCTTTATCTTTGAGGAAATCGTCCCACATTATCTACTTTAAAGAAGGATATATATCACGTAACAGCTCAGTATTTATTTCTTTGTTACCAAAGAAATCTTCCTGTCTCGCAATACTCTACCCAGCTTTTGGAATGTGTTCTTGGCCATCGCAATACGTCTACGGATCTCAGTATCGCACGTACTGTCCTTTTTCAAAACGCTTCCGAGATATTTAAACTTCCGCGGCTGCTTGATTCTTTGAAATCTTGAACCTATAACTTTTACTTTATCCTTCTGTATATATGTATTTTGTTATGTAAAATTTTATTTTGTATAGCTGAACATCTTGTGTATTTTCTTTTTAATTGTTATGGTCCAGGTTAGGACCAAGGAAGAACAACACGAACACAAGAGTAGAAATAACGAAGGTATATTACACGAAATAATAATACAAGATGTGTAAATTGTTAGTATGACTGTCTGGTTTGGAGTGAACTACTATCAGCTCGACTCGATTCGATATTTACTTGCCACACCCCACGAGGGAAATATGTAGCACTAGGGCGAGTTTTACGTGGGTTTTCCGTGACCGTAGGTTCGGCCAAAAAATGCCCGTAGAAACTGTAAAAACAGAATCGGGTTGGTCAACCTCCCCGAACGAGGCTATACCCTTCGGCGGAACCTCGTGCGGGTTCCTATCTGCTCAGAGGCAGAGTGTTCGACCGTCAAGCGGAGAGGCTCGGCTCGATTCGGTATCTAGACACACCCCACGAGGGGTTGCATGTGCCACAAGGCCGAGTTTTACGTGGCTTTCCCGAGTCTGTAGGCTCGGCCAAAAAATGCCCGTAAAACCCGTATAACGGGATCGGGTAGGTCAACCTCCCCGAACGAGACTCTGCCCTTCGGCGGAGCCTCGTCTGGGTTCCTCTCTGCTCAGAGGCAGAGAGTTCAACCGTAAAGCCAAGAAGCTCGACTCGATTTGACCCTCTCTCTTTGGAGGCGTAGTATACATAATGTTAGGAAGAGTTCATTCTGTAGTCATAGTTAAGGACCCATGAGATTAATCCTTCCACAAAACCAATACCGAAAACCATGACAGATATATGATGAGAACTGACGTTGTCATCAGTTAACCTCCACAAATCCAACCAATATACCTTTATTTTTATATCTTCACTTTCCATATATGAGTTTGTCAAGAAATTCGATCAGTTTAAATAGAAACGGATATCGTCGAAAAGACACGTAAATATAACTGTTTTATTGTATCAATCTTTACAATTATACTCCGCGTACAGAAGGAAAATAGAGTGATTTTATGCGTGAAGTAATTCATATCTACATTGATACTAATGTATTTACTATTCTTTCATTTTTAATTACACCCTCGAGTAAAACGGTTTGAAAACTTTGATTGCTTCAGACTAAAAAGCAGTCAAAGAAAAATGATTTCTGGTGCGATAAAGCTTATAATTAAATACATACATAAATATTAAATGAACATTATTAATAAATAATATCAATTTATATATATATAGAGAGAGAGAGATATAGATATAGATATTATTTATGTGTGTGTGTGTGTGTGTGTGTGTGTGAAATACTGACAGGATTTTCTAGTATTTATAGATATTTTGCACCAACAGAGGACGTACTTGATCGTGGGGCAAGGAAAATGAAGCCTCGCTTAATGTTCCAAATGTTGATTTTTCATTTAAGTAATGTTGTGTATTTGTTTGGATATATATATATATATATATATATAAATCACTTCAATCCGAGCAAGGCGATACTGACACAACGATACTTGAGCTTACAGGGAGTGAAAGAGAATGAGATGTCTTAAAGTCGGGATGAGTGAGGAAAGGAAAGATGAAAGAACAGTGTTCAGGAAGTTAGTATAGAATAACAATAGAATAAACAGCACTTACCGGCGTAAGGGTCCCAGCTAGCGTCCAGCTGGCAGACAAAAATAAAGCAGGTTGTAACTCAATACAAACCCTGCAAACTGACTGGAATCAAGCTGGTATTTATACATAAATACCTCCACTCATGTACCAGCAGCCAATCACAGCCCAAGCAATGGACTATCCCACTTGAGCACAATGAGATGCTCCATGGCACTATAAATAGCTCTCTTTCTCAAGGTGGAGTGTTCATTTACTCATCTTGTTCTACAACTGAGTGTTTATCTTCACAACGGGATTGTTTTACAGTTAGGAGATAGGGATTGACGCAGCATTTTTTTTTCAGATTGTAGAGAAGCAGGAAATAGAAAAAGAGTTCCACATGTAAGAAATGCAAGAGAAACAGTTAAAATAAACTTAACAGTTACATCTCGTTAGATCAACATTAAAACAGTGACACCTAGTTTTCAATGAGTGGCAGAATTGAAGTTGCACAGACGGTGGTCTAAGGAAAAAAGCCCATCACAACAGTTATCATAAAAAAAGAAATATTTGCAGAAAAGACATAGGGAAGACATGTTAAGTTTGTGAGAAAGTAACTGAAGATGTCAAAACAGAACGGATTACATTACAAAATCTTCTGTGAATGCGAAATTTCCGCCAATACAAAACTCGAGAGCCAAGCAAGTTAGATGATTACGCTATAAATAGTTTCGATGAAGGATGTTTCATATGAGCTAGATAGGAAGAGCTAGGAAGTGAAGATTATGAGGATAAGGTGGATAGATATTGTTACAGTGTGACTGGAGATGGCTCTGATATATATGGGAATAAAGTGTCGCTGCAGACACTTGAGTTTGAACATAGATCGCCAGTGAGCAAGTACAGGTGATCCGATTATTGAATTAAGTAGACCAAGTGACTTATACAGGAAGCAGATATATGTAGCAAGTAGCTGAAGACTAACGATCGTTATTACTTTTCTATCTCTGTTACTATTCGGATCATTAATCTACTCTATCCTCTATTACTATTCGGATCATTATTCTACCCTATACTCTATTACTATTCGGATCATTATTCTACTCTATCTTCTATTACTATTTGGATCATTATTCTACTCTATCCTCTATTACTATTCGGATCATTATTCTACTCTATCCTCTATTACTATTCGGATCATTATTCTACCCTATACTCTATTTCTATTCGGATCATTATTCTACTCTATCATCTATTACTATTCGGATCATTATTCTACCCTATACTCTATTACTATTCGGATTATTATTCTACTCTATCCTCTATTACTATTGTGATCATTATTCTACTCCATCCTCTATTACTAATCGGATAATTATTCTACCCTGTACTATATAACTATTCGGATCATTATTCTACCCTATCCTCTATTACTATTCGGATCATTATTCTACTCTATCCTCTATTACTATTCTGATCATTATTCTACCCTATCCTCGATTACTATTCGGATCATTATTCTACCCTATCCTCTATTACTATTCTGATCATTATTCTACCCTATCCTCTATTACTATTCGGATCATTATTCTACCCTATCCTCTATTACTATTCGGATCATTATTCTACCCTATCCTCTATTACTATTCGGATCATTATTCTACCCTATCCTCTATTACTATTCTGATCATTATTCTACCCTATCCTCTATTACTATTCGGATCATTATTCTACCCTATCCTCTATCACTATTCGGATCATTATTCTACCCTATCCTCTATTACTATTCGGACCATTATTCTACCCTATCCTCTATTACTATTCTGATCATTATTCTACCCTATCCTCTATTACTATTCGGATCATTATTCTACCCTATCCTCTATTACTATTCGGATCATTATTCTACCCTATCCTCTATCACTATTCGGATCATTATTCTACCCTATCCTCTATTACTATTCGGATCATTATTCTACCCTATCCTCTATTACTATTCTGATCATTATTCTACCCTATCCTCTATTACTATTCGGATCATTATTCTACCCTATCCTCTATCACTATTCGGATCATTATTCTACCCTATCCTCTATTACTATTCGGATCATTATTCTACTCTATCCTCTATTACTATTCTGATCATTATTCTACCCTATCCTCTATTACTATTCGGATCATTATTCTACCCTATCCTCTATTACTATTCTGATCATTATTCTACCCTATCCTCTATTACTATTCGGATCATT
Organism: Acanthosepion lycidas; assembly: GCA_963932145.1. Classification (NCBI taxonomy): domain Eukaryota; kingdom Metazoa; phylum Mollusca; class Cephalopoda; order Sepiida; family Sepiidae; genus Acanthosepion; species Acanthosepion lycidas. The sequence goes on from OZ010579.1 coordinate 48,067,814, forward strand.
ATTCTACCATATCCGCTATTACTATCCTGATCATTATTTTGCTCTATCCTCTATTACTATTCAGATCATTATTCTGCTCTATCCTCTATTACTATTCGAATCATTATTCTACCCTACACTCTATTATTATTCGGATCATTACTACCCTATACTCTATTCCTATTCGGATCATTATTCTACCCTACCTTCTATTACTATTCTGATCATTATTCTACTCTATCCTCTATTACTAATCGGATCAATATTCTACCCTATACTCTATAACTATTGGGATTATTATTCTACCCTATCCTCTATTACTATTCGGATCATTATTCTGCTCTATCCTCTATTACTATTCGGATAAATATTCTAGCGTATACTCTATTACTAATTGGATCATTATTATACTCTATCCTCTATTACTGTTTGGATCATTATTCTACTCTATCCTCTATTACTATTTGGATCATTATTCTACTCTATCCTCTATTACTTTTTGGGTCATTATTCTAACCTATACTCTATTACTATTTGGATCATTATTCTACTCTATCCTCCATTTCACCGTAAAACAGCTGCTTTGGAAGAGGATTGTCCTCTATTCAAACTACATGACCATCCCATCGATGACAACTTTTCATAATCATGGATTCAATACTTAGTAGTCTAGCTTTCTCTAATACTTTTGTGTCGGAGATATTGGATTGCCATTCAACACAAAGGAACTGTCACAGTCATCGTTGATAGGAAGCGCAGGCATCGTTGATTGATATATATATATATATATATATATATATATATATATATATATATATATGTTGGTAGGTAGGTATGTAGTGATATATAGATGTGCGTGTCTCGTTCCTGTTTGTTGCAGAGATCATTTCAAAATTTACTTTTGAACTCCATGCTATTACGTCAGTTTAGAGTTATTTACGCGTGACTTTTCATCCTGAGTTTTTATTATTTCTGACATTTGCGCATGTCTTGTCAGTCTCTCAGCTCTGCATTATGGCATGGTTCAACGCTCACTCAAAAAGCATGCGACTTATGCAATATTTGCCTTAGAGCGCAAGCTGGTGCTTACTGCATAGCATTCTTTAAAGTACGAACAGAAATATAACGATTCAGAATTTAAAACTGCTGTCTATTAGACACAGGTTATTGAGTTGAATGACGCAGACATAAATAAAACAAAAAATACAAACAAAAAAACAAACGCAGTCAGCGTTTCTTGGAATGTCAGCATTCTGGAATTCGATTTCTCTGCAAAACTGATAGCAATATATTAAGTGTTAAATAATAGAAATTGAAGAGAATATCTAATGGATAGCGGCTCGGATTGAGGAATCGTAGCGCCGGGTTCGAATTCCAGTCGATTCCATTACATTAACATACGTTCTAATACCTCATGGAAAAGGTGTGAATCTTCTTCTCTCCCCCCAGGTATAGCAGGGCAGACTAGTCTTTACAGCTTTGAGTAGTAACCGGTCTCTTAGGAGGACGACTCTGAATTCAAAAACCTTTGGAGGGTTGTTTGGGGAGCTTGTCTCACGAATTCTCTGTATTCGGCTCTTCCAAAAAATGTAGTTGGTACTGCACAATCCTTCACCAATATAATCAAATGATATGTGCGGATAGTTTGACTGCCGATTCTCCGAACTTAGTTGCTTGATCCTCATACGTCGAAAACAACGGAAGAGACCTGTAGTATATATATACACACATATATATATATATATATATATATATATATATATATATATATATATATATATATATATATATTAGGTTGGTGCAAAAATAATGATGTAATAATGTCGTTTTTTGAAGTTAAAAAATACGTCAAAAACGACATTATTACGTCATTATTTTTGCACCAACCTAATACATATATATATATATATATATATATATATATATATATATATATATATATATATATATATATATATATATATTATCTATTATCATGCTTATCCGAGACAATTATTACAGAGAGCTAAAAATAAAGCGTTGAAAATTTACTCATCAGCGCAAAATGACCCCTCGAAGGCCACTACAACTACATCAATGAAATGTACACTTTCAGCTGCCTCTGATAATAATTCTTTTGATCGCATCTTTCTACCAAATAACCATTTGACCGAACGTATTTCCTATAATGTAAATGCTTTAAAAATTAAGACTACAATATTACCTACTAGAACTATCCGTAATTTATTAAATAGCACCAGCAAACAACATATTACATCCGATGCTTGCATCTACCAAATCTCATGCAAAAACTGTGACTTAAAATATGTGGGTGAAACATGTAGGTCCGTAAAATCTCGTGTTTTCGAACATAAACGAGATATTCGCCTCGGAAATTTAAACAATGCTTTAGTTGTACACATAACTAAAGCAGATCATAATTTCGATTTTGATTCCGTGAAGATTTTAAAATATTTTCATAATAAAAATCTTAGGAGGATTTATGAAGCAGGTATAATATCCATCTCACGCACGGTGAATACTAGACCTGGTTTCTTTAGTATTTCCCCTTTTTTAGCGAGATTAATGCTCGACAAACGTACATACAATTTTCCATCATAATAGAATTCTTTTCATTTTTTCGTTTTCATTCAAAATACTCAAATTTTAGGAATACGTTTTGAAAGCGTCGCCCATTTGACGACAACGTGACCACGCTGAAACGGAAAGCTGATCATTTAAAATTTTCAGTTATCTGTTTTGGATAAGTCTTGTTTTTATGTCCATCGTCTTTGTCATGTTGAACTGATTATGTTAATTGTATTTTAATGAATATTGTCCTGAAGAAGGTTTATTAAACCGAAACGTCAGACGTTGACATTTCATTCATATTAAAACAACATAATTCCATTTAAGGATTTTTGTTTGTTTTTTCCAAATATTTTTCTTCATATATATATATATATATATATATATATATATTCCCGTGTAGGATCTTCTCGAGCCCGACAGATTGCTCTAAATGCAGGCGTAAAACTTTGTCTGCGGATAGACCTTTTCAATACACTCACTGATTGCTAGATGTCGAGCTAACCTGGTGCCCGCACTTATTTGTTGGATGTTACCAAGAGTACTATTGTCAATTACTGCAGACAAAGCTGAGTGTTTCGCTCGGAAATTCTATTTCACTTCCACTGTCGACATCTTCAGGCCTATTTTTGACTGATTTTCTTCATAGAACAAAGTCTCTACGAAGGGAAATGCTCATAATTCCGTCCATGATTTCCGTTATTATTTCTAAGCTAGTTACTCTAAACGCTTGCGGATTCGATGTTAACCCAAGTAAATGTTGTTGCCTTATCCTCAATTTTTAATTCTTTAAATGCGATTGTGTTTAGTATTAATGTGGTCTTTTGAGCCTTTAATATAAAATAAAATAATAAATAACATATATAAATACAAAAAATAGCAAATAAATAAAGATAAACAGATAAGTAAGGATATATAGATAAGTAAGAATTTTAGCATAGAAAAAGTGTGATTTATTTTTAGTCTATGATTTAAATATGTTTATTGCAGCATACGTAAATATAATATCCGTTAATGAATTCCAAGTTTTGGTTCATCACTGTTGTAGCCTGGTATTGAACACACATTCTTTGGGGCTAGTCACTGGATCTAACCAACGCCTTTATTCACTCGTCCATGTGTTCTTGAAGAGTAGAGTTAAAGGGAAATAACTGAGACATCCGGGAGAGGCATGGCACGTGGAACTAGAACAATCTATTCTGGTGAACAAAATAAAGGGTTCGGTTCGAAATTCCAAACATCTAAAGAAGGCCGGAGTGTATAACTGCCGAGACGTTTTGAATACGGCAATGAAGATGAGGTTGGAACAATGTAAATAATGTAAGTATATATCTATATCTATATATACGAAGTGCATTTCAGAAGTTTTTACACTTTTTCAGAAGAGATATTTAATAATTTCAATGAAGTAAATATGTCGAATCCCCTTCATAATAAGATACACTGCATTTAATTTTGCGCTCCGGCCATATGTGTGTGTGTGTGTGTGTGTGTGTGTGTGTGTGTACACACACACACACACACACACACATATATATATATATATATATATATCCCGGAAGTAACTGCAATATTGTCCACATTTTGTAACTGACTAATTGTCCAATTTTTAGGTTAAGCTTTGAAAAGTTGTGGCTTAGAAATGATTAAAGATATCTTACTAGACTTCTCCGAGTTGTTTAGAACACTATTGGACACTACTTGGAACAATAAAAAAGTATTTAGCTCTAACTTGAAATGATGATCCCTCTTGCTGTTGTGACATCCTGATCTAGTTTTCCACTTTACCGTTCCCTCTTTTTTAAAATTATTCAATGTTCTCTTGATGGTTCTTGAATGGACTTTCAAGGTGGAAGCCAGAGTATGGTAACATTACTGAAGGCTTGAATGACCTTTTTTGGCTCACTATTGTTCAGTTGGGAAGACTAGCTGAATAACTGAAAGGATTTTTCGATGGCTCTTACGACAAATGCTGTCAAGATGGCTATACATCTTATCTGAAAAGCTAGGAAAAAAGAAACTCAATTAGTTTAGTATTTTTCTTTTCTTTTTAGGTATTAAACATTTTGTGGGATGGACAGTTATCCCATGGTGTTACTGGATTTGGACAATTTTGGTTTTACACCCGGTTTATATACATATATATATATATATATATATATATATATATATATATATATATATATATATATATATATATATATATATATATTCATTCTAAAGAAGTAATGTATTTTTTATATTAATCAGGCAAATCGGCCACGCAGAACCTTTGTCAATCAAGCAAGGATACGGAACTGATCAGTTATAAAAAATTTGCAAGGGTATAATGAGGAGAAGGATTTCGTTTAAAGGCACTTGCCGTGACAGGCAAAAGTTCCTAAAATAATAAAATAAAATAAAAAAACAGAAAGTAATCGGGAATTTTTAATATTTTGGTGATTTAATTTTAACTAATAATTTGATTCGATGATTCACTTAGCATACTAATTAGATATGGAAAAAGGACGAAAATAGGGAGCACCCCGTGAGGCTCGAAATTACTACTCAATCGTAATTGATCTTGCAACATAATATTCATAATTATATGACGGTTGATTAATTTACTGGGTTAAAAAATATTTTTACGTAAATTTTATTGATTGATTGATGATTTTTACGACTCATCAACCTTTTGCAACTTATTTATAGCCAGAAAATATTTTTAAATTTTAAGAATTTTTATGGAAATAATAATAATTTACTGATACAATTCCTATTAATTAACCCATATCTGGGGGGAAATAACGAAGCTGTAAGAATATAACGAACCCAACTGGAATTGTATCTCATATCTCCGGTTTCCAATTCTGAGCCATTATCCATTACGCCACATATAGATCCAAGATTACAGCACCCATTTAAGTACCGACAACGCTCGACAACGCTCGACATCGCTTAACTTCGATAATCGTTCGAGAACCGATGATTCAACTTGATATAACTATGTCTTTACTGTGTAAAATAAAATAAATCCTGTCTGACTTATTTAACTACATATATATATAAATGGTTTTCAGATTGTTCGAACGACTATTCCGAGTTATCAAGTATGCAGTTCCTCACATGACAGTATATCACGTGACGGAGACTGTTACGCGATAAGTTATAAGAAGTGCCCGTTACATGTTGAGCAACAGAAGTTGTCATTTATGTCTACGAGCAGCAAGAACATCATTCCTCAAACCCTGCAATAATCACAGTCTCATATCGTAATGAACTTTGGCACGCTATACCCTAATATCATGCATCTGCTTCACAAACTAAGTTCATAACGAGGCTCACGTTTCTCCTGCACCATAAGAACGCTGGCCTTTCTGATTTTCAAATCACAGATCCACGCACTGCCTCGGGCAATTACCCAGTGACAAGCTGCTTCCGAGTCAATTATTTCCTGGGCACCAACTGTCAGAGTATCCAAGATGTTATTTTGTGGACAGTAATAGAAGCTTACACAAAAATTGATCCATTATCTTTCCCCCAAAATTATGGCATTTGCACATCCGTTATTTATATAGAGATAACAGATCCTGGCCCAATATGCATACGTGAGGCTGAAACATTAACTAGAAAAAGTTATTTTAAATGGATCGTTGTGATCAGCGGTGGATATCTTGACGAAAGACGGAAAGATCCAGCCATCTGAACATCCTGAACAACTCTTGCTAAAGTTATTTAAATAATTATACAGGTAGAGTTGGCATAGTGGAGTAAGTAGAGGTGACTCGGTGGAGCGACTCGGTGGAGCGACTCGGATTTCCAATCGAAGCCGTTGCATTCACTTACGTGCTAATACCCTTGGGAAAGGTATGAATCCTTTTCTTCTAACCAGCTCCCCCCAGCTATGGTTAAATTGCAGGACAGACCGGGTTCTATAGCCTTGGATGGCAACTTGTCTACCGCAGAAAGAAATGGCAACCTACTGCGGAAAAAAATCTGCCTCGTCAGTCATGTATCGAAAGATACATAATCACTTAAGCGTGTATCTTGCATGGCACATAACTGACGCAGGTATACAAAAATTGTTTTTTAATGGCGCACGGGGTTGTTTGCATATTTACACGCTGGCAATTGTAGCTATCTTCGTTATTACTAAAACAACGTTTCGGCCATTATGCCCTTCATCAGGTCCTTGTGGATCCTGTTAACAATCTAAAGAAGTAGATCATTCCCTTCATATGACAATGTCTACAGATACCACGTCTAGTTCTTATTTAGTTCTATCCTGATATTAGTCGCCCCGTTTAAACCTAGTTCAAGTACACACGGCAAGAGTTTGAACTAACAATTTTATTTTTATTTTTACACTAATGTTCACTCAGTACAAGGTCAAAGAACCACTCAAGATAGATGGTTACTGTGTAGTGTTGTATGAGCGTAAGAAATGGCAAGCGGTGAAGTTCTTGAGGGTGTACAGGAGAGATAATTATTGAGTTTCTCGTTCCTTCTAAATAATGATGCACTATTTTTTCAACGTATCTGCTTGAATTATTATTCAATAATAAATATTGGCCTCTCTAAGTCTAGGCCAAGACTTATTATTGAATAACAAGTCAGAGTTCAAGCAGATACGTTGAAAAAATAGAGTAGAAGTATTTAGAAAGAATGAGAAACTCAATCCTAATCAGGACACGAAGGATAAATCACAAGATCGGGGAATATCATGAACCGAACAATTACTATGTGGCTGTAATCATATCACATATCACAATTACATTGTAATTGTGAGTTCAATCCCTGGTCTGGGCAGTAAATAAATAACGAATTTCATCAAATTCACGAACCAAACGCTTAATCCACTAGGTTCTTGGCCCATCAGTCAGGTTTTTTTGGAAGACTTTGAGCATTAACGTGCTAAAATGTGCCGCTGATTGCGTGCCACGGATGGTATTTTCATGCTTGACTGCACTCACCGATGTTCCTATTTTTTACTGCAGCTGTCACGTCTTTTTTCATTCTTTCTTAACAGCTCCTATATCGTATTTATTTCTCTGCTAGGCCTTCTAAGGAGGTCTTCATAACCTAGCATATCCGCTGATTCTTTTAGTCTCGAGTGGAAAATTTTGTGGTGCGGAATCCGAATATAACATCTATTTCCCTTAATCAATATCGTTCTTGCTTCAGAATGACATATCCTACGTTAAAAAAATGGTCAGTTTTAGTTCATTCTAAATGTGGAACAATGAATGTGCACAGCTGAAAATTAAATACAATCTTAGTGTGAAATAAAACACAACTTCTAAAAAAAAACGAAAGATATATAACACAATAAGGGATTAAAAGTAACAGTTCATATGTTGCGCAGAAGTCATTTTCACAAATCACATACCCAAATAAGCACTTATAAAAATCACTTCAAAACATCATCATCATCATTATCATAATCATCCCCTTGACTTTTGCTATCGTAGGACGGATCCAAATGCAGAAGCCACACTAAGTCTTTTCCACAACGGTTTGTCAAGAGCAGCCATCGGCAATTCTGGTACAGTCATATATATCCATTGTTTGACATTGTCCCACCGGTTTTTGTGTTGGCATCCTCCCCTACGTCCACCTTCAAGGGTGCCTTGTATAATGTTCTTGTACTGACTGTCTTGGCTTGTTATGTGACCAAAATTCCGCCATTTTTCTCCGTTTGACAGTGGCGAGAAGAGGTTCCTGGTGTACCACAAAACTTTCAACCTTTTTTCCGCACAAACTCATTGGTCTTTAGTTTCCAATAGAAAATTCTAGGGAGTTTTCTCGTGCATTTGTTCTCAAAACGCGTGGATTCTTCTCCCTGTATCTGCGAACAGTATCCAAGTTTCACATGCGTATAGCAGAATGGGGACTACCAGCGATTTGTACAGTCTGTATTTCGTTTGAAATGTTTGAAAACTCTTCAAAACATAGGTTCTTTCAAAAATCATAGTCACAGAAAAATGACCAGTCACAATTACTAATAATCATTAAAGATCCGTACATTGTTCTCCTTCGCAAAATAGTTGAACAGTTTGAACAATGCCAGTATGGTTAAACCCTTTGATCACATTGACCTGTGATTTTCGGCGCGTGGCCGAACGTTTACAACGTTTGAGTTCCGCTCAGGCTTCGAATCTGACCATGGTCGATTTGTCGGTGAGGTGTATTCTTGGCGCTATCAGTGATCACCAAAATGACAATACAAGATTGATCCGAAAGTTATGAGTGAAATTTGATAGACGAAACTTGAAAAAGTTTCTCACTAACTGTAAATATGAGCATCTTTTTTTCTTTTTTTTTTTTTGGTATTTAATAAACCCAATTTAGTATAACAAAAATTTAAACTGGTTCACTTGAAATTATGTTTCGTTCATCAATCAACTGAAAAAAAAGCGTCTCTTGAATTCAATATTTTAATCTTTTCCATATCAAATTTAGAAAATTTAATAATATTCCAAATACATCTGTAATATACCAGCGTTCAAAAATTTTCCCTTAAAATATTTAAAGAAGAAAACCAAAATTTACCTATTGCGGGAGAAAAGGCCAGAAACATTTTGCTTTAAGCAAAGCTTCTTAAACTTGAAAGAAAAGAGAATCGTAAATTTTTGATTGGCATTGCTTACATAATGCTACTTCAAGTTACCATCTTGTGAAATTGGGGATACAGGTGATACTTATCACCATGTTGACTTTACTGCATCGTTTAAAAAGTTCCTTCTCGTATTCGGCTTTTCGTTTGTCCTTTGGACTATCCCTTGGTGATTCACCAACGCAATCATAGATATTCAAGCACCACTTAATATCAGGACATTTTTCACGAGTTCTTGATTTTGATCCCAGAAAGTGTGTCATCGTGATTCATCACAGGATGTGTAAACGCAAACTAGCGATAACTGAACATCTTATAATGTTTCGTCAAAAGTATGATAGAAACAATTATAATATTATAATAATTTTTCTTCTTGGGAAGCGTTTAATATTGACGTATCAGTTTATGAGTTCATATTGTCTTATGATATTGACATCATAATGTCGCTTATATTGAGGGGTGTGCAGGTGGTGTAAAATTTAGTGGCACGAATAAAAATCGGTTAGCCACATTCACTTTCGCACAAAATTCATTGGGAATTGTATAGAACAATCTATTCTCTACAGTTGTTTAATTAGCACGACAAACTGGGTTCTTTAGCTGTGGTTGGAAATCATTATAGAAGAAAAATATATAAAGTCAAAACTGTATTTAATCTTGGTGGGTGACATAATTGAACTGCAACTAATTTACGCTCTGTAATAAACAACAATCTCTGTTTTGAAATCTAACAGGCTTGCAGGGTAACTTCAAGTTAAAAGAACTCTGATAATGACCTTGCAGTTATAATTCTATAGTTCCGTGCAATGATATGTATGTTGCTTAGACTTCTGCTGCTTTTGCTATTTGTTGTATAAGAGTAAGTGCTGACGCTGTGGTTTGAAACTAAACCGCGAGTAACACGGGCGATTCTATTATTAAGTAGATCACGTGATCATAAAGGAAGTGAATAAATAGGAAGTAGAATGATCACTATACGTTCACTGTTCACTCTTGTCTATCCACTATTGCTATACGCCCACTCTATCTATTCTACTACTATACGGATTACGATTCTCTTCTGATCGTTATACTATTTCTCAATTACTACTTGAACAAATATTACTAGTGCGAATATTATTGGTAGGCGTTACTACTAGTACCGCTGTCTACGAAATCTTAAATACAACGAGCATTTTTGGAAGTGATAACGAGCTTTCGCTTGACATACCAAAAGTGACAAGGGAAGCTGTCCAAAATCAAAAAACTATTTATCTAGATCTCTTTGATAAAACCTAAAGAAAACCAGCAATATTATTAGCCCTCATCTGATGTTTAAACATCAGTCAGTTTCTCAGCGCTGTAAAGTTACCTCCCTTTGCTTTACTATAAATACTTTCATGGTAATTGTTTGGATGAGCGATTCGCTATGGTACCTAGACACTGAATTTAAGCGCAGTACGAGACTGGCGACGAGTTCTTCCCAATTTACAGTTGAGTCCGCTATATGTAACCGTAATTTCTATGCTAACAGTTTCCTTCTCTCGCACTTCTCGCTTGTGGAATTCTCTTCCGGTTCCATGCATTCCAGCCAACTATAATCCGCAAAAATTTAAATACAATGTCAATCGCTATCTACTGTCCTCCTGATTACTCTTCTTTGGTTCTCGATCCATATCAATGTTTATGTTTCTAACTCTTCTACGCCTTTTGTGTCTCTGTGGGGTGAACTCGATTAAAAAAACTAATTAATATCTCAATTTATTTGCTTTAATTGAGTTCGATTATATTTTTTTTTATGGCTTATCAACCTTTGGCTGGTTATTTAAAGACAGAATTGTTTTGTTTTGTTTTTAGATTGTAAAAAATTTTGGAGGTTATAATAATGATTTAGTGATACAAGTTTTACTAAATAAAGCTGGGGTGAAAAGAGGTGGATTCATACCTTTCGCAAGTGTATTTTCGTGTAAGTGAATGTAAGAAACACGACTAGAGTTCGAACTCAGCTTTCTGATTAACAATTCCGAGCGATAAGCCATTGTACTACTCGCACATCCAATCCTTACAGTACTTGGTATTCACAAACGGTCACCAATTAAGTTACTGACTAAATTCGACGTTGCTTAACTTTGATGATCGAACGGCTATCGGCGTTTCAATGTGATATAGCAGTAAGCCAATGATATTTATGTTGCTTTTAAATTATTCTACAGTTATCATTTAATAATTCAATATACGGAGTGTTCTAATAACTTGGACCGATTTTAAATCTAAATTAAGTTTAAGCGTCTACTGGTGTTTTTTCTTTTTCTTTCAGATTTGGCGGACATTTGAGCGATATTATTTTTCACATATAATTGCTATGACTTAAGTAACAAGATCCAATAGAGAAATAAATAAATTTGCACCAATAACACTGATTTATTTACAGCCGACTTCGATCCATCTTAATAAAACACCCTTATATATAATCCGTCTTAATGAAACACCCATTATTTAGAAATTTTGTTGGTATTATTATAACAGTGACCTGAATTATTTCAGACATTAACTGATGTGACTGATTTTTTCGGCTTATCAATCCTTTGTAGGTTATTTAAATTCGAAATACATATGTGGATTGTAAAACAAATTCGTATTTTGTGAGTGAATAATGTATTAAAACATTTTTTGGAAATAATGATTTTTATATTAGGTTGGTGCAAAAATAATGACGTAATAATATTGTTTTTTGACGTATTTTTTAACGCCGAAAAACGACATTATTACGTCATTATTTTTGCACCAACCTAATAGATACAATTTCTACTATTTAATCCATATCTGGAGAAAGAAGATGAATACATACGTTTTCCGAAGAATTCCGTGTAAATGAATGTAACGAACCCGATTGGAATTCGAACTCGACTCTGTGATTTCCACCTTCCAAGCCGTTATCCATTACCCTTTCAAACATTAAAAATTACGAAATTATGTCTATAAGAAATGAAATAAAATGTAAATCAATTGAATTTGTTTGGCTATTTAATTAAATAACTTACTGTATATACTCGGTTATCGTGCGACATTTGACGACCTCATTTCGAAGCTGATTTGACTACAGTAAATGGATATATAATTTGGTCAACGGCGTAGCCAGGGCTAGCAGTACATACGCTAATTTTATATCTCGTCTGTGATGCGACCACCTTAAAATTAGCTTCAAAACTAGCTGTTCAAATATCGCATGATACGCGAGTATATACGGTAATTTAAAAAAAATCTACATATTATTGCAAAAACATTTGTTCCGTTTGAAATCAATATATTTCTGCTTCAAATTAAAATGTTCAGATACTAATCGTAATTTCTATCTTTTCGAGTAGAATGGAGAGGCTTATAGGGTTTTACGCGATGTGTGATAAAGAGGGCAATTTCAATCAAATGATAGTTTTTGAATAAATATAAAATCAACTCAGTGACATTGACAAATGATCTTATCAGAGAACAAAGTTTCTATTAAGGAATGTTTATCTCAGTAATTCCTGAAAAACATTCTAAAAGCTATAAGAGTAATAAAAGCAGGTATATCAAAAAGCAATTCCTAACCAAAAATATACAGAAAAAAATTATCACAACTAAGATGAATAAGAAAAAATATATATTTGCCGTAAAATGTCAATACTGAAATATAACAACGATTTAAAAAAAAAAAAAACTTATACTGGTTTATCGGTTCCCTTTCGTCAGACCAAAAATCGACGACCCAAGCCTGTTATATGCAAAAAAATATATAACATTAAAAGCTATTTGATTTTAAGCCCACCAACCATTTCGCCTACTTATAGAGAGATGGCTGATAGGACTTAATATACAAAAATTCTCAAATGATTATTAGTATTAGCCTTACCCATCACTAAGAACATGTCCAGGGTATAAGAAAGAGTGTTGGTATTTAATGAAATGTGCAGCTGTCGCTGAAACGGATACATTATCACACCTATTTAAATTCTGTACCTTTCCCTGGCGAAAATCTGAAATCTACTAATGAGAGAAAATTTGGCTAAAATACAAGGAAAAGCTAATCGTAAACGCTTTTCGAAAACTCAATATTAAAATGCACATTTATAAGTGTTTTATACACATACGACCACGATTGAAAATTTCCCCAAAAGGCTGATGTCTATAAGAAGAAGTAATAATTGATAGTTTTTCTAGACATTTCGGCGCTAAAGTGAGTCATTCAAACTAACAAATACTGATTTATAAACTCCTGGTGGCACTACTCCTGTCCCAGTGAAGGTTTTCATTCAAAACGAGGATCATTGCTTAGAACGTCTCTCATTGGAACTCATATAAACGATCTCTCGCTAAAAACACCCGACAAAAAGTCCCGGCGTTTTGTACTTGTCTAAAATGTGTCTGACTTCTTCCACCATGCGTTATTTTTACTTGTCAGATTACACTAAAAATGAAGTCCTGCTACTATGTCTGGTCTGGTGCTGCCAAATCATCAGCTTCCAGTCCTTATAGATTTCAAACTCGTTTGACGCGGTCTTGTAAAAGATAACTTATTTCCCAATCTACAGCCTCTTTCTCCATAGTCGCAACGTTGTAAGACTATCTCTGTTCTGTCTTTATTGCCATGGCCATTGCTTAGACGAGCTCCACTTATTATTTTCAACAGTTTAAGCAATTATCGCTAGGACTCATAATTCTGCGTCCAGGAATTTATTCATTCACTAACATCTAACCACTCATATCTCACCCCCTATTCCATTGATAAAAGAAAGTTCACTTCAACAGCTTTTTTCCCCGATAATGGCAACTCTGCAGAACAAATTCCACCGTAATTTCTGCTTTGAACTCGACAATCTTAAACAAACTAAGCATGGATCAATCGCTATCTATGCGCCTTATTCTCATAATCTCCACTACCTTCTATCTCCGCCTACGTCCTATTATATTCTGTAACCATCCCCGTACCCTTCGCAATCCATTAGTAAGGAAGAAGTTCCACTCGAACAGTTTATTCCCAAGAATAACTACAGTCTGCCGAGAGGATGCTTTTCTAAAAACTATAATCGTAACCTTTTCACGTTTAAGATTAACCATTATCTTTCCATATATCCTCATAAACTGCACCTCTGAAAGCTTATTTTTACAGATCATGCAACAGCCGCTTTTAGCAATCCTCTACATTGAGTGGCTCTCAGACCATATACTGTGAGAAGATTATTAAAAAAAATGTAAGAAACATTTATTTGTATCATCATAGATTTAATCCAGCTTCGGAAATAAACGATCGAAAAACGTGAGTCCAGCTGGAAAAATGTATACGCAGCCTTGTGGGTGATGAATTATTTTACAACTGCTTTCTTATATATAAAACATTGCTAACCTCTTGCTACTCTATCGCTCTCTCCAGGGAAATATATACTGACGAGCTACATTCCTTTGCTCCACTAGTCCTAAGACCCGACATATTACGAACGTTGGGACGAAGCACCCCCAATGCTTTTCGCATTGCAGTATTATCACATAAAATGAACTTCACAAAATATTGAAAAAATAGTTTGGAAACGTTATTTGATGATATAAATGTTAAATTTATTTCAGAAAATACCTTTTTCTTCGTTTTATTTATTTATTGACAATTTAGGTAATCAATTATCCTGAAATTTGAATTTTTCGAACATATCTTTTTAACACTTGTCCTAATGTTTACAGATAATCAAAGCAGTTCGGTATGCTGTGCTTCATATAATGGTTGCTGCAAATTCATAATCGTTTCAGTTTGGTTTTGGCCTAAAATAAAAATAAAATTCCGGTGACTTCTGAATTTACAAATATATTTTTTTTTTCGTTAAGAAAAATAGCATTTGGATCATGTTATTCGTAACTGCTTTTTATTCAAGAGTTTTACAATCCTGTTTAAGTTTCCATCATTTTTTTTTCTCGGAGTTGATCATTTCGTTAGAGATAAGATAAACTTTTTAAAAAAAAGTGAACAAGATACATAACTTCAAACCGTTTGCATTAACACGCCACCCAAGGATACTTCCGTAGCGATCTCATTCATCCGACTTCATCTTCTAGAATAATCTTAATCAATTCTGTTTATCCCGTTGGTCATACGCGAACTTCTCCTCTCATCGAATTTACGGAGTGCAACACCTTTAGGTCCGGATGGATAATGCGCACGAGCGCTTATCTCGGGGTTAGCGTCAGTCAGTTGTGTTGTTTCAAGACAGCCCAGTTTAGTGATGAATGCCTCAATTCCATCTGATTGTTTGGAAAATATTTCCCCGGGTTGCTCGTGGCCGTGTCAGTCAATTAAAGAGAGTAATGGGATATTGATTTCAAAACATTCATTTTCAGAATAAATCATTGCGTGAGAACTGATGGCGCTTGACGTAGAGCATTTCTTATGTACCAGTTTATTCCACCTCGTCTCTATGTCTTTAGGACGCGAGTGATCATGGCTCTCCCCAATCTCCTGTCGTTTCTTAGTAAAGATTGATTTTTGATAACTCTAATCACTGTTCTGCTAAATATTTACACAGGCTCTTTCTTTTTCTTCAGAACGTAGACAATTAAGGCTCTCCACGATTTCCTGTGCTTTGTAGCGCTTAGTAAAATGTGTCGTTTTGCAATCTTTTCTAACTCCTATTCTTCTAGCCATTTATAGAAATGTGTCCTTCATCATCAAAGTGCCGTGTTCCTTTTGGACGTGGTTGATGATGGTTGTCCAATATTTCCTGTTCTTTGCAGCTCTAAGTAAAGTTTTGTTTTTACTCCCTCAACTAATCCAAGTTTTACCCACCATTTGTACAAATTCGTTCGTTCGTTCTTCTCTTTCAAAGTCTTCTGTCTCTTCCGGACATGAGCAATCAAGGTTCACCGCAATATCCTGGTCTTTCTAGTTCTTAGTAAACTTTGTCTTTCTACTGTCTCTCCTAATCCCTGTTGCGCCAGGTTCGTTCTTCTTTTTCATATATATGACGTGTTCCTTCTGGACGTGGGCGATCATGGCTCATCACAATTTTCTGGCCTTTCTAGGTCTTAATAATATTTATCTTTTTCTATCTCTCCTACTCCCTTTTCTATGAACCATTTACATGAAATCGCTTGTTAGGGTATGAACTATTTTCCTCTGCTCTTTCGTTTTCATTATGTCCTATGAAGGTCATATTTTCTAAACCCTCTTTCCGCGTTATATGCCCTAGAAATTTCAACCTCTGATATTAAGTATAAGTGTCCATGAGTATCTGCGATCGCCAACGTCCTTCAGGGACACGGAACATATAAGAAGAAAAGAAAAATGTCTGAAATTTATTTAACAATGGTAGTCTTTTTGTATGTAGCGTACACTGTTATGTGTTAAAAAATTCAGTTGATTCAGCAGACCCCGAGGAGCAGTGTATCTGCGAAAGTTGAATTCAAATAGGTACAGAACCTATCCAGACAGAAAATCGCCTGAATATGGATAGGAAATGAATTCAGTATATATGCAAAAATAAAAAGAGGTGTAAGACAAGGAAGCGCCTTCTCGCCAAATCTTTTCAACTTTTATAGTAAGGCCATTTTGAAAGAATTAGCGGTCATTCATAAATTCCTTATTGATTGTCACTATCTTAACAATATAAGATATACAAATGATACACCGCCGATAGCAGAGAAAAAAAAACGACAAGAAATTTTTTCAGAGGGTAGTGAAGTAAAGTTAAAAGAAACGATTAAACATCAATTGTAAGAAGACTGAATGTTGTTAGCAAAAAGAAAACAGCCCAACATGCAAATTACACATTAGATATACCGTGATCAAACAAGTAAGCGTATTAAAAAAAAGGGCTGAATGTGCGACACGGAAATTCAGAATCGTATTGGAATAGCGAAAGGTGCCTTCCAAAAACTAAGCAACGTATAAAGAAACAGAAAAAAAACTTCGTTAGAAACAAAGAAAAATAATACTGAACTCTTATGCAGTATTGGTCTGCCTATATGGCAGTGAATGCTGGACAATCTCCTCACATATGAAGAAGCAACAGATATGTCGTTCTACAGAAGGATGCTGAGTATACCACAGTTCGAACAAATAACGATGAATTTCTAGAGACAATGAAAACAAAAAGGACACTTAAAATAAGGAAGATACAGTTGAAATTTCTGGGACACATAATGAGGAAAGAAGGCTTGAAAAATATATACTCTTAGCATAGATTCAATGTGAGCGGGATAGTAGAAAGCAACGCACAAACTGCATAGCTTGAGATTGGGAGAGACGGAAAAAGACAAAAGTTATTAAGAGCTACAAGAAACAGGACATTTTGGAGAAGTATGATCGCCAACGTCCTGAAGAGACACGGCACATAGAAGAAGAAGAAGAAGAAGAAGAAGAAGAAGAAGAAGAAGAAGAAGAAGAAGAAGAAGAAGAAGAAGATGGTTTGAAATTGGTTATCAATGGTCGCGTTTTTTTTATGTAGCGTATACTGTTATCTTTTAATAAATCTATTGATTTATCTGACCCTGACGAAGTGTAACTGTGAAACTTGAATTCAAATTCAGAAGTTTAAATATCTGGGAAGTATTTGAACAGAGGACTAAAGGTGCAAGATGACTTCTGAAGACTTATTGGGATGACCAAAAAGGCATCGGTAGAAACAAAGAGGAGTAAAATGTTACGTGATATCTGTCCTCCTGTATGGTAGCGAATGCTAAACAACCTCCTCAAAAATAAAGAAGAGACTTGAAGCAATAGAAATGTCTTTCTACAGAAAGTTGCTGAAGGTAACTTGGACTGAATATGTGAGCAACAATGAGGTTTTCGAACTAAAAGAAAACAACACCATGAAGAGGCAATTGAAATTTCTAAAGCACGTAAGGAGGAAAGACGGCTTGGAGAACCTGATACCATAAGTCTGACTGCGGGGAAAGAGGGGTAAAGCAGCGCGTAACATACTTGACGAGGTTGAGCAAATGGATGCTAGAACAGGTTTTAGAAGAAAAAACAAACAAAAAGACGAAACTTATTAAGAGCTACAATGGACAGGAAAATGTGGAGGGCCATGATCGCTTATGTCCTGAAGGGACACAGCACATAAAAGAAGATATAGGCAAAGCAATAAACAAATACTTAATCAAATAAAATAAACTTGTTCTAATCAGGGTTCAATTCATTTTACTGCACTTTTATGATCATTGCACATACTATGATTCGTCGGAGAAATTTAGTGCCCCTTTAAGATTTCACAGCACCCTAAGTGGGTGCTAGGACCCTCGTTGAGAATCATTGGTTTAGCCGATTAGCGAGAAGAGGATGACGTTAACAGGGTGATAAGAAGCCTCGCTAAATCGGTCGTAGTGAATACGAAATTTAACAAGGTTAAGAATTCAGAGGAAGAACTTCCTGCTCGCTATTCCAGATTCATTGCGCTTAAATTAACGAGAGTGAAAAAAGCATTATTACAGCATTTAAGCGACATCAACTCCCATACGACTACTCCATCTTGGTTTCTTTGTATCTTTCCCCCTATCTTGACCTGTCTTTCGCTCTTTCTCTGGGTTTCTTTCGTTGCACGTTTATTTCTTTCATACCCTCTTTGTCTTCCTTACCTTTAATTATATTCTTGCCAATCTTTCTATTTTCAACAGTTCTGCTTACTTTCCTTTATGCGCTCTCTTTCGAACCCTTCTTCCACTGTCATCATTTAATTTGCTTCTTTTCTTTGCCTGTCTTTTTCGCGTTCTATTTTTTCTTCAATTTTCGGTGCAAACTGTTTTAGCGCATTTTCTCTAAATGCACTTTCTATTTTTATTTTTAGGTTTATAATATCTTACTTTTTCGCTTCAACATCCATTTCCCTTGCTTAAAGACTTGAGATTTCTGCTCGTTATTCTTGATGTTGGTCTTTTTGGGGTTTTTTTTTTCATTTTTTTTTTTTTTTTTTTTCGTTTTTAATCATATTTGAGAGCAATCTCACGTTGATGGTTCCAATAAATTACCTTTTTTTTTTTTTTTTTTCTTGTTCGTTTTTTTTCTTGTTCGTTCTTCATTCTCATCTTTTATCTTGTCTTCTATTTTATTGAACTTTCTCACATTCTCACCCTCCTCCAAATCTCTCTCTCTCTCTCTCTTTCTCTCTCTCTCTCTCTCTCTCTTAATATCTATCCTTTCCTACTTTCCTCCATTCTTAATACGAATTTTATTTTTCTCTCCTCTTCTTTCTCCTTGTCACTCTGGTCTTCCTCATTTTAACAGTTGACTTCCCTCTTTACTTACTTTGCAATTTTTTAAAAAATATTCTTTGTTCTTTCTCTTTTTTTAATATATATATATATATATTTTTTTTTCGTCTACTTACTATTATTTTGAAAGTAACCAATACTCGGTTTCGCATTTACGTCCTTGTCTTTTTTTCTTTCTTTTTTTACTTCCCGTTGTATTCAATTTGACTGGTTTTCATTAAAACTTTTAATTTGAACTCAGTAGTCATAGGTTAAAAATAAAATAAACGAAGGCAACATGAAGCATTTAGAATTAGGATTCTATTACAAAAGGTTATTTGCAGCATAAATCAAGAACGAAATTAACTCATTTATTTTTTTCAAAATATACGTTGTCATTATTATTATTATTATTATTATTATTATTATTATTACTTCAGTATGTACTTAAATAATATCTTAATAGCTAGTAATTAATGCATGGATAGCGGGTCAACACATGCAGTCTTAGGTATCCCGCAATTTTCCTCTGACGCTAAATGTTCCTCACTTAGAGAATTATTATTTCTGTTCCTAACATACGTCGTTTATGCAACAGTTGTCAATTAATGACAATTTTATTTATCTGTGTCTCTATTTTCTCAAGTACTATACCAAGTTGTAGCAATGACAACTAGTATGACTGTTATCTTTTCAACTTGCAAAGTCTTGTATGTTAAAACGTCAATGAGTCATAGTTGACTATTTTCGCGAATTTTGCTTGTTCTGTGCTTATATCAAAATGACGTCGTGGATCAATAGTTAATCCCACCTTTTCGATTGTATTTTCCATCAATATATCATATTTGTTTTTGTCCTGTGTTCTATTTATTAGGTTGGTGCAAAAATAATGACATAATAATGTCGTTTTTTGACGTATTTTAACGTCAAAAAACGACATTATTACGTCATTATTTTTGCATCAACCTAATATTTGATTTAAAAATTCCACAAAAAAAAAAAAACTTGCATGTTTCTGACTCAAGGACTTTCTCAAGTTTATATTTGTACCATTTATTTTTTCACTTCCTAAATAACTTTCAATAAGTCAGTTATGTGCCGTGCGTCATACACGCTTAGGCAACCATTTACTTTTCGATACATGACTGAGGAGGCAGATTTTCTCCTGCAGTAGGTTGCCATTTCTTTCTACAGTAGACCAGTTGCTATCCAAAGTCGCTTCTGCTATTTACCCATATCTGGTGGGAGAAGAAGAGGATTCATACCTTTCCCAAGGAGATTAGCACATAAGTGAATTTAATGGATATGACTGGAATTCGAACTCGCTCTCCGGATAAAGGTATTGATAACTCGACATTGTCTCCACCTTTTCATTCGAGATAAACTTGGGCACTCACTCATTATTATTATTATTATTATTATTATTATTATTATTATTATTATTATTATTATTATTTCCTTTGATTTCTGTTGTGTACACATTTAGTTCCGCGTCCCGCCCAGAGACCTAAGGTTAGAAATGACATCATGGCATTTTCCACTGACAAAAAAAGAAAATATTTTACATAGATAAAGCCCTTCGTAAGGTGTGGGCTGTACACGTGAGAACAACTTTTTGTATTTCTTTAAGGCATGTGCTTCCAGGAATCCCTTCAATTAGGCTACTTAGTCTTCTCCAGCCAATCAGAGTGCTCCAACAAGGAAACAAGGATGTTCCCATGTGCCACATTGTTGTGATTTCGATTTCTAGGTCCTTGTATTTTGATAGCTTTTTGAAGATATTCAAAGATGCATTGCAGTCCGCAGGGACTTCAATATCAATAAGGAGGCACTCTAATAACGATGTCTGGGCGGTTAGCTTTGATTGTTCTGTCTGCGTGTATTGTGTAGTCCCATAAAATTGTAACAAAATTGTAATAATAAGAATAAATATGAAACTGAAAAAAATAGTATGAACACCGCCCAGACCCGGGTCTGGGCGGTGTTTATACTATTTTTTTCGCAGTTTCATACTTAATCTTATTATTCGTGTTATTATTATTATTATTATTATTATTATTATTATTATTATTATTATTATTATTATTATTATTATCTTGCGTAACGTTTTCGTTTTTAACCGGAGATCTTGCAATATGTGTGTTTTCCATCAAGACGCTCGAGCTCAAACAGAGAGCACCTTTCATCGAATGTTTTCAGTGATAAGCAACGTAGACTTCTGAAGCGATGGGGTACTAGTGTTTATTTCGATGTTCCTGATGAAAAACAATAAGTTTTTATGTTTTTTTCATCTTGTTTTATCTTGCCCGTGTTTTCGATTACGTTTTTCATTGTTCTGTCATCATTGTTCAGTTGTTTTTCTAGTTCCCAACGCTTTATCCACAATCACTCAAAAAAAAAAAAAAAAATAATAATACCTTCTTTCTGTTTTATGTTTTTTATCATTCTTACGAGCGTTGCCAATCTTTATATAAGCAAGAATATCAAATATATCTAATGAAAACCGAGGCCATGATCTGGAATCCATACGATATATTTATCATATAAATATAAGCCTAACATGAATGCTTGGTAAAATGACGGTTATCGATGCTGAAATTGAAATCGACGTCCCGGGTTCAAACTAACTGAACGAACAAGACCGTACAATTATACCCAGTCTCCTTGGAACATCTTATCTTCCTCCACTTACGTGTTACAAAAGTGGGTAGAACGAGATTTTTTTCTTTGAGTGCCAGCTATTAGGTTGGTGCAAAAATAATGACGTAATAATGTCGTTTTTTGACGTTAAAAATACCTCAAAAAACGACATTATTATTATCATTATTTTTGCACCAACCTAATAGTTTAAAATTTTAAAAAAGGAATTGGATACCTATGGCATGATTTATACATTTGCAATTCCTTCTTCTTCGATCTACTTTCAGGATGTTGGTGATCATGTCTCACCACAACTTCATGCCTTTTATAGCTCTTAATAAGGATTATGTTTTTGCTATTCCTGCTAATCCCTGTTCTCTCAACTATTTACCCAAGCTTGTTAGCTTGCGTATTCGCTGATTTCCACTGTCTCTCTTGTTGTCAATATGTCCTATGAGTGTCAAATTCACCATTCCCTCTTTCCTCATTGCTATAGGAATTTCAATAATTTCTTTCTTAAATTTTTTTCTAAATCTCCATCGTCATTCACATATTCCATAAATGAGATTTTAAGCATGTTTCTATAGAACATTCCTATTCTTCTTCATCTGCGAAGTGATTGTCCAGCATTCAGGACTATATTGGAGAGTCGATATTACATAACAGTTCAGTGTTCTTTTCTTAGTCACGAATGAAATATTCCTGTTTGTTGATACTTATTTAATTTCCCCAGAGTTCGTTCTTATAGGAAACAATCATTATTCCTTGCGAAAGATAGCCTTCCATAAATATATCAAGGAGGTATTTCTAAATTCGGTTGTTTAGCAAAACCTCCCATAATGAACATTGTTAGATTGATTAGCTCAACATCCATTACTGAAGTAAGTAACAGGACAAGAAAGGAAGATATATTAAAAACAAAGTACTGAAAATGAATTCTTTTATCATTGCTAGCCTATACACTTTACACAAATTTTTCTTACACCTCGATGAATTGCATCTATCACAAATCCATACGTATAACTAAAACATTTGTACTACAGACCTACTTATACCTGTCATATATACTAAGACCCACCATATATCTATCATACTTGTCCTAAAACCTAAGTATATCTATAACATTTTTGACAAACCGAAGTAAGGCTATTATATATGTCCTACAAACCAACGTATAGATATCACATTTGTCTTAAGAACCTACGTATGATTATCACATTTTTTCTACGAACTTCCGTATAGCTATTAAATTTGTACTAATAACATACGTATAATTATCACGTTTATCCTACGGACCTCCGTGTAGCTACTGCATTTGTCCTAATAACATACGTATACTAATCAGATTTGTCGTACGAACCTTCATATAGCTATTACATTTGTCCTAAGAACCTACGTATAATTATCAAATTGACCTACGAACTTCCGTATAGTTATTACATTTGTCCTAAGAACTTACGTATAATTATCACATTTGTCCTACGAACCTACGTATAGCTATTACATTTGTCCTAATAATATAAGTATAATTATCATATATGACCTACACATCTACGTATAGCTATCATATTTATATTACATGCATACTAATATTTATCATATTTGCCCTACATGCATAAGTATAGCTATCACAATTGTCCTACAACCCTTCTTATATGAATTATATTTGTCCTACAGTACTACGTATATTGATTACATTTATCTTAAAACCCTACGTATGCCTATCGGTTTACGTATGTCTATCAGATTCGTCGTACAGACCCACGTACAGCTGTCACATTTGTCAGACAAAACTACCAGGCATCTCGACTTCAGGCGCTTTCTCACCGGACGTGACTTCTCTCTGTTTTTCTACAAATATTTTCATGGCAACTGCTTTGACGATCTTTTTCCCTGGTGACTCGACTACATGGATTTAAGTGTAGGTCCCATCTAGGTATCACCCGTCTACAGTTGAAAGAGCTAAATGCAATCGCTACTTCTACTCTACAAGTTTTTTTTCTCACACTTCCCACCCGTGGAACTCCCTTCCGTTTGGTGCTTCCATGATAACTACAATCTCCAAAATTTTAAATGCATTATCAATCGCCATCATATATCTTCTTGAATCCCGTTCATCTTTTATCCTTTCCTCAATACTCCCTATTCTTAGTCTTCACTTTCATTTTCCCTGCCCATAACCCCCTGTCTATCGGTGGCATTCCCGTCTTTCTCGGGGTGAAATGATTAAAAGAAACTGCAGATATCCAGTGCTGTTCGATAAAAGTGACTCACCTGATTTTTTTTACTAAATGTTCACTTCTCCGATGAAACGAAAGTTGAGCTAAATTCAAAGGATAAGCGATCTAAAATCGGAAGAAGAAGCTTTGAAAGCTCTTTGAATTTAGCAGTAAGTACTGTCAAGCATCCGTTCAGTATAATGTTCTGGGGATGCTTTGCTTTTCATGGAACTGGTTTCTTAAAACCTATTGAAAAGACCCCCAGGAGCGAGCAGTACAAGAGAATTTTAGAGTCTTGTCTGCTCCCTTTTGCTGAAAGGGTGCAAATCGACCACACCAAGCTCATCTTTATGCAGGATAATGCTTCCTGTCACAAATCAAAATTGATGAAGGAATACTTTGATGAGAAGCGGGTGAGTGTTATGACGTGGGCGCCCCAATCTCCTGACCTCAAACCCCCCCAAAAAAATCTTATGGAGCATTATAAAGTAGAGCTTTCGAGAAAGCAGTTGAGCAACAAAGAGGATTTGATTATGAATTTCATATCCGAATGGAATTCAATGCTTGAAGATGAGATTTGCCAGAACCTAATCAAGTCAATGCCAAAAAGGGTTGAAAAGGTTATTCAAAATAAAGGAGGACCCATAGATTATTAAATATTTCGAACTATATTACCTATTATAAATAAATTATATCTCTATTATTCTTTATTTAAAGCTGTTCGGTTATGTTTCTATTGATTACTAGTTGCAGGAAATAAGTAAGGCACTTTTTTTTTTAGTTTTTCGCTAAATCTCATTTATATCCAAAATTATAATTATCATTAGAATACCTTAGGATGAGTAAACATTTTTTATTAGGTGGTCAGGAAGGGGTCTTTATATTAGTAAGATTAAAAATTAGTTTGACACCAAAAACAATAGGCGAAAAAAATGTTAAGTAAAAACAAATCAGGTGAGTCACTTTTATCGAACAGCACTTTACGTACAGCTATTATATTTGTTCAACAACACTATGTAGGGTTGTCAAATTTGTCATTTAGACATACCTACGTATATCTAGCACATTTAGCCTACAGACTTTCGTATAGCTATCACATTTTTCCTACAATACGTATGGCTATCACATTCATCAATAAAATACGATTTTTTAGTTATATTGCCCCTATGTCATAGCATGCTCTTAATAGTGTGAACACATTTTATCGTAAATTCTAATATATTTTTATCAAATAATGTTACTGTATTGTTAGCACGCTATTTGATATCTTCTTCCGTCGTCGTCGTCGTTGTCTCTGTATAGAATTATCTCTTCTGAGTCATTATAGAAGATCTTGGATAAGGTAAAGTAGCAAATACAAGCATTCTAAGTGCACAAATTGTAATGTTAAGTAATAACTAACATACATTTCTTGATATTTCCTTTGCGTTAATAATGTTCTCCTGAGTAGATAAGCAGTTCCCCCCAGTGCATTTTTCTGAATCTCTTGTTAATTGAGCTACCAGGGGTCTTGTTAATCCTATTGTCTGTACATTTCTTTGATCCTACCGTACCCAGAGATACAATTATGCTGTCTTCCGTCCTGGGTTGCCTGATCCTAAGGCATTTGAATATTACTAACAGATGATTTGTGGCTGTCCGTAGGATCAAAATGTGAACGAATTTCTTTATAGGTCGCTTCAAAATGATTTATGTTTTATCAGGTTTCGTATTTACAAAAGCATCAAATTGGCAATACCAATTTTGTACTCCACTATTAAAATCAGAATGATTTCATTAACTTAGTGACCTCCTCAAAATAACGCGATACCTAAGATTTTAGAATTAATTTTTAAAAATGAAAGATCTCTCTTTAAGCTTTTACGTTACTTTTAATTTCAAGGTAATTGTGGCGTCTGGCTCAACGCAGTGCCCTCTTCATCTAGCGGTACCCTTCTAGATGATGAGTGCACTCGAGTCGGAGTCGGAATCCGTCTTAGACTCAAATTATGTGAGAGTCACAGATGCAGATGTGGAGCCTCCATCGATTAGTTTGGTTTGCATCCTCTCTTCTGTCGTCGTAGTGCCGACCGCTTTCCAAAGAGGTTTGGATGCAGCTGGGTTCCCTTCCCAAGTCGAACCCGCAGGCCTCGACCGCGGTGATGGGAAGCGGCCGGATGGCACTACCATTTTCCCTTTTAAAATGGAGAAGTCGTTGATTTTGGATACGACCTGTGCGGATACATTTTCGGTCGGTAATTTGATCAGGTCCGCGGTTGAGCCAGGATCCGTCGCCCGGGACGCAGAGATGAAAAATAATAGTTAAATATTCTTCTCTTGTTGATAGATTTTTTTTTTTTTACTCCTGTTGCAGTGGAGACTCCAGGGGTTATTGGCCCGCGTTCGATGGCGTTCCTTCAGAGGATTGGTGCAATTGCGTCTCGATTAAGGGACGAGCCTCGCGAAACGGAGTGGCTCTTGCAGCGTGTCTAACTGGCGATGGTTCGTGGTAATGCTTTCTCCATCATTGCGGCTGGCAGAGGATAGAAAAAAATTGTTTATAGTTATGTTGTTCAGGAATTATCATCAGTGGTCAACTGAACTTGTTTTGTTTCAATAAATTTTCCTTGATTTAAAAAATAAAAGTTTTTCAGATTGATTAAATTTAATATTTCCAGTAAACAAATACTTCGCTGTATTTCAAAATGCTGTTTAAATTTCACTGGAATAATTTTTCTCTGAAATAACTTATTATTTCCGTTTGTATGTAATTCTCTTCAGTAAATTGTTATTAAATCTTCTAAAATTAAAATGCATTTTTCTGAAACTTTATTTGAGGAATATTCGCTAAATTAAAGTACAATTAATCTCATTTGAAACTAATAAAGCTTAAACTATCACATAAATGCATTTTTTTTTACTCCGACAATAGTCACTTTCCAGATGGTTAGCATCAGCCATGCTGATGTTGGGCAAAAAAGTTTCGGAAACGATATAATTAACAAGTCATTCTCAGTAGCTGTTTCCAAGTGCTGATAGCCTGACGACACATCTAATGTTATTCTCCGGAGACTTTATCTGTAAAACGTGATTGTGGAAAATAATGTGAGCGCCTTTTTATATAATATTAAAGTATTCAGTAGTTAATTTAGGAAAATATTCTCCATAATCTAATATTTTATTGAACTTTAGGAATGCTGGCTATAAATTTCCTATAGTTATTTCTCTTCTTTTCTGAAAATGTTGTGAATGGTCGACCATACTTACAAACATATGCACGTTTATACACATAGAAATATTCAAAATTCTTTTAAAAATATTGATGCTGATCATTTTTATTAAGTTTTTTCCATTTATGATTAGTATATATAATTATCACTTAATAATATCATCTAAAAAGATGGAATTAATACAGTGTAACCCGGATATAAGAGACCCAGATATAAGAGAAACCCGGATATAAGAGAGATTTTCTCTGGTCCCAAATTAGATCCTGTGTTAATGTATATATAATAAACCAAACCCGGATATAAGAGACTTAGTCTCCGGTCCCGACAACTCTCTTATATCCGGGTTACACTGCACGGAATTGTAAAGATTTAAATCTTAATATTTTTTCTAATTAAAATTTTAAAAAATTAAAACAATTCTTTTAAAAATTCCTTATTCATCGTAGTTTTTTTCATACTTGTGTTCCTTAATATATATTATTTACGAAAGCAATTATATAATGTCATAGTTTTGTTGAATTGTAAATGGTGTTTCTGTTTGGCAAAACAAACTGATGATTTAAATTCCACAAGAAGATCTGCTTTTGAAAAAATATATATGAAGAGGCTGAAATTTTAATATGCGAAATTTCACAAAATTAAGTTAGTAGGGGTAACAGATATTAAAAAAATACTTTCACTAAGATTTTCTAAAAAAAAAAAACACAACTTCAAAAATAATTTTCGTTCATTTGTGAATAAGTCCTGAAAATTTCATTCCAATTCGACAATTATTTGATTTTTGCAAAAACTTTCTAAACGATGTTTTTTTTTAACACTAAAACGCCAAGTACTAATCTTTTATTCAAAATTTTGAACGTTCTAGAAAGGATTGAAACATTTAATAATGAAAAATACTTTGTCTTCCCTCCAAATAATAACATAAGCATTTTGACGATAATAACATTGTTTTTATCAAGTTCGGCGTTTTTTTCATCATAATATCTTTTTTAGAAAAATTTTGAAGGTCCCTACATTAGTTATACCATTATTAAAGATTTATCTGTAAACCTTTAGAAGTGTATTGTGTTGGAAGATAGATTCGTAGCGTTCTTACAATAGGCCACAGTTGGACACACGATTTCCTTCTATGCGTGACTGAAATTCATTACCTGTATACATATTCTGAAATGTAACATTTCAATGCGTCTTTCTTCATCTATGAAATGTGAATTTTAATTGCTTTAGTTTACAGGTAAAGTTGGACAAAAACGAGATGCATTTTCGTCATTTCATACTCTTTTATTTCTAGGAAAAAAATAAACAATATGTCAAAGAGTTATGTGTCATTTATGGAGATGGTACCATAGCGGAGAATACTTTATCGACAAGTGGTATTTTTTATCTAGAAGACCGTGTGGTACTCTACATAACTTATATAAGATTATTGTAAATCATTTCATTTGATAGGTTGAATATTTTTAGCGGCATATCAACCTCTATAGGTTGTTTAATGCCGTAATCTAATAATCATGCACGCAATTTTATTTTTTTCATCTACATCTACCTTGTACATAATTTTATACACTCAGAGTAAACGTATGTTTTTAGATATATAGTTTGTATATCATAAAATGTATTGTTGGTAATTTTACCATAAAAATGTACTTTTATAATTTATTTTAATGTTGCACTGATTGCCTTTTTGCTATAAAAATATATTGTTGGTCATTTTATTATAAAATTGTACAGGTGATTTTTGTTTGGAGATTCAATTATTTTTCCATAGATGGGATCGTAACAGGAGCTACCACATCGGGTGAGGGTGAACCTGGAAACGAAAGCAGTTGGTTCCATATATAGAGCTGGTTCCACAGTCCTCAAAACCTCCAATCTCCCAAACAGGGGCCCTGCTTCCGGGTGTAGTTATCATCATACACAGGATTCTAAAGCATTTATGATAACTTGAATATTTGAATTTCTAGGATGTTTGAGTTCCTCAAGATTTAGCGGAAAAATAGAATGGGAAACATTTTCATCCGGTATTTTCTGCCTAATTTGTTTAAATCATTTACCGCCATTCAAGGGAATCAAGCCACTGAGCATGAAACAAGTATTAAACTCTACCTCTGTTCAAAAACAAGGAAGTAGTGTGAACCTAACGATAGACAACCTACCTACTCCAATTAAATGTTAAAATTTTGAAAGACTAAACTAAGCTATGCAGGAAACAAATACACTGTATATATATATATATATATATATATATATATATATATATATATATATATATATATATATATTTATATAATAACAAATATAAAATAAAAACAAATAAATATACTAATAAGCAAAAATAACAAAATAACAAAAAAAAAAAATAGAAATAAAACATAAAAAAATACTATGTTACTTAAAAATCGAAAACCGAAAAGAGAAAATATACAAGTAAAATAAATTAACCTAAATTCATCCAAGTAAATAAATAAACAAACCAATCCCAAATAAAGATAATCAATTAAAAACTGTTCCAGCCAAAATAATACTTAGAATGAACTACAACAATCAACCCCAAAACTGAACAAATAGCTTTAATTAAATTCCCAAACCAAAACAAAACTGTTAAATAAGTGATATAAACAAATTTTTACTACGTTAATAAATAACTAAATAAAATAAGAAACAAAAATAAAAACAAGCAATATAATTTGACCTAAATAGATAAACAAACGACTTCCGGTGAAATAACCGCCATAACAGAATACCCACAATGCACCACTAACCCGTATATATATAAATAGCCGAGAAAAATAACAGCACACGTGGCCTGACGATTGCATATAGCATGAAACAGACTGTCGCCTCTAAGTGTTGACTTCTATGTTCACTTTTATATTTACACACGCTCTATCTCTGATATTGAGCACTTTATTCCATAAATATAGCACACCTTAAGACTATATTTCGTTATATATATATATATATATATATATATATATATGGTATATCAAAAATACTTTTACAAAATTTTGGGTGGCTTCCTTACACTAAACCAAGAACACTGTCCATATAAACATATCTCCGAAAATCCTTCGGTTCTGAGTTATTAAGTTTAAAGTAAGTTTACGGTTTATGGCGCTATGTTGCCATGGAAACTAGGTTATATTTGTCAGTCATGTACATTTTGACTAACCTGCCTTCAATGTTTAACGTTCGTACTAATGAGTTAACTGAGAAGTATTTCGTTTAACAATGACGGGATATTCATATCGTGAAGAAGCAGATATGATTTTTACATACGGCTGCGTGAATGTTAATGAACGCGAGGCTTCATGGTGGCATTAGTTTGCGTTTCCAGACCATAGGGAGCCGTGCCATCCAACTGTTGCTGCTGTTTGTCGTCGCGTTGCTAAAACAGGATCCGTGGCACGACAAGCGATGGATCGAGAAACATTGAGATCCTCTCGCACTTCTGACCAGGAAGAACAGATGGTAATAAGTATTTTTTGAATGTATCTTGTATTGTACATTTAACAGCGTCTACCGTAATGTTTAAACTGAATAGCTGAAAAACGAAGGATTTGCGGATATATGTTTCTATGGACTTTTGTCCCTGTACCTGCACACACACAAACATATATATATATATATATATATATATATATATATATATATATATATATATATATATATATATATATATAATATTGTTGGGTGAGTGGTAATAGTCAGCGGTAAGAATCACAGTTTAGGAGGAAACGTAGAAAGGATAAGGGTTACCCATTGACTTGAATTAATTAAGATCGTAGTGGTCGGGAAAGAATCGAGCTGGGAGTCGGTTTCACGAAGTAGCTGTTTGTGGGAAGGCGTTATTCGAATGGAACTTTATACTAATTGAATACGGAATGAATTATTATTATTATAAAATATAGTTTTATTGGTTAAATTGCTCAATATCAGGGATAGAACGTATGATCTCGTTGAACTACATAAATTATCTACCTAAGAATCTACTTAGATCATTTGTAAACATTTTTACCGATGATACAACTATATACGGGCGCACCTCTAAAATTCTCGATAGTCAGAGATTAACGACTGATCCGTTCTTGCACATACTACCGCATGGGGTTGTAAATGGCTGGTTACATCCAATGTCTCGAAGACCAAGCCATTTACTTTCCAATCTCGCCAATCTGACTCCAAACTACGACCAATCAGGATGAAAGTAAATCCTCTCGTTGAAGCACTGAGCCTTGAAAGACGGCTGGGCCTCAAACTCACATCCGACCTCAACTGGAACTCGTATATACGATCCATTGCTAAGACTTTTCCTGCGATCCACTACCTTTACAAGAGCCAGATCAGGCCAAAAATGGAGTACTGTTGTCATATTTGTACGGAAATTTCCCAGACATTAGTCTCCAGACTTCAGAGAGTTCAAAAACATGGTAGCAAACCATCAACATTCCCTCAATAATCCATCGGTAAGAAATTCCAGTCCGGTAGCTTCTGTTTCCCCGATCACTAGATCTTAATCTTTCAAGCCTAGGATTAACCGTTATCTTTCACTCCTATATACACAAATAACGTCCTAACGTAATCCTCTACCCAGAGTTCCCCCGTGCCTTTAAAGTGTGAACCTATCTGTAAAACATAAGTATATATATATATATATATATATATATATATATATATATATATATATATATATATATATATATAAGTGGACATTGAAGTCAACACTTAGAGGTGATTCTCTATTTCATGCTAAATACAACTGATGGCCTGAGAATTATGTTTATCATAAACCAGACTTTCGCCTCTGGGTTTTGACCAGCGTCCATTTATATATATATATATATATATATATATATATATATATGTGTGTGTGTGTGTGTGTGTGTGTGTGTGTGTGTGTGTGTGTGTGAAAAGTGTGTGTATATAAATATAAATATATATATATATATGTATAATTATTTATATATTATGTGCGCGGTACTTATTAGAAAGCTAATGACGATCGCTAAAGCGTGAAACCCAGGGTCACAAGCTCACATCTATCCAACCATATATATATATATATATATATATATATATATATATATATATATATATATATAATATTTTATATTTATATTTACATACGCTCTATCTCTGATATCGAGCACTTTATCCCATAAATATAGCACACTTAAAAATTATAATTCTGTATATATATATATATATATATATATATATATATATATATATATATATATATATATATATATATATGTGTGAGTGTGTATGTGTGTGTAATTGCTCAGATGTTAGCATTGTACCAGGCTAAATAATGGTAAGCATTAATATGTATCATGTGTGTTAGATCACGTGAGCCCAACCACATTTTTGCAAGTTCAGGAATTATATCGGTTTACACAACTAAACTTAGATGTGGCACAAGGTCGAAAGTGTTGAGGACCTAGTAAAGATTGAACTACTTACTCTGTAGTAATTGATATAGTGTGATAATCTTGCTAACCATTATGACGTCGAAGTGCTCAAGTTCAGGACTTACAATCAGGAAAGTAACTGGAAAAATCTGTAGGCAAAATAGTTGGAATGGAGAGTTCTATTTCCCAGATAAACAATCAAAATAGATGTGCAAGATAAATTGATAGCAAATATAAATTGCATGTAATTTACTTCCTTTTATATTTTAGTTTCAATTATTATCATTTTTTTACACAACTTTTTTTTTTAAAAAAAAAATTGAAGCTAATCTGACAACTAAGTCATATCACATTGCCGAAATGCTCGTTCTGACAACATGTCTTGATATGTTACACTTCGGATCGATCTTTCCAAGACACTGGTTCTCTGATGCAAATTTGATACGAAATACACGATTTCAATTCTATTATTTCTGACCTTTTTTCTTTCTTTCGTTTTTTTTCCAGACTTTTATGTAAAATAAAGAAGAAAAAAAAGTTAACCAGAAGTGCTTTTTGCACAATTTCAC
Source organism: Acanthosepion lycidas (assembly GCA_963932145.1). Classification (NCBI taxonomy): domain Eukaryota; kingdom Metazoa; phylum Mollusca; class Cephalopoda; order Sepiida; family Sepiidae; genus Acanthosepion; species Acanthosepion lycidas. Next base: position 48,101,192 of record OZ010579.1, read on the forward strand.
AGAAACGACATGTCTAAAATGATACAAAACGTGACAAACCATTTTGAGTCGGAGTTTCATTTTTTTTTCTTTTCTTTTCTTCAAATAATTCAGTATTTTATGAAAAAGAAACTTTGTAATGCACAAAATGTAGGAACGAGTAGAAAAAATACGAGACGTATGAAGCTTGTCAATTTCTTTTCATAGATAACTTTCCATGATAGCAGACTGTATAATAGTTTCAAGACGAGCTGTATAGTTGATTTCCAACCTTTACTTTTCGTCTTTTCTATTTTGCTCTGAATTTCTACGAGAAGTTTTACTTGTTAATGATTCATTCGAAGCTGTTAGCCCAGTTTGCTATTTCCGCCACTGTATCGCTTAGCTTTCCACAATGGTCTTCTTCTCGTATGTCGAACTGGAAATAACAATTATTTCAGGTCAATCTACCAAAGCTTGTACCATGGAATACAGTACTACCTTCCCTATTGCCGGTTTATAAACAACTAAACCGGTACCCTCATAAGTATTATATCGTAAGGTAGGTGTCTATATACCCAGCAGGATTAAGAAGGAATACCTGCCAAAGGGCGGATGAGACATTTTGTAGGATCAACAATGAGGTAGACAGGGCCACATAGCTAGGTATACATTCAGTGTCCTGCTGATATGCATCACTGGGCGGAGGGCTTTACTAGATTCTGGTCGACATCTAGGGTCGAAAGTTTACCCGGATGGAATCAACGACCCCCGTGTCCTTTACCATGTTGAGATTTAGCGTTGAAGGACTTAGGTTGTCCTTTGACCAAGTTTATTGCTTAAGACACGCTACATGTGAATGAATCACCACCCCGGATTTCAATCTATATATGATGAGTTACTCAGCTGTGCAGCAACCAGATTATGAACAGTAGTTGAAATGTATGAAAAATTTAAACGTAACTGAAAAAGTATGACACAAATTTAACGTAATTGTCCATTCTATATTCTTATTTAAATACATAAGCAAAATATCTTCTTCTTCTTGATTCTAGGTGCTAGCCTCCTTTTTGCTTCCATTTACTTTAAAATTTCCTCGTTACTCCGTTCGTCCATGATATTCACAACATCCTCCTGTAGAGCCACATTTGTTGTTTGCTCTTTTTCATCTATGTGGAAATTGTCCAACATTCTCTGTCGTATAGGATCAGTCATATTACATAACAGTCTAACATATCTTTCTTGTTTTCTTCCTGTTTGATACTTTGCTTAGCATTTGGTTGTCGTCATTCTCTATTTCTATGGATTTTGACATCACATTTTCTGTACTCTGTTGAAACACCTCTCTGATATTTACATTTTCTTAACTTGCATCTTGGGCTGTTACTCTTCCTGACGTATATATATATATATATATATATATATATATATATATATATATATAAGATAGGGCTGTATATTTCTCAACGCGATTCACTTCTCCAAGTACAAACCAGCTTTTTGTGGAAAAGCCATTCTTGGTCGGCTCAAGAACTTTTCAGCACTTTCGCGTGCATATGTAGGTATCTGAGTATGTGTGTGTGTGTGTATAAGGAAAATAAACCTCCAGAATTTCATTCTTACTTGAAAAAACATAATTGAATGACGTAATACTCATTTATGTAAATAAAAATGTTATGACTTTGTTAAGCAAAGCGTTTTGAAAATTGTGCATTTATATAAGAGAAATAATTTATTAATAATACTTTATAAAAAAAAGACGTTCTTCATTAAACACAAACTATAATATATTATACAAATCATTCATGCAATGTTCATTAACTTTCCTAATGTTTATTCAAAAAAATTATTGAATGACGTCGAATGGAAAAATCAGCGTATTTTCTGCGGTAAGATAGAATTTCTAGGGCACACATTGAAGAAAAAGAGTTTAGAAAAATTGACATTTACAGATTATATAGAATTCAAGAAGTGAGGTTGAAAGCATAAATGAATCTACCTAACGGCCTTGCGTAAACGGTTGGCTGAACATGGTTTAGGACAGATAACAAAAGTCAAACACTGCTAAAGCTTACAAAGAACAGGAATTTGTGGAAGGTCATGATCACCTACGTCCTGAATGGATACAGCAAGAAGAAGAAGATGAAAAAGAACTTTTATATTTTTTAATTTATAAATATCTTGGAACATGCTTACTCACAATACATATTATTTTAAGTCTTTAAATATGATAGAGTTTTGGAGAGTAAACTTGGAGCATACTGTGACATGGCCCTCGGTGTTTAAAGTTAAATAAGACTACGATCAATTTATTAAGGGACACGCTTTCTTTGCGTTTCTTCTTCTTTTCTTCCTTCTTTTCTTTCTTTGTTTCCTGTCTGCAAGGGTCTTGTTTCGACTGAGAAATGGCGAAAAAGAATTTTTTTCGCTTCGCAACTAAACAGATTCTATCTCCTAAAGAGTGAGTAAAAGTCGGTCATCCAAATCCACCTGACATGCGTCACCAAGTGGGATTTTTAAATTATATTTTCAGTTTCCCGATAATCTCCGACTGCGGCAGGTCGCAAGGAAATTGACTGTCATCGCGCGCACATTAGAACTGCGCCTATGAACTTATTTTATTACTTGTTGTCTAAGGAATAAGTAGATACTATTCCCGAAGATCCTGGATTTACTTAACTACGCGATGTTTAGTTAATAAGAAGATATATTCCCGAAGACCGTGGATTTAATCGGCTACTTGATGTGCGTACAGAATAAGAGAATATTATACCCGAAGGTATCATTCCAATTTCATTGTGGATGTAATTCGATTACTAGAAGAGAAACGAAATATATGTACCTTTCCAGAATTGTCCAGCTTATATTGCGAAAAGAACAACCGACTTTTATTTGGATATTCTTAAGAGATTCAGTCTGTTTGTCATGATGGACATTTGAACTTGAAGTAGTATTCAGTATAAGGTAAGTGCCTCTTATTGATTTTACGTCTATTATTCAATAATCCTTCGATATTATGTTGTTTTTGTTATATAAAATTATGTATAAACTTTCATCCTGTGTTTGTTGTTCGTTGACACCTGTGTCGTGTGTTTCTATCTGAGCGGAGCCATCTTTTTTTTTTTTTTTTTTTTTTTTTTGAACCAGGGATTCATATCTCTAGTTGTTGCAAACTCAAAACAAAATACATACATTGTGTGTGTGTGTATATATATATATATATATATATATATATATATATATATATATATATATATATATATACTCACACGTGGACAGATATATATATATATATATATATATATATATATATATATATATATATATATATATATACATACGTGAACATAGACGATTGTCTTTTACAGATATAAACGATACTGGTAGATTGTCCAAAATGTATTTGCTAATCTTCACAGGCCTTGAGTAGGGACGTGATATTGTGTCAAGTAAGTCATCTCTCAGACAGAAACCGGAAGACCTCGAAGCAAGCCAATATTACCCGATAAAGTTATAGAAAAGATCAGGAGATAAATAAGAAAAAAAATATATGAATGAAACTTGCATATTTATGAAATGAAATAGATAAACAGGGTAGTGACACTGTTTCTTTTTGACCAGTCGTTCCTCTCGAGATATTTTTCAGACGATTTCGAATTTCTCTGTGCTATCTTCCTCACTAGAATTATTTTTTGTTTACAATGAGCGTCATCATGTACCAGTCCCAAGAGCCACTCAGGATAGAGTTTTACAGAGTAAGAGACACAGTTTTATGTGGATATGTGACGAATATAACTGTTAACCCTAGAATTGGCCATGCTAAGCCTGTGGTAATGGGGGGGAGTATCCTCTTAGATGGTTCCAAGAGCATGGGAAAGAAACTTCACGGTTAGAATTTACATTACACACGAAATGCAAAGAGAATGAGGGTGGTTCGCTATAATGTGCGTAACATGACGTGTCTTAGTCGTGAAGGTTAGAACTGGTAGAATTAAAGAATATAGTTCTTATGAATTCTTTGCACAGATATAGCAATAGAGAAGCGACAGCCTTACAAAATTTTGTCAGCGGGAAAGTGGTTACCGGGTGGGAAATAATTCATCACGCAAAAGGATGTGGAGACTGGAAAATAAAGACCGGTCAGCTCCTGCCCATATATGGCAGCAGTACTCGATTTCCCGTAGAAGATAGCTAGAGTTGCCAAGTAACTGGTACGGTACAGGGAACCGAGCATTTCCCATGATCTCTAGCGATGGATCGTCTGCACGGTTTTCACTTGTGGTCTGACGTGATCTTACGTCCCAGTAGACGCCCATGCAGGGGGTCTCACTGATAGATCACTTATTCATCACGAGAGGTGAAAATACAAAGTCCGCTCAGTGATGATGGAACGTCACTGATATGGTTTTCGCGGCATCGAATGTGACCAGCGGTCTTTAACTCCCATCCCTATTGAGGAAAACAAGTAAACAAATTTGCTACAGGCATGCTTCAGTCATTCATCAATAAGTCGAAAGCGACTAGAACGGAGAGGTTAGTGTTGTATGACAAAATATCAACATCGTCCTTCTTAATTGGAATTTCAAAACTTAATCGACTGAGAAGTATCCACAAAGATCAAAGGGATTCATGACGAAAAAGCAATAATTCACTGAAATCAGATGAATTAAAATATTACGCTACGACAGATCCCGAACTGCAGGGTATATGTTCATTTATCAGCGTGGATTTATCGGTAAGTGATCAAACATTTGTAAAAGCATTCACCTCTAACGCATACACAAGGTTAACGCCTGACCTCGAAGTCAGTATTAAATAGTGTATGCAGACACCAACGATAGCTTTAGCATTTTGTTTTGAAGTTAATCAATTCCCCTAAAATAGATATTGGCGTTGTTTCTTAGTTATTAAGATTTCATAAATGATAATGTATGCAGGTGAAGTATTTTAAGGGTACTTTAGCAATGAATAGTAGTTGATATTTTGGTTTTAGATATAATTACTACTGTGATTCCATCGTCACTTGATAGATCCTCACATGTTGCAGACTAGACTGAACTTCCTAAATAATTTTAAAATCCCTTCTGTATGACATGTGGCTACATTTCTTAGGTGATCGTGACTCTCCACAACTTCCTATATTACGTGGCTTTTAGCAATGTTTGGCTTTTAGCTATCTCTTCCCTTTCCTTTTCTGTAAGTTATTTACTTCCTAGTTATTTACAATTTCCTCTTGCCATGTCTTGTGCGTTCAGATTTTTCAAGCCTTCTTTCCTCATAATATTTCGTAGAAATTTCAACGTTTTTCTTTTTGATTATAAAGCTCGTTTGTCTATCAATTTTCCTTAAAATGTCGCCATTACTCACATGCTCCGACTATGGTATTCTCAAAATCCTGTTGTGGGATTGTCACGTTGTCAAAGTTGAATGAATCCGGTAAGACAAATCATCGTAGCACATCTCTTTTTGAAAGCTTACTGTAACATAATATTTACTTATTTATTTCGTCTAATAGTCCAGTTTGCTTCGATCCACAATGGGGGTACCATAATTGTAGATTAGTCCCAGAATATGCTAAAATTATTAAATAAACAATTTTGCGTTTAGGTCACTCTGTAAGCACCTGTTTATTTTATTTTTCTTACTCGAATTCACTCAGTACAAGCTCATTGAAGTTAAGGGGCTACAGAATGAGTTGTGTGAAAGGAATGAGAGATGAGTTGGTAGAAAGTAAAGATTATGAGGATAAGGAGGATAGACAACGATAGATTATCGACTTCAAAGAGATTAAGATTTTTGTTTTCGGGGAAATACCTACACTGGAATCTGTTCCACGAAGTGTACAGCCAGAATTTTCTTCTTACTTTTGTAATACGGAAGAAATGAGAGTGATTCGATTCCGTGGATTTGGCATAGCGTTTTCTAGCTGCAAATTTCTGAGCTGGAGGAACTAAAAGAATAGAGCGAATCTGGCCATTTTATGTGTAAATTGTGACAGCTTGAAAATTTAAGTTAGAAGTACGCTGAGGGTGAATTGGATTTAAGCTGCATCGAACAAGATTATGTCTCAGATAGGTACTGCCAGAAATATGTTGTTTTTTTTTGTTCTTTTTTTTTTTTTTTTTTTTAGAGCTGGACATCCGTAAACGAAGCTTAGTAAATCTCGTGCGGGGGGTGGGGGGCGTATGAATTTCTGTCAGTTCTCCGTAGAACATTCTCGAAAGTCCTTCATCCTCAGAATGGTGCCACTTTCTTTTCTTTTTTTGTTATTTTTTTTTTGTTGCTTTATTTCAATTAACATAATACGAATAATAGTCTGTGAGAAAGCAGCAGGTTGCGTAAATCACATTACTGAAGAAGATTTTTCAGGAACGAATGCATTCCCACAACGTTTCTTGACAGATGGGTGAACTTACAGAGTCACTATCTCTAGAATCGTTTCCGAGAAAAAAATTTCAACCTTCCACATACTATATTCCACCTTAATCTGCCTCCCTCTAACACATGCGTGCATAAATTAAAAATGATACTTAATGCTTCTTATGCCTGGAATAATTGTCACCCATTTATTTCTCTGAAAATGTCGATCTGAGGAATTAGAAACAAATTTAAATTTAATAAATAATAATCATGAAACCTTATAGTTGTCTGTCTTTTAATGATAATTAATATTTGCTCTGTTTTATATTGAGCTCTCTGGATTACATCCGCCCTGTAATTATCCATATGGATTACAAAAACAAATCATCTCTATTCATAAAAGACAGTGTGTGTGTGTGTGTGTGTGTGTTTGTAACGAATGCACGGCCGCAATTTTAGTCGGATTTGCACCAAAATTTACATGCACATGATCCAAGTTAGCGGGAAGGCCAAGACCAACTTTGCATTTTCCAACTCCCATCGATAGTGGAAATAATCGATTTTTTTTCATGCTTCTATGGCAGTTTTTTCATGTAGTTTGCGGCCATCTTCTACTGGCCAGAGTGAGAGCCTATAGCTTGCTGCCACGAATAGGCAGGAAGATTCTATTGGCCAGTGTGAGAGCCAACAGCTGACACGAATGTTAACTAGCATGCTAGCATGCAAAAAAATCGATAGCTGCATTCGTCACAAGTGGGAAAAATTTAAATCTTCATGGAACTTTACTCCAATTGGCTTATTCGCTTGCTTAAACTCAACGTTGATTCTGATTCCGCAGAACTGGGTTGGATGTGAAAAAGTATTTGTTGTTAATATTCTTTTTTCATTCATTTTTTCCAGTTACGAGTTCTTTTTTAAAGCTGATCGTTTTGTGTTCATTTTGTTTAGTTCTTTTTTCGTAACAGATTTAATGTTTAGTATAGAGCTTAGAAAAAATTCTCAGTGTGAGATAGGCAAGAAGTAAGGCATGTAGCAACCTCAACACGGCAAAGGGCACTCCTTTAAAGGGAAGGAAGGGCAAAAATATTTTAGATCAACTGATAGCGATTGCTGTATGAGTCGTACGATTTTCGAATCAAGCACGGGCAACGCCGGGCAATGCTGCTAGTTAACTATATATATATATATATATATATATATATATGTGTGTGTGTGTGTGTGTGTGTGTGTGTGTGTGTGTGTGTGTGTGTGTGTGTGTAAGTAGGTGTGAGTGGGATCAATACCTAGCAGAGACAGTCTTAAACGCAATCTTCAGGCCAAAATTTACCCTGAAATTATGTACAAAATATCTTCAGAAGAAAGCATAAAAATTACGTTCAAAATATTTAGATTTCCTCATTAAACAACCCATAGACGTTGATCTGCCACTAGACAAAATTAACCAACCAACGAACATAAGGTCGATCACTGACAATATGTACTTTAACCCATAATTATAACATACGTTAAAACTCTCTTTCTCTCTCTCTCTCACACTATATATATATATATATATATATATATATATATATATATATTACTGTTCTTTCTTTATATATATATATATATATATATATATATATATTTGAAAGGATATGATTTTGTGACCGTCGGGTTTGTCTGAGGATCGCATAATCGTGAAACCGACGCTCACAGACTTATATCCATTCAACTAAATATGTTAGCTCTATCACTGATATTGAGCACTTTCCAATAAACACCGCACATATATAATATATATATAGAATTTAACTATATATTAGGCTGGTGCAAAAATAATGACGTAATAATGTCGTTTTTTGACGTTAAAAAATACGTCAAAAAACGACATTATTACGTCATCATTTTTGCACCAACCTAATAGGTATATATATAAATATATATATATACACACACACACACACACACATATATATATATATATATATATATATATATATAACAGGCACATATATATATAACACGCATATATATATATATATGTATATATATATATATATATATATATATATATATATATACCATGCACATTTCTCTCGCTAATTTTTAGCCTTGTACCAAACTAAGCTAACCAGTTATTATGGGGCAGAAGCAAAAAAAAAAAATAGACGCTTGATTGCACTCATTTCAAAATTAATTTTCGTTTATTTTTTTTTTATTTTGTTTAGAACTATAATTCAGCATAAATCTTTTAAGAAATGTTTTAATCGAAGTTAACTCAATGTTTATAAATTGTTTGAAAACTGTTGGTTAGCATTTATTACATTTATAGACGAGGAAATTAACATTATTGCATGATTTGTGTTCAGACATTTTTCAGCGTTTTTGTTTTATTATTCACTGTATCGTTTCTAATAGATGACTGAGCAATTAACAAAACCATAAAAATTAGATTAGGATCAAGCCTCTAAAACATTTTATCCTGTTATCAGAAAAATTCAGTCTACAGTTATTTTAGGCGCGTACTAAAAAGATACTTTTGATAAGAAGAAAATCTCGCAGACATTTGCAAATATGATGTTTCAATACTTAGTGAATGCTATCTTAGACGTCTCTCTGACTTCTTCCTCTCTCCTATCTATTTATCTTCTGCTTAAAATCCATACACATTCTCTTAGTTTTAATGTCAACAAAGTCTATTTTTGTGCAAATTAATGCCTGTCCTTATTGAAGTGAGGCCATTATGGTCTTAAGAATATTACGAAGAGGTCAACGTCGGTCAAGAAAACGCTTCAAGTTGACTGCCAACATTTTAATACAATAGGTCTTAAACGGCAAAATTCTTCGGAATTATCGATAATCAATCCTGTCCTTATTCTGAAGAGGGGATTATCTGTAATGAGGTATTAGCTCTGATCTCTTAAAACGCCATCTGCATCTAATCAGTGGCGCTATATCCAGTGGAAAACCATTTATCCCAACACTGATCCCACGCCAAATTCGCTGCAATTGCCAAAACGCAGCACTAGAATAAGCCATTGATTAAGAAAGCGACAGAATAATGAAGGTGGGGAAAGAAGTGATAGATTGAAGAACTAAGGGCCGATGTTCTTCGCATTACACATGCTTCGCTTGGCACATTCCAATTTGCATCCTAGGTTTTGGCGGGGGTCGTATTGGAAAGTTTAAATTTCGAAAGTGCGGTAGGTGGAGGAAGCAAAGCTGGTATGAGATGGGAGATGCACAGAAGATGTGTAGAGGAGAGAACATTGTTTGCATTGAAACAAAGCAACACGGCGATTCATCGAAAATAAAGGAAATTAAGTTTGAAAGATCTGAGACAATTTCCTCTCCACTGAACAGAGATATTGGCGAGTCAAATGAATTTGATGAGCTGAGGAGGAGCGTTGCCATCGAATAAAAACTCAACGATGCGGTCAAGTTACGGACTCTGCCAGTCGATTTAACCCACTGATGAGATGAATCTGCAAAACATCGGACGATTTCGTCATAGTATTGATCTGATAATTCAGATTTTTGTGCCTCGGCCGCCAGAAATGAGAAGTGGTTCAAAGGGTTCCAAGTTCGCTGCCGCGACCAGTTTGATTAAATTCGTTAACGGTATTCAATTTGAAATAGAATATAAATTTGGTAGGTGGATCATTTCACAGATAATTAATTCTTACGATATGGATTTGCACTGTATAATTCCAAGGTTATTAAATATTCTAAAAAATAAGAAGATAAAAACTTATATTCCATTCTGTAGGTCTTCTTTGTGCTAAGCTCAGCTTGCGACAAAAATTTACAGAAAGACTCCAGTGAAGATCAAAATCAATATAATTGTGAAATGATCTTACTGGTAGATGTAATTTAGGTGACCAAAGTAAATATTTAACAGCTAACATTGTTCATTGTGAAGAACAGAACTTAATATACCAAGAATGAATAGTTAAACTAAACTTTTAATAATACTTCTATGCTAAGTAACAAAAATAAATGTTTAATAAAATTTGCTTATCATTGTAAAAAATATCAGAGAATGGAGAACCCCAGTGAAGAATAAACTCATTTGTGAGTTGATTTTATTAATCATAACTGTTGTGGATTCCGGAATGAAATCCGGTCTCAAATGAATGACAAACGCAGGAATTAAATATAGCAAATAAATGTATTGACGTTATTATACAATTGGTAATACGGTTCGTAGATCCAGAAATGCGGTTAGTAGCAAAAATAATATATATACAGTCTGGGAAATTCAGTATCGAAGTAGGACTTCCTTCTGAGTCTACGTGCTCCTACAAAGCGGTTACCTCACACTCTCACTCTCTCACGGTATCACTGTTTCACTGTATCACCTTCTGACTTCCCGGTATTCACCGGCAGCAGTACAAGTACACACTGCACGAGTCCACTTGTATGAAAAAGGGGTGGACCCCTTAACAATAGCTGTAATTAGATAAACGAATTAAACATTTAAGGAAATGGCGAAGGTCAAATCTCAATACAGCAAGAATGGTTAAACTAGAATTTAATAATACTTCTATGCTAAGAGTCCAAATTCAGTTGTTATTAATATTTGCTTAGCCCTGTAAAAAAAATGTAAATGCAACAAAGATATTAGGTTGGTGCAAAAATAATGACGTAATAATGTCGTTTTCTGGCGTATTTTTTAACGTCAAAAAACGACATTATTACGTCATTATTTTTGGCACCAACCTAAAAGCATGTTAAACTAGACTTTAAATAATACTTTTGTCTTAAGTACCCAAAATCACTGGTTAATTCAAATTTGCTAGCCATCTACAAAAATCAGAGAATGAAGGACCCTAGTGAAGATGACATTCATTGTATTTGAAATGAACTTGTTAACCATAACTGTAATTAGGTAATCAACATAAATATTTAATATTTAATTACGACGGCACAGACTCAATACAGCAATTATGACTAGTGAAACGAGCGTTTTAATAATACTTCTATGAGACGAGCCCCGGATAATTAAACTTAGTCTGATACATCAATTATATTAGGTTGGTGCAAAAATAATGTCGTTTTTTAACGTTAAAAATATGTCAAATAACGACATTATTTTTGCACCAACTTAATATCAGTGGACAGTCGAAAATGATTAAACCCTTTGTATCAGCAATATCTAAAGACTCAATTGTTTTTTCACAGATCTAAAGCTGAGTGTTCAAGTACATCTTTTGTGAAGATTAATTTAATTTGCCACTGAACTACAATCAGTTACGGTTCAAGCGTGCGTGCGCCGAACTGATTTGCAAGATTCCTCTTGCTTTATTCGTCATGTCTCATCAGAACTTGGCTGATTACGACTCTGAAGAGCTTCCTTTCATGTGTTGCTCTTAGCCATGTTTGATTCTTTACCACCCCGCTTTGTCCTTGCTTTTGACATCCATTAACCCCATCTTGCACTCAATTTCTCGCTCGTTCTGTTACCTTCAGTATGTCACGTGAGTGCTAAATTCTCCATACCGTCTTTCATCATCATATATCCCAGAAAAACAAATTATCCGTTTCTCGTTGTAAGTATCGTTTCTCCTGTCGATTCTATTTTTATTAACACTTCCAAGTTGTTCATATATTCAGTCATTGGTATTATCAGAATCTGCCTGAAGAACCACATCTATGTCACTGCCTCTTCTTCATCAGTGAGGATTGTCCTGCGTTCATTCCTATACAGGAGATTAGTTATTACATATTTCAGCACACATTTCCTTGTGTCTAATGATATTTTCCTATAACTTAATGCCTTATGTACTTTCTGGAAACCATTTTTGCTATTCATATGCCGATTCGAATTTCTGTGCGATATTCCCCGTCGTCATGTACCACACTTGGATAGTTGCACTTCTGAAGCTGCTTGATTTTGACGTTTGCAATATAGAGATCTCACCTTGGGCTATCTCTTTTTCTGACAACGGTCTGTCTTCTTTTTGTCCTTTCTTCTTGTTTCCATTTACGACATATTGTAATTCTTTCGGTTACCTCTGTGTTACATACAAATAATTTACTAAGGTGATGTCTGGCAAAAATAAATCCCGATAGGTCTCCTTATATATTCAACTTGAAAACACATCTTTGCTTTACTAATCTTTATATTTTTTTTCATATTCCCTAAACTCCCTCTTCATACGGATGCAGGTTGTTTTTCAAGTAAAGGTTAATTCTTGCAAAAACTAGTTTGATAAGTGTTGTGGATTCCGGTTTGAAATCCGGTAGCAATAAATAACAAACGCCAGGAATGGATATATGAAAATAATGTATTAACGTAATAATACAAACTGGTAAAGCAGGTTAGTAGTTCCAGGAATAGGGGTTAGTAGCAAAATATATACACAGTCTTTGGTATTAAAGTATCGCTGTATGACTTCTTACTGAGTCTACGTGCTCGCTCACCCTGACTCCTACAACGCTGTTACCTCACCCTCACTCTTCCGGTTACCTTTAAACCTTTTACTCTGTCACTCTGGACTCGACTCTTCGGTCTTGCGGTATTTATCGATCCAGCCACGAGGATTGAATGTGGAACAAAGCCGGTTTAATGTGTGTATCTCCGAGCCCGTATGCTTGGCCAAAAATATAACCTTTGAACCCGCCTAGACGGGTTCAGGCAAAGCTTCGTCCGGGTTCCTCTCTGTTAACGCAGAGAGTCCGACAGCTGTCTCTTACAGTCAAAGACTGTATCACGACTCAGCTAGACTCGGAGGTCTTGCTCTCGGGTATTCACTGGCAGTAGTAAAAGTATACACAGGGTGAGTCGATTTGTATAAAAAGGGGTGAACCCCTCAACAATAAGCAAGTAATCATTCAAAGTATTATTTAGATTAGGCTTGCATAGGAGCGTGTAGTTTAGTATTCATTCTGAATTATGCTTTCTACCGTGCGTGACAATCATTCTCCTCTTGACTGGTTCAGACAACCTAAATTGCCAATTGAACGGTAAATGATTTTATCTGGGCTTGATGTGATCTCGGATTTCTAGCAAACAAAAGTAAAATCGAGATTTTAGACCTTCAAAGGAACCACTTCTGTCCGCAAGTTGGTAAAAAGAAATAAAATATGCAAATAATTAAATAAATATATTCAGAATCAATTGGCACTCGCCTGAAAGGTAAAAAAAAAATCTTTCTTATGTCTCTCACTTATCTCTAAAAGCTTGGTGAGGGTGGGGGAAAACTGGCTGGTCACATTCAATTCTTCGAAAAACAAACTAGTGACGTTTCGTCTTTACAGAGGGGACTCGGTGGTTGTTAACAGAAATTTTCCTGAGGATAACGTGATCAACGCAGGAGTCCCCAAGTCTCGCTTCTCGGCCAAACTCTCTTTCTAGTTTACATAATTGATCTGTCTAAGAGTATACACTGCTCTTTTGGCTGATGGTTCAACGGTATATGGAGGCACCTCCAAAGCTCTAGATGGCCAGAGATTGGCACCTGATCTCTTCTCTGACCTAGTGCTAACATCTCAGTGAGTTGGGGGAGATTGGTTACATTCAATGCCTTGAAAATCAAATTCGTTACATTACATCATCACCGAGCGAACTCAGTATTTTCGCCTATCGTGATAAACGGATGTTCTCTCAAGGCGACCGTGTGCATTAAGAGACGATTTGGACTTAACCTCAACCCAGACCACAAGTGAAACTCGTACATACGATCGATCGCTGGAAAAAGTACAGGCATTCTTCAATTAATGCACTTTCTATTAATACGTTTTCGATTAAGTGCGCTAAAATTTTTATATACCAAAATTCATTTAGTGTATAAATACTCGATTAGTTCGGAACAACATTTTTCAGTTTACCCATAGTAACTGAAAATTGATTTTTTCTACTTACCTATGTACAGATTAGCCGCACGAATCGAGGGATTCCAGTACTGAAAATATGGTCGGATCCCCGTACCACTCCAAAAGGTACCTGACTCCTGCTATCTTCTACAAGATCAAGATCCGCACAAAAAACGGAGCACTGCCTCCACATATGGACAAGAGCTCCACAATCTTAACTTTCCAGTCTAGATAATCCAAAAGCGTTGTCGCGTCCTTGTGGGTGATAAGTTATTTTCTAACCTATAATCGCTTCCCAATAGACGAAATCTCGCAAGCCTCTCGCAGCTCTAATAATATTTCCATGGAAAGTCTACATTGCTTAGTTCTACTAGTTCTTACTTTTACGGCTACGACCCCTCATGCTTCGCACACTGTAGCGAACCACAATCATTCTGTTCATATTGCATAGGCGTGATGTAATTCTTACTCGAGCAGCTTCTTCCCACGAACCGCGGCTTTGTCGAACCAACACCCAAGAGGATTGATACGCCATCACGACATTCTTAACCTGTTCACTCTCATGTTTAACCGTTATCCTCTCCACATATACCTATAAATTGTGCTTCTTACTATGTAACCTCTACCTCATGTGGTTTTTGGACCCTTTACAGGAGGAATGTTATTGTAAAAACACAAATATAGCCTGTCATAAGCCGTCAATCAGTCCAATTACCACAGAGTCCAAAATGGCGACAAGCTGCTGCCACAGTTCGAAAGAGTTGTATCCGTAGAGAGTTTCAGAAGAAGGTACGTTATGATGAAGATATGATTATAATGCCGAGTCTGTAAAATACGTATAGAGATAGGTCATATAGCATAAGACGTTCTCTCATTGGTTAATTAAACCACGTGGGTTTTTGGAAAAAGCTGACGACGGACAAGAAAATAGAGTAGATTTCAGACCTCCTCTCAAGCGACACGCAAGGATATCTCTCCGCCGCCAAAGGTGCCAGTTACCAGGGTTTTTCAGATATAAGTTATCTTGCTTCTATTTCACTCCACAGGTGTGTAAATCCGCCTGGCATATTCTCTATATACATAGGAAATGACATTGCGCTTATATTAATCCCGGTACTTCTGTTTTAAAAGTAAATAAATAACTTTATTAAATGTTGATATGTGAGACTGCCATAATAATAGCAAGAAGGTGTGTAGAAATGGAGTGCTCGCTAATCGAAGGGAAGATCTGGTTAGTTAGTTCATCGTGAGAGAAGACAGAAATAGCAGCGAAGATATCGCATGTGTCACTAACCTACCTCACCAGACCGTGCTAAGTGAATCCATAAATGAATAACCCAGTATACCGAATCCAGGAGTCTCGTTTTCTTTTCTCGGCATTGCGATATTTTACATTCCTTTCCATAATAGAACTTATACTAGGCCTTTTACTCACATTTAGTTTGTTTTTTTTTTGTCACTGCGTCGCAGACGGTAGTCGAACCAGGATGTGCCACAGAAGCTGACCAGTCGATCGGAGTTCATAATAGCAGAAATGACTAACTAGTCTAGATTATTAATTATACCAAGTTAACTAATTAATTATAAATGCTTACTAAACAGTTTCGGTTGGTGTTCTTTTTGGTACTAAACCATGATTAGATTTTCCACTGTAAGAATAGTCACCGAGAGATCATAGTTGTTTTTGATAATCACGTTATGGATTACATCGACTTGTGCAGTATTATAAACGAGTCTTTAAAGTACATCGTGCAATAAATTATTTCATGAGTTATTTATATCTTTGAAATTCTGCTGAGTCATCCAATGTTCGATTCTCCATAATATACGAGGTCTGATTAAAAAGTATCGGGAGTGATGATATAAAAAGAAAGCTAAAACACATACCAATTGGTCATTTAATCCCCTTCGAAGTAGTCCCGTTCTAAAAGACACACACTTTATCCAGCGTCGTTCCCATCGATTTTTGGTACAGCGAGCGGCTGCCTCATCGCATTCTCTCGGATTTCGTCGACGTTTTGAAATCCCTTTTCCTTTCACATGGGATTTGATATTTGAAAGGTGGAAAAAGACACAAGACGAGTGGTCCGAGTAATATGATGGTTGTCGGAGATGGGGAATGTTGTACTTGATGAAAAACTGATTTCCTTCCGAGCACTGCTATAAACAAGGGAAGTGAGCGACAAAGTTATATCTTAATGGGTACGCTCGACAGAATCCAATGTCAGTTTGTGTGAATTGGCTTCACACTGCGTACTTTAGCTCCGTTACCATAACAACCATTCTGATACTTTTTGATGAAACTTCGTATTAATTTGTGCCTATGCGTCTCTCTTGTAAGAAGATTTTTTTTTTCGCTGGATGATTCCGAAATGTTCTTTCAAATTCTTAATCACGGACAATGTATCTTTCACCAGATGATCTATCTTGTCTTACTTTTCTTCCAATCGTGAACAACATAAGTGAGTGAGAACGTTATAGTGTTTAAGTTCAACCTGTGTCACGTTGATTCACTCTACCTACTTTATCTCGATTACCACAGCAATAGTACGTCCTGGGTAAGACGTTAAACTACATCCGCGTCCTGGGTAAGACGTTAAACTACATCCGCGTCCTGGGTAAGACGTTAAACTACGTCCAGCAGCAAGGCCTCTGTTCAGGAGATTTGAGGAGTGTGGAACCACCTCTTAATTGCTGTTACGGCCCCAGCTATGGGTAAATAGTTAACTATTACCAGCAATACTTTCTTGAAAAAAAATATTACCAGCAATACAATTTTGAAGGAAATATATTACCAGAAACAGATTTTTGACAAAACAAGATATTACCAGCAATAAAAAAAAATTGTCAACATTAAATAACCCATAGAGGTATATATGCCGTAAAAAAAATAAAACAAACCAATCTAAACCAAAGAATATATACTCTATTCATACGAATCTATCCTAAAAAATTTTGTCGGCATTAAATAACCCACTGAGGTTGATATGCCGTTAAACAAAATAAACCAAACCAAACCAAACCAAACCAAACCAGTGCCGATACTTTTTGATCAGATCTCGTATATTTGAATTTTCGTCATTTGGACTGAAATTTAGCAGTGCATCAGTACATTTTAACAACGCACTTATTATACACGTATGTCTTGTTTTATTAAATACGATTTGAACTTAAAATAATTGATAGGCATTAGATTGGCTGTTTTAAAAGACATTTAAAATGTCTTCACAAGAATACCCGACTTGATGAATAGTGGATTACAATCAGTTTTTCGTTAGTAAGTTTCAATACTGTTCCTGTCCGTTTTTGACATATTTTCAGGAGAAAGCATGAATTTTAAAAAAAAGGCGTCCTGAATTCGTATATTTTTGCCATGGAAAATAAACAGAGGTATGATAAGAAAAGTTACCAGAAAAAAAACAAATGACAAATAATGGGGGAAAAGGCGTGACGACGTGTTAGTAAAAAAAACGAGTTTCATAAGAATATATAAAAATGACAGGAATACGCAAAAATGACAAGTGACTGTATGAAGCCATTTATTTTCGCTTCCAGTCGAATGTTTTCATCTGTTTACAAAAACGTTGTTATTCAAAGAAACTCAATGTTGTAATACATGCGGGCAATAGTTGCAAAACTAATAAAGAGCAATAAGAATATAAACAGCGACATGTCAAGAATAACAGTTACTGTCTCATAACAACTACACTGCATAAGGCAAAGTTTAATAAGCAAGTTAAGTAACGTCTAAAACATTATTTTGACGGGTTGAATATTCTTCTACTACTACTACTACTACTTCTATGTGACCTGTTCCTTCAGTCGTTGACGATCATGGCTTTCCACTATTTTCTATCCTTTGTTGCTCTTACTAAATTCTGCCATTTTTTTTTCTCTTCAAAACATGGTTCGGCCATTTCATGTACAGAAGATCGCTTGGTAGGTTATACGTTGTTTTTCAGTTCCTCTTGCCATCAATCTGTCCTGGGAAAATCAGATTTTCCAAGCATTCTTTCCTCATTATTTTCCCTAGAATTTTCAGCGCTTTCTTCATGATATTAAGTACCAAGTTAAAAGTCGCACACTGTTGGCACATTTAAGTTCTTTTAGCTTAAAAGACCACATTCCGCCCTTTGAGTCGAAACTTCTATTGAGGCCGAACATTGAGTACTTCAAATCGCAAACTCCGTAGAACTTCAGTTGAGTTCTTCAGATCACAACCTCTACGGAACTTAAAATTTTACTTCATGAAACCTTTCACTTTAATTCTGATTCTTTGGCATTTTGAAGAAACAAAACTGATTTCCTCAATTCACAAAGTTTTAGAGATATCTTCAAAGATTCTGTGTTAGTTCAAACTTAATTTAAAACTTTTAAAATATTTTTTTCAGTTATTTTAAAATTTTAATTTTTAACTGTTACCCCCTCATCGGGACACACATCCCAATGCTGGATATTCAAGCCCCAGATGAAGGGCAAATTTTAAATACCAGGATCATCCTGATTACAAAAATGTATATGTCTATGTAGTTCAAGTGTGACCCGATTTAGAGGGGTTTCAGACACACAGACGGAGAAACAGAATTTTCCGTTTATTTATTTAGATAAGTGTACTTTTTCTTTGCATTTTCTCGAAAACTTCGTCGATGTAAGTCGAATTTAGAGGCAAGAAAAAAAATTAGCATCTTCGTAAAGATCAACCTGGGGAGAAAATAATGTCAGAGAATTTTGAAGATGACACAGATTTTGTGGTACTCAAATTCAGCGGGGAAGATTGCCTATTCTCTAGTTTGGAAATATATCACCAAGCACGGCCACTAAGTGTTATTGATGACAGAAGTGAACAGAGATTTTGCTGCTAAGTACAAGCCAACATAAGCCTACTTACAGATTGCTTTAATTGAGGTGAAGTAAAGGCTATGACAACACACTGCATCTTGATCCATCCGATATCCATGTCTGCCTAGCCGCAGAACATGCTATTGGTTATTGCAATCTTATGATTGGCCGTTTCCATACAGAAAACATTCAAAATTAACTGACTGAAGAATTGGCGTTACTATCGGTTGGTATTTATAAACTCTTTCTCTTCATTTTTTTTATGAAAAATATTTCTAGTATTGATGGGTTTTCTCTTCCTAAACTTTTGTTTAGAGTAGCGTGGAAGATCAACATCTTGATTATGCCATTATTTTACCTTCTATTCGCATATTTCATCCATTTTAGTCGTTGCTGCTACTGGAACTCTTCAAGTGATGCATTTGTGTTTTATTTGATAAAGCTATTTGCTTGTTATTCCGTCGCACCAGTTTGTACGATCTAATGAAGCAGTGTCTTATTTAGGATCTAGAAGATGTATTCACTACAAGCTGATCTGAGAAAACGGTTGTATCCAGATGATAGATTAAGCAATGTTGAACGAGTTGAATACCATCTATGACATCCATAGGAAAGCCTATGTCTGACGATGATATTTAAAGACAGGATTCCAATTCTAAGATTTCGGTTTTGCAACATTTAAAGGTTTGGGACAAAACTTCCTTATTCTCTATTTAATTCATTTATCTCCGTCACTATTTCGAAATGAATATTGCATTAATTAAAGAAGGTCGTCTGTTACGATTAATTTCGTTTTCTTCTGAATATTCTGGGTGATCGCTTGATGTTGAGACGTTACCACGGGAAAGTGTTGCGTGTCGTATCTGACTTCTTTTGGTCTATCGGCAATTCTTCCGGCCCCCTGTGCTTCATCACAAACTGAATGAATGATGGTCAATTTTCTTTAGATGTCCCTTCAAATCGCTTTATTTTATGGTGTCCAGTAGTAAAGGCATCGTTTCTTGAGGATGTAAAAGGGAGAGAGAGAGAGGAAAAGAAAAGACGCATCTTAACATGTTGGCTCGTGATCTGCCATCAGGGCTTGGTTGCAGACTCACTAAAGATGGTGGATGTGACGAAGTGTCTACACTTTTCGATTATTGCAATCGAACTGACAATCGTTTGACTTGCGTTTGTCAGTCTTCCATTAAAATTTAAACAAAGACAATCCATCACTGTCCGAATTCCCCACCCAGAGGTTTCAAACTGACCCCTACTCAGTTCGGATCATCATGTTTCTGATAGATTTTGCTATCTTAAGATAAACTTTGCTTTCTCTAAAATTGAAAACAATAGGTTCTGTTATTCATGTGAAAGGTACTTTTACTTGCGTCATCTACTTAAAGCGGTATTTCTCTTCATAGCAACATTCTTCTAAGATGACAGGTATTTTTCAGTAAGGAAATCCTTGCTTCAAAACTGCGCAAGCTATAAGGAGATGGTTCCCCTAACCTACAAAGCATGTCCCTACCACTAAATTCCAGAGATCTCAATGTAACAGAACATCATCCGTCCCATTATCGGATGTGATCGGAGGACAGATACTCAACTGAACACCTGACCACTCCCCTCCCTATATCTAGGTTGAAAGCTGGAGAGGCATCCATTCTTGTGTAGCGGTGTCATGGGCAATTATACTTGCCGGCACCCATCATTCTCCATTCTCAAAGCTTAGTAGGCAGCCGGTGTGACAATAACACAGCGACACTAGTCTGAGGGCTTGCCAGCCGGAAGTCACAAACTATAGCGAAGGATGTACCCCGATAGAATCAAGGTCACGTGTTCCTGACCACAGCGAGCCTTCAAGTTAGAGGACCTCTTTTCTGTTTTGAGATGGAGAATGATGGGTGCCGGCAAGTATACTTGCCCATGACGCGCTACACAGGATGGATGCCTCTCCAGATTTCAACCCAGATATGAGTAGGAGACTGGTCAGATGTTCAGTTGAGTATCGGTCCTCCGATCATAGGACGGATGATGTTCAGTTTCATTGAGATCTGTGGAATTTAAGGGTAGAAACAAATAGTAGGAAACTGGAGAATCATCACCACCCACATCCTGGAAAAAATGGCATATAAAAGATCAATAACCTCAATATACAAGAATTAAAGCCATCTTTGTAATATAGAATTCCGACAGTACGGATTTAGACGTTTCTTTTTCTTTTATAAATATTAAACTGTCTTCAGATATAAACATCCATCGTGACGCCTTTTATGTTTCTACCGACCGGACGTGGGCACAAAAATTGGGAAAGACATGCGACATGAGCCCGAGGAAACGAAAGGTGAAAGTAAACTCCACGACGAGGCATGACGACTTTAAACCCTGTTTCCAATATATTTAGGTTTATATTGCACGTTCTGGATAAGTATGTAGGTAGTTTTACATTAGGGAACTACTTCTGTCATTTCTGACCAATAATCTTTCAGCATGACTTTCTCTGAGCAACTCTCTGTTCGGATCTCCATCACGATGGACGGCTGGCAACTCTAACGGGCGGTATCGGAACGACATTGACGGACGGTCTGCTCAGATTGACCCGGTACTACTCCAAAATCAACGATGACTGTTAATATAAACTTGAAACTGAAAGTCTTAAACGTCCGGTTTGTTGTTACTTGTCCCCAAACTTTTTCATTTATCCATTAGTTTTTTTCTCTTTTGGTCAAGTTGGTGGCTACTTTTAAAGACCCCCATTTCACTGACTCTATCGGGGGTCATAAAAAAAAACGGAACAGTTAAGACTGAGAGAAAATTACTTACCACCCCTTTCTACATGGTAGTCCTTGTCCTAATGTCGCGCAAATCCTGTCGTGGAAATCTTAATATTTCCTTTATGAGTATAAATCCCAGTAGAAAGTCATTTACTTGATTGAAAATATAAAGGTAAATATCTTTATATAAATAAATTACGTACCAAAATTCTTTAAAAATGTTCCTACATGAGATTTGTAAGCATATTTTCAGTTCAAGCGGTTGTAATAAAGTACTAATAAGATAGTAATAATGAAAACGTGGAACACATAAAGTGACGGTCAGGATGAGAAGAAATTAAAGCATTATTCTTAATTCGGCCGTTTTGATATGATTAAATATGTTCTTCAGTACCCTAAATAAGTAAGTATATTCTAATCAATTTAGCTAAACGTTTCCAGTTCCCAGTTTTGACTTGGTTACCTTCTAAAGAAAATCTTACACTGGAAAAAGAAATCCATATTGTTGCCTACTTGTAAAATCCACGCTGCCAAAACAAAAAGATATAATTGTTGGAGGAGCAAGCTGGTGAATTTGATGTTATGCCAGTGTTTACTGCTGGCTTTTCCGTTTATTTGTACGAATATATTTCTGGATCCGGTCGGAAAAGAAATTCTTTTTTTTTTCTCTATCAATTTCTTTTTTTTCTCTCTTTCAATTTCTCTATTCTTGCATATCTCTGCACTGCCACACACACTCTCTCTCACACTCTCACACTCTCTCTCTCTCACACCCTCACACTCTCTCTCACACACACTCACACTCTCTCTCACACACACTCACACTCTCTCTCACACACACTCTCACACTCTCTCTCTCACACCCTCACACTCTCTCTCTCTCACACCCTCACACTCTCTCTCACACACACTCACACTCTCTCTCACACACACTCTCACACTCTCTCTCTCACACCCTCACACTCTCTCTCACACACACTCACACTCTCTCTCACACACACTCACACACTCTCTCTCACACACACACACACACTCTCTCTCTCTCTCTCTCTCTCTCTCTCTCTCTACTCTACTCTTTCTCTACGTATTTTTCGCTTTCTTTTTCATCTTTGTTTTGGCTCAGATTTGAACGTATAGATCGAGATCTCATCTAATTTATCATACATTTTATCTGTTTTTTTTCTCTCTTTCGTTTTCAAATCTATGGCTGCATCGCTTCTCACTCCTGCTGATTGGTCAATTTATGCTTTGTAGATTTATGGCGAAATATAGGAGGGAGGTCCGTTTTGACTTGCTAATATTTGGTTCCTGTCAGAAAGAATGCATCATGTGGTCAGAGCCGTTCCAAGCGATAGTTTCTTACATAATGGACATCGATACAATATACTTAAAAAAAAAGGAAGGAACGAAATCGATCTATAAAACAATTTAATGCCTATATCTCAACTGAAGACTTTAAGATATCGGACTTTATTTTTGAATTTAGGATTGGTGAATGCTTATTGTCACGAAATGAAAATCAGTTTTTAAATATTTGCACTTTTCTCGTTCTAAGAGATACCCATAAATTCCCCAAAATTTGTTACTTGGTCAATGTTATATTTATATATATATATATATATATATATATATATATATATATATATATATATGAAAATAATTGTCGGACTGTCCATTTCATAATATATTATGAAATGGACAGAGTCCGACAATTATTTTAAGACATTTTTATATTCATACATTCTTTTTATAGATACAAATATTTAAGAAAACACTCTGTTTATAATAAACAACATTTACCGGCCTGGATATCCGAGAAATTTTCACAGAAAATATTCGTCCTCCGACAGGATTTGAACCTGTATCCTATACGGAACCGTCATTTAGCTTGACATGCCTTTACAGTAAATTCGACCTTGCTAACCGAACGCACCGTTGTGGCAAAATCAGTAAAGGCACGTTAAGCTAAATGACGGTTCTGTAAGGATGCAGGTTCGAATCCTGTCGGAGAACGAATATTTTCTGTGAAAATTTCTCGGACATTCAGGCCGGTAAATGTTGTTTATTATAAAGAGAGCATTTATTTAAATATTAGGTTGGTGCGAAAATAATGACGTAATAATGTCGTTTTTTGACGTTAAAAAATACGTCAAAAAACGACATTATTACGTCATTATTTTTGCACCAACCTAATATTTGTATTTATAAAAAGAATGTATAAACATAAAAATGTCTTAAAATATATATAATTGGATTTTTAAATGAATAAATTTCTTCATTAAATACGTTTAAAAATTAAAACTTAGATATGAGTATCTATTTTAGGTCTTATTTTTTTTATATATGTAACTCTTGCTACGTTCACAGAAGTAACTATCTTGAGCCTGAAGCCAATCTTATCTAACTTCCATTTCAGTAAATATAAAAGTAGAAAAATCACGTTATCAGACGCGTTGGCATCGAATTTAGAAAATTATGACTGAAAACAAAAATCTTCGCTTCGCTCGTTTATAACGAACACGAATATCAATATGGTAAGCGGGATTATAATTATGCATTTCATCTTCTTAACTCAAAATAAAATAAAATATGTAACGTCACACTCCATCATCGAACCCTGAACTGTCACCATTCACAATGAATAACAAACTATTTGGCCTTAAACTCAACCCACACCTCAAGTGGAACTCGTATCCAAGATTCATCGCTAAAGATACAAGTAATTTGGTCCGTTCCCTGAAAGTAGCGTAACTACCTGACTACTCGTGCTATCCTCTATGTTTACAAGACACAATCCTGACCTAAAATGGATTACTGCTGTTATATTTGGGCGGGGAAACTGGACAGTCCTTACTTTCAAGTCTCGTTAGAGTCCAAAAGCTTTCTTGTGGCTGACTAATTATTTTCCACCCTGCAGGCCCTCTCTCACAGACGAAACATCGCAAGCCTCTCCCTGCTCTATCGCTACATGGAAAGTTATTATGGTCCAGGTTATGACCAAGGAAGAACAACACGAACACAAGAGTAGAAATAACGAAGGTGTATTACACGAAATAATAATACAAGATGTGGAAGGTGTTGTTAGTATGACTGTCAGTCTGGTTTGGAGTGAACTACTATCGGCTCGACTCGATTCGGTATCTAGAAGGAGGGTTGCACAAAAAATGCCCGTAGAACCCGTATAAACGGGATCGGGTTGGTCAACCTCCCCGAACGAGACTCTGCCCTTCGGCGGAGCCTCGTCCAGCTTCCTCTCTGCTCAGAGGCAGAGAGTTCGACCGTCAAGCCGAGAAGCTCGGCTTGATTCGTCCCTCTCTCTTGAGAGGCGTAGTATACATAATGTTAGGAAGAGTTCATTATGTAGTTATAGGTAAGGACCCATAACAAAAGTACTCAGACGAACTACATTCCACCAGTTCTAACCTTCATGGTTAGGACCTGTCATGCTACACTGATTGTAGCTAACAAACCTCATTCTCTCTGTATTCTATTGTGTTGTATCGGAGTAAAGTGTCGCTATCGACACTTTAGTTTGATCCCCAGGGAGCAAACATGGGCGATTCCATTATTTCAGTAGATCACATGATCATAACGAAATGTATAAATGGGAAGTAGCGTAATGTCTAAGTGTTCACGACTAACTACACTAGTACCGATCACTATTTCTACCCTATCCTCTATTACTATACGGTTCATTACTTCTTCACTATCCTCTATTACTACACGGATCACCATTCTCTACGCTATCCACGATGCTATTCCTCTATACTGATCATTATAATATTCGGCCATTACTATTTGAACAACTATTACTAGTATGAGTATTATTTGAAGGCGTTATTACTACCAGTACCTGCGTACAAGTCTCGACTACAACGAAAATTTCAGAAGTGATAACGAGCATTCGTTGACCTAACGAGTAAGCGTTCCAACATCACAAAGCATTGGTGAAAAGGAATGACTACTCGAGCAGTTTCTTTCCATGAACCACTGCTCTGTGGAACTGTCCCTTAAGACGAGGATTTCTCGATCACTAAAATATTAACCCTTCAAGTCTAAGGTTAACTGTTATCCTCCCCACATATCCGCATAAACCCTAACCCTCTACCTCGTGTGCTTAACGATTAGGACCTTATCCGCTATACTACGCTTATTGTTCCTGTGTGCAACTGTTCCCATTTTTTTAGGAAATGACTATAATACCGGCGTTTAATTCCTGCCCCTTCTGAATTGGAATCAGTTACACATTCTGATCATGATAACATTCTTAATAATATGGAGTTATTAAAAAGGAAACATAGAATCTAAGAATGCGAGAGTAAGACTAAAGAAAAGTACCTGGAAGTACCCTTTGTTACAGTTTTTTGTGTACATGTATGTAACTAGTGAGCCAGTTAAAATGCCTTGACTCGCTTTATAGTCCACCAATAGAAGGTTAACGAATCAGAAGCCGCAGAACATTCTATCCGTCGTGTATAAAGGCGGCCATTTTTGTTTACCCTACCCGAATGACCAGTGCCAACTTGTCAGGCGAAGATGAACAGAAGGAAGTACTACGCTCTGCTACTTTGCTGCGATATCCACTGCTAACCTGAACGCTTTCCTACTGTTTCCGAAATATTCACTGCTAACCTCTGGATTCTATACTAGAAAACGACCGTCAGAATGTCTAACACCCTTGAGTAGTTGATAATCACAGGCCATATTGAAAGCAAAGAAGGATATCGAGGAGCATCAAATAACCCACCATCTTCTTCAGGAAGAGATCGATCTTGGCTCTCCACAACTTTCTATCCTTTGTAGCACTTATTACAGTATATCTTTTTGCTATCTCTTAATCTACTCTCCTACAACAGGGAGTGAGAGGGATAGAAAAGGGACCTTTTAAAATATCATTTCACCCAAAGGAAGGCGATAATGCTACTAAGATAATGATTAAGGAACATTGTCCTTTTGTCTTTTTAATTTTTACGCATACATATACCCACAGATACATACACACGTATTAACACACACACAAACACGCACATATATATATATATATATATATATATATATATATATATATATATATATATATATATATATATATATATTATTTTTAGTGGGTACGCATATTCGAGTAGACGCTCTGTTTATTTCAAACAGTATATTTATTTTCGTCTAAAGGTAAACATGCGCTATCCCACAGGATTCGAACCTATGAAGTTGGACGCAGATTCGAATCCTTTTGAAGGTGCTATATTATTCTTTAATAAGTTTTCTCGAATATTCAGGCTGCTAGACGAAAATAAATACGCATACAGTTTAAAATAAACGGTCCGTCTACTCAAATATGACCAGCCACGAAAAAATAACGCTTCAAGTGATAAAATATGCCGGATTAATAAATAAAATAAACATTACAACTTATACAAACATTATATTATATATATATATATATATAGATAGATAGATAGATAGATAGATAGATAGATAGATAGATAGATAGATCACAATGAGAACTTGTGGTATTAAGTATATATTAATAAATATACATTTCTTTTACTCAGCCGTAGCGCAACTCGGAGTTTCATGCTCTTCGCAATCTTCAGGTGCTGAGTAGAGACTGACAGTTACATAATTTAACTTTTAATAAAAAATATCTGTTTAGCGCAATGTTAGCGCAGTTCATATTTTATACGGAAATTAGTGTTATTTGTTTGTTTTTTATATTTGTATTTAAAATAAACGGGATTTATATTTTATATTTAAAATAAACGGGATTTATATTTTATATTTAATATAAACGCGGAATATTTTTTTTAATTTCCTATATATAAGACATATATACAAATAGGTAGAAAAAAACTATTCATTGAAAGACATTCATATATATATATATATATATATATATATATATATATATATATATTAAAGAAAAACAGACCACTTTAAGGTTCCATTATAATAATTTATTTCAACAGAGCCCTTTTAAGGGACGCTGGATCATCAGATAACACTTCCAAAAAATGGAACGAAAGATGAAATGAAAATTCACACTTTTGACGGGTAGTATTAAATTTATGTAATTTAACAGAGAGGGTAGCGAGGAGTGGTGTGAGAGACATGGTCGAGTTTAGAGAGGGATTATTTTAATATTTCTTTCAATCATAGTATTGGGGGAAGAGGGACCAGACCATGACCTATTTAAACAGTTAGCTTAACGGACGTGATATGTTGAAATGAGAGGGGAGAAGAGAAAAAGAAAAAGAAAAAAGAAAAAAAGGGGAAGTAAGATATATATATATATATATATATATATATATATATATATATATATATATATAACAATAGAATGTATCAATTTGTTCTACTTTCTTTTTCTATCTGTATCACCTCATGCGAAACAGTAAAGCTACTAAAACACAAGGGTTTACAGAATGTGGGAAAATAGGAACAGGAATATTAATAACGAGCGGGAAAAGGAAAGAGTAATCAGGAGGACAGTTGATAGCGATTTATATAGCATTTAAATATTTGCAGATTAAAATTGGCTGGAAATCATGGCGCCTGGAGGGAGCCCCACAACAGAAAAGTGGGAGAAAAGAAACTGTTACCGATGAATGTATGGCTCCATCTAACCAACTCAACGGAAAATTGATGAGATCTCGACGCCAGTCTAGTACTGTGCTTAAATCCAAAGCATCTAGGTACCATCACGAAGATCCCATCGGAACAATTACCATGAAAGTATTTATTAAAAAAAAAAACAACCTTAAAGTGATACGAAAATTTTATAAAATTTTGTAAATGACGTAAAATAAATAAAATATTATATAATAAAATAAACTTATTATAATCTACTTGTCTCTCTGTTAGTTTCTTGCTTATCAGATACGTGAAACGTTACCAATATATTATAAACAATGGATTATTCCGTTTTGATAGCGTGGAAAGACGAAAAAGTACATATCAAAGCCATTACTTGTTACAAAATGCGAAGGCCAAGATGGTCAGCTATTGGTCAGAATACCTAGTGAGCCTGGTTTTATTCTGACAATGATGGATTGCCTTTGTCTGTCTTTGGATATAAGTCCAAAATGGTTCGAATTCAACATAGGACCGTAAAAATTTTAAGGCGTCAATACGCTTCCCAAACACAGGTAAAAGGACCAGGCTAACACTACACATGGCGGGGCGCTAAGCCAACGAGCGGCATGCGTTCCCTTGAAATCTTTTCTCCCATTGCTTCTTAGAATCCAAACGGCCACATCTCTCTCTCTCTCTCTCTCTCTCTCTCTCTCTCTCTCTCTCTCTCTCTCTCAAACACACACACACACACACAAAAGTCAGAAAAAATCGTCTTTTCGTTAATAACATCTATGCAATAGTTTTGTGATTCAGAGAAGACACGGAATGCATCACTGGTTTCAGTGAGTAAATTATTGAAAGAAAGAAAGCAAAAAAGAAAGGAAAAAGGGAATATAGTAACTGCGATTACGTTCACATATGTTTAACGTCTGTTTCAGTGAAACAGAAAAAATCCCTTTATTTAATATCTCAACATCAGTCTCGTACTTCGCTTACATTCAAAAAGTCTAGATTTTATAGCGAAGAGCTCATCCTAACAATTACCATACATTATTGTATTGTATTGTTTCTGTAATTATGTATATTTACAGAAAAGTCACAGAGAAGCGGTGGGAATGTGACTGAAACCAAGCCGCCAAATCAGGACCAATAATATTGCTGATTCTTCTTTGGATTTTAACAAGGAGCTTAAGTTAAATAGCAGGGGCCCCGGACCATATATGGCAGCAATATCCTAGCATATTCTTACTGGGAAACATATAATGAACCTGCATCTTTTTTGTTCACGAATCCTGTCGTAGTATCCCAAAATATAATGATTTTACCCGTTTATTTTACGATGATATTAAGTCGGTCGGGCAGCATAAAATATATTGCGATCTTTATTTGATGCGGCGGAAGCATCACAAAAACTGGTTGCAACATTTTATAACATTTCGCAAAAAATAATGAGCCTATAGTTTCTATTAGATAGATCATTAAAATTTATTCAGAAAATGTCATTAAAAATACATAAAACATTCAATAAACAGGAATATAATTAAATTTCTAAAAGATTTCATTAATGTTTGGAGACCTCTGTATTATAGGGGTTAGTAAAAGCAATATAGATGTCAAAATTATGCATATTTAATGTCATTGATATATATGTTTTCAACTATGTTTCTTTATGCTGGTTAGACATTTAGCTATCGCTTAATCTTGCGGAATTATTCCTGATGATCGCCTTAGATAGATAATGATAAAAAACAAATTGGATATCGAAAACAATACTGCATAATGACTTGCGATTTCATCCTTTAAGCGATCATCTGACTCTCTTCAATTTTGAAGAGGCTTTCTACATAAAAGCAACAGCAAAGCAGGACAAGAAGAAAACCGCATTTTCGTAGTTTTTTTTGTTTTTGTTTTTTCCTTTAGAGCTAACGGATTTTGCATATGACACACTCCTGGCATTATTATTCTATTTACTAAAAATACCCATGACAATTTCAAGGTTTCCTTATTTCAATCTTCTGATAAATCTTAATTCTTCAATTATTGATTGAATATGCTCATGACCAGTTCTACGACAATAAACTATCCGTAAAAATTCCTCTAACGCATCGTTAAATATTTGAGCTGAACAACTCTAACAGCATATTGCAATAATACACCAGAATATGAAATGCTTATCGCTATTTAAAGAAGTAAGGGGATACAAATAAAGAGATTTTTTTCTATTTACCTTAGCCTTACTGCAGCACAAATTTTTGGCATTCGTTGCAAAAGTTTCTGTGAGTTTGATAATTGATTCCATTCATTTCCAATGACTCTAAGAAATCTTTTTCAGTTTTTCACTCTTCTGTCAAGGTTATCCCATGTATATTCTGGTGGTGGATTCAAACTTTTAAACTCTAGTATATATATATATATATATATATATATATATATATATATATATATATATATATACACGCACACACACACACACACATATATATATATATATATATATATATATATATATATATATATATATATATATATATATTATGTACTAAAAAATGAATTATTTTTAGAAATTTAATCATATTCCTGTTTATTGAATGTTTTGAAATCAATTTCATTAGTTTTAAGTTATTGGTTTTTGGTTGCTTGGGATTCGGAGTCATGTATTTTTTTGTGGGGAGGTTGTGGGGGTGCGCAAAAGCACAGTTTATTTATTTCGGGATTTATATTGTTCTCAAAACATTAAAATTGCTATTTTTCCTAAACAAAGATGAATTGTTTTGATGCCTTGTCTTAAGTTCATGAGTTATTGCGTATCTTCCATCTTATCTTGGTGTGTCTTCTTTTTATTTTTCTGAGGCTCCATATGTGTTTTGAGACTGATATCATGTTTTCAAAAAATGTTATTCTTAATTGATATTTTGCGTGAGAATCATTTCTGTGGCCAAATACTTTCTCTTATGCTGAATTATATTTATCTGAGCTTCTTTGGATCTTACATGAACTTAGTATATTACGTTGCTTTCAAGTCAGTTACCGTTTAGTGGGTATTCGTTATTCAGCATTTATTGTTGTAGATTATGGTTTGTCATGGGATGCACTTGTTGGTTGACTGGTTTAAAAATATGGTTTCATCGCTACACAGGTATTGCCATGTTTCAAAAAACAGAAACTAACAACTTCAAATTGCATTATATAATTAAATTAAAAGCATTAGTTCTGTTTCATCTTCAAGCGAATTTTGAATAACTTATTTTGAAATTTACTGAGTTTTAAAAGCACATACATTCATAATTAAATTATATAATGTAATTTGAATTTTTTAGTTTCTGTTTTTGAAACATGGTAATTCCTGTGTAGCGATAAAACCATATTTTTAAATCAGTTAATTTATAATATTTATGCTCTGTAAATTTACATTGAGCACTGTTTTGTAGAAATAAAAATATCAATAAGATCACCAGATTATCTTACTATTCTTTCTTTTTTACTATATATATATATATATATATATATATATATATATATAAAATCTTGTATAATCATTTTCCTTCACCGTATTGTATTTACGTTTATTCTATTTTCTATTTTTCCACGCGGTATAAATTTGTGTATTGTTTTCTTTGTCGGTTTGAAAGTTGCTGCTATTTCTTTTCTGTTAAAAATAATAATTGAGTGCATGATGTGGCCCAAAATGAATGATATCTTGAAGAAAAGATTGTTATTGCCTTTACGCCTTGCGTAAGCGCAGCGCATTTATATACTGCGGGCGGTAGTAATCAATTCTCATTCCGATATATACATGTTCACCTTTGCTTTTCACGTCTCTTACATTTCTTCTGTAAATATCTGAGTTTTAAGACCAAATGATTTGGCAGGCACGGAATTTGGAGATCAAAAGAAGATGGGCGTTTCTTCGTTTCGAGCTGCTCTTCGCATCACTTTATACTTTAACATTTCAACTTGAAAGCTGTATCATTATAATACAAAAAAGGATCCTACAGGTGAAACGAAACTTGAAACAACTGAGATTTTGGTTTTATAACAAGGAGGTAATTCTGGATCAATGTTCTGCTGCATGATTGTTTATAACAAGGAGGTAACCCTTGCCCAGTATTTCACCTCATGAGAATACCCAATGCTGATTTGTAGCAGAAAATAATTACGATAGAATGTGGAAAAACTTAGGGAAACTAAAGTGTTCACAAGAATAAGGAAAGAAATAATAGACCAAAAATAATAGTCGGGAGCCATAAATGGATTCGGAGAAAGCTCTAAGAAGATGGGAATCTGAAAGCAAAAAAAAAGCAAATGTAATTAAGATTTAGTAAGGCTATATCTTCTCCAACCTACCCTGTAGCCTTAGGGTCCGTATGACAAGATTTATTGTCTTCTATAATTTTCCATGTTCCTAAAAGGAATTTTAGCCATGTCTATTTAAAGTACTATTAGATTCCACAAACGTTCATATTGTTATCAAATGTTCGGACCAACGGCGGTCCGAAGAGAGCTAGCTATTATGAGGCATTACAACAGAGTAATGGATAGCGGCTCGGGTTGAGGAATCGGAGAGTCGAGTTCGAATTCCATCGAATCCAATTGATTCACTTACGTGCTAATACCCTTGGGAAAGATATGAATCCCCATCTTCTCCCCTCCCCAGCTATGGGCAAATAGCAACTGATCTACCGCAGAAATATATGGCAACCTACTGCGGTAAAAAATATGCCTCGTCAGTCATATATCGAAAGATACATGATCGCCAAAGTGTGTATCACGCATAGCTGAAATAAAGATACGAAACAGAAAAGAGGACGAGAGATGAGGATAAAGTGGTCGATGTCTGCTATAAAACCGCTTACCCTTTTGCTTCTGACACCGACGAAACAGTTTATAAGTCCGAATATCTTTGCAATTCTGAGGTCTCTCAAATTATTACGACTTGCGGCTAGAATAATTTTCTTGTCGAAATATTCTCAACCAGGCTAATGGAAAAATGAATGCTGCTTTCGCTGGTTCCCAGATTTCATGAATTTAATCGTTCAGCTAGGCTGGCATCTCGCTCTCACCCTTTCACTGTCAAAACTGTTAAATGTAGCCGTTTCTTCTACTACAATAGCTTTATATCTCTCACTTCTCCTCTGTGGAACTCTCTCCCTTATTTCTTGTTTCCCTGATAGCCTATAATCTCAAACTATTCAAATGTAATGTCAATCGACGTCTCCAAATGCCCTGATCTATCCCCCATCCTTCTCTTCATCCTTTCCTCTATCACTCTCCTTTGCTCACGCTCCAACTCTCTGTAACCCCTTGCGTGCTAGTGGCTTCCTGCCTTGCTTGGTGTGAAATGCTTAAAAAAAATTCTTTACTCGTGGTCTACTTTTAAATTTTTCATTTATTTTCGTTAAATCCGTTGTTAGTTATCAACAGCGATTGTAGGTTTGTGCTGTGATTTTTTTTAGGAGACACAGAATTTACCATTCCTAAAATCTCAAAGGAATGAACGTCGACGACTAGGCGAAATCAAGAATCTGCTTCCCTCCCAATTTGTCGGGAAAATCAAAAACACTGCCGAATGGCGACAGTTCGTCAAAGCGAGCGTAGTGCTGTGCCGTTAGGTTGTCATTGCACAGATGGATGCTGAAAATAAAATAAAAGGAATATAGAAGTAACGAAGAAATTTAAAGAACTATAGAAATTGCAAAGAAAGTGATATTTGGAATCGGTTGAAACCTCGTGACTCAAAACGATAAAAACAAGGTAACTGATTCTTTTGAATCAGATAGTGTGATATCATCTCATCGTAGAAATTCAAAACTGAACATGAACAATGAAATCAAAAAATCAACCTTGGAATTTGTCTGTTCCATTTGAATTTCTGAACTCAGGAGTGATTATTTACAATATTAACATTCGGGATAATATCCTCTTCTTTGCTGTTATAACAATGTTTCAACTGTTTGTCACTCTGGTCTTCATCAGTTGCTTGTCGATCCCGGTTATCTTCTACAGTGGCAGATCGTCGTTTTCATTCTGCTGTCCATGTACCATTCCTGTTCCCCTGGTAATAACTGATATCAGTATTGATAAGCATGGAGGTAATGAGGCTTTCATTTTTTCTTTCCATACACAATTTTCTTAATCCAGCATTTCTGGTCTGATGTTTCTGCTATATATCTAGAGATACTTGAGAGAAAACCAATGAAGGATCTGCAATATTATCGTTCCTGATACTTTTTTTAAGCATTCCACCCCAAGCAAGGCGGGAGGCCACTAGCACACAAGGAGATACAGAGAGTTGGAGAGAGAGCAAAGAGGAGTGATATATGAAAGGATGAAGAGAAGGATAGGGGATAGATCAAGGCATCTGGAGACGTCGAATGATATTACATTTGAATAGTTGGAGATTATAGGCTATCAGGGACACAAGAAATAAGGGAGGGTGTTCCACAGAGGAGTAAGAAACATGAATCTATTGGAGGAGAAGAAACGGCTACATTTAACAGTTTTGACAGTGAAAGGGTGAGAGCGAGATGCCAGCCTAGTTGAGCGCTTAAATTCATGAAGTCTGGGGACCAGCGAAAGCAGCTCATCGGAGCAGTTACCGTAAAAGTATTCGTAAAAAAGACATAGTGAGATAGCGACTGCAGACGAGATGCCAAATCAGGCCCAATTACATTGCATATCCGTCTTTGGATTTTATCAAAGACCTTGAGACAAACAGAAAGGGTTCCAAACCACATATAGCGGCAATACTCCATGCAAGGTATGGTATCTCGGCTTTAGTCATTTTCCGACATAACATATCTTTCTTATAACTATTTTTCACGGTAATTGTTAGGATGAGTTTTACTCTTTTGTACCTAAACTTAAAAGCGCATTGCTAGGTTGGCAGGAGGTTTCATAATTTCACTCTCGCAAATTGCTATTTTTAACCGTGCATTTTAACTAATAGTTTCTTCTCCCGCACTTCACTTATGGGAAACTGTATTCTGCCAAATGCAATGTCAGGGATCATCATCTATCTCTTTGCATCGTGTTCTCTTATTGACCTCGCTGTTTTTTTCAATCTTAGTAACCCCATGCATTTTAGTGGCTTTTATCACCTTTCTTGTGGTAAAAATGATTAAAAAGGAAATGCTCTACATCAGTGTAGAAATATCGCGTAGTCTGATATCCTTACCAATTTTTGATGCAGCAGTTCCAATCGTCTCCATTTGACTATTAAAACGTATTCGTGCCGATTTAATTATTTCTCTTGGAGAGGAGTTATTATTTACAAGTACAATGTGAAAAATCTACCACCAGTGATAAAATAAGAGGTACAGTTTAAAACTACCTGAAGGCTAACTGGATCGTCAAACACCTGAAGAGGGTCAGAGGTGCAACGACCGAAACGTTGTGGTAAAACTGAAGAAATCAGTATGTATGTAAATAACAAAATGTCTTGTAACTCATTTAACATTATGCTTGACAATAATGAGACCAAAATGCTCATACGAATTCCAAGAGAAATCACTAGCAGCGACGTGAGAAATGGCATGGCAACTCAGTGCAAGATTTCCAAAGCATTAGAGAAAGGCCGGAAGGTAGACAGATTTGCTATAAAACAAAAGAAAACGACTCCCGAATTAATCAGATATATCTAAAACGTATAGTATGCATAACATATTTGATAGCTATCTAGCTAGCTAGCTAGCTAGCTAGATAGATAGATAGATAGATAGATAGATAGATAGATATGAATAGACTGGGTTAGATAGATAGATAGATAGATAGATAGATAGATAGATAGATAGATAGATCGGAAACTTTTAGCCGGTGTATCTCTATAAAAAGGCAGGATAT
This sequence comes from Acanthosepion lycidas, assembly GCA_963932145.1. Classification (NCBI taxonomy): domain Eukaryota; kingdom Metazoa; phylum Mollusca; class Cephalopoda; order Sepiida; family Sepiidae; genus Acanthosepion; species Acanthosepion lycidas. The sequence goes on from OZ010579.1 coordinate 48,137,314, forward strand.
GTGTATGTGTGTGTGTGTGTGTGTGTGTGTGTGTGTGTGTGTGTGTGTGTGTGTGTGTGTGTGTAACGAATGCACGGCCGCAATTTTAGACGCATTTGCACCAAAATTTACATGCACGTCCTCCAAGTTAGCGGGAAGGCTAAGACCGGCGTTGCATTTCCCAACTCCCATCGATAGTGGAAATAATCAATTTTTCATGCTTCTACGGCAGTTTTCAAGTAGTTTGCGACCATTTTCTACTGGCCAGAGTGTGAGCCTATAGCTGGCTACCACGAATAGGCAGGAAGATTCTATTGGCCAGCGTGAGAGCCAACAGCTGACTGACACGAATGTTGACTAGCATGCTAGCATGCAAAAAAAAATCGATAGCTGCATTCGTCACAAGTGGGAAAATTTTAAATCTGCATGTCACTTTACTCCAATTGGTTCATTCGCTTGCTTAAACTTAACGTTGATTCTGATTCCGCAGAACTGGGTTAGGTGTGAAAAAGTATTTGTTGTTAACATTCTTTTTTCATTCGGTTTTTCCAGTTAGAAGTCTTTTTTTAAAGCTGATCATTTTCTGTTCATTTTGTTTAGTTCTTTTTTCGTAACAGATTTAATGTTTAGTATAGAGCTTAGAAAAAATTCGCAGTGTGATATAGGCAAGAAGTAAGGCATGTAGCAACATCAGCACGGCAAAGGGTGTTACAGTTTTTTGTGTATACTATCTGAATAGTGAGCGAGTCAAAATGACACAACTCGCTTTATAGTCCACCAATAGAAGGTTAACCAATCAGAAGCCGCAGAACATTGTATCCGTCGTGTATAAAGGCAGCCATCTTTGCTTACCCGACCGGAAAGACCAGTGCCAACTTGACAGGCGAAGATGACAGAAGGAAGAACTACGCTCTGCTATTTTGCTACGATATCAACTGCGAAGCTGAACTACGCTTTCCTACTGTCTCCGAAATATTCACTGCCAACCTCGAAGACGACCGTCAAAATGTCTAACAAAGGGCATTCCTTTAAAGGCAAGTAAGGGCAAAAATATTTTAAGTCAAGTGATAGCGATTGCTGTATGAGTCGTACGATTTTTGAATCAAGCACGGGCAACACCGGGTCAGTGCACATATAAAAGGCTGTATGGCTTTATGTGTGATTCTATGGGAATGTAATTATTTAAGGTTAGAAACGAGAAATTTTCGAGCTGAATTCAAATTCCAGTTTAGTTCTTTATATTAACTTCCGCGCGAATACACTTGTGAAAGGTAGTGACCGGGTTTTAACTTGATGTGGTCGTAAACAAGTCTTTTTAACCTGTTTTGTTAAAGGAGCTTTTATGCCTGTTCTACTTGTCTTGAAGTATACTCATATCATTTTGCAAATATGGTTGTTGTGCGAGAAGAAATTGACCAAAATTTCTATCGTAGAGTCTAGGTTTTCGACTAACGGGAGTGTCATCATCAGAATTTCTGGTTGAAAAAGAAATAGATTAAATTGTCACTTTTTGAAAGTGTCGAACTAAGATCGAATACAGTTAATGGCAGTAAGTCAAATAACACGAGCATGAAATAATATTTAATAACATGTTTATTTTTTTGAATCGTTTTTCCCCAAACAAGACGATAATGTTCAGTGTGTGAAACACGAGAAGACTTTAGCCGGGAGGATTGAGGAAAGGACAAAAAAAGGAATATGGTTAAAGAAAACAGATGGCGATTAACGTTGCATTTCAATTTTTAAAGATTTTAGTTATCGGGGAAGCAAGACATCGGGAGTTCCACAAGCGAAAAGTGCTAGAAAAGAAATTGTTGTAGTAGAAGTAGCGGTTACATCTAGCTTTGCCAACAGTAAAACGGTGGGGCCAGTCGCTAGTCTAATATCACGTTTAAATTCATGTAATTGGGGTACCAGGAAAAAAAAAAGCTCAGCAGAACAGTTACCATGAAATTATTCAAGAATCTGATGTACCAAAAATACCAAAACTCGAATTCTTGATAGCATTTAAAATATTTTGTTTTAAGGCATTTGAGGAGTTGTTCTGAAATTGTTTATTCGCTAATGCCTTGAAGAAAACTCTAGAGGAAGCACATAAAAATCATCAATGATTTCGAGCGTGTGCGTGTTTATAATGTGTTTGTTGTGGCTCTGAAAATTGGCACTTTGCCTAATTACAAAGCAAGAGATCGTGGGTCGAATTGGGGCGTGGTGTGGTGGGAGTTTGTGAATGGTCAAAATGTGCGTGAACGGCAGGAAATTTCAAGTAATTCATTTTGTCTTCTGGCAAATGTTTACGGGGGCCAGTCTGCGACCTTTCACTTCGATCTCTCCCAAAACCGCGCCAGAATTTCGCACAATAACAAATAATTCTTTCGTCTTCTTCTTTACTTCTGTTCCCTTATTTCTTTCATTTCTCTTTCTTTCAACCCCCCTTTTTTTTTCTCGTTGTGGATCGATTTTTTCATCTCAGAATCACTTCGTTTTTGTTTTTTTTGTTTTTTTTTTGCTTTTCTCTTTACTCTTATTAGGCTTTTCTATTTATCTCCTTCACTCGCACTTTTATTCTCACCTTTTTCTTCCTTTAGTTCTTTTTTATTTCTTCACACCTCCCTCTCTCTCCCCCTTTCTCTCTCTCTCTCTATGCTTCTACTTTTTTCTCTTTAATTCTATACGTCATCCCTCTTTTCCGAATAGTGATCTTTATCATCTCTGATCCCTACAGTAGCCTTGAGTTAATCTGTTCCGAGTAAAACTGATAATTTGTTCATTATTGAACCGACTCTTTTTCTGTACGCTTGTTTACCACTTTCAGGTTCCAAGGGGAAAACAACAATAGCCTTTGGAGAAAATAGAATGTGTGAGAACGCCTTAATACCAAGGATTTCACGATATTATCAAGCACAATACTGACAGTTAACAAAAATTGGCTTTAAATTTGAATTCTCTACATGCATTCAATATAATGATTTTGGTACTCTCAAGGTAAAAAAAAATAATCTCCATTTGCTACCAGCATTAATACGTTTATATGATTACTTGGACTAACATATCTGTGATTTCCTAACGTAAATAAGATGTATAACGTATACAATATACAGCCGTAATCGCTCTAGAGAGACAAGCTTCCTAACCATTATACCACTTCAAAGTACCCACTTATCTGCATAGATATACAGCTAATGAAGCGGTTAACGACTCGGATAAAGAAATCGGCATGCCAAGTACGAATTCTGTCAAAGTTATTCACTTTGCACATAGGAAAAAAACTATGAGATAAATAGCAGAGCACACTGAGCTCTCTTGCCTTGTGGTGGCAACCAGTCTAGGAAAAGAAAACCTCTGAATTCCAAACTCTAGAGGCACAACTGCTACTATGTATTCGTTACTAATTTAAGTTAAGTTGAGAAAAGCTATTTTAACAAAAGGGAATAGATTTAAATATCTTCGTAATCTTAATAGATATTCCTATGATCCTGATGGGTTAAAGGACTTGTGTCATGACCTATCTTTCGTAATGCTCTTGACTCGCACCCACGACATTTGACGTATTTATTTAAAGCTCTCTACGTTAACACGATGAGCAAAAAAAAAATAGTCGAGCAGACAATTCCTAGCGTTGTGAGTTCGAACCTCAATCTTTCTTGCTTTTATACGCGGTATCCCTACGTGATGTGGGTGACATCTCTCCCTACAAGTTCCTTATAGTTTTTACCAACGTTTGTCTCTTTACCAAGCCCCACCCCACCCCACCAGCCAACGTTCCGACATCAATTCACACAACCTCGTCAGATATGTGACCTTTACCTTTCTCTTTTCTTTTTTCATTTAATAGGTCCCGTGAGTGGTAAATTCTCCAAGACATCTTTTTTCTAATTAAGGAATTTCAGCTGTCTCTTTCTAATTCTTTATATAAGCGTCCTTTTCGTTTTCATTTTCTTTAAGGCATTTTCGTTGCTTACACACACCCGTCTATGGTATTCTCGGCATTCTTCTGTTGAACGAGATTTTAGTTGTCTGTTTTCTCTTCATCTGCCATACAAGAGGACTCATATTATATAAAAATTCAGCTCCTTTTTTTTTGTCCGGAAAAAAGTATGTTTCTTAGTACTTTGCTTAGCTTTTGGAGTGCATTGTCCCCTGTTCCAATATGCGTTCAGATCTCATTATCGCATTTTCCATCATGTGTTACGTGTCATATTACTGTCAACCTTAGCCTGATAAGGATTATTTAGGAGGAAATCTCAATTGTATAATTAATAATTAGTAACAGACTTGCAGTTACTAATTTATATTAATCCGTATTCTTATGGTTAATAGACGTTGAAAGTGGAGTTCGTATGCCGAGTTTTAATTCTGACAGACTCTGGCTTACTTCGCACGGTTTCGACTTACTCCACTTATGAGATAAATAGCAGAAAGTAACGAGTTCTCTTGACAAATCCTTCGAATCAGAAAGGAACATCTGCACATGTGCACTGATAAATCATCAGTTATCTCCCCTTAAGATCTAAGAGGCATAAAAAGCACACTGTCAGCAGACGAGTAGTCAGAGTAAAGAGCAATAAAGCTTTGGTATAAGTTTATTCACTGGTTCATGATTAGGAAAAAGTTCTAGGTGAATTTGACACCCAAAGAGCATAAATGACACAGAATGAAAAAGCCAGTTAGAAAGAAAGACACAACTAAAATTTCTAAAAAACATAAGGAATATAAAAGGCTTAAAAATTAACACTCAACTGAGATAAGAGGTATTGAAAATACTCATAGCGTAACTATTATGGATGCAAAAAGTGGAACTAACGAGTTTCAATTACTGGCGATTTCACTGCGTTCGCAAAAATACACTCGGAAACGGTATGAATCCACATTTTCTACGCATCAAGCTAGGGGTTATTAACAGCGCAAACTGGGTTTTCTAGTTCTGTTTGTCAGCCAGTTTAGGAGAAAGTCAGTTATCACACCAAACTGGTTCGGCGTTGAGCTACCTATCCTACTTTGTAAAATCATACTAGGTCCTGAAGCCACTCCATCAGTATCTGGCTTGTAACTTTCAGTACTCCCAAAACAAAGAATTAAATATTTATGCCATCAGCTTAGATAAGCAGCTGAGAACTGGCGCCATCACGAAGGTGTTGATCTCGGAATTATTCCTCTGATACACGTGGAAAATGTGATTCCCGTGAGCTATAGCGGCTTCACCGACCAGTGTGAACCAAGAAGAAGATTTTGATTTCACCTTGTATATCCGAGAAGATACAAAGAATCGATGCCGGGTTTAAACCAAGAAGAAACCTTTGTGGAACAATTCTCAATAGGAAAGTTAAGAATATCAACTCAGAAGGCACCTCTAAGAATGTCACAAAATGAAACCCAATCGGTGCGCTGGTCATGTAAAGAATCGTGTGAATAAGAGGTTTCTTTCTAATAGACGATTTAGAAGATATATCGACAGATATTACTGCGCGATCCTAATTGCCAAAAGGTCAGAGTTGTGATGTTCGACTAAACCTAGGTGAGAGAGTAAAGAACAAATCAAATAATTATTTTGATCAGATCTATTATGGAGATGAGTATCAAAATTTCATTAAGAGATTGAGTACCGGAAAAATTGAAAGCCTGAATACCGGCAACATCAATAACATTAGAATGCCTCTTGACATGGTATTAAAATGAACAAACACAAAAATGTTCGCAGACGAATGTAAAGTGAGAGAAGCATACATGTCTATATTATCAGAAATGTGCTCTAATTTAATATAGTCCTGAGGAGAAGGAGAGCGATAAAGAAAGAAAAAAAAGAGATCGCTAACAGAATCATCTTGAAACTCGATAGACAATTCATTTGCAACTGGAAGATTTTCCTGAATATAAACACCAAGACCATGCATATGTATATTAGAAACTCTTCGACAGAGATGAAGATACACAAGGGAAAAACTATTCTTATTCCATTCGTATTCACTTGGTAAGAAGAAAATTCCAATCGGGGAGCTGCTTCTCAAGAGTCGTTGCTCTGTGGAACAGACTCCCGAGATGATGCGTCACCAACCAGTACAACCTAACCTCTTCAAGTCCAAGGCCAACCGTTGTCTTTGCTTAGTATTTTCATAATCTACAATTCTTACGTCCATAGTACGACTTCATTCTGTATCTCTCTATTTTAAGTGCCTCTTGGGCTTTGTATTGGCTGAACAAATCGCGTAAAGGAAGCCTAACGAGGGGAACGGAAATAGTTTACAGCATTAACATGCATGAATGCTTTAAATTGAATGTGTTTTCTTTCCTAATAATTGATGTGTTCATATCTTTGGTGGACATACTGATTGGATGATAAGTTTATAACCCATTATGATGCTTCTTTGAAAAGTTTTCTTTTTCTCTTTTTCTTTTTCTATATTTGCTGTCATAATTAAATTTTGTCAGTTTTAATTATAAATTATAAAATTATTTTGATCAGGTTTAAAAAAAATAACTTCTACTTCACAGAACGAAAAGTTTGCGGCTTCCGTTTCAATTTTTCCACTTGACTGAAGAAGCCCCAGGGCTTTCAACGAATAATTATCGTTTGTGGATAAGACTTCACTATTCACCAGAAGTAAAGATTTCCGCTATAAGATTTCGATTTCTAATTTCCTTCACTTTCAGCCCTGGGTTTTACTGTAAGATAATTTATCACTCTGGACTAAAACCCAATTTATCTGAAAGAGGAAAACACAGACTAGAAAGGAGATTTTATCTGAAGAATTTCTTATAACAGAAAGCCAAATGCTCGTATCTTCCAGGCATCTTGATGATTCTCGAATCAGTAACTAAATTTGCACGCGTTCCTCCGGAATTAAACAGTGCGAGTGTATTATAAGAATGTCAACGCATCCGCCTATAGAATCCATCTCCAGACACTGGACCGCCATTGCGTCAACTAAACGAAGAGTTGGATAACCTTTTATTGTTTTTTCGGGATTCAGATGCGGACGGTGAATAGAATGGCAATTTCCAATGTGTAATGCGACCTAATGACATGAGAAATTGAAGATCCATGCTTTTACGTCATATAAACGCTTATCACATGTATGCTTTTGGTAATGACAGAGTGGAACTCGCTACTGTTCATAAGCCTTGTAATTTGCTGTGGGCTCTGATTTGCAATTCAAGGGGAAAAAGGGGAACTGACATAAAATTATGGGTTCATTATTTACGTCAGATCTTTTTAACAAGATAGACAGCTAACTAACAATATATATATATATATATATATATATATATATATATATATATATATATATATATATATATATATACACGGAGAGAGAGAACACGATAGATATATACGGAGAGAAAGAAAAGCAGAGATAAAGTTACTAAAGAGAGACGGACACACTACGGTAGATAGATAATGAACATAGCGAGATAGAATTCTAAAAGACTCACAAACACATATATATATAATAGATAGATAGATAGACTGATATATATATATATATATATATATATATATATAGAGAGAGAGAGAGAGAGAGCTACAGAAACAGAGGCGGAGAGAATAAATAGATTAATAATGAAATATATAGATAAGGAATATATATATATATATATATATATATATATATATATATATATATGCAGAGAGGGAGAGAGAGGCGATGAATAGAGAACACAAACAAATAAACTGAACAAAATTGATTGATAAATACATATGGAACACAGAAAGAAAGAAAGAAAGAAAGAAAGAAGCAAGCAAGCAAGCAAGCAAGCAAGCAAGCACGCACGCACGCACGCACGCACGCACGCACGCACGCTCGCTCGCTCGCTCTCTCTCACGTACGGTGGAGTAATGGCTAGCAGCTCGGATTGAGGAATCGGAGACCCGAGTTCGAATACCAGTCGAATCAGTCACATTCACTCTTGGAAAATATGGGTAAGTAGCGGGACAGACCGGGTTCTATAGCCTTGGATGGCCACTTGTCTACCGGAGAATGATGCCTTGCCATTCATGAATCGTCAGTGACCGCTTGGGAATAATTATCAAAATAAGATAATTATTTCCTTAAAAATATGAATAAGAAGAAGCAGACAAAAAGATGATGACAAAAAATGAGCGACATTTTTGATGGTTTTAAGAAAAATAAAACAGCAGCTCAAACGCAAAACATGGTGCAATTTAGAAAAAAAATATACAGGAAGACACGAAGTGAATACCTCAACGAAAATTGGGAAAATATAAAAAGAATATCACAGATATCATACTCCTCGACGTAATGAAAAACCTCAGAAAAAATATTAAGATATAGGAAACCTTAGCAGAAACAAAGATAAGAATGTTTAATTGTTATTTCTGTATGGCCGTGAATTTACAGATGACCATTTGGCTAGAATCGGCTAGAGATGAGGTTCTACAGTTGGGCGGAACATTTAAGCAACCAGCAAAGAAATAGTTAATGATTTTTAATGAAACATTTCTTCAAATTGTTCTTCTATGTATCGTGACCCGTTGGTACTTTAGCGATCCAATATCCACAATATCTACACAATATCCTGCGCTTTGTAGCTGTTTGTCTTTTTGCTATCTCCCTTAATCCCTATTCGGCCAACCATATACACAAGCTTGCTAGATAGGTTATGCGCTCCTTCCATTTGTGCTTTTTGCTTTCAATGTGTCCTGAGTGTGTCAGATTTTCCAAGTCCTCTATCCTCGTTACGTTGTCTAGAAATTTACAACTGTATTTTTCTGATGTTAATTATAATTGTCTTTTTTGCCATTTTCCCATTAAAAACATTTCTTTTTAATTTCAACTGAAAACCTCTCTATTTAAATTTTATTGTACTTTTCCAATTTTCCAATAAGATGTTGTACACAGGGATCAAAATTCCGTATAAACCGTTCAAAATTAATATTTGTTCAGTTTTGATCAAATATTATCAATCGTCTCCGTCATTATCAAGAACTGTATGTTGTCAATGTGGTAGCCAGGATATATATATATTTATTTATCATTTCACCCCAAGCAAGGTAATGAATCCACTAAGAGGCAAGGTGGTCATTGAGTGTAAGAGACTATGAAAAAAGGAAAAAATTATTAAAGAAGGAGAACATTATTGACTGGGAAATAAGAAGCCGAAAGAGTGTCCTTCAAACGAGAATTACGATAGAAAAAACTCTTAGTATAGACTCACGGTTACATTAAGCCATTTCATGGCAACCGATCTGATGAGCTACTTTCACTGGTAACCAAACAGCATGACTTTAAGCGTGCTTCTAGGTTGGCATCTCGTTCCTACCCTTTCACTGTTGAAACAGTTAAATGTAGCCGTATTTTCTACTCCAACAGCTTCTCTCGCACTTCCCGACAGTGGAACTGCCTTCCTCTTACTTATTTCCCTGATAGCTATAATCTTCAAATATTCAAATGTTATGTCAATCTTCTGATGCCTAGATCTTGATGCCGTACTTCGACTTATATTTTCCTCAAACACCCCTCTTTACTCTTGCTCTCAATCCTCTGTAACTCATTGCGTGCTAGTAGGACTTCCGCCTTGCTTGGGGTGAAATGCTTAAAAAAAATTCAAATGTAAAATGATGACACATTGCCGCCAATCTAGTACTGCGCTTAAATTTATAAAGAAAGGAAAGTTAATCAGAGTAAATATCTTGAAACTATTTATAGAAAAGACAGACGGTAGGTACGTTACACAGGCGGTAAAGTAACTGACCCAGGCCAGATGTGGTAACAATATTCAATGCATGGAATATAGATGCGTAAGATAGAAGCTAGCAAAGATTGTCTAGCACGTCACTTTCCTTATCGAAGACGAGCAATTTCCTAGCAATTAATCCAATATAATTTTTCCTCTTGATGTTAGCGGAAAACTTTAGCCGGAGAAGGCTCAGTGAGTCATTCTGCTGGAGTTTAGCGTCAGCCATGCTGATGGAAGGCTAAAAAGTACAGTTTTATATATATATATATATATATATGTATATATATAACGTAATTTACTCAGAAGGAAAATTCTCGAGAATGCCGCTATCGAAACTTATCAAAATATAAATCTACGTCCAGGTTTATTCCTAATCCCACATTTTATGAAAGAATTGATACTTTCTCAAGCCAATATACACGACCAAAAATATGTTGAATTTATAGCATATACGTCCATCAGATAACATAACACTCTAATCACAATTTAAAAAATATTCTTTTGAAAAAAAAACTTCTTCAATATTACTGAATTATTTTTTACCTGACTTTGAATTCTGAGATATTATGCCCTCTACATTTTTTGACTGATCTTTCAATCACCTGGTGAATATTCCTGAACATTCTCAAATCCTTCACAAACCAATGATATTCTTGTGTTTGTATATAAAGACGTGCAACAAAAGGAATTCTACATTGCCTTGATAACATTACTCAGAGGACGTAACGCATCGGCTAAGAATATTTTTTTATTCATTTTGTTTCTTTACAGATACAATTTTTTTATTCATTTTGTTCCATTACAGATAACTCCATCTGAAAGTAACGTATATATATATATATATATATATATATATATATATATATATATATATATATATATATATATATATGTCTCTTTGTGATTTAATTCAGCGACGATGAAGAAAAGTGTAAATCTTTTTTTTTTAAAAGAAAGCGATATTTGACGCTAGGAAATCGTTTATTAAAATCAGACAAAAATGCAATAGCTATAACGAATTTTCAATTCCATTTTCAGCTGATAGTCTTCTAATAACATAAAGATATGTGATTTTCACACTTATATTCCAAATGCAGGTTGCTTTCTAAAATTGATTTTTTGGTTTAATTTGCTTTAAAAGTTAACTTTTTTTTCCGTTTATCATTATCAGCGCGGAAATTATGTGCGAATCTTAGCAAAATATACGCTTCACGCGACTTTCTCTTATATGTCTTCCAGGTGCAGATTTTATTCTCATCTACTGTGGTAGAAATAGGCATTAATTTCATTTCAATTCTCTCGGTGACGGTTATTCACCAAAAGTGCATTACTGCTCGCTTAAAGACGCTATCACCACACTTTTGTCAAATGTCGCATTGCCTCAGTCGACTTCAATCTCTAAAACGTATTTATTTGAAGCAGAAGTCATTCGGTGATTAATTAACGTGCTGAAGATTGTCATTGTACCACTCTCCCCCGATCAGCCTATCACTTTTTTTAAAAGACGGGCATGAGAAATGAGTCGCCGAGCTAAAAAAAATAAATCTATTTCGTTTTTACAAAGAAGCTCTATGTTTAAAAAGCTGTGTAATTCCAGTAGTCGTATCTGGCGCCATGTTAGGAATAGCTGCACGAAGGTAGCGTAAATGTTATCGGTGCATAAAGTGGAATCGTCAAGCCGAGTTAAAATTCTCGCTTAGTCTGTAGCATAAAGGAAATCCCAATCAATACTGCAAAGGGCGATAATAATTAGTGGACTTTAGAAATCTTTTTTTTTTTCTGAAAAAAATTAAGAGAAAGATTTCATTTCCCCTGAAAGCAGTCCTGACTGCTCGGTCAATGAATACCAAACGTTTCTTGTTTGATTTGTGTATATTGATGTAATAGGAAAGAACAGATTAATGATGCAAAGTTCTTTAGTATTTATTTTTATATTTAAAAAAAAAAAAACAAAGTGATCCATACAGAAGTAGAGCTTAAAACATCACTTGAGAAGGAAACTGTACTTTAAATTTTAAGTTCAATGCAAAAAGATCTAGAAATGTATCCGTTCAGATCCACTCTCGTTTCGCGATTCGACCAGAGAAATATAATGAGTTCAAAAACTCGCCTAGATATACCATAACCTTTCAACTGTTGAAGACCAATATCGAAATATCCAAAGCACCGTCGTGAGTTTTGCCATTCTCATCTAATCTTTGAGGGACTCTTTCAACCATAATCGTTAACATATCAGAAGTTGACCTAGATTAGTGACAGCCATATTATTTATCTGAAAGAAGACCGTGCGCTTTGAGATGCTTAACCAATTCGGAGTTGAATAGATCGTCTAGAACTTTGTCAACTTCCTGAAGAGATAAGACACATGAGAAAAGTGTGAGATTTACGCCATAAAATACCAAAATTGAATTAAATGTCATTTTTATTAGTATTTTTTGTCCATTTTCTTAAAATAATACTCATAATATACAGAACATATTGCTCATTATGTTAAAATTCAAAATTAGAATAGGTATCCAAAAATACTACAATTTTGAAAAGGTTTCAAATAGTCACAATGACAAAAGTGAAACTTAAATTTTAAGCGATCTTATTTTAAGTTTGCTAAAAGGAAGCAATTAAATTATCACCAACGAATTTTATATTCAGTTGTTGTTTATCCAAGACTGTTTTTGTGAAACCAACCCGTCCTTAGAGATAACTCTTTACACTAGAATGATGATCTACCCAACTAAACATGTTGTTTACCCAATAAAATTACTCGGGATAAAAGATTACTCTTTGAGGTTTTGAAAGCCGATAACGTTGCGCCATTAACTTGAAGAAGAAAAGATTGCAGTGACAAGAGAAACAACGTATGGGTTCTTTAAAGTAGCAGTTCTGTGTAAAAAGAAATCCGAATGTATATTTCTCCTTGCTAATAGATACCAAAGGAAATGAAGATAATTCAAATAGTCAGGATGACAACAGGGAAGTTTGTTGAAACGAAAAATATATGAAAAAAAATATGAAAAATATATGAAAAAAAATCTGTTTTAAAATATAGTTTTGATATTCGTCCCATTCTCAATAGAATTAGATTCAGAATTAGTCAGAATAGTGTATTGAAAATGAGATATAACTGCCGTAACGAAATCGTTTGAGTTACCATATCGGCCGACACTACTGCGATCACTTTTGTACTAAAACCATTAGGAATACTTTTTTTTAGTATATTTCACTCAATACAAGGCACAAGAGTCACTTAATGTTACTAAATGAGGTTGTTGTAAGGGCAAAAATGAGGAGATAAGAAGTATGAGGATAAGGAGGCGGCACGGCGAGTTAATTGATTGAGGAATCGGAGAACAGAGTTCGAATTCCAGTGGAGTTATTTGCATTCACTTACGTATTAATACCCTTGGGAAATGTATGATTCCATCTCCTCCGGCCTTGTTATGGTTAAATAGCAGGACAGATTAGTTTCTATAGCCTTGTTGGTAACCACGCTAGGAAAAGGAAAAGATTGAATTAAAACCATTTTTTTAGAAATCCAATCACCTGCTATCGTATAGGTCTTACCTCTTTAGGCAAAGGCTAAAAGAAGGTAACTTCAAAAACGAATCCACCTCGAAAAAACTGTCCCCACTCTTTCCACGTCTTCGATTCGCGACAGAAAATAATGCCAGCTTAGTGCAATGGCTCGAAAAACACAACATTTCGACAGGACACAGCGCCGTGGAGCTCTCTGATTTCGGACCATTTGTCCATAGGTGCATCATCTACGGCATTTAGGTAAGAAGTAACGGTTGACTTTAGATAGGAAGAGGGTAAGTTCATATCAATCGAAGAAGCATATAGGCGTATGTTTGTTACACAAAGTTACAGTTCTGGGAAGGAAACTCTGAGAATTTCCTCCTTAATAATACCGAGTCCTGACTAAAAGTCTGGCTTGCTGGAACCAAGGAATACAGCTCGTCTGAAAAGATCTCTACCATGCAAATAACAATAGAGCCATCTGTAGGACAGGAGTTGTAGAGTACAAAATAATTTATCGCCTACAGGACTGCTTGCAGGCTTTTAATCTCTGCCAATGATGGAAAATAAGAATTTCATACCACTAGCACAGATATTACAGCAATTTTTGGTCTGATCTGACTTTTGTAAAGATAAAAAATAGCAGAAGGAATCAGGTACTTTCTAGAGTGATCCAAGGAAACGACAATTCTATCCGGCATCTTTAGCGATGGATCGTTTATGGGTGTTCAACTTGAGGTGGGGAGACAGGTTGAGTCCCATTAGACTTTCAAGGTAAGGAGTCTCATTGAGAGTATACGAAGTAACACTGATTGGTCTCTCTAGGCTTCTTGCATGGATGAAGGTCAAAACTGTTTTGAGGAAAACAGGAAACTACTCCAATGTTTTTTCCAAGTAAGTCATGTCAATTCACAGATGATAAAGGAACGTAATCTGTGGAGAAACATGACCGTCTCTGGCCTGACAGTTCATAGTAGCAAATTTAAATTGATAGAGAGAAATTGAAATTGAAATTGAAATTTAAGGGAGGTAACGAAAGTGTTACCTTTTAAAAGTTTTATTATTTAATATACAAAATACTCCCAATATTTTAAAAACAATTTAATGATTAAAATAACAAATACTTTTTTTAATAAAATGAAATATTGTTTTTTTTTATAACTTCTATGTTTTTATATACAATAACCCAGTTTCCAGTGCGCATTACTTTTGCGAGAACTATAAATAAATTACGAGTTCAAACGCTTCAAAAGGTTGGAATTTGGCTCCAAAAAGAAATATTTACGTATGGCCAGTTGTATGTTGCATGCTCAAGAGTAAGAAATCCTAAGAATTTATTCTTTGCTGTTAAAAATGAAAGAGAAATTTTCTTAAAAAATGTTTACCATGACGTCTTTTTACCAAACAAACCTGCATGTTCAGATTTCATTGATTGGTTTGCAAAATTGAACGAAACATAAAGTTTGTAAATCTTGACAAAAAATATTACCGATAACTCAACTAAATACTGTAAGGATTTCAGGCGTACTTACATTAAAATTCCTAAGGTTTTGATGTGAAAACATTTTCAACGAACTCTTGAACCTGACTTTCATTTAAAGAACAAATCGTAAAGATTCTCTATTTGCAGCGCTCAAAGACATGAATGTCTGCAGGAAAATAGAATAAATGTCTTGAGTTTTTAAAGATGAAGTAACAGGAGAGAACGAATTTTGCTAAGCAATTCGACAGTAAATTTGTCACTGCTATCGATAAAGGCTATTCAAAAATAAACCGGGAACGTTTTGAGTTGGTGAAAATGTTTCCAGCACTAAATTTTGTATAGTGTTAGAGAAAATCGTATTTTTTATAGTGTTAGAGAAATCTTAGAAATGTCCTTATAGCATATTGAACTCTTCATTGGCTGGAAATTTAAAACAAACCGATAGTGAAGTTGCCACTGCTATCGTTTGAGGGTATTCAAACTTCGACAGAGAATGTTTTGAGTTGGTGAGAAGGTTTCAAGCTCTAAATTTTGTATATTATCAGAGAAAAATTAGAAATTTCCTCGGAGCATATTCAATCTTCATTGTCAGGACATTTAACACGAGAGATCGAATTTTGCTAAGCAAGTCGACAGTGAATATGTCCGGTGGAATGTTTTCTCTTGCGTTGTTTTTACTGTATACGTTGCATTGTCATGGCTGAAAACTATATCTTTTTTTTTATTATTGATGAACTCAGGCACTTTTTGACCAAACTTTTTGTTATGGTCCGGTTCCTTGTACCACGGTGATAATCCAAGGTAGAACCAATAAAGAAGAACTCGAACACAGGTATGGAATAGCACAGATATATTACAAACAGGAATATATACAGAGAAGTAGAAGTGTTAGTATGAACAATCAGGTTTAGTAGAGAGAACAATGTAGTCTCTACCAGTATCACTATTCCAATGTCTTGCAGTAATTGTCTGAACGCGACTCTGTTTCGGACTGCCTCTGACTCGTGACTCGACTTGAACTACTGACTCTACTGACTCGACTTGAACTACTGACTCGACTTGAACTACTCCTGAGGCGCAGTAATTATTAAGTATGGAATAGTCCATTATTATTATTATGGGTAAGATCCCATAACACTTTATGGACATCTTCCAGCTGCTGGACGTATAAATGTTAACTTTATATTTCCTTGCGTTTCGAGAACTCTCAATGAAGAACATATCAACGATTCCATCACTCGCACAGCATTAGCATTCATCCCTGAAGCTCATGCTGTGTGATCGGTTGTAAATATGTATCCTTGTGAATGCAATGCCTTTTGCGTTGAATATTGTTGTATGTAACACATTTTTTCATCATCTTTAATGATATTTTGCTTTAATCATTTCACCTCAAGCAAGGCAATAAAGCCACTAAGACACAAAAGGTTACTGGTTATTAGAGAATATGAGAAAAACAACTATAATAAGATAGTACAATAATGAACATTAATTTAAAAGACAGTATATAACGATTGATACGGCATAAAACTTACGATTACATCTTGCCATTTCATCTGTTAAATGATGAGATCTTGCCAGCAATCTAGTATTGTGCTTAAATATATTTAAAGAACTGGTAATTAGGATGATAGAACCTAAGAAGTAACATAATAGGTATGTTTAAATAATTGTTAGAAGATTCTCTAACTCATGAATGTACCAGATAACGATATTGGATGATATTTCATTATAAATCTTCATAACGACCTTATTTTAGATATATTTGATATAATTCTGGCAACGGTTTACAACAGATGAGTAAATGCTCAGATAATGAAGATCTGCATATACCCCGAGAACATTTCTAAGATTTCTCTAACACTATGTAAAATTTAGCGCTGGAAACATTTTCAACAACTCAACATTTTCGCTGTCTACTTTTAAATCCACTCTACCGATAGCAGTAACAAATTCACTGTCGACTTGCTTATAAAAATTCGCTTTCTAGTGTTAAACGTCCAGACAATGAAGAGCTGAATATACTCCAAGGATATTTCTATGATTTCTTTAAGAATACACAAAGTTTAGAGATTGAAACTTTTCCACAAACTCAAAACTTTTCCTGTCTAATTTTGAATACACTCAACTGATAGCAGTGACAAATTCACCGTCTATTTGCTTTAAATTTCGAGACAATGAAGAACTATACATGCTCCAAATATATTTCTAAGATTTCTCTAACATTATAAAAAATTTAGCGCTGGAAACTTTTTCACCGACTCAAAACTTTCCCTGTCTACTTTTGAATAGCCTCTACCGATAGCAGTGACAAATTTACTGTCGGTTTGCTTAGCAAAATTCGCTCTCTCGTGTTACTTCATCTTTAAAAACTCAAGACATTTGTTCTATTTTCCCGCAGACTTTCATGTTTCGTACCACAAAGGAAAGTATTCAATGGAATATAATGTAAACTGACAAGTTGCATTAACTTCTTTCTTGATCTCTTCGCAATGGTGTGAAACTAAACGTAAGTACGCACCGTCTACCCCCAACGTGAATTACGTGTCGATTTGTTTTCCAAAATACGACTAAAGTTCCAGCCAGTTATTTTCAGTACACGTAGACATAATTCCGTAACCATTTTTCTTTATTTTTTTATTTTTTTTTTTAAAAAACATTTTTTGTTTGTTTTTTTTAATTATTCATTTATTCATTGACTTATTTAGTTTTTTGGCTGGACAAGAGAAAGCTATGAAATCCGTTTATAGTTATTGAGTTTATTCTTTAGATGGTAAGATTTTATTGCGTCAAAATGAGCGTAGAATGGAAAGAACAAAATAACGCATCCTGTGTCGACTGTTTTTTTTTTTTTCTTCCTTTTTTTTCTTTCATCTTGTTCAAAAGCAATGGAAACAACAAAACGTTTAGTTGGTTGTCTGTTAAGGCAAAGCCGAGACAGTCTGCAAATGAGGAACATTTTGATCTCTGTGCAAAAATCAATATTTATAACATCCTTTGTGTGTACGCATCCGGATGCGTGTTTGTACAAGCAACATTTCTTTTTTTATTCCGACGCATAATAATGACAGTACGACATTATTGTATTTGTCGATTTTGCTTTGTTTGGCGGGAATATTTCTGAAGTTGATAAATAATATTTCAATTTGACTCAGATGTTGACTTTTAGAGAAAATAAATGCAGTGTGGTCCAATGAGGCAATACACACAGACATACACACACGCACGCAAAAACACGCACACATACTCATATACAAGCACACACACATATATATCTATCTATCTATATATATATATATATATATATATATATATATATATTTGTAATTTTAATATTCTTCAGTTTGTATTATTCAGTTTTATATTCAGTTGTATGTATAGTAGTTTGTAACCGCGGCTTTCACGCGCTCTCAACGCAAAGTGCCGATCATATATATACAAGGTAACCAAAAATGTTATGTCCGTTTTTTGATTAGTCATTGAATGAAGTTGAAATAAATATGAAATGCGTGTAGCAATTGTTTTCAAATTCGGACAGCCGGAAGTAGGAACATCAGACGTTATAAAAAACACGCGCACGCTGTCAGGCCATCAGTTATAAGCCGGAGAGCTGTGAGAAGGATGGAAGTGTCTAGAGATTTCGTTCGGGGCTGTTTGCTTTACGACTTCAAAGTGGACTTATCAGCAGCTGCATCAAGTCGCCGCATATGTCAAGCGTTTGGGGATAGTGCTGTGGATGAACGTACTGCAAAGCGTTGGTTTCGAAAATTCAAGTCAGGAGATTTGTCTCTCCATGATGAGCCTCGCAGTGGACGACCACAGGTCTTGAATGACGGAGTCCTGAAGGCGGCCATTGAAGAGGGCAGTAGTCTAACATGTGGTGAACTTGCAAGACAGTTCAACTTTTCCGATGAAATAGTTAGACTTCACCTGCACCGCCTAGGTAAGATGTACAAACTAAGCAAGTGGGTTCCGCAAACGCTGTTGGAGGTCCACAAGGGACAATGATTGGAAGCTTGCGTATCGCTGCTTTCTCGCCACCGTACCGCATCCTTATTCAATCGAGTGCTTACCAGTGGTGCAAAGTGGGTTCTGTACGAAACTCCCAAGCATTCCAGACATTGGTTGTCTCCTCAGAATGCTGTCCCTCACACCGCAAGACCGTCTATGAACCCACGCAACATTTGTGTCTGGTGGACAGGTCGTCAAGTGGTTCATTATGAACTGCTACCAGCGGGCCAAACGGTCACTGGAGACCTGTACTCGCAAAAAATTGAAACGTGTGCAACAGGCATTGCACCAGAAGGAGCTAGCACTGGTGAATCGAAAAAAGTGATTTATATATATAAGGCTCAAACAGAAATATTCCATTTTATAATTTATTAAATTGGAATCGAAATCACGATCCAAATCATCAAACCTACAAATTCAAAAAAAAAAACAAATTGAATTTGTAGGTCTGATGATTTGGATCGTGATTACGATTCAAATGTAATAAATTATAACCATTAAATATATAAGTGTTTTAGCCTTTTATATTATTTTCTCTCGTGGACATTGAGTTCTAACTTGATTCTATCCTCTTGGGAATTTATATATATATATATATATATATATATATATATATATATATATATATATATATGTATGTATATGTATATATATACGCACAGAGAGAGAGGCGGGTGCGGTGACAATCACATTTGTCCCTATACGTAATAAACTGACCCCTGCCGTTGGGAGGAAAGTAAATAGTGTAAATAATTCAAATGGAAAATGGCCGTGTATATTATCAATATTCCAAATCAATACTTTTTTGCATGTGTTCGAATACTGAAGACGAATAGATAACTATCTGCTCTGTAAGGAAGGCATTTTTCATAGATGCTCGTCATACGTGTCTGTATTTAACACCCACATAAAAGAAATATATAGCCTTATATGCGTCGGGGGATGGGAGGAAGGGGGACAACCTAGTGATAAAGTGATTTGAAGAATGCGTTTAAGCTTGAAAGAGACTGTCACTGCTGAATGTGGACCTCAATGTCTTCTTTTATATTTACATACGCTCTATCCCTGATATTGTGCTCTGACCCATAAATATAGGATACCTTAAAACTAATTTGTATTACACACACACACACACACACAAATATATATATATATATATATATATATATATATATATATATATATATATATATATATAAAGAAGAAAAATGATTAAATATTCATTTCGATTATAATTTATTTCGTAAATATCTATATATTCAACTCTTCGGACAGGAATCTCTTAGTAAATAGAGACAATATCCCGGACTGGCAGGGGAGAATGGAAAGCAAGAGAGAAGAGAAGAGAGGAGAGGAAGAATAAAAGAAGGATGACCAGGTTCTTCTAAAAAGTGAGATAGAAACAGGATATGGATAGGAAAGGGAAGAAGGAAGTAATGAATGGATAGACGTACCGATATGGCCGTTATTTTAGGCAGGACAAATCAAACCAATTCCATATTAGTTAGTCTAATAAAAGTGTTCTTAATACAAATGATATACAAATATAAATTACAATAATGGTAATAATATCAAACATAAATGAAAGTATTTTAAATACTGATAAATATTAAAAGTAAAACTAGAAAAAATAAAAATAAAAACTGAGTAAGATAATGTATAGATAATGATAAAAAATATATTAATTTATAATTATAAATGTTATATACATTGCCAAGTGTCATAGATACAACTATATATGAAGAAACACGCAAAAAGCACAAAACCTTGTGATAATAAATATCAACCCACATCCGCACATACACATATACATACACACATACATATAAACATACACATGAATGCATGTAAACCCATAGGTGTTATTACCCATATAAACGAATCAACACTTCAAGTGTGCATCCCCACAAAAAATAGTTTGTAGGGGGATTTTAAATTTGTTCTTATGTCTACACTTGAAAGTCAGTTCGTTCCACTGATTTAACAACTGGTTAGCATTTGGGTATTTAATTATTGCAGTTTTTCTTGTATACACAGATCGCATCGATCCTGGAAGTTGTTGGGGGTTTGAGACCGACAGATGATTTTTCATTTCATTAGTTGTGTGAAACTACTATCTTTAATCTTTCAATAATCCTTGGATAGAGTGTCTCAATGAAGCATTGGATAAAGAATGTCGGTGACTGTAAACTAATTTTTGTTTGAAATTACACTTTCCGAGGCTTTTTCATAAGTTTTTTTTGTTCTCATTAAATGTTGTTTTTTTTTGGGGGGGGGGGCGATAATTTAGTTATTGTAGTGTTTATAGTGGGAGGGATTTGTTTAATTATTACGTTTGGGGGATTTGAGTTTACATTGATGTAAATAGGAGTTTAATTTTCTTTGTGAAATGGCTTATAGGTGTTGTTAGAGAGGTTTACGGTAACAAATAAGAAATTTGTCTATCTTAAGGTTATATTAGATTTCGATTTTAAAACATACAAATTGGAAAGCCCTTATAATTTTCTTCTGTATTCTAGAAGATAGATGACCGTTATTTTAGGATGAAAATAGGTCCGTCGTCTTCTTTTTCGGGAGGTAAATAAGTTCATCAAGTTCTTTTTTTCTTCCTCACGTGCTGTGTCTCTTCAGTGTATGAACGATTATGGCTCTGCACAATTTCCTACATCTCGAAATTTGTAGTAATCTTTGTCTTTTTATAATCACTTCCAGGCCCTTTTGTACCATCCATTTACACACGACGATTCCCTTTTCTTTCTCTTATCTTCAATATGACATGTAAGTCTCAAATTCTTCAAACCTTCTTTCCTCATTATGTTTGCTAGAAATTTCAGTTATCTCTCAATATACACTATATCTTTCTTCGCATTTTCCTTAAAACTTCCGCGTTCCGTCTATGGTATTCTCAATATCTTTCAGTGGTACCACATAACTATCGCCTCAAGTTTCTTCTTTAAACGTGAGGAAACTTTGCAGCATTTACTACTGGAGGATTGATATAACATAGCAGTTCAGCGCCCTTTTCTTCGTTCCTCCCGAAAATGTCTCTATTATATTTGGAAGTCCTATTTAGCTATTCTAAAGTGCCTGCAGCTTTTTTGTGTTACATTTCCAGACGTCTGTATAATTATAAAATATTCAACAACATTTCTTAAGCATTATTCAATATTAAACTTATGCTTAGTATTAAAATAAACCTCTTGAAGATTAAACTTTAAGAATAAGCTTCTGTTCACTGTTGAATAATTCACATTTATACATCATCTTATGAGGAAAGAATCGAGTAATCTATCTAACGAGCTACTGCAATTGGTTAGAAGAACAGAGAGTAGCATAAATATGAAAATACAAACTTATTAAGAGCGACTGAGGACAAGACATTTTGTAGGGTCAGGATCGCTCACGTACTGAAATCTTCAGTTCAGATAAAACCTTTGCTGTAGTATGCTAACTGATGCAAGAGAGGAGAAATAATGCATCGACACTTATCAAGTAGATCTTTGATACACTTTGAGTGCTCATCTTTGATACATTTTGAGTGCTCATCTTTGATACATTTTGAGTAAATATCGATGTGAAAAAAATTAAATCTCTTCGACGATAAGCAACATGAAAGGGTGGTGACTTGGCTGGCTTCGGTCTTGAAACGCAATCTGATACAGATGTGCAGCCTCACGTCAATTACCATGCTCGCAGCCGTATGTAAAAATCATACCTGCCTGCTCACGAGATGAATATCCCGTCATTGTTAAACGGAACACCTCTCAGTTAACTCACTACTAGACACGTTAAACGTTGAAGACTGACTAGCCACAAATGTACACGAATGACAAATGGAACCTAGTCTACATGGAAACACAGTACCATCTACCGTAAGCTTTCATTAAACGTTACAACTCAAAAATGAAAGATTTGCGGACTTATGTTTATATGGACTTTTAGCCTTGCTTTGGTGAAAGGAAGCTCCTCCGCCTCAAATTTTGTAAAAGTATTTTCGTTACATCATATATATATATATATATATATATATATATATATATATATATATATAACAATCAAAGGAGATTTCTCCCTGAGACCCTATTGCAGCGATCGAAAAACGTAAAAATCAGTTTCAGTGAATATGTGGATAGATATCCAATTTTTACCCCTGACTCTTGCACTATGAGGTCTTGCGTTGCCATCGGGGAAAATAAGATTTTTCTGCAATGCTATCGGTACGCTGCCACTGCTGTGTAAAACCTTACGTACTTTAGTTTGCTCAAATTCATTCATATATTTGTCATTATAATTGGTTCCGAAAAGCACGAATTAATTATGATTCAATGGCCTAATATTTTAAGCAGTCTTTCTGTGTCTGTCTGCTAGGGTCAATGATATGGCTTCTTAATCTATCTCTCTTTTCACAAAGACGGCATAAACTACATCCAGAAGCAAGGCCTTTGATCGGAAGGTTTTGAGAAGCATAGAACTACTTCTTAATTGCTGTAGTTCCCAGGTTCACCCTGACCCGAGGTGGTAGCACCTGTTTTGGTCTCAGCTATGGGTAAATAGGTAATTCCAAAACTGGGCTAAAAACACTATGAAAGTATGCTAAAATTAGTAAATATGCAAGCAATACATTTTCATAGTAGAAAAAATTACACACAATATATTTCCGCAAGGAAAAGCATATATTACCAACAATACGCTGTAACAAAAACGAAAAAAATAGCAGAAATACATTTTTTGTAAAAGAATTACAAATGCTCCCAATAAAATTGATTTTCGTCATAAAATTACCCATAAAGGGTTGACATGCACTACACAAACAAAAAAGGTATATTCTGTTTTCTTTTATTTATCGCTTTTTAGTTCTGTACAAATACTCTTCTAGTGGACTGCTATGGGGTTTATCGTAAAGAGTTGTGTGACGATTTTCCGTCTACAACTACGGCTCGCGCCACCCTCCCGAAACCACGTCTGATCAAAAAGTATCGGAACTGTTTGTATAAAACGAAAACTACAACACCGAGAAATTTGGTAGTTCCTTTCTGAAGCGACACACCTTATCCAGCGTTGTTTTCTCTCATGGAAACATTCAGGGAAGTCTTTTTTGTTTTGCGATAGCAGTCAGCTGCCTTGTCGCATTCTCTCATATTGTCATGAAATCTTCTTCCTTTCAACTGGGATTATGCTTTGGAAAGGAAAATGTCGCAAGAGGCGATATCTAGAATGGTGTTGTAGAAACTGGAGAATGTTGTATTGGCCGAAAACTGCTGCACAAGCCATGGTGACTGAATAACTCTCTTTGGTCTGATGAGACAACCACACTCTAAACACTTTCTTTCCAAGCCCTGCTATAAACAATCAAAGTCAACGACAACGTTATCTTAGTGTGCATGCGCGGCAGTTAAAATCAATGTCCTGTGCGGCTTCACTTCATTTTAGCTCCTTTACCATATCAACATTCTCTATACTTTTAGATCAGACCTCGTATACTACAGGCTATGCTGATGGCAGACATACATAACTGGGATCCAATTATCATAAACAAAAGAATCAGTATTTTTTTACCAAGTGTTCCAAGAAATAAGAGTCGAGATAAACCTTTCCTAAATAGAAATTTTGATGTAGACTTGAAATGAAAGTAGTGTCGATATATTCACTGAATCCATCATAAAATTCAAAATATAAGCTTAAGCAAACCTAAACACTTCAATTATAACAATTTTACTAAATACAGTGGGCTTTTTTAAGTTTTTAGCCACCCTTAATTAAAAAACTTTTGGCTTGTTTAATAACGTATCTTTTTTTTTTCAGACAATACCATGTTAGTATCAAGCTACTCTCATCTATGAACAATAGTTGACTTATATTTTGCAATGAAAGTTCGCGGAAGTAAGTTCAACAAGGGCAAATAATAGGATGTCATCAGTGTGGCAAGACAAATAGAGAAATTGCGAGGTTTTGCTAGGTTAATCATCAAACGGTTAATAATATTGTCAATAAATTTAATGAAGCAGGCCATTGCCGTGTGGAACAACGTTCAGGAAGACCAAGCATCGTGTTTGAGAAAACGAAAAGAGCGCTGAAGAGGGAAATCATCAAAAACCGTCACCAGAGCGTCAAAGATGTCGCATGCAACATGGAAATATCACCATATGCGATGAGAAAGACTCTGAAAGAGCTAAGCTATCAAAGAAGAGTTGCAAGAAAGAAACCTTTGCTTTAAGCGGTTAACGGGAACAAACGTATGGACTGGGCGAGAGAATTCGAGAGGAAAGTTTATGAATTTTGGCACTCTGCAATTTGGACAGATGAAAGTAAATTCTGCCAATATTCGAATTCGAGGCAGATTTATGTTGGGAGAAATCAGAATGAGGCTTGGAACACTGAATGTCTGCAGCCAACCGTGAAACATGGAGGTATTGGAGTAATGGTGTGGGGCGCTACTACGTTTGACAGCAGATTCACCGAAAACTTCGCGTGCGTGACAACCCTTAAATAACCATTGTCAACGGAGTGGCAAAATATGGATCAGTGATTGTTAATAACTTGAAAATGAAATGAAAAATCGAATACAGGCACTGAAATTAGCAAAAGGAGAACTTACTCTATACTAGTTCCAAATACTGTTTATTTATGTTGAGTAGGGATTACGTAATTAAATTTTGAAATTGGATATAGTTTATTTCTCCTGACTAAAAACTTTTTTCTTAGGCCACTGTACGTGATATGGATATTCAAGTTACGCAAGGTGTATATTTGTTCAACACCGCATGACACCAAACCATGATAGGAACTTAAGAATTCGATTCACGTTCTTCCATAGTTCTCTCAAAACAAGGCACTCATATGTTCATCATGCAACCTTTTTTTAGGGTACTGATTGAAAATGATTCCAAGCGAATAAATTTCTGTTAAAGAAGACTAACCTTCATACACTGGCACATCAAACTCACCAAGAAAAAAATTTGTGAAATAAAAAAATCATATCATTTGAAAAGGACTTCAAACTGCGGCAACAACGAAAATGGATTGCACATGAAACTTTAAAGGTAAACATTGATGTAATGAAGATGTTGATTTACCAAATTTGAACAAACAAAATGTTAGTAATTAAACTCATATCGTTACTAGAAAGCGCGATAACTGGAATTAAGATGAAGGATTTGCTTAGCATCTCCTTTAAGACATGGATTTTATGAATTTCAGTCAACAATAACGCTAAATGTTCGGTCAAAACATACTGATCATTTCCTGTATAGAAGCTATAGCAATACAATTAATGTGTATATAAAAAAAACAACAACCAAAATACTTATAATTACAAATCGGGGTATTTTTTTCGAATTTATCGAAACAACTTTTCGCATCATTACTACTAACAATGTGCACAAAAAAGAATGGCTCAAGATTTAGAAGTAGAACTATGGATATTTGATAGACGTCAGAAAGTGAGGTTTTGGTGATTGTTACATGAAAACCTACCAATAAATTTAACGTTATATTGAAAGAAATATTGAAGAATATTTAGGTGAGTGAAGAGTTTAGAATTGATTAATTCCACATTTTGAATTTTATAATAGATTCAGTGAATGTGCCATCACTCCTTTCATCTCAATTATAGATCAAAGATACTGTTTAGAAAAGTTTTATTTTGACACTTATTTCTTGGAACACTTAGAAAAAAATATTCTTTTGTTTACCTAAGTTAATATCAGGATAATTAAGGCCAGCATTTCACCTTCACCAGCTTTGGCTATGTGACATATTTTTGTATTGAATCTCTATTAAAACATAAGTATTAAATATTTATGTTTACAATGATTGATTTGATTGTTTCGTTTTCTACGGCTTATCGACCCTATGCTGGTTATTTAAAGCCAGAAAATATTTTTAAGTTCTAAGTATTTTTTCTTTTTTTTGTGGGGGGGTAGGGTGAGGAGATAATAGTGATTCAGTGATACAAGTCTTACTAATTAACCCATAGATATGGAGAGAGGTAGATTCGTATCTTTCTCAACGGTATTTACGCGTTAATCAACATAACGAATCTAACTGGAATTGGAACTCGGCTCTCCAATTAACAATTTCGAGGCATTATCCATTACACCACCCGCACCTAGCATTCACAAGATGTCACCCGTTTAGGTATTGACAAGGCTCGACATTGCTTAACTTCGGTCATTTTACGGAAACTCTTGTTTCAACATTATGTAGTCATAAACCTTTATATTTGCAACAATCAGATTAGACTCAAAATGAAGTGTCGCTGCCTTGACTGGGCAGGAGTTTCTCAGTCCTCGCATTCTAAAACTGTAGAAGAAAACTTACTCTCAATTCTGATGCCTCTTTTCAAATCGTTATTTACATGACAAATGTTCAGATGAGCTCCCCTTTACAGCTAGGGCACGACATGCTACTTCAGCACTATCAAAACTCACATATACACTTCGTGTCTTAAGGAGAAATTTTCGCTTAGCATTTTCTCCAAGAACAGTTACTTTCTGCAACAGACTAACGCGTGTGTGCTTCCATGAACACTACAATCTTAAACTGTTCAAGTGTCAGTCGTTATTTTTCTTCTCTATCCATATAATTTTCATACTCTACCCCCTCGTCTTTAATTCATATCAAACTTCTCATTCATTATTTCTATCTTGAAAGGCTCTTGCGACTTTTGTGTAATGAATTAGGGTAAAAATATAAGTAAAAATTAGTAATCCGAGATAATCGCTTCCTGCGTGTTTTATGCGACGCACGCATTTTACTAGATTTACGACTCAACTATAAAAAGCCTTGATGATTTAGTGGGATATGGAAATAATGAACTCAATAAATTCGTGTTCTGAAGTGTAACTGCTTGATTAACCACCAACAAGTCTAGGTTTCAACAATAGCAACATATTCCAGAAAACATTTTTATTTCTCTGCAAGACAATTAACCTTTATCTCCAAAGTGTAACAATTTATCTATCTATATATAAAATTCTGTGGTTTCCGTTAGTCCGTTGTTCCACCAATCACACGCTCTAAAATAGCTATGCAGTGACTGCTCGAAACCAACTTTTGAGGAAAAGAGAAAACAGGTAAGTGGGTACAAATTACAGTAGATTATTACTAGGGTGCGTGAAAATCGTGAAGTAGGGTTTTTATCAAAATATTTTCCCAAACAAATCAGTTTATTCAAATTCCATCGTTTGGTTTGCGAAATTGAACGAAACGTAGAGTTTGGAAATCTTGACAAAAAATGTTAGCATTAACCTCAACAATACTAAATACTGTGAGAATTTCAACACGCGTGAAAGTGTCGTAAAAACATTCTAGCTGACCCCTAAATATAACATCCGACCATTGTTCTAAGAGTTGCTTATATAAATGTTATCAGTATTATATAACTGGTCCGAGCCAAATATCACCATGTTATGCTGGTACCACCTATGTCAGATTGTGAGCTCACGGATCTTATTTATTTCAAATTTTTAGATCCGCTCCGAATTTAATTATATGAGACCAGCTATCGCACTTGAACCGACTGAGTATACTTTCTCCATCTGAATTTCTTCGGACAGAAATATAACCCTGGAGGCATCATTTTTCAGAGTCCTATTTTTGAAATGCTATTTTCGTCTTGTTCGCGTTACTTATATTCGTCCGAGAATGCAATCGTGGTCCCCTGTTCACATTAGTCCGAGGCTGCCAATGTGCCCTCTTGGTCACATGGCGTTGATCCAGAGTTTGCCTCATTTGGTCGATCCTTCTTTCAATAATTTCAATCATTGTGAGTATTTCTGTCGATACCTCTCCGCGTGTGGGATCACATATAGTCGAACAGAATTGCCGACATGACCCACTGTAGTGTACACGTCAATGTTCACCTCAGCTTCCATTTGTATTTTATCTTCTATTACATCCGATAGTAAATTTGTTCTCTTCATTCAAATCTGTTTTTGAACGCAGGTCAAAAGTGACTAGGTTTCTTCACTGTTACAGAGATATTTTTGCTGGGTTTGTTAATGCTGCTCACTGGATGATTTCGATTCTTCCAAGGATATCCGGTTACATGTCTCATCGCGACCGTTCCAATCGATTCGATAATGTTGGATAAAACAGAGTGAATTCCCCGTGTCGCGTTATCCAGTTGTAATGATTATGAAGATTTAAATCCATTATTTAATGCTATATGTTTACTTGCAACAGAGACAACTTGCGTAAATTTTTCGTACTATCTTCCTACTAATAAAAGAGTGTGAATTGTTAACATTAATTTTAATATAATGTTAAGTAAAGCGTCAGTCCCGTCAAAGCCTGACTATAGTTACCATTTTTGTCGTCGTTTTTTTTTTTTTTTTTTTTTTTGAAGTACTGTAGAATTGTAACGGGAGGAGTTTATTCTGATTTTCGGAAGTCAGATCATTAACGATAGTTATCTTCTCGTATTATTTTTTACTAAGCAGTACTTTTTATTAATCCCTAATTAATCGGCGCCATATTTGCTACTTTTAAGCATACAGGATTAATAACAGTTATATTATTTTTATTTTCAATTTAGCTAAATGGCATTCTGTTAAACAGGTTTAATTTTTGTGTACTATGCAATTGTAAGAAGTTCGAAAGTACGGATAAGCAATGTGATATGTCCTGACCTCTCGACAAAATCCAAAGACGGATATGCAATGTGATAGGTCTTGACCTGGCATATCGACTCCAGTCACTTTCTCACAGAGGCTTCCTTCTGCTTTTTCTACAAATATTTTCATGGTAACTGCTCTGACCAGTTATTTTCACTGGTGCCCCGACTGCATGAATTAAATGTGCTGCTAGTTTGGCATCTCGGTCACACCATTTTACTATCAAAACAGTTAAATGTAACCGCCTCTTCTACTCCAGCAGCTTCTTCTATCGCACTTCCTGACAATTCAATTCCCATCCTCTTACTTGCTTCCCTGATAACTATAATCTTCAAAAATTTAAATGTAATGTCGATCGACATATTCTGATGTCTTGATCTTGATACACGTCCTTCTATTTATCCTTTCCTCAAACGCCACTCTTTACTCTTACTTTCACTCTCTGTAACACGTGGCGTGTTAATGCTTCAAAAAAGATAGTTTTTATGCAGAATTACCATGCATCACGCGGTGACAAATTCGTTATTTTTTGTACGCACAGGAATAGTATTTGCTCATATTTAAGTAGTGTAATTATTGGAAGTGAGGAACGAGAAATGGGCGAACCCAGTTCGAGAAACATTTCATTCGATTACGTGCACATAACTTTGGACAAGTTATCTCTTCTTTTCCCTCTGATCAATAGATTGGAGGTTTTTAGGTACATGGGACTACCTCTTAACAGCTGTTGCTCCCTGGAGTGGCAACACATGTTAGGGTCCCAGCTATGGGCAAATAGGGATCCCCCCAAAAATCTACAGTACATTTTTATCATAAAATGACCAACAATACATTTTTATAATCAATAAATGTAACATTAAAATATTATAAATAAACGTTTTATACCAAAATTACCAACAATACTGTAGCGTATCTATATTTTTGCGATGAGATATTATGTACACTATTGACATTGCTCTGATTGTCATCTTCATCTTTGTTGCCATATTTATCACAACCTTTCGGCCGTTGTACGCTCAAGGACACATGACACATTGGATAAAGGCGTTAATTGGATCCAGTGGCAGGACTCAAAGAGTGTGAGTTCAATACCTGGCTAAGGTGGTGGAGAACTTGGAGAGGGGATTTAACAGGAGATAACTGATAACTGACATCCATTAGACATGGCACGTGAAACTAGATCAGTCTACCCCAGCGAGCGAAATAAAATGTTCAGTTCAACATTTCAACCACCTGACAAAGGCCAGAGCGTGCAACGGCCGAAACATTGTGATAAATATGGCAACAAAGACGAGGATGATAGTCCTAACAATGTAAATAGCATACTGTAGTGATATATAGAGTAACTAATAGGCAATATAATGACTCCGATTAGTGGGAGGGGTGACTACGTATGAGCATTGAGTAGCAACACGAAGTGCTTAGGACTTCACAATAAATACATTTTATGATGTAAAAAAGCATACCTTTACTCTGAAAGTATAAAATTATATACAATATATTTAGATTTCGGCATTAAAGAAACCGCAGACGTTGATATAATCCTAAACAAAATCAACCAACCAATATCTCTTTTTTTAACCGGTAATAAAGAAGGAAAACTTTGAATTCAAAACCGTATGTGGCCCTGGCGGGGCAAATACTCGAACTGTAAACCCCACTCCGTATATTTGCTGTACAAACCAGATTCACTCTCTGGGTGTTGAGGAAACATAAATAGGCCAGATCAACTGAGCATGGTCGGAGGCGAATAGCCATGGATAACGTGAGAAATCTCACAGATTTGCTCTGTACCTTCAGGTCTTAACAATATTGATGATAATATTATTTTCATTTTAGCTAAAAGTTATGTTTTATCTATTGAGTGCAATATAATTGTAAGCTCATTTATTTATATTTCCGAAGTACAAATTTGAAGAGATATTTCTCTTCTCCAGGCATTAAAGTTTTTATATTAAGAATTACGTTTTTTCACTCGGGCCTATATTCGTAATAATCGTCTTTCCGCTATCTCTCCTAATCCTAATGTTGTGCCAACGATTTGCACAAACTATCAAGGTATCTTATGCACTGCATTCTCCTGCTACACTGGCGTTCAATATGTCCTGTAAGTGTCAGGTTTTCTAAGCCCGCTTTCCTATAAGGGATAAATCTCACCCCAGACCTCAAGTGGAACATCTACATACGATCCATTACTAAAGATGCTGGGAAAATAGTTGCTTGTCTGTATCTTGAAGCCGTCTACCTTTACGGGAGCCAGCTCAGACCAAAAACGGACAGGATCTGTACAGTGTCCACTTTCCAGTCTCGATAGAGTCCAAAAGTGCCTGCGCGTCACTGTGTGTGATGAATTATTTTCCACCCTACAACCCCTTTCCGCACAACCGAACGTCTCAAACTTGACGCTGCTCTATCGCTATTTCTAAGAAAACTGTTCAGACGAACTACATTCCTTAGTTCCTCCAGTTCAACCCTTAATGTCTCTAACGCCACCATTTTCCAGCCACGTGGTAGAGAACCACCTTCCTTGCCTTCGTATTCCTTCAAACAACTTCAATGGCTACATTGTGAAACCGATTCCCAAGAGTGTGTTTCCTCTATTATCACAATGTTAGGCTGTTCAAGACAAGGCTTAATCGTTATCTTCCTCACATATCCCCATAAACTCTATCTAATACCCTGTAACACCTCACCTCAAGTAAATCTTGGGCTTTATGCAGGGTAGACATTATTGTAAAAAAATTAAAAGAAATACTTCTTCATTTGTCTATATTTCTGAGATGAGGTATAATGCACATTATTTACATTTTTCGGACTATTGTCCTCATCTTTGTCGCCATATTTATCACAACGTTTCGGCCGTTGTACGCTCCGGCCTTCTTCAAGTGGTTGGAATTTCGAACTGAACCCTTTATTTCGCTCACTAGGTCAGACTGTTCTAGTTCCACGTACCATGTTTGATGGATGTCAGTTATCAGTTATCTCCTGCTAATTTTCCCTCTGAAAGTTCTCCACTGCCTAAACCGGGTATTGAACTCACACTCTTTGGGTCCTGTCACTGGATCTAACCAACGCCTTTATCCACTGTGCCATGTGTCAAGAAATTCCAACCACCTGAAGAAGGCAAGAGCATACAACGGCCGAAACGTTGTGATAAATATGGCGACAAAGATGAGGACAATAGTCCGAATAATGTAAATAATGTTCTTCTTCATTTATGCGCTATTTCTCTTCAGTATGTGGTTGACAATGGCTCTTCACAACGTCCCATCCTTTGTAGCTCTAACTAATAATTGTTACCTTAATGCCCCTCCCTGTTCATATTCTGCCATCCACTTACAAGTCCATTGGGTAGGTGTCTCTCTGCC
This sequence comes from Acanthosepion lycidas, assembly GCA_963932145.1. Lineage (NCBI taxonomy): Eukaryota > Metazoa > Mollusca > Cephalopoda > Sepiida > Sepiidae > Acanthosepion > Acanthosepion lycidas. The sequence continues at coordinate 48,169,983 of OZ010579.1, forward strand.
CATTTTTTTAGTATGTCCTATGAGTGACAAATTTTCCAATCACGTTTTCTACATTCTATGTCAAAAAAATATCAGCTCTTTCTGATTCTAAATTCTCTTATCATTTCCATTTTCCTATCTTTTCTCCGTCCATTCTCCTTCTCCTTCTGTAGAAATACATTTCTATTGCTTCCTTTTCATCTGTGAGGAAATTTTCCACAATTCACTGCTATAAATGAAAAATGCTATTTCACAGCGATGCAGCATTCTTTTCTTTGTTTCTTATGTAAATTTCCTATTTCTTAATATTTTGTTCAGGTTTTGAAAGGCATATTCCGTTATTTCAATCCGACTTCGTATTTCTGTATCGCACTTCCGGTCGTCTTTCAAAAATATTAATGCTACTAGTACCATGCTATCAATTTGCTGATCGAGATTTTGCAGATTCGTTAATCTCAAAAAATCATATGACTTGTCAAATCAATGGTATGTTATTCCAGACATTAAATGAATTTTCTTGGTTGTCGCTTCTCTATCTTCTTTTTCTCTTTACCTTTATTGTGGACGTCTGCAAATATTCGATGTTACATTGTGCTTCGGAAATCTTTTTAGCGTTTACATTCATTGAACTAAACATGAAACGAGTAAAGCAGCTACTAGGTTGAAAATGGTGGAACGCCTTAATTGATAAAAAGAAGCAAAATAACACGAGAAAGACATCAATTCATACCAAGCATATATTTGAGAAAGATTGCATTTACAAGGAAAGCGTCTACACTTTCTTTTTATTTCCAATTATACAAAAGGCGATGCACATATTTTGACACATAGATTAGGTTGGTGCAAAAATAATGTCGTTTTTTGACGATTTTTTTTTTATTATCGACCACCCATTTATCCAACTTTTTTGACTTCCCTATTTGCTTTAAATGGCGAACGACTGTTGAGTGGTCGACCTCGAGTTCAACAGCAACTTCTCGTGTGGTTTTGCGAGGATCGGCTTCAATTGAGGCTTTCAAATGTTCGTTATCAACCGCAGTCGGCCGGCTGCCACCGTCTTCATCTTCGAGGCTCTCGTCACCATTGCGAAATTTCTTGAACCACCGTTGTCCCACACGTTCGTTAGTGGTCCCTGGGCCAAATGCATCATTGATATCACGAGCTGTCTCGGCAGCTTTTCGGCCTAGTTTGAACTGGAACAAGAAAATCGTGCGCATTTGAATTTTGTCCATGCTGTCGAAAAGCCTGCAAAAAAAATGAATGAAGAGATTGAGAACGGTAACGAATAACACGATTCGATAGTGCGAAAAACACGCTTCAAAATGATATATAACATGGCTATATATATATATATCAATGAATTAATTCAGAAATCATATATAAAAGTAACATATGTGAGAAAACGACATTATTTTTGCACCGACCTAATATTTCCAAGTCTATGAATAGATAGATTGATATATAGATAGATAGTAGGATGTATCAAAAGAATATTCGCTTTTTCACATCCCTTTACAAGGAGATGTCTTCTCACCGGACTAATTCAAACTTTACAGCGATGCAATTTTGAGAGAATTAGAAGTCCTACCAAGATTCATTAGTTGCGGAAGCACTCCTAAAAACATAAGATATGCAGATTACACTGTCGAAAGTAGACACAGAAATTAAACTGAAGGAACTGTTAAAGAAAGTAGTAAAGGGACGTGAAAAGCTAAAAGGACGGAGTATATGGTTGTTAGCAAAGGAGACAGCTCAAGATGCGGGGTATGAATTCGAGACAGCAAAATAAAGTAGCAAAATATAAATTTCTGGGAAGTGTTTTAACAGGGGACGGAAAATGCAACACCGAAAACAGACGAGGCACTGGAAAAGGTAAATATGCCTTCCGAAAACTAAGCAAAGTATTGAGAAGGTTTCGTTAGAAACAAAGAAAAGTCTACTGAACTGTTATGTAATATTTTTCTTCTTGTATAACAGTGAATGATGGGCAATGTCCTCGCAGATGAAGAATAAGCAACATAAATTTTCTTCTACAGAAGGATGCTGAGAATACCATGGACTGAACCTGTGATCAACGACGAAGTTTTAGAGGAAATGAAAACAAAAATGACACTAGAATCAGAAAAAGTTGAAATTTCTTGGAGATATAATGAGAATAGGCAGCTTGAAGAATTTGACACTCACAAGAAACACAGAAGTCAAGATTAGATCCAGTGACAGGACCAAAAGAGTTGTGAGATCAATATACGGTTAAGGCGGTGGAGAACTTGTAGTGGTGAATTAACAGGAGATAACTGATAACTGACATCCATTAGACATGGGACGTGGCACTGGAACAGTCTACTCCATCGAGCAAAATAAAGGGTTCAGTTCGATATTCCGACCACCCGAAGAAGGCCAGAGCGTACAACGGCCGAAACGTTGTGATAAATATGGCAACAGCGATGAGGACAATAGTCCGAATAATGTAAATAGTGTACATAATACGACATCTCAGACAGATACTGAGCCATTATCTCTTACACTCACATGAAGGTTTATTGTACCTGCCATTCCCAAGCGGTCACCAATATAGGTAGTGATCAGGCTCGATGTTGCTTAACTTCGGTGATCTTTCGAAAACCGGTGTCGTATTGAAACTTAAATATCTTGCACACTCACAAACACGCGTGCACACATACACGCACCCACACATGCATACATATATATTTATATATATACGTGTGTGTGTGTATGTAAGTATATATATATATATATATATATATATATATATATATATATGTGCGTGTGTGTGCGTGTGTGTGTGTGTATGTGTGTGTGTGTTGTATCCATAGGGTAAGTGTGCTCAATAGCCTAAAGAATGCTTGACGCATGAAAGTACTATCACAAAACACACACACACAGACATATATATGTGTGTGTATGTAAGTATATATATATATATACATATATATATATATATATATATATATGGGTGTGTGTGTGTGTGCGCGCGCGCGTGTGTGTGCGCGCGCGTGTGTGTTTTTGTGTTGTATCCATAGGGTAAGTGTGCTCAATACCCTAAAGAATGCTTGACGCATGAAAGTGACAGTCACCATCACAAAACACACACACGCACATATATATATGTGTGTGTGTGCGTGTGTGTGTGTGTATGTAAGTATATATATATATATATATATATATATATATATATATATATATATATATATATATATATATATACATGTGTGTGTGTATGTGTGTATGTGTGTGAGAGAGAGAGAGAGAGAGAGATTATAGTGTTTCTAACGGGAGAAAAGTGTATATTTTAAAGAGAAAGGAGTAGTCGCTTATAATGTGGATATTTTAAAATATATATTAAACTTTATATTCCTTATTTTTGCCACACGTCTTTCCGGTCTTGTGATCTTCATCAGCCGACGAGTGCCAATTTCCAGATATTTTTTAAAAGAATTAAATTTTCCTGATATTTTCTCATGTTTAATAACCACCGTCTTTTGCGTGTAGTATTAAGTTGTTGCAAAAATAATGTCGTTTTTTCGCATAGTAACATATGTGAGAAAACGACATTATTTTTTGCACCAACCTAATAGTATTCCAAATTTTCTTGGACTTGTGGAGAAAATTTATTTTACATATCTTTATATCTACTTAAGGGGTTAATAAAATAAATTAGAAGGAAGGAGATCCTTGTTCTTATCTTTTTATGACCTCTGAAGCACTAAATAGCAGGGTTTCCCTTCACAAAAAACAACATTAAATTACCACACAAGAAACTGTTTGTCTCGGAACACATCTAGAAATGCAACGAATGTAAATTATCAAACAGACAATTATTCTTACTTCGAAATACAAATTTAGACCAGCACTAAACAAATCATAAAATATCACACACATACCATATATACGTAATGGCCGGACCACACATACAAAGACACAACACCGAAATATGTATGGAGAATGAATGTATACACATATATTGGCAAAAGCAAACACACTAGGCGAACCACACACACACGTACACGTACACGAACCTACACACCATACAAAGTATCTGCATACATGAATATATATATATATATATATATATATATATATATATATATATATATACTATTAAAACTCGTAAATTTCAGAAATAATTCATTCCCAAAAAATTTCGCTTGAAGATGGAACAGAGCCTACTTTAACTCAAATTAATTCAAATATTATTTTGAAGTTTTCGGCTCTTGTTTTGAAACATGAGACCTCTTATATAGCGAGTTGGAATCATATTTTTAAATAAATAATTATATATATATATATATATATATATATATATATACTATTTCCTTATAATAAAGCAATATATATGCATGGAGAAGGAATATGAACACACACACAAGCAAAATCACACACAAACAGAATACACAAAAAATGGATATAGGTTTCAAAGTATACAGAGGTCATAAAAAGATCAGAACAAATACCTCCATCCTTACCCATTTCTGTGGCCAATTTTAATTGAATTACTACCCCTTGAGCAAAAGAACATACGGAAAAATTAATTCCGTTAAATATGTGGAAATAACTACTCTTCGCCTGCTGAAAGTCACAAGACCCAAAACACGTGTAGCAAAAGATATGTAAAATAAAGCATAATATATATTTTTTTTAAATTCCTCATTATAACCCAAAACGTTTGTGGCCTATCTTTACACACACACACACACACACACACACACACACACACACATATATATATATATATATATATATATATATACATATATATATATATATATAGTAGGCATCCGTTTATAAAGGTAACACCCTGTTTGATGACAATTCAGTGCTTTGGTGATGAGACCATAACGCAAGCTTGGATGATGGTATATGGAAGGAACTTCTCTTTGTTGACAACCAACCTCTCTCGGGACTACACTCCGTGTTTTCTCTCTGGATTTACTTCCATAGCCTTTTCCATGTTTGGATAGTACCGCAAGGCAGCGGAGGTTTCAAATTAGGGTTTCCTTCCTCTTGATGGATTACCTTCCTGGGCTGTCAACCCTCTATCTACCTGAAGCAGCTGGTTACATAGATGGTTATATATGTATATTACGGTGAACGTTTTCTTGGACTTAGCGCCAACTGAGTTCAATTTTCTGCACTAGCCTACGAAAATAAGTTAGTAAATCAGGTTCTATGTTGAATTCTATGTGTGTGCAAGTATGTTTATGAATAAAAAAAAATATAAAAAGCTGAGAGAATAAAAAAAATAAAACGATTAACATTGATTCCATGAAGACTTAATAAACAAATATGATGAAGTACTTTACTGACCGTCTTTTCATTTTCTTTCATTCTCTCCCTCGCTCTCTTTAAGATTAGTGCAAAAAACCCACTCTTTATTCATCTGTCTTTTTCTCTCTGACTTTATCATTTTCTGTTTAAAGTTTTCTTTTATAATTATGCCTGAATGTCTGAGTTAGATGCAACTTGATCCTTGAATGTGAATTAAAAAAAATGAACCTTTCGAAGCCATAAATCATCTGCGAACGAAAGCGGCAAACGTCAATTCTCAAATATTCGGTCATCGAATAAATTTGTTGCTTCAGTTCTTACTTTCTTTTTCGAAATTATCTTCAGCGCGGTAACGCTAGACTCATTAAAAGGTATTCAGAACTTATTTTTCTTGTCACGACAACTTCTTTACGCGAGCGTCGAGCTGTAAATATATTTTTCTTTCCAAATTTTTTGAAAATTATATTTTTCTTTCCAACTTTAGAGAAACGGATCAAATTCTACGTTTCATAAATGGTTTAAAAGCTGACAGAATATGAAATTAACGTTGAAACATATTTCCCAGTTCTTTAGCAAGAAAATAAGAAGTCTTTTACAAAATACAGCCTCATCATAGTAGTTTTCCCTTCATTCAAAATGACGGCTTATTTGTTCCAACCTGCTCTTTCCTACAGAATAATTTTTTTCGAAGGTAATTAAAAAGGAAACGTAAAGATGACACGGCTTCTTCTAAAGTCATATATATATATATATATATATATATATATATATATATATATATATATATATATATATATATATATATATATATATATATATATACCTCTTACATCCAAATATATATATGGGGGAAACGTTGTCGTATGTACATTCAAGAAGAAGATTATTTTGAAGAAAAAAAAAATGCCTCCTTACTCAATAGGCTGTGAATTTATACATCCGCAGACAGGCGGTTTCGCTGTATCAAATCTCCACTGGTTGGCTAGAAGTCCGTTAGTTTCAAGGCGGAATTGAAACCAGACTGATTTGACGGCATTCAGAGGCCACTAGGCCAGCATCGTACGGCAGCGATGGAATATATATATATATATATATATATATATATATATATTAGGTTGGTGCAAAAATAATGACGTAATAATGTCGTTTTTTGACGTAATTCTTAACGCCAAAAAACGACATTATTACGTCATTATTTTGCACCAACCTAATATATATATATATATATATATATATATATATATATATATATATATATATATATATATATATATATATATATATACAGTGACACGCATAAGTATTGGATACATGTTATTTTCTGTTATAACTCTAGTTTAAGTTCGCCATTTTGCCTGATATTTGGTAAATAATATCTCGTAAAGTTGTTTTAGTTGTATGTAGAAGGAAAATTAAAAGCTCATGGTTTATCAAAGTTCAAAATTACCCAATGCAAAAGTATTGGATACATCAATTTAATATTTTGTTGTGTAGCCTCTGTTTTGTTTCACTGCTTCCAGTCGCTTTCTATAGTTGGCCACAAGTTTTCCACATTGTTCCACCGCTACTTTACCCCATTCTTCCTTGCATAATTCCTCTAATTTCTTGATATTTTGTAGATTCCGCATTTGAACTTTAACCTTCAAAGTATTCCACAAATTCTCAAATGGATTCAAGTCAGGAGACTGACTTGGCCAATTGAGAGTACTAATACCATTATTTTCAAACCATTCCTTTGTAAATTTTGCGGTATGTTTGGGATCATTGTCGTGTTGAAACACAAAATTCCGACCATGTCCTAAAGAAGTTGTAGATTTCTGAAGGTTCTTCTCTAGAATCTCCCTGTACATGCTACCATTCATTCTACCATGAATAACTTGTAACTCACCAGTGCCTTTGGATGAAAAGCATTCCTATATAATGGAAGCACCCCCATGCTTAACTGTGGGGATGGTATTGTGCTTGATGAAGGAAGTGCAATTTTTTCGCCAAACACTTGTCGCTGTGTTCCTTCCGAATAGTTCAACATTCGTTTCATCCGACCAGATTAGCTTTTCTCAAAACTGCATACATTTCTTTTCATAAGTTTCGACAAACTTTAATCGGTCTTTGACATGTTTGGTTTTCAGTAAAGGCACTTTTCTTGGTGATCTTCAATGAAAGCCTGTACGATATAGAGCTCTGCTAATGGTATCCTTAATTACATTAATTCCAGCACCCTCAAGATCAGTTTTAATTCCAGAACGAGTAATGAAGAGGTTTTTTTGCACATTTCTGCTGATCCACCTTGAAGTACTCTCATTTATTTTTCTCGGTCTTCCATTTCTTGGAAGGTTTGCTGTACTGTCGCCATACTTCTTATACTTTCTGATGATATCTCCTACTGTACTTAGTGCTAGATTCATTTCTTTGCTAATTTTTCGGTAACCTTGTCCTCCTTTGTGACGTTCAATGATTCTATCTCGCATATCTCTGGATAATTCTTTAGTTTTTGGCATTTTTAATCCTTGAATTGCAGAATCCACGTCAAAGAGTCAGATGATTAGTAGCACTATCTTGTAAACAATTGTGTGCTTCTCTGATTGGTCAGAGATGACATTCCAATACTATCGAAAATTTGAATATTTAAAGTCTTTTAAAATACAAAGTTTCGATTGGAAATTTGAAAAAAGTGTCATATATCCAATACTTTTTGCATAGGGTAATTTTGAACTTTGATAAAAAAATGGATTCAACGATGAGTTTTTAATTTTCCTTCCACATACAACTAAAACAACTTTACGAGATATTACTTAACAAATATCAGGCAAAATGGCGAACATAAACTAGAGTTATAACAGAAAATAACATGTATCCAATACTTATGCGTGTCACTGTATATATATATATATATATATATATATATATATATATATATATATATATATATATATATATATATATATATATATATATGAACCTGTTAGATTGATAAAGGTTTCCTGTTTATTCTTGTTTTATTTATACACACACACACACACGCACACACGCACACACACATACATATATATATATATATATATATATATATATATATATATATATATATATATATATTTAATAAGGACAAACACGAAAGCAAATATATATAATAAGAACAAACACGAAAGCTTTACCAATCTAACAGATTCCCTTTTATTAAAGCTTAATCACAGAATGAGATAAGTAGATAGAAAGAAATTTTAGTACTTTTATATTCGTGTTGTTTGATTTTCATTAGTTAAGAAAGTTTCATGTGCATTTGACTTGTTATGCAGCGTTAGTATGTATTATGGCATTCTGAACTCAAGATGAAATTTCGCGTTTCTTTTGAAGCTCCCCAAAAGAACGCATTCCAAGCCTAACTGAAAAACACGGAAGTAATTCGAAAAAACTCTTCATCGCTTCATGTGTTTAGAACGACATAGCTCATACTCACGGTACTTAACAAGTCAAATGGACATGAAACGTGCTTAACCAATGAAAATAGAACAACACAATAATATAAATACCAGAAATTCTTTCTTACTCCATATCTCATTCTATGATGAAATTTTAATAAAAGTGAATTATGTCAGATTTATAACATTTGTTCTTTATCCTATTATTGTCAGATTCCGACTCATATTTGAGTGTTATATATATATATATATATATATATATATATGTATATATATATATATATATGTGTGTGTGTGTGTGTGTGTGCATATATATATATATATATATATATATATATATATGTGTGTGTGTGTGTGTGTGCGTGTATGTGTGTTGAAAAGACAATATGATTAAAGACAAAACGAAAACTATTGTTTAGGAACGCGTTTCGTCATTTGATGCGAGTCAGCAAGGCAAATATCATTTGTCTTAAAAACACTTTGATAAAAAATAGATCCCTTTGTTGTTTTTTGTTGAAAGCTTAACTTTAATCTGCCCAGCCAATATTGAAGTACTTTCATCTTTCAGAACCATCATCAAAATATTTTTTATCCTAAGCCCATTTCACCATTTTTTCAAATATCACGTCTTAAAAACATGCTATGAATGTATCGAATATTTCCAGGATTTTTTTTTTTCTTTTTTTGAGGATTTATGAAACTTATGTAGCATATTTGTTCTTTAATTTAATAATATTTAATTGATTTTCGCTTGTTTGTATACTTAATACTTTTAGAATTTGGAGTTTCTTTTTTACTGTTTACGTGATAGAGTATTTTTATTTTATTGCTGAAGGTTAGGCTGATTTCTTCCTATGATATATATATATATATATATATATATATATATATATATATATATAGATAGATAGATAGATAGATAGATAGATAGATATCATTCGCAGACAGTACTGTTTCGCTGTATCACAGCTCCTCGATGCGACTAATCATAATGCTTCAAGCCAGGACCTAAACCCGACCGATTTGGTGTCAGTCAGAGTTTCAACCACTGAGCCAACATCATTCAGCAGAGAGAAACAGCTAATTCTAGCTTATTGTATAGTCCCAGTAGCTGGAAACGTAGTTTGTATAAGCGTGTCACCAGTCAATATTATTCCGAGTCAACCTGTTATATGACATTATTTTAGATTGGATGATTTGTTTTCATTAGCTTTTTCAACATGATCTTGACACTGGATCGAACCCCCTCACGTTCATATGTATTTTTCAATTGTTGTTGTTGTTTTTTTTATATTTATTTATTCATTTATTTATTTCATTTGATTTGCTTCTTGTCTCACTTCCGGATGGTCCCCGTATCAGCAGAACATTGGAGAGAAAGATTATTTGGGATTATCTCAAATAGCGACATGGATTTTGCTTAGCTTTCTCTTTAATCCTTTCTGAGCAAAAACAAGGCACGAATTGCTTTTTTCAAATCTTCTTGCCTTTTTTTTTTTTCAAATCTTCTGTTAATGTTCACTGGCATGAAACCCAAAGACAAATAACACGCCTCACATCTCTCGGCATCAGTCCAACAATCTTCATTGACTGAGTAGCAAACATATTTCTTCCCAATATAGATAGGCCACATCATTGATTAGCTTCAAATAAAATTTCACCATGTTGGAAAAGCCAATAAGATTCATGCATTTTTGCTTTACCTAAATTTTCTTACATTTCTTCTCAAAGCATTTCAATATTTTAGTTGCATTCCATCAACAGCCAAAAGATATTGGCACATATTCTCTTCTTTATTGTAAACCGTTGCGGAAATCATCAAAGACATTCTCTTGGATTTTAAACCAAACTTTATTCCCATATCTTATTATCTTATTACAATAAACATTATATTTAATGTGTTTATGTGTTTTTGAGTAGACATCCCTCTTAACTAAAACTTTGGATTTAATGTCAACCCGCCTAATAAAGAAAAAGCGCTCTTCAGCGGGAATAGAACCTGTATTCCCTTTTTTTCTATCAGGGAAATCACTTTTTAGCCTAACTATTTAGACCACGAAAAATCACCACGAAACTTTAATATTCAATTACCGTTTTAATGCACATATATGCAGTCTATATATGCTAAGGCTTGTGGCCATATCACGTTGAAACACCGGTTCCCTTACGATCACCGAAGGTAAGCAACGTCGAGTCTGGTCAGTTCCTAGATGTATGACAGCGTGAGAATACAACGTACTGTAAGCCTGGATGTATGAGTTGTGCAATGGATAATGGCACGGAATTGGGAATCAGAGAGCAGAGTTCTAATTCCAGTCAGCTTCGTTATATCTACTTACTTGGAAAAAAATTATAAATCGCTTCTCCCCCAGGTGTGGGTTAATTAATAAGACTTGTATCATTAAATCATTATTATAATATTCTTATTCTTATAATCTAAAAATATTCTCTGACTTTAAACAACCTGATAAGGGTTGATAAACGATAAAAAATAAATCAGTCAATCAATCAAAACATATGTCTGCTAAATATATTTTCTTACTCGAAACTTAAACAAAGCAATTTTAACGCAATTATTATTTTTAATTCAACCTTGTTTCTTACTACTATAAGCTTTATATGCTTTATATAACCTTCATATAAGCGTTATATGCTTTTTACTATATAAACTTTATATAAACGTTATAAGCTTTTTTATATATATAAGCATTATATAAGCGCTATATGCTTTTTACTATATAAGCTTTATATAAGCATTATATGCTTTTACTATATACGTTTTATATAAGTGTTATACGCTTTTTACAACATATGCTTTATGTAAGTGTTATATGATTTTTACTATTAGGTTGGTGCAAAAATAATGCCGTAATTATGTCGTTTTTTACGTTAAAAAATACGTCAAAAAACGACATTATTACGTCATTATTTTTGCACCAACCTAATATATAAGCTTTATGTAAGCGCTATATGCTTTTTACTGGGAACACGTGTTTGCATACATATTCTCCTACTAAAATATTCTTGACATGGATCAATACTGTATTCCCTTTTACGTACACTGTACCCCTACCATTTAGACAAGGAGACACCCACATGTTAAGGCAACTTTCAATTAAATATTGATGAAACATCTTGACGTCTCATTGCTATCTTTATTTTTGCGCCCGAAATAAAAACAAATCAATTGCAAGCAATTAGTCACTTAGCGCTATAAACCTTATACGTAATCAGTACATTGTGAAACATGTGTTCCCACAACATATAACAGGGGTGGCCAGACCGCCCGTCGCGAGCCACATACCCCTCATTGATCTTTAATATCCGGTTCGTGAAAATATGATGGCTGAGCTCCTTTTTCAATCACTGTTAATATAAAAGGTAAATAAGAAGAATTCCTAACTTTATAATTATATACTGGGTATGAATTGGATTAAAACGTAAGTATAATATTCATGGTTAGTAAAGATATTAGGTTGATGCAAAAATAATGTCGGTTTTTGACGTTAAAAAAATACGTCAAAAACCGACATTATTTTTGCGCCAACCTAATATTTAAGAACTTAACTCAGTATTTTGATGCTAGATTTGATTGAAGTATTGTTCTTTAATGCTGAGGGGAGGAATAACGGAAGACTATATGTGTAATTTGATTACTGAAAGCCAATATAAATTGAACAGTTTAAAGAAACTACATACATTAATAAATATTATTGCATACAAGTATTTCTTAATATTTATATAAAGATTTTGTAACAAAAACATAGGTATAAACTGGAGCTATCAAACAACTCTACTTTAATATCTGTCTATATTTCTGAGATGAGGTTGGAATTATTTACATTAATCGGACTGTTGTCCTTACATATTTTTTTTTTTTCATATTAACGACGTTTCAGCCGTTGTACGCTCCGGACTTCTTCAGGTGATTTGAATTTCGTACTATACCACCGGAGAAGATTGTTCTAGTTCCACGCTTCTTCCAGACATCTCAGTTAATTTCCCTTTAACACAACTCTCCAAGTTTTTGTTCACCACTGCAGTAGACAGATATTCAATTCATAACTATTTGGACAAGTCACTGGACCCAACCAACGCTTTTGGGCCATGTGTCCTTGATGTCATCAGTGTATGAATTATTGGGACATATAAATTTTATCTCTTAATGTCTTTTTAAAGTAAAGAGTTGAGAGTTCAATACCTGGCTACTGCAGTGGTGAACAAAAACTTGGAGAGATGAGTTAAAGGGAGATAACTGAGACACCCTGAAGAAGGCACAGCGCGGGGAACTACAAAAATCTGTCTCGGTAGACAGAATAAAGGGTTCAGTTCGAAATTCCAATCACCTGAAGAGGGTCGGAGCACACAACGGTTGAAATTTCGATAACTTGGCAATAAAGATGAGGTCAACAGTCCAAACAATGTTGTTCATTAGAAATGATTCAAATATCTCTAGAAATTGCTCTAGAAAGCTTCAAGATGTACATATATATTATTGAGTCAACCTATATATTCAGAAAGAGTAAAAGACATGCGCGCTTTTGCGTGTTGGCGCGTGAGTGTCTCTGCTCCTGTCATTTTTTTTTAGTAAATATACTAATGTATAATAATAGATGTAATAACGGATGTAATAATAATGGATGTAATAATAATGGATGTAATAATAATGGATGTAATAACGGATGTAACAATAATGGATGTAATAATGGATGTAATAATAATGGATGTAATAATAATGGACGTAATAATAACGGATGTAATAATAACTCATGTAATAATAATGGATGTAATAACGGATGTAATAATAATGGATGTAATAATAACGGATGTAATAATAACGGATATAATAACGGATGAAATAATAATGGATGTAATAATAACTCATGTAATAATAATGGATGTAATAACGGATGTAATAAAGATGGATGTAATAATAATGGACGCAATAATAACGGATGTAATAATAACTGATATAATAATAATAAATGTAATAACGGATGTAATAATAATGGATGTAATAATAATGGATGTAATAATAATGGATGTAATAATCATGGATGTAATAATAATGGCTGTAATAATGGGGGTAATAACAATGGATGTAATAATAACGGATGTAATAATACTGGATGTAATAAAAATGGATGTAATAACGGGTGTAATAATAATGGATGTAATAATAATGGATGTAATAATAATGGTTGTAATAATAACGGATGTAATAATAATGGATGTAATAATAATGGATGTAATAAGGGATGTAATAATAATGGATGTAATAATAACGGATGCAATAATAATAGATGTAATAATAATGGATGTAATAACGGATGTAATAATAATGGATGTAATAATAGTGGATGTAATAAAAATGGATGTAATAACGGATGTAATAATAATGGATGGAATAATAATGGATGGAATAATAATGGATGTAATAATAATGGCTGTAATAATGGGAGTAATAATAATGGATGTAATAATAACGGATGTAATAATACTGGATGTAATAAAAATGGATGTAATAACGGATGTAATAATAATGGATGGAATAATAATGGATGTAATAATAATGGATGTAATAATAATGGATGTAATAACGGATGTAATAATAATGGATTATTAATAATAGATATAATAATAACGGATGCAATAATAATGGATGTATTAATAATAGATATAATAATAACGGATGTAATAATAATGGATGTAATAATAATGGATGTAATAACGGAACTAATAATAATGGATGTGATAATAATGGATGTAATAATAATAGATGTAATAACAGATGTAATAATACTGGATGTAATAATAATGCATGTAATAATAATGGATGTAATAATAATGGATGTAATAACGGATGTAATAATAATGGATTATTAATAATAGATATAATGATAACGGATGTAATAATAATGGATGTATTAATAATAGATATAATAATAACGGATGTAATAATAATGGATGTAATAATAACGGATGTAATAACGGATGTAATAATAATGGATGTAATAATAACGGATGTAATAATGGGGGTAATAATGATGGATGTAATAATAACGGATGTAATAATAATGGATGTAATAATAACGGATGCAATAATAACTGATGTAATAAAATAGATGTAATAATGGATGTAATAATAATGGATGTAATAATAATGGATGTAATAATGGGGGTAATAATAATGGAGGTAATAATAACGGATGTAATAATAATGGCTGTAATAATAATGGATGTAATAACGGATGTAATAATAATGGATTTAATAATAATGGACGTAATAATAACGGATGTAATAATAACGGATGTAAAAATAATGGACGTAATAATAACGGATGTAATAATAACAGATGTAATAATAATGGATGTAATAACGGATGTAATAATAATGGATGAAATAATAATGGATGTAATAATAACGGATGTAACAATAATGGATGTAATAATGGATGTAATAATAATGGATGTAATAATAATGGACGTAATAATAACGGATGTAATAATAACTCATGTAATAATAATGGATGTAATAACGGATGTAATAATAATGGATGTAATAATCATGGATGTAATAATAATGGCTGTAATAATGGGGGTAATAATAATGGATGTAATAATAACGGATGTAATAATACTGGATGTAATAAAAATGGATGTAATAACGGGTGTAATAATAATGGATGTAATAATAATGGATGTAATAATAATGGATGAAATAACAGATGTAATAATAATGGATGTATTAATAATAGATATAATAATAACGGATGTAATAATAATGGAGGTATTAATAATAGATATAATAATAACGGATGTAATAATAATGGATGTAATAATAATGGACGTAATAATAACGGATGCAATAATAACTTATGTAATAATAATGGATGTAATAATGGATGTAATAATAACGGATGTAACAATAATGGATGTAATAATGGATGTAATAATAATGGATGTAATAATAATGGACGTAATAATAACGGATGTAATAATAACTCATGTAATAATAATGGATGTAATAACGGATGTAATAATAATGGATGTAATAATAACGGATGTAATAATAACGGATATAATAACGGATGTAATAATAATGGATGTAATAATAATTCATGTAATAATAATGGATGTAATAACGGATATAATAAAGATGGATGTAATAATAATGGACGCAATAATAACGGAAGTAATAATAACTGATGTAATAATAATGGATGTAATAACGGATGTAATAATAATGGATGTAATAATAATGGTTGTAATAATAACGGATGTAATAATAACTGATGTAATAATAATGGATGTAATAACGGATGTAATAACAATGGATGTAATAATAATGGATGTAATAAGGGATGTAATAATAATGGATGTAATAATAACGGATGCAATAATAATAGATGTAATAATAATGGATGTAATAACGGATGTAATAATAATGGATGTAATAATAGTGGATGTAATAAAAATGGATGTAATAACGGATGAAATAATAATGGATGGAATAATAATGGATGTAATAATAATGGCTGTAATAATGGGGGTAATAATAATGGATGTTATAATAACGGATGTAATAATACTGGATGTAATAAAAATGGATGTAATAATGGATGTAATAATAATGGATGTAATAATAATGGATGTAATAACGGATATAATAATAATGGATGTATTAATAATAGATATAATAATAACGGATGTAATAATAATGGATGCAATAATAACGGATGTAATAACGGAACTAATAATAATGGATGTAATAATAATGGATGTAATAATAATAGATGTAATAACACATGTAATAATAATGGATGTAATAATAATGCATGTAATAATAATGGATGTAATAATAATGGATGTAATAACAGATGTAATAAAAATGGATGTAATAATAATGGATGTAATAATAATGGATGTAATAACGGAACTAATAATAATGGATGTGATAATAATGGATGTAATAATAATAGATGTAATAACAGATGTAATAATAATGGATGTAATAATAATGCATGTAATAATAATGGATGTAATAATAATGGATGTAATAACGGATGTAATAATAATGGATTATTAATAATAGATATAATAATAACGGATGTAATAATAATGGATGTATTAATAATAGATATAATAATAACGGATGTAATAATAATGGATGTAATAATAACGGATGTAATAACGGAACTAATAATAATGGATGTAATAATAATGGATGTAATAATAATAGATGTAATAACAGATGTAATAAAAATGGATGTAATAATAATGGATGTAATAATAATGGATGTAATAACGGATGTAATAATAATGGATGTAATAATAACGGATGTAATAACGGATGTAATAATAATGGATGTAATAATAATGGATGTAATAATAACGGATGCAATAATAATAGATGTAATATTAATGGATATAATAACGGATGTAATAATAATGGATGTATTAATAATGGATGTAATAATAATGGATGTAATAATAACGGATGTAATAATAACGGATATAATAACGGATGTAATAATAATGGATGTAATAATAACTCATGTAATAATAATGGATGTAATAACGGATATAATAAAGATGGATGTAATAATAATGGACGCAATAATAACGGATGTAATAATAACTGATATAATAATAATAAATGTAATAACGGATGTAATAATGATGGATGTAATAATAATGGATGTAATAACGGATGTAATAATAATGGATGTAATAATAATGGTTGTAATACTAACGGATGTAATAATAACTGATGTAATAATAATGGATGTAATAACGGATGTAATAATAATGGATGTAATAATAATGGATGTAATAAGGGATGTAATAATAATGGATGTAATAATAACGGATGCAATAATAATAGATGTAATAATAATGGATGTAATAACGGATGTAATAATGATGGATGTAATAATAATGGATGTAATAACGGATGTAATAATAATGGATGTAATAATAATGGTTGTAATACTAACGGATGTAATAATAACTGATGTAATAATAATGGATGTAATAATGGATGTAATAATAGTGGATGTAATAAAAATGGATGTAATAACGGATGTAATAATAATGGATGGAATAATAATGGATGTAATAATAATGGATGTAATAATAATGGCTGTAATAATGGGGGTAATAATAATGGATGTAATAATAACGGATGTAATAATAATGGATGTAATAACTGATGTAATAATAATGGATTATTAATAATAGATATAATAATAACGGATGTAATAATAATGGATGTATTAATAATAGATATAATAATAACGGATGTAATAATAATGGATGTAATAATAACGGATGTAATAACGGAACTAATATTAATGGATGTAATAATAATGGATGTAATAATAATAGATGTAATAACAGATGTAATAATAATGGATGTAATAATAATGCATGTAATAATAATGGATGTAATAATAATGGATGTAATAACAGATGTAATAAAAATGGATGTAATAATAATGGATGTAATAATAATTGATGTAATAACGGATGTAATAATAATGGATGTAATAATAACGGATGTAATAACGGATGTAATAATAATGGATGTAATAACGGAACTAATAATAATGCATGTGATAATAATGGATGTAATAATAATAGATGTAATAACAGATGTAATAATAATGGATGTAATAATAATGCATGTAATAATAATGGATGTAATAATAATGGATGTAATAACGGATGTAATAATAATGGATTATTAATAATAGATATAATAATAACGGATGTAATAATAATGGATGTAATAACGGATGTAATAATAATGGATGTAATAATAATGTATGTAATAATAATGGCTGTAATAATGGGGGTAATAATGATGGATGTAATAATAACGGATGTAATAATAATGCATGTAATAATAATGGATGTAATAATAATGGATGTAATAACAGATGTAATAAAAATGGATGTAATAATAATGGATGTAATAATAATGGATGTAATAACGGATGTAATAATAATGGATGTAATAATAACGGATGTAATAACGGATGTAATAATAATGGATGTAATAATAACGGATGCAATAATAATAGATGTAATATTAATGGATGTAATACCGGATGTAATAATAATGGATGTAATAATAATGGATGTAATAATAATGTATGTAATAATAATGGCTGTAATAATAGGGGTAATAATGATGGATGTAATAATAACGGATGTAATAATAATGGATGTAATAATAACGGATGCAATAATAACTGATGTAATAAAATGGATGTAATAATGGATGTAATAATAATGGATGTAATAATAATGGATGTAATAATGGGGGTAATAATAATGGAGGTAATAATAACGGATGTAATAATAATGGATGTAATAATAATGGATGTAATAACGGATGTAATAATAACGGATGTAATAACAATGGACGTAATAATAACGGATGTAATAATAACAGATGTAATAATAATGGATGTAATAACGGATGTAATAATAATGGATGAAATAATAATGGATGTAATAATAATGGATGTAATAACGGATGTAATAATAATGGATGTAATAATAATGTATGTAATAATAATGGCTGTAATAATGGGGGTAATAATGATGGATGTAATAATAACGGATGTAATAATAATGCATGTAATAATAATGGATGTAATAATAATGGATGTAATAACAGATGTAATAAAAATGGATGTAATAATAATGGATGTAATAATAATGGATGTAATAACGGATGTAATAATAATGGATGTAATAATAATGGACGTAATAATAACGGATGTAATAATAACGGATGTAATAATAATGGATGTAATAATAATGGATGTAATAATAATGGATGTAATAATAATGGCTGTAATAATGGGGTTAATAATGATGGATGTAATAATAACGGATGTAATAATAATGGATGTAATAATAACGGATGTAATAATAATGGATGTAATAATAATGGATGTAATAACGGATGTAATAACGGATGTAATAATAATGGATGTAATAATAACGGATGCAATAATAATAGATGTAATATTAATGGATGTAATACCGGATGTAATAATAATGGATGTAATAATAATGGATGTAATAATAATGTATGTAATAATAATGGCTGTAATAATGGGGGTAATAATGATGGATGTAATAATAACGGATGTAATAATAATGGATGTAATAATAACGGATGCAATAATAACTGATGTAATAAAATGGATGTAATAATGGATGTAATAATAATGGATGTAATAATAATGGATGTAATAATGGGGGTAATAATAATGGAGTTAATAATAACGGATGTAATAATAATGGATGTAATAATAATGGATGTAATAACGGATGTAATAATAACGGATGTAATAACAATGGACGTAATAATAACGGATGTAATAATAACAGATGTAATAATAATGGATGTAATAACGGATGTAATAATAATGGATGTAATAATAATGGACGTAATAATAACGGATTTAATAATAACGGATGTAATAATAATGGACGTAATAATAACGGGTGTAATAATAACAGATGTAATAATAATGGATGTAATAACGGATGTAATAATAATGGATGAAATAATAATGGATGTAATAATAATGGATGTAATAACGGATGTAATAATAATGGATGTAATAATAATGGATGTAATAATAATGGATGTAATAATAATGGATGTAATAATAATGGATGTAATAACGGATGTAATAATAATGGATGTAATAATAATGGATGTAATAATAATGCATGTAATAACGGATGTAATAATAATGGATGTAATAATCATGGATGTAATAATAATGGATGTAATAATAATGGATGTATTAACGGATGTAATAATAATGGATGTATTAATAATAGATATTAATTATAACGGATGTAATAACGGATGTAATAATAATGGATGTAATAATAACGGATGTAATAACGGATGTAATAATAATGTATGTAATAATAATGGATGTAATTACGGATGTAATAATAATGGATGTATTAATAATGGATATAATAATAACGGATGCAATAATAATGGATGTAATAATGTGGGTAATAATAATGGAGGTAATAATAATGGATGTAATAATAATGGATGTAATAACGGATGTAATAATAATGGATGTAATAATAATGGACGTAATAATAACGGATGTAATAATAACGGATGTAATAATAATGGATGTAATAACAGATGTAATAAAAATGGATGTAATAATAATGGATGTAATAATAATGGATGTAATAACGGATGTAATAATAATGGATGTAATAATAACGGATGTAATAACGGATGTAATAATAATGGATGTAATAACGGAACTAATAATAATGGATGTGATAATAATGGATGTAATAATAATAGATGTAATAAGAGATGTAATAATAATGGATGTAATAATAATGCATGTAATAATAATGGATGTAATAATAATGGATGTAATAACGGATGTAATAATAATGGATTATTAATAATAGATATAATAATAACGGATGTAATAATAATGGATGTAATAACGGATGTAATAATAATGGATGTAATAATAATGTATGTAATAATAATGGCTGTAATAATGGGGGTAATAATGATGGATGTAATAATAACGGATGTAATAATAATGCATGTAATAATAATGGATGTAATAATAATGGATGTAATAACAGATGTAATAAAAATGGATGTAATAATAATGGATGTAATAATAATGGATGTAATAACGGATGTAATAATAATGGATGTAATAATAACGGATGTAATAACTGATGTAATAATAATGGATGTAATAATAATGGATGTAATAATAACGGATGCAATAATAATAGATGTAATATTAATGGATGTAATAACGGATGTAATAATAATGGATGTATTAATAATGGATGTAATAATAATGGATGTAATAATAATGTATGTAATAATAATGGCTGTAATAATGGGGGCAATAATGATGGATGTAATAATAACGGATGTAATAATAATGGATGTAATAATAACGGATGCAATAATAACTGATGTAATAAAATGGATGTAATAATGGATGTAATAATAATGGATGTAATAATAATGGATGTAATAATGGGGGTAATAATAATGGAGGTAATAATAACGGATGTAATAATAATGGATGTAATAATAATGGATGTAATAACGGATGTAATAATAATGGATGTATTAATAATGGATATAATAATAACGGATGTAATAATAATGGATGTAATAACGGATGTAATAATAATGGATGTAATAATAATGTATGTAATAATAGTGGCTGTAATAATGGGGGTAATAATGATGGATGTAATAATAACGGATGTAATAATAATGCATGTAATAATAATGGATGTAATAATAATGGATGTAATAACAGATGTAATAAAAATGGATGTAATAATAATGGATGTAATAATAATGGATGTAATAACGGATGTAATAATAATGGATGTAATAATAACGGATGTAATAACGGATGTAATAATAATGGATGTAATAATAATGGATGTAATAACGGATGTAATAATAATGGATGAAATAATAATGGATGTAATAATAATGGATGTAATAACGGATGTAATAATAATGGATGTATTAATAATGGATATAATAATAACGGATGTAATAATAATGGATGTAATAACGGATGTAATAATAATGGATGTAATAATAATGTATGTAATAATAATGGCTGTAATAATGGGGGTAATAATGATGGATGTAATAATAACGGATGTAATAATAATGGATGTAATAATAACGGATGCAATAATAACTGATGTAATAAAATGGATGTAATAATGGATGTAATAATAATGGATGTAATAATAATGGATGTAATAATGGGGGTAATAATAATGGAGGTAATAATAACGGATGTAATAATAATGGATGTAATAATAATGGATGTAATAACGGATGTAATAATAACGGATGTAATAACAATGGACGTAATAATAACGGATGTAATAATAACAGATGTAATAATAATGGATGTAATAACGGATGTAATAATAATGGATGTAATAATAATGGACGTAATAATAACGGATTTAATAATAACGGATGTAATAATAATGGACGTAATAATAACGGGTGTAATAATAACAGATGTAATAATAATGGATGTAATAACGGATGTAATAATAATGGATGAAATAATAATGGATGTAATAATAATGGATGTAATAACGGATGTAATAATAATGGATGTAATAATAATGGATGTAATAATAATGGATGTAATAATAATGGATGTAATAACGGATGTAATAATAATGGATGTAATAATAATGGATGTAATAATAATGCATGTAATAACGGATGTAATAATAATGGATGTAATAATCATGGATGTAATAATAATGGATGTAATAATAATGGATGTATTAACGGATGTAATAATAATGGATGTATTAATAATAGATATTAATTATAACGGATGTAATAACGGATGTAATAATAATGGATGTAATAATAACGGATGTAATAACGGATGTAATAATAATGTATGTAATAATAATGGATGTAATTACGGATGTAATAATAATGGATGTATTAATAATGGATATAATAATAACGGATGCAATAATAATGGATGTAATAATGTGGGTAATAATAATGGAGGTAATAATAATGGATGTAATAATAATGGATGTAATAACGGATGTAATAATAATGGATGTAATAATAATGGACGTAATAATAACGGATGTAATAATAACGGATGTAATAATAATGGATGTAATAACAGATGTAATAAAAATGGATGTAATAATAATGGATGTAATAATAATGGATGTAATAACGGATGTAATAATAATGGATGTAATAATAACGGATGTAATAACGGATGTAATAATAATGGATGTAATAACGGAACTAATAATAATGGATGTGATAATAATGGATGTAATAATAATAGATGTAATAAGAGATGTAATAATAATGGATGTAATAATAATGCATGTAATAATAATGGATGTAATAATAATGGATGTAATAACGGATGTAATAATAATGGATTATTAATAATAGATATAATAATAACGGATGTAATAATAATGGATGTAATAACGGATGTAATAATAATGGATGTAATAATAATGTATGTAATAATAATGGCTGTAATAATGGGGGTAATAATGATGGATGTAATAATAACGGATGTAATAATAATGCATGTAATAATAATGGATGTAATAATAATGGATGTAATAACAGATGTAATAAAAATGGATGTAATAATAATGGATGTAATAATAATGGATGTAATAACGGATGTAATAATAATGGATGTAATAATAACGGATGTAATAACTGATGTAATAATAATGGATGTAATAATAATGGATGTAATAATAACGGATGCAATAATAATAGATGTAATATTAATGGATGTAATAACGGATGTAATAATAATGGATGTATTAATAATGGATGTAATAATAATGGATGTAATAATAATGTATGTAATAATAATGGCTGTAATAATGGGGGCAATAATGATGGATGTAATAATAACGGATGTAATAATAATGGATGTAATAATAACGGATGCAATAATAACTGATGTAATAAAATGGATGTAATAATGGATGTAATAATAATGGATGTAATAATAATGGATGTAATAATGGGGGTAATAATAATGGAGGTAATAATAACGGATGTAATAATAATGGATGTAATAATAATGGATGTAATAACGGATGTAATAATAACGGATGTAATAATAATGGACGTAATAATAACGGATGTAATAATAACAGATGTAATAATAATGGATGTAATAACGGATGTAATAATAATGGATGAAATAATAATGGATGTAATAATAATGGATGTAATAACGGATGTAATAATAATGGATGTATTAATAATGGATATAATAATAACGGATGTAATAATAATGGATGTAATAACGGATGTAATAATAATGGATGTAATAATAATGTATGTAATAATAGTGGCTGTAATAATGGGGGTAATAATGATGGATGTAATAATAACGGATGTAATAATAATGCATGTAATAACGGATGTAATAATAATGGATGTAATAATAACGGATGTAATAACGGATGTAATAATAATGGATGTAATAATAATGGATGTAATAACGGATGTAATAATAATGGATGAAATAATAATGGATGTAATAATAATGGATGTAATAACGGATGTAATAATAATGGATGTATTAATAATGGATATAATAATAACGGATGTAATAATAATGGATGTAATAACGGATGTAATAATAATGGATGTAATAATAATGTATGTAATAATAATGGCTGTAATAATGGGGGTAATAATGATGGATGTAATAATAACGGATGTAATAATAATGGATGTAATAATAACGGATGCAATAATAACTGATGTAATAAAATGGATGTAATAATGGATGTAATAATAATGGATGTAATAATAATGGATGTAATAATGGGGGTAATAATAATGGAGGTTATAATAACGGATGTAATAATAATGGATGTAATAATAATGGATGTAATAACGGATGTAATAATAATGGATGTAATAATAATGGATGTAATAATAACGGATGTAATAATAACGGATGTAATAATAATGGATGTAATAACGGATGTAATAATAATGGATGTAATAAAAATGGATGTTATAACGGATGTAATAATAATGAATGCAATAACGGATGTAATAATAATGGATGTAATAATAATGGATGTAATTACTCAGTCGATAAGGAAAGATGCTACTGAACCTTTTTCTAAGTTCACATATCTGGTCAAACTGAAAACACTGGACAGCAGAAGGCATAAATGTGGTTTTCTGCTTCGAAACCTAAAATTATATATATATATATGTGTGTGTGTGTGTGTGTGTGTGTGTGTGAAAATGTTATATACATTGGGAAAGAAACTGATTATGTAAATAATCCAAATTTCCTTAGTATTTTTGTTATTTTTAAAAAATATGCTCGATACGAAAGTAGAGCATAAATATAATTATTTATTTAAAAATATGATTCCAAATCGCTACACAAGAGGTCTCATGTTTCAAAACAAGAGCCGAAAACTTTAAAATAATATTTGAATTAACTTGAGTTAAAGTAGGCTCTGTTCCATCTTCAAACGAAATTTTTTTTGGAATAACTTATTTCTGAAATTTACGAGTTTTAATAGTATATTCAGTATTGAAGTCAAAATTTCCATGGTAACATCAAGGGCGGATTGTTTAGAATAGGCAGGGTGGGGTGTTAATAATTTGTATCAGTATAGAGTTATTTTCATAGATGCCGGGTCAGAGTAAGTTGGGGATGGCTCAATTTACGACGAAGGAAGTTTTCGCATAGTCTGGCTTGAGCGTCTATAGAGATTTATTTATTCTTTTATTTTATTCTTTTATTATATCTCTTTATGAGAGGGATTTGTGTATATAAAAAAGCCGTAACGTTTGTTTTTGTTTGGTTTTTTTGTTTATATATATATATATATATATATATATATATATATATATATATATATATATCGTGTATTTGGGCAACAATCCCTCCTTTATAGATGTTTCGTTAAAGATGACTGATAAGTTACAGCGATTAAGCTTTTTGTTTACTTTTACTTGTGTTCGTACAAGTGCTTTCTTTTCTGAACATAAAGTCTATAACAACTGTCCAAAAGTTCTGCATATCCAAGCGCTTTCGTTTATTCTTTTAGCAATTATCAAGGACGACTTTTATTTTTAACTTAATATGTGTTTTTATATGTCTTACAGTTATAGGAATGTTTTATCTTCCCAACACGGTCAGCACATTGTGGCCGTGTTCGTATTAGGTTGGTGCAAAAATAATTTCGTTTTCTCACATAGTAACATATGTTAGAAAACGAAATTATTTTTGCACCAACCTAATACTTAATGTTCCTGAGTGTTGACTTTTCCTTTTTTATTATTAGGGCTTCCATTATTGTTAATCTTTTTTTACTTAGAGATAAATACAAAAATATTAGCATCTTCTACAAAAGATAAGTTTTCTCTCGGATATATAATAAAGAAATACACTACTACAGTCGACCAGAACAAGAAAATTAAATTATCTATTGCAAAATAAAATTAAAACAGCTAACCTTGTCATTAAAAATAAAAATACAATAGCAAAATCAAAAATATCGAAAACCAATATTTTTTACGAGTTCAGTTGCCCTATAAGGGACTGAGTTTCTGATCAAAACAACCTCATAAATAATTATATTTGTCACACTACTATATGTCTATCTAGACGACTAAGGTTAAACATACTCGACCATAGTTCTATTAGGACGTATTAAAACACACTCGAAAATCTACAAAAATCCACTAAAAACATATTAGTAGAAAATACAAGTATAATAGCTTCATCCATATGAATAGAAAGCAAGAAAACATTAAAAAAAGCATAAAAAGCATCCAAAAAATAGACATTTACTTACGCAAAAACCTAAAGTGCTCAATATCTCAAAAATTTAGAATAACAAAATAGTAACAAAAACAAATCTAATAATAGTCAGGGACTGTGATCAAAGTGTTTCTCAGAGTTTAAAGAGATCGTCAGAAGACAAATCCCAGTCATTGTTTTCTAGCCATAATTTAACTTGTAACCCAAAGAAAATTAGATCGGGATCCCTGAGTCCTGTATCGTCATATATATATATATATATATATATATATATATATATATATATATATATATATCATTCAGGCCTTCAGTAATGGTACCAACAATTATACTCTGGTTTCCATCTTCAAAGTCATTTCGAGAACTATGCAGAGGACTGTGAATATGTTTAAAAAAAACTAGGAACAGCAGAGAGGAAAACTGGATCAGGAGGCTACAACGGGAAGAGGGACCATCATTTCAACTTAGAACTAAAAAGGTCAATTAGAAAAGATACAACTCAATTCATATGACGTTTGGCACGTGAGCGAAGAGTTTCAGCAGTGCAAAGAGTAGTGTAAAAATGACTTGAAAATGAAATCGGACATGAAACGTGTGAGGCATCTTGTTACTCCAGGACAGAATGTTAGAAAGTTAGAAAGGGCGAATATCATCTTGAATGTTGGAAATACTCCTGGAATAATACATATATATATATATATATATATATATATATATATATATATATATATGTATGTATTTGAACTTTATTTCAATACTTGATCAGCTTGCGATTCATAGCTATGATTAATTAATGTTGAATATGTTATTTTCGTTTATGTCCGATTTAATCACAATACTTCCGTTAAGCTTAGAGAGTAATTATGCATTCTTATTGCTCGAAGTAGAGTTCAGCTGTTCCAACAAGGTATCTTTAATCATTTCAGATCTTAACCTAACAATTGGACAATTTTGCTGTTACATGATTCGGACAATTTTACTTTTACACCCGGATATATATAGCAATAACAAAAGTGTAAATATCTAGGACGTGTTTCAACAGATGAAGTAAAATATGACACAGAAATTCGAACAGACACTGAAATAGCGAAAGAGCCACTCAAAAACTAAATAATAAAATAAAAACAGTTAAATTTCCTTAAAAGTAAAGACGTGTGCCGAACTGATGCGTAACATCATTCCTCCTATATGGCACTGGTGAAGAGAAGACTGGATGTAACAGAAATCTGGTTCTACAGGAGGAGGATGGGAACACCATGAACAGAGAAAGGTTTAAAGATAAATGAAACAAAATCGAGCTTAGAATCTGACACTGTTGAAATTCGTTCATATAATGAGGAAAGTATGCTTGGAGAATTCGACACTCACGGGACATATTGAAAGCAAGATTGACAAAGTTAAACAGTGATTAACCTACCTAACGAGCTGATGAAAATGGATGGCAAGACAGAAAATCGGGGATAATTACGAATAAATTATTTTTAAGCTATGCAAAAGGCAACAAGATATGGAGAGCTAACATCGCCCATGTTCTTATTTCCCTAAAACGTATTATTGTTTACATGCGCCATCTATCTTAACGTCCTTGTGTAGAGCCATAGATCTATTGCCTCAAGTATACCTTCTGTGCCAATGTATGTTACACTACCAACATTGTAATGCATAAATTATGTAACGGTTACCAGAATGCTGACAACCATGCGATGTATCATTTCTACATCATTTCTACATTATTTGCTTTATACTTTTATGTAACGTAATAGTTGTATATCTTTTTACATATTACTGACAAGAGTGAAACGTGTAGTACATTAAAGCATACTCACACGCTGGTCAAAACACACGCATAGGAGCAGTAGAGGTGAAGGCTCTAACTATTCTCACAGAAAAGTCTTCCTGCTATCACATGACGTGGGGAGTCAAAAAAGAAACTCATCTTTCCTCTTCTGCCAACTTCGCACCTTATTGAAACTAGAAATTGCTCGTTCTACAACAAAAAAACACCGGGCGATCACGGAAGTTAAAACAACTGTGTACTGACAGGACTCGACATTAATTATTAATTCGCGAAGAGGATTAAAGATAAAAGCCATACCACGTTGAAACATCGGTTCGCGAATGATCACCAAGGTTGAGCAACGTCGAGCTTGGTCAGTACCTAGGTGGGTGAACGCTTTGGAATAGTAGGTGCTGTAAGCTTCTATGTGCGGGTGGTATAATGGTTTGAAATTGTTAATCGGAGAGCTGTGTTCCAATTCCCACTGGTTTTGTTATATTCACTAACCCACAAATACTCTTGGGAAAGTTATGAATCTGCTTCTTCTTGCCCCAATTATTGGCTAATTAGTAATCACTAAACTATTATGATTTTCCAAACAAAATTCTCACACTCTAAATATATTTTCCGGTATTAAATAACGTGCAAAAGGTTGATAAGCCGTAAAAAATGAATCAGTTAACCAAATGCTAAAATTTTGAATGTTGTATCTCAATGAATTTTATATTACATTGGTATGTGTTTGGATTATTATTAATATTATTATTATTATCATTATTATTATTATTTCAGACTTATCTAGTATATCCAATAACATAATTAGAAATGCATCATATGTGTGCTTATACCGTCAACAGTCTTATGTATCATTTATCTAGCTATCGAGTTTATACTGTCACCAGTATGTTATATCAATTGTGTAGCTACCTACAGTATACAAGTTAAAAAAATCGATACCATAAAATGAAATACGAAATTCCACCTATCGTTTAGTAACATTAGTAATTCGTTAAAAAAAGGAAACTAAAAACTATCGTTGTACGTTGTCTATTATCAATAATATAGATCAGAAACTGAAAGACGTCGATAATGCATAAGGAACATTCTAGATAATTCCATTGAAAACAGCTTTCTTTGATGTTTTCAGCTTATGAAAAAACAAAGAGTGTATTAATATAAATTCGTTTTGATAAGAAGAGAATTCAGCCTTTCTTATTCTTTCAGAAAGCAATTATGATAACAGCGTTTCATATGAATGTGGGTTTTAATCAATATATCTCCTGCTAATCGTTATTCCATCCCGTTACGTTCAGTTTATATCCATTTTTATTTTCAATTTATTATTTTCTAGAGTGTTCGCTTGACAATTCCAACTGGAATTTCATCCCAATCCGCAAACCGAAACTTATGTGTTCAAATATGACTTCCCAGCTTCGTTTCATGAACAAAAAAAAATGTCCATGTACATTTGCATTCTTCTATATATTACGCAAATAACAAAAAGTATATAATCATTGCAATCTAAGTTTCTTTTCGGTGTTGTGTATTTCGTTCTTTGTTTGCCGAAATATCTTTGGCAAAAATAATTACATTTACTATACTTCTTCTCATTATGATTCATTAAAATAGAGGCCTCTATAATAGTAGTAGATACATTACCCTATTGTTGGGTTCAAACTACTTCTCGAGTTTTTGAACAGGTGAAGAAGTTTATCCCTAGTTTCTTATTTAAGACTGGGTTTCCGGTTCCTTCTAAAGTCTACTTTAAATCTATAATTCTAATGTCTCTACCTGAACTCTTAAATTTTATTTACTAAATACTTTTTAATTTTTTCCTAAATAGGAGTACATAGATTCTACTATCATTAGGGTCACACTCCTCCAGAGGCTTTTAAACAGGTGTAGACTCTTTTTCACTGGTTTCCTGTTTTGGAGAGGATTTCCGGTTCATTCTAAAGTCTACTTCAACTCTATACTTCTAAAGTCTCTGCTTGAATTCTGAAATTTTATTTATTATTTAAATTTTTTTTCTTAATAGGAGTAGATAGATTTACTTATCGTATGGTTCAAACTCCTTCGAGTATTTTTTTTAAACAGAATTGGACTTTTATCCCTTGTTTCCTGTTTTGGATTGGATTTCCGGTTCCTTCTAACGTCTTCTTCAACTCTATATATCTAACGTCTCTACCTGAACTCTGAAATTTTATTTACTATTTACTTCTTAATTTTTTTCCGGAATAGGATAGATAGATTCGTCTATTGTCCGGTTCACACCCTCCACGGGCTTTTGAACAGGTGAGAATTTTATTCTTTGTTTCCTGTTTTGGATTTAGTTTCCGGTTTTTTCTAAAGTCTTCTTCAACTCTATATTTCTAAAGTCTCTACCTGAACTTTGATATTTTATTTACTAATTATTTTTTAAAATTTTTATTTCCTGTTTAAGATTGACTTTCCAGTTTCTTTTAAAGTTTCCTTTAGCTCTATACTTCTAACGTTTCCGTCTCACTGTTTCTTCTCAATAGGTGTAGATAGGTTCGCCTATCGTCCGGTTCATATTTCTCCACGATCTTTTAAACAGGAGTAGAGGTTTATTCCTTCGGATTGGGTATCCGGTTCCTTACAAATACTTCTCATTCCTGCAGTAGCCTCCTTTGTCTTAGTTGCATTATCCCCTTGCTTACGATGAATTGATTAAAACAAAAACGTCTCATGAAAACTATCAAACAGGAAATCCTCTTTGATTGATTGATTGGGTTTTTTTTACAGTTTATCGACACTTTGCAGATTATTTAAAGCCAGAAAATATTATTGATGTACATACATGAATAAGCATATAAATGATACATAACCCTGTTGACAGTATAATCTTTATAACTACACCTATGATACATTCATAATGATTTACGTTATTGCTTATTGTGAGAAAAGTATAATAATAATAATAATAATAATAATAATAATAATAATAATAATAATAATAATAATAATAATCCAAACATAATATTAATTCTATTGCGAAACAATATATAAAATATTACCTTTTGTGAATGTTTTTGTCGATTTATTAATTCGTTTTCTACGGTTTGTCAATTTGGCAATTCTCGCGATTATGTAACGCTTAAGATTTGGTGTTCAGTCTCGTGAGACCTCCAAAATGTTGACTACTTCATGTGGAGATAAAGAGAGAGAGAGAAGCAGTGTGGGTACTAAGTTTAAAATGGAATGGCGACATTATCGAGTGAATGCAATCTTCAGTCAATGTGAGTTTTATATTAGCTTGAGTATTTATATACGTTAGTGACTAGGCTATTATGGTTAGTAAGGTCAAATAACGAAGAATAAATATAGATAGGGTTAACTGAAGGACATTGGAAACAGAGAAATTATGTAAACAAAACAACCTTTAATGGTAGTAAATAATTAAACAGTGCAACACTCTGTAAACATATATGAATGTTGGCTGGTTGTTTTGTTTTATAGCATAATCAACCTCAGTAAACATATATGGAAGCATAAAAGATAATAAGTCAAAATAGCATGGAAATTTAAAAAAAAAAACATAAGCAGCATACAACGATAACTCAAGAAACTGTAAACTTTTTTTTTTTTTTCTGGGGGAGAAAATAACTATAATCACCTTTCCAGTTCGACACAAAATGCAGACACGAAAACAATTTTTTACTGCATTATATTAAAAATCCAAAACTAAAAATTGCTATCTTGTGAAACATCAGTAATAAAAAAAAAAAAAATGTAAATATGTGTATTATACAAAGCATAGATAACATAATGTATTTAAAGAAACAAGCTAGTTAGATGCGCAAAAAATATAAAGTAAATAAATAAAAAAAATAAATAAAATTAAAAATAGATCACATACCAACGGCTACAGAATAGGCGGAAAGAAACTCCCCATTTTAAACTGTTACGAATTTCATTATATATTTTATTATTAGGTTGGTGCAAAAATAATGTCGTAATAATGTCGTTTTTTGACGTATTTTTTAACGTCAAAAAACGACATTATTACGTCATTATTTTTGCACCAACCTAATATATTACAACGTTAGAGGTTTGGTACAGGCTTCAATTTCTATATAGGCACTAGACTTATCCACATGTGTTTGTAATCGTCGTGAAAATTTCTTATACCGAATGCCGAAGACGACCGCTTCTTTAGGTATCTACGACTGATCCTGTACTCATCAGTTTGTAATGGCAATTTCTGATGGTTTTTGCATGAGGTCCATAGATAGTGCGCCACAATCTCTGCACATGTATCGCGGTCTGTCGCACTTCCTAATTAAATGCTAGTTGAGGACGTTCATACGATGTCAGGCGTTGTACCATTCTAACCTACAGTTGTCTTTCTGAACTAAAAACAGAAATTAGCAGTGAAATTTTACCAATATAGAAATTACAAAATTCTACAAATTTAGGGATCACAAAATTTATTTCATGCAAATATGGTGATATATTAACAAAAGCTATAAATAAATTTCAATTGAGAAATCTTTCCATCCACAAATTATATAGATTTTCAATAATCAATATTTAATGATTAATGAATATATACAAAAGGCACTGAACTAATTAATAATAAATAAAGTTTGAAAAACGAAGATAAAAAATAACCATTTATCCGGCTCAGAAGAAGTTGTAATCAAAACCGTAATAATAATTTAAGATAATATTTCTATCCAATTCAGGTATTAAATCTTCTTGCTACACGTAATGCCCTATAACAGGCATATAATTGCCAGGATACTATATAAACTACATGAGCCCAAATTATTGCGCTCAAGTGTGAAACAAATTGTGGTCATTCATTGTTGCACTCTGGGTCCACAGTGCTTACGTTTACGTACCATCTATCTCGGATGTTGAATATATTTACTCTATAAATATACCACACATTAAAACTATTTATCTTCATATATATATATATATATATATATATATATATATATGTGAATGAACAAGATATGTTTATATATATATGTATATATATATACAGACACACGCGCATATATATATATATATATATATATATATATATATGTGAATGAACAAGATATGTTTATATATATATGTATATATATATACAGACACACGCGCATATATATATATATATATATATATATGTGAATGAACAAGATATGTTTATATATATATGTATATATATATACAGACACACGCGCATATATATATATATATATATATATATATATATATATATATATATGTGTGTGTGTGAATGAACAAGATATGTTTATATATATATGTATATATATATACAGACACACGCGCATATATATATATATATATATATATATATATATATATATATATATATATATATGTTTAAGCAGCAAGCAATCATCCAAACAGCAAGCATTAATCCGTGTACATATCGGCCAGCACGCCGCGAACGACCGAAATGCAAATATCAACATCAGACAAATATTAATAGATAAAACCAAAATATTCTTTCGCAACCAATGCAAGGAAACGAGAGAAGTTATTATTATACAAAATAAACAGCCCATATTAAATAAAATATCATTCACCATAGTCGACGGTACCTTGAAACGCATAAGATATATTAATAAGCGCATATATATATATATATATATATATATATATATATATATATATATATATATATGTGTGTGTGTGTGTGTGTGTGTGTGTGTGTGTGTGTTTTGAATGTGTTTTCTATGTATGTTTCTTCTTTAGGTAAATATTGCTTAATGCTCTCCTATAGAAACATATATATAATTCTATATTTAATTTTATAAGAGTGGTTTAAGTAGAAACTGATCAGGTCGTTTTTATTTGTAGCCTTTCTTTAAATGTCAAAACTGAGTTCGTTATTGTTTCTGTGTAACATGATATCTGGGAAGGAAAGAGTGTAGATGGTTTCAGTTTCAAAAGTGAAGTCTATTCTCCGCACAAACTCTTCCTACTTCAGATACATACACGACTCACTATTAATATATCCACAAAATACTAATTTAACAGATCTTCTCAACCAATTTAACAACATTGAACCTACAATAGACTCTTCTAAAATTAAAGATATATACACATACACTCACTCACACTAACGTTACAAAAATACACGAGATTTACCTGACCAATGAAAAACAAACAACGCAGCACTCAAACATACGGGTGCAATCTCTTCCAAAATCCATTTCCAAAAAATTCTGATGAATTCTAACTATTAACGAAACATGTTATATTTATAAACGTTCTGTTTGATTTTAATCCATATTTAATTCCAATTCATAAATATATGTATTCTTTTTTACATAATGATTACCCTGTAAAAGGTGCAAGTGCCACTCGAGGTTACATAGTAAGACATAAGAGGTACAGTTTATGGAGATATATAGGTAATGTTTAATGCTAAACTTGAACAGGTTTAGATTATAGGGAAGCATCCTCTTAGAAGTCGGTTCCACAACGTAACGATTTTTGGAATAAAGCTGTTCGAACAGAATTGATATCTCACCAATGGAATACGAAGGTAATGAGTGCGGTTCGCTGTAATTGCGAGTCTTTAGAACTGATTAAAACTGGTGAAACTAAAGAATGTAGTTCGACTGAACACTTTCCATGGAAATAGCTACAGAGCAAAACAAGAGTCTTATGACTGTCTTGTACGGAGGAAAATAATTCAAATTCAACGTCGATGCTTTTGGACGCTATCGAAACTGGAAATTGAAGACTAGGCAGTTCCTGGCCATCTATGACAGCATTACTCAATCTCCGGTCTGATCTGGCTCTTGAAAAGGCAGAGGATAATAGGAGAGGTCAGACACTTACTGGAGCGGTACAGGGAACCAACAATTTTTCAAGCATCTTCACCGAGTTTCACGTTACGATTTTTACTTGACGTTTGGTTTGAGCTTGTCTCAGCAGGCGTTCAATGCACGGGTCCTCCCTCAGAGAACACCCGTTCATCACGATAAACGAAAATGTTAGGTCCGCTCGATGATTATGGAATGTAACTAGTTGGGTTTTCAGTGACTTGAATGTAACCAGCCTTTTTTCCGCTCACTGAGATGTTAGAGCTAGGTCAGAGGAGAGATCAGGTGCCAAGCTCTGATCATGTAGAGTTTTGGTGGTACCCCCATATACCATTGTATCCTCAGCATATATATCCACAAAACATCAAAGTATAACCATACGTTAAATAATAGTTTAGCAAAGTATTATTTTTAGGGGAAGTGTATCTCGGCTCCGACGTTCAGGGGTTGACATTCGCGTCAGATGTAAGCCATAATAGGGAAGTTGATTTTGATTGGCTGAGCTAGCGTGCGAAAGATAGTTAGAAGAACGTTTTCAGTGAATTGGTTCT
This sequence comes from Acanthosepion lycidas, assembly GCA_963932145.1. Taxonomy (NCBI): domain Eukaryota; kingdom Metazoa; phylum Mollusca; class Cephalopoda; order Sepiida; family Sepiidae; genus Acanthosepion; species Acanthosepion lycidas. Next base: position 48,206,232 of record OZ010579.1, read on the forward strand.
TAACCGTCAAGCAATGTAGACATGTTCTCTTTCGTACCCTAAATAGCTTCCCGGTGAGGCGGGGTCACCCCACTGGATAATTAGATAATGTACATGTCGACATGAGTAATGAAAATAGTTAAGTTAAAATTCTCTTTTATTGTTGAACTAAAACAAGACGAGATGAGCCCATCACCACCATGGGGCTACGCAACACTTAGACATATTGTTTATGTAAAGTAGAACTAGGAAGCGAGTCTTAAGGAACGTCTGCGTTGATCACTTCTTCCTGAGAAAAATAGCCATTAACAGTTAACTTTAGAGACCCATCCATTAGGAAAGACCTGATTACTGCGAAAACTCTTACTGTGATTGCATAGCTGAAGATATATATAGAAGCACTATATCACATGTTTAATTGTCCTTGAGATATATTTATTGTCACGTGCCTCTCTAATTCCGTGCATAATGACAGGATATCCATAATAGACCGAGCCGATCGACATCCGTACTTCTTGTAACTCAAGAGTTTGGCTCTATTGAGGTGACAACAGCTTTTTTTGTTGATTATAGCGTCAAAGATCTTGCTAATGTCACTGAGAAGTCTGATGTGCCTATATTGTGATGGGATTGAGCGCTTACCCGCATTCCTGAAAAAAGGGCATATATCTGAGCTTCCACAGATTTGGAAGTTCTCGTATATGCTAGTGAATGCTAGACAATCTCCTTAGAGATGAAGAAGAGACTTGAAATCAACATAGAGTTCTTGAGAAGGATTCTTGGAATAGCATGAATCGAAAATGTGAGCAACGATGAAGTTTTAGAGAAAATGAAAAATACTGAAAGAGGGCTCGGAAACTCACAAAACAGAATGAAGGCAAGAGAGACAGAGGAAAAAAACTCATAAACCTACCTAGAAATCTTGAGTAAATGTACAGCGCAACAAGGTTTCGGAAATATAACATTTATTAACAACAGGAATTGGAGAGCCATGATCGTTAGCGTACATATAGAAGAAGTTCAGGAATAACTTATTAATATTCGGAAAGACAGTCACTGGGTTTTTATATGGACTAGTAGACTTATGTGATAGATATTTGAACATAAGTCTACCTGTTTTTAGTCTTCCTGGGCTGTGATAAAAATATTACTGAGATTGTGTTCTGTGAGAAGGCGGAAGTCGAGAAGTGGACGTCATCTAACGTTAGAGTTAGAGCCAAAGATCTGAACGAAGAGCTTTGCCTTATCTGGCGAGGATGAAATGACCTCAGGGCTATTTATGACAGTAGTCACTACCGCTTTGCCGCCATTGAGAATTTGGTTGGAGATTTTCCAGAATTCCTGGGATCCAAGTTGTTTGCTTTCGACCTTGGCCTGGACTACACTTTTTCCTTTACTAGAACTTTTTTTTTCAGTTATTACTGGCAGTTCTGGATGTAGCAAGTGTGCTACTACACCGATGCTGTAATCATTTTTACGGTAACAGCTTTCTCACAAACGAGACGTTGCAAGCTCCTCGCTGCTCTGTCGCTATGCCGACTGTTCAAATGTACTACACTCCATAGTTCCACTAGTCCTAACCTTCAAGGTTAAGACACGCTATGCCACGCACATCGTAGTGAACACTCATTAGCTTAATACTCCTTTGATGAGATATAAATTCCGCTGGAGCATCTTCCTACGAACCACTGCTTTATGGAACAGATTTCCAAGAAATTGTTTCCTCGATCACAACCATCTTAACTTGTTCATGTCTAGGGATAACCGTTAATCTTCTCCACATCCCCATAAACTGTGCTACTTACTCTGTAATCCTCTACCTCGAATGGCTCTTGGGTCTTGTAGAGTGTGAACGTAATTGCAAATTACACTCGAGAAGCTCTTCCCACCAACCACTGCCTTGTAGAACTGATTCCAATGAGGTTGTTTTCCTGATCACTACAATCTTAACTTATTTATGTCTAGGATTAACCGTTATCTTCCGCACATATTTGCATAAGCTGTTCCTCTTACTCTGTAAGATTTTACATCGAGTGGCGCTCGGGCCTTGTACGTCATTGTAAAAAAAAAATGGCTGCATCACATTCAGGAGTAAACAAGCTGGTTGTTTGGTTTTTGTTGGAATTTCTTCAGGAGTATAAAACTATCCATGCAAGAAACGATCCATTCCGAAATGAGTGCGACAGTTTTGGGGTCAGTATGTTTCAAGAAGGCTGATTCTCTAGGGATATAAACAATAAAGGTATTAGTTAGGCTCAAGAAAGCGTATGCGCGGCATCCAGTGAGAATCGAACGCACAGAGCTCCGTTCTAGGCCAGAGACATGCGCACGACTTATATTTCTGTTTGTTTGTAGACGTTTATTTAGATATACCACTGTACAGGTCTTTGCATAGATTGATATGCGTACATGTCTGACAGGGATTATATCTGGATGCATATAGAATCTGTCCATCATCACCAAAATGTATTGCGCGTTGGTTTCTGTATTTAGTTGCATACTAAGCAAATACTGACACAAAGTTAAATGCCTTTCTGACTACTTTTTCTTTTCTTTTTTTTTTTCAAATTTTGGTGTTTTTTTTTTTTGTTTGTTTTTGTTTTTCTATACGAGACGGGTGTGTTAAATCCGAATCTCTGACTTGCAAATACTGAAGATTACGACAAATATTGCAGAACGCGACACAGTTTGGCGGGGAGGCGAATATGACCGTATACGGGGTTTGACATTTTGTTGCAGCTGCTTGCTGAAATCACGTTCTGATGACAAACGTTAAGACATTCGATTGAATGCTTCAACATTTATAGAATAAAGGAATAGAACATGCGTGTATTGTACATAAATACACATACATACACACATGTACACACATACACATACATATACACATGAACTTTTTACAGCAAGGTTCACCCTGTACAAGGTCCGGAGCCACTCGCGGTAGAGGGTTAAGTTTAGGGTTAATTTATACGGATAGGAGGAAAAGACAACGGTTAACTCTATATTGAACAGGTTAAGATTGTAGTGATCGAGGAAACGTCTTCTTGAGAGTCTGTTCCACAGGGTGGTTGTTTGCAGGAAGAAGTTGTTAGTGGAACTTACTTATCTCACAGATGATGGAATGTCGGTGGCTTTTTACAATGTGCGTTGTATGGCGGATCCTAGGCATGAAGGTTATACCTAGCGAAGCAAGGAATGTAATTCTTCCGAGAACTTTCCATGGAACAGGTGATAGAGCAGTGAGCGGCTCGCTACATCTGACTGTGAAAGAGAGATTTGAGGGTGGAAAATAAATCGTTACCCACAAGGTCCCGGAAACTCTTTTGAACATTATCGAGACCGGAAAGTGAGGTCTGGGTAGCTCCTATCCCCAAACAGGACAATAGTACTCCATTTTCGGCCTGATTTGGCTCTTGTAAAGGTAGAGGATAGCGTGAGGAGTCAGGTACTTACTATCGCTAGTCGATCTTAACATCAGTGTTCACTTATAGACACACACAAACACACACATATTTATATATATGCGTGTAAGAAATACAGTAATTAAACGCTGGCTAACGATGATTCTTTACTATAGTGTTCAATTTTCTTTAGAAACCTCCACATGCATTGAGCATATATATATATATATATATATATATATATATATATATATATAAAATTCAATAAAATTAAAATGCGAGCTATTAATACTATCAAATGAACTTAAAGTATATGAAATTGTTGTATCATCGAGGTGAATGATACACAGTGAAGAATATATATATATATATATATATATATATATATATATATATATATATATATATATATATATATATATATATATATAAATATATATATTCAGCACCAATGGCCGGTGATAACAGATACATGAAAAACAAACACAGAACAATAATTTACAAAACAATTAACAAGACAACTTACAAAGAATAGAGGAGGGTCAGATGCTGTGTTGCCAAACGAATTAAGATCAGTGCGATTATTAATTAGCTATTAATCAATTGTCGAAGTTCTTAACCATAGACTATTTAAGGCTATGAGCCAGGCCATCTGGTAGAGTGCTGAAGGGCTGCTAGCTACTATACAGCAGAAATATAACAGAATTTCTGCTGAATTCAAGACTAGAGTGCTAAGCATAATTCCAACAGAAATAAAAATTCTCAATATTTATCAAAGATCAACTCAGAGTATCGGAATTTGTGAATCACTCATCAGGACTCTCGGTAAGAATGACTCTATTTATTACAGAGCATAACTATAAGTTTATATATATATATATATATATATATATATATATATATATATATATATATATATATATGTGTGTGTGTGTGTGTGTGTGTGTGTGTGTGTGTGTGTGTGTGTGTGTATTGGGGCAGCAATCTCTTTTTTATACATGTTTCGTTAAAGATGACTGACACGGTACTGCGTTTAAACTTTTTATTTAATTCTTCTTGTGTTTGTACAAGTATTTTCTTTTCTGGACACAAAGCGTGTCAAAGTTGACCAAAGGTACTGAATATCTGAGCGCTTCCAACTTTTAAATCTATACGACCAAACCAAGGTATTTTAGCATCATTCTACACCGAAAGTTTATTTACAAGCGTCCCTGTCGAGGAAAACATCAATATAATCCCCGACTCTGAGTATAAAAATAATTCTATTCCGCTCCCATCTATGAAACCAAATATCCTCAAAAATTTATTGCGTGCCTGCACAACAAAAGTCTGTTTCTACAATCATAATGACAATATCTACACCCGAACTAATGGTGTCATAAGTGGATATCGACTCGACCTGTAAGCTACATGTCCCACGTAGAAAACACGATATTTAAAAAGTTACTAAACCCAAAATATATGTACGCTATGTAGACGATATTTTTATTTTAGAAAAAAAAAAGAAATTAATAATCTCAAAACAACATTTGAAAAATCTCTGTCCTTAACTTTACCTACGAACTTAGAAAAATCATCTCCCATTCTTAGACGTTCTCTTAGAATTCAGTAATAACACGTTCACCACTTCATTATGTAAAAACCCAACAGAAGAAACTCTTGCCACCTTAATTTTAAGAGTGAATATAAAAGATATAAAAATAGTGGTTAAAAAAATGTTCCCAAAGAAAGGAGAACCCTCTCGTCCTGTTTTGTTTATAAAACTCAATAATAACAGACGCTTGTTAACAATAGTTGTCTTAACTATCTTATCGAATACTGGATTAGACTCTTTCTAAAGTAACTAAAAACAATATTGAATAGATAAAAGCAACATTAAAATCTTCGACAAAAGCCAGATACATGTTAACTACAAGCAAGACGAAATTTCCCTTTGAAATATAAAGAAATACGCAACCACAGACCACCAGAACAAGAAAATTAAATTAATTATCTATTAGAAAAATTTTAAAACAGCTAACCTTATCATAAAAGATAACAACACATTAGCAAAAACAAAACTGCAGAGAATCAAGACGAGTTCAAATTCCCTAAATAAACTGTGTTCCTGATCAAACCAAACTCATAAATAATTATATTTGCCATGCAACTACATGCATTGCGAGACAACTTACGTTACACCTACCCAACCATAACTCAACCATGGCTCATTTAAACCCTCACAAAACTCCATTTAAAAGATACTAGTAGAAAAAACATATAATAGCCTCATCGAAAAAAAAATTAAATATAATGGAAGCCCTAATAATAAAAAAAGAAAAGCCAGTACTTAATAACATTAACTACTAACATGGCCACAATGTGCTGACCGTGTTTGGAAGATAAAATATTCCTATAACTTCAAACACATACATAAAAAACATACATTCAGTTAAAATTAAAATATAAAGATCGCCCTTGATAAGACATAAAAGAATGGCTGAAAGCGCTGTGAGATGCAGAACTTTGACAGATTTTATCTCCAGAAACGATATCGCAGTACCTTGTCAGTCATCTTAAATGAAACACACACACACACACACATATATATATAAATATATATATATATATATAGAGAGAGAGGGGTAGAAGCATCTGCTCGAAGCGTATCTTAACGTAAACAAATGACATCATATATTATGAAATGGACAATATATATATATATATATATATATATATATATATATATATATTAGGTTGGTGCAAAAATAATGACGTAATAATGTCGTTTTTTGACGTTAAAAAATATGTCAAAGAACGACATTATTACGTCATTATTTTTGCACCAACCTAATATATATATATATATATATATATATATATATATATTATAAGTTAATAGACTTAAAATATGGTTTTTCGCTACACAGTTCCAACCATGTTTCAAAAATGGAAGCTAAACGCTGCTACAAACTGGGTAGAATATTAGTGGTATATTCAAGAATGGATTTTTCACACTTTTTCTGAGCTATCTTACACAAGGGTCTGTATATTTATATATATATATATATATATATA